>CM022303.1:413683808-414283808 GCA_011799875.1 Thinopyrum elongatum
TGTGAAAACCTTGCATATTATGAGAGAAAAGGCATTAGAATTACTCCAAAAAGTGTTATAATGAATAAAAACACTATAAAAAACAGTAGGAAAACATGATGCAAAATGGACATATCAACTCCCCCAAGCTTAGACCTCGTTTGTCCTCAAGCGAAAGCTGATATCGAAAATCATGTCCACATGTTTAGAGAGAGAGGTGTCGATAAAACAAAATACGGACATAGTGGCATCATGATCATTATTATAACATCAATAAGTTCATCATAAAACTTCTTATAAGCAAGTAACAATTCATCAAAACACTGAAGTATGAAGCATAAACTTTATTGAAAACCAACAAACTATGTTCTCAGTCAACTTTGCAATTGCAATTCATCATAATTTCAGGAAGGGTCTCGTATCGGAGCCTTTTGGCAAGTCCACATACTCAACCATCATTTAATCTGTTTCTAAAAAAAACATCATTTAATCTTCTATGATTGCTAACACTCATAGCATATATGGAGCAAAAAGTTTCAGCCAGGCACATACAAAGATAGGGGCTTATAGTTTCGCCTCCCAACTCATTCACCTCAAGGGTGATGTCAACAATGATAACTCATGATTACTCATATCCAACTGGATATATGTGCCTAGATCTTTCCCCACCACATGATGCTTGCCAAAAGAGAAAAATAAAAGGAATAGAGGATAATACTTTGACTCTTGCATGAAAAGAAAATACATAAAAGTAAAAGATAGGCCCTTCATAGAGGGAAGCAGAGGTTGTCATGTGCTTTTTGGTTTTGGATGCACAAGCTCTTAATGCAAAAGAACGTCACGTTATATTGCCCCTTATGATAGCAACCTTTATTATGCAGTTCGTTGCTTTTATTACTTTGCCATCACAAGTTTGTACGAGACTTATTTTCCCTTACACTAAAAGATCATACAGATTTAGAAGTAATTTATATTGCCTTATGCACCGATGACAACTTACTTGAAGGATCTTATTCAATCCATAGGTAGGTATGGTGGACTCTCAAAACATGAAATTGGGTTTAAGGATTTTGGATGCACAAGTAGTATCTCTACTTAGTGCGGATTTTTGGCTAGCAAAGATATTGAGCAAGCACCACATGTTGGAGGATCCATGACAATATAACTTCTATGTGAATATGAACAAACATAAATCATTATGTTGTCTTCCTTGTCCAACGTCAATAGTTTGGCATAAAATATTTAATGGGGGGCTCACAATCATAAAAGATGTCCAAGATAGTATATTTGCATATGAATCTTCTCTTCCCTTATTAATTCTTTCATGAATTGCATCATTGACCAATGCTATGTTTCTCAACTTTCAGTAAATTTTACCATTTATACTTTTCCTTATGTCATGTCATTACTTTCCATAAGATTAGCATATGATCTTTTCCATTATTTCCTTTATTTTGATTGAAACAAGAAAGTAAAGAAGCAAAAACTCAAACTAATCTTATTATATAACTCTCACTCGATTATATAGATAGATAGAACGCGAAACTAGCACTCGAAAATAGATCATACTAAACTTTTATTCAACTAAATCACGGAATAACTAAGGATCGAACTAAGGTAGGTAAAGGTGATAAAAGTGATGGTGATACAATACCGGGGCATCTACCCCAAGCTTGGCACAATCCAAGGGGAGTGCCCATACCCGTGTGCTTAAGTCTCCTTCTTTGGTGATGGGGGTGGTGATGATGTGGTAAGCTTGTCCTCCAGCTTCCATGGCAGCAGTTCACCATCACAAGAGGATGCACGAGTCTCCTTAGTCCTGCAACTGGTAGCTAAACTCATACCTTTAAATCTTGCTTCATACTCGAAAACTTGATTTTGAAGATCATAGATTTGGCTTTGCAGAAAATTGATTTGCTCGTTGAAGGTGAAGATGATGTCCTTCATAGACAGGCCATCCACCTTGTGATCACGGGTAAATTCCGTGATCATGGAGTGATTGGCACTGAGTCCACGCTCCACCATCACTTGGCACTTGAAGATGTCTTGCTCCACCGCCTCGAGCCTGGCCTCTACGCTTCCCGTCTTCTTGGGCCCTTGAACATCCCGGATGTGGAGCACCCCCTCACGCATCTTAATGGCTTGAGGGTGCTTCATCACCTCCGACAAGTACAGATTGATGACCCTCTCGAAGAACTTGTCCTTGGAGGAGCTTGGTGAAGTCATGGCGATCTAGATCTGACAGGAAAACAACACGAAACAAGAACAGAGGATATTTCCGTGATGCGGTGGTCAAATCTTCCGGGGTATATATAAAGAATTTTTATCTTGGGAAACAAGTATGCTACAGGAAAAACAGAGTCGGGAAGGTGCCTGAGGGGCCCACTACCCACTAGGGCGCGCCTGCCCAAGGCGCGCCAGGTGGGGCAGGCGCGCCCTGGTGCCTAGTGGGCACCTGGGTTGCCTTCCCGGATGTTTCCTAATTTTTTTATTTTTTCTAATATTCCAAAACTGACAAAAAATATTTTTGCGGAATTTTTGGAGTCCCTTTACTTACCGTATCACGTACCTCTTCCTTTTCAAGGTTCTGGAGTGTTCTGGAAGGTCTCTCTTATATATTCCTCCGGTGTCATGGTTTGAATAATATTAGTTTCAACATTAATAGGTGTACCTGAAATATAGTGCTTAATTCTTTGCCCATTGACCACCTTTGGATTAGTGCCTTCGGCATTATTGATCTTGATAGCTCCAGAGCGATAAACTTCTTCAATGATATATGGTCCTTGCCACTTGGAGAGAAGTTTTCTTGCAAAAAATCTAAAACAAGAATTGTACAATAGAACATATTCACCAACTTTGAATTCCCTCTTTTGGATTCTTTTGTCATGCCATCTCTTAACCTTTTCTTTGAATACTTTGGCATTTTCATAGGCTTGGGTTCTCCATTCATCTAGTGAGCTAATATCAAATAACCTCTTTTCACCCGCAAGTTTGAAGTCATAGTTGAGTTCTTTAATTTCCCAATATGCTTTATGTTCTGACTCAAGTGGCAAATGACAAGCTTTTCCATAAACCATTTTATATGGAGGCATACCCATAGGATTTTTATAAGCTGCTCTATAAGCCCCCAATGCATCATCAAGTTTCTTAGACCAATTCTTTCTAGATCTATTGACAGTCTTTTGCAATATTAATTTTATTTCTCTATTGCTAAGTTCAACTTGTCCACTAGATTGAGGGTGATAAGGGGATGCAATTCTAATGGTTGACATCATATTTAGCAAGCAATTTACGGAAAGCACCATGAATAAAATGTGAACCACCATCAATCATTAAATATCTAGGGACTCCAAACCCCGGGAAAATAATTCTTTAAGCATTTTAATGGAGGTGTTATGATCAGCACTGCTAGTTGGAATAGCTTCTATCCACTTAGTGACATAATGAACAGCAACCAAAATATGAGTATACCCATTAGAGGAAGGAAAAGATCCCATATAATAAAGCCCCAAACATCAAATGGTTCAATAACAAGTGAGTAATTCATAGGTATTTCCCGACGTCTGCCAATATTACCAATTCTTTGACATTCATCATAAGATAAGACAAACTTACGGGAATCTTTGAAAAGAGTAGGCCAATAAAAACCAGATTGTAATACCTTTTTGTGTGCAGTTCTATCTCCCGCATGATGCCCTCTATAGGCTTCGGAGTGACATTTCTGTAGGATTTGTTCCTGTTCATGCTCCGGTATACAACGTCTAATAGTACCATCTACCCCCTCTTTATAAAGATGTGGGTCATCCCAAAAGTAGTGTCTTAAATCATAGAAGAATTTTTTTCTTTTGTTGGTATGTGAAACTAGGTGGTATAAATTTAGCAACAATATAATTAGCATAGTCAGCATACCAAGGAGTATTATGAGAAGCATTTATGACAGCTAATTGTTCATCAGGGAAGCTATCATCAATAGGCAGTAGGTCATCAAGGATATTTTCTAACCTAGACAAGTTATCAGCAACGGGATTCTCAGCTCCCTTCCTATCAGTGATATGTAAATCAAATTATTGTAGCAAAAGAACCCACCTAATGAGTCTAGGTTTAGCATCTTTCTTTTGTCATAAGGTATTTAATAGCAGCATGATCGATGTGAACAATTACTTTAGAATCAACTATGTAAGATCTGAATTTATCACAAGCAAACACAACTGCTAGAAATTCTTTCTCAGTAGTAGCATAATTTCTTTGGGCACTGTCTAGAGTTTTATTAGCATAATGAATAACACTTAATTTCTTGTAACACTCCTGTGTAACTACCACGGTGATCAACTGCTAATAATGCCAAGTCACATAATTTGCAGTGCTTAGTCATAGTGGTTAACCAAAATAATTCAAACTCTATTCTGGAAATCACCTCAAATTCAAATAGGTGCAAAATAAATTTGCTCAAACACTGTTGAAAAAATGTTCACTTAATAGCAAATATTCCAGAAGCACTTATTAAATTATAAGTGATGATGCTGGGATTATCTAAATGACTCCAACAACTTGAAACAGCACCAAAACAGGATTATTTAATCTAATTAAATTCATTTTAAATTCAAATGAATCTCAAATTCACCCAAACCAGTTTTTGGTGACAAGGAATATTGCATTGTTATATTTGGGCCAAGTCCAACATTTTACAAAAGAGCACAAGTAGTCTAACTATTTCCAAAACAGAAAAGAAATAAAGAAAATAGAAAACAGAGAAAGGTAAGAAAAGGCCACTGTGCACTGGCCCAAGTGCACAGTGCCTGAAACTAGCCCAACTGGCCCAGCTCGCTACAGTCATCGTCCTTTTCGTCGTCGTGTCAGCAGCGCCATGGACAGAGCGCGCTCGCTCCGCCGAGGGGGCGACAGCGCGATGCAGCGGGCGCTGCGAGGGGATAAGGTCGCGCCCGAGCCATCTCCCCTGGACGCCGCACCATTCGCCTCCTCTCTCTCTCTCTCTCCCTCGCGCACCCACTCGCTTCCCCTCTCCTCTGCCGCGCAGCCGAGTGCCGCCGTCGTCGCACCGCTGCTCCGCCGCGGCCACCGTCCACCTTTCACCCAGCCACCGAGCCCACGAGCTCTGCAGTGCCCCTCCACATCGTCTACGGGCATCAATTTGAGCCAGGCGGCGCTACGAGGACAGCCACGAGCTCTTCTTCCTCCTGCTGCCGCCGGCGAACTTCCTCGATTCCGGCCAGCTCTGCGCTCCTAAGCTATCACCGGCTTTTCTTAGCCACTCGGTGAGCTCTCCTCTCTCTCCCATCTCTCTGGTTGCTCGCGAGATCGCCTGTAGCTAGCCCACCGTCATGGCTGTACTCACCGCCGCCGTTCACTTCGTCGGCGCGGCCACCGGTAACGCAGACCGTGTCCGAGCTCATGGCCGTGCTCAGCGCCCTCGTGCGAGTCCGACGCCCTAGATCTCGTCGCATGCCGAGCTCTTTGTCGCCGTTTGCAGAGATGGCTGAACTCCGGCGCCGTTTCTGCTCGTCGCCGGCACCGTTCCGGTCGCCCCCGATGCCTCGCGCTAGCCCAGTTGGAAGCGGCGCTGCACGCTCGTTCGAACGAGCCCGAAATCAACCAATTTGGTGCACCGTGGAGGAAATCCGACGCTCGCCGGAGTCGCGCCGCCGCGGACGGCCTCGCCGGAGCGTTTCCGGCCGGTGTCCGACGTGGAAAGGTGTGGGCCCGCTTTTACTCACTGACCTGTGGGCCCCCTAGCCGCGTTTGACCGGGTTGACCACGGTCAACGCGCGCGCACTGTTCACTAGTGCCACTGACCTGTGGGCCCGAGCGACTAATCACTGTTAGTGGTTGAGTTAATTAAAACCTGTTAACTAGTTGAGTCACTGACAGGCTGGGCCCACTCCCCAAATTACTCTGTTAGTTAAGTTAACTCAATGTTAGTCATAACAAAGGCAGACATGTGGGACCCACTAGACCCACATGTCAGGTTTGACCCTAGTCAGCCTCTGTTGACCTGCTGATGTCAGCATGGCATCATGCTGACGTCATAAATCATTTCTGCTAATAAAAATAATTCCAGAAAATCAATAAATCTTTAAAAATTAATAACTTTTAAACCGTAGCTCAGATCGAAAAACTTAAAACATGAAAGTTGCTCAGAACGACGAGACGAATCTGATCGTGTCGTCTGTTTCGATACCGGAACCCCCTACGTAGGTGTAACCGCGACTTCAAGGCTGAATCCGGTAGATGAATAGTGCATAACCACCAGATAATAAATCCAACTTTAATCCAAAAATAACCAAAATGACTTAGACATATCTTAAGGCAACCCTGCACTGCATTGTAGCATAGCATGCCCCGTGTTGGATTTGATTGCATTATGTTTACCTGTTTCCTCCCCCTTTTCTCTCTCGATTAGACCCCGACGTTGACGTAGCTCCTGAGGCAGACGCCGCTCCGGAGTACGACTACGTCCCCAACGACCAGCCACTTGCCCCAGAGCTTACAGGCAAGCACCCCCATTTTGAGCATTCCGATATCGCCCACTCTCTTCTCTCTTATGCTTGCATTAGAAGTTACTGTTGCTACTGTTGTCCTATATCTGCTGCATAGCCTGTTTACTTGTAACCTGCTGTTGATACTTTCCTGCTATCCTAAACTGTTTAGTATAGGATGGATAGAGCCTTATCCGAGACCCACTTGTCCCGACTGCCCCGCTGGACTCTCAGAAGACCCGAGCAACAGGATCGAAGATCAGACCCTGGCACCGCACGTCACTTCCCCCTTAACTTGCTCGACACTACTGGGTTACTATCGGGTGCCGAGGGTGATACCTCGTCAGCACTTCTGATGATAACCTTGTAGGTTAGTTAATCGGTCGTGGTAAGTGAGGGTGATTCCTCGTACACCACCCCTGATACCGACGCCATCATGCAACACCTCAAGTGTGGACCTCGAGGGTGATTCCTCCTTCGTTCACCTTGATGATATCATCGAGTGGGATTCCATCGAGGGTGATTCCTCAGGGTTCCCCCTTGGTGTCAGACACACGGATACTTCGGTTACTGTGACTGAACATTGAACCTTGATACTAAAGACGGGTCGGCCCTGAGGGGTACCCGCGCGAGCATGAATGCGAAGTGATGTGAAGTCGGGTTGACCTGAGAGGTGCCCGCGAGATAACTACGAGGCGTGGCCGGGCATTCTTAGCCCTTGCCGCAAGTCCTCGAGACGGGGCGACGGGGTCACATCGATCGTGAGTCTCTGCTCGTTACCGCGCGCTCCTAAACCACTAAACGGTTTGGATATTTGATCCGAGGGGCCTCTGGCCTGATAGCACCAACCATCACGTGGGCATAGTATGGGCGTTCTGCGTCATACACTTCAGCCAAAGCTTAATGGACGTCAGCGACTGAGCGACGCGCGCCGAGTTGGACTGGTTAAGCAACTGCGCTTGTATTAAGGGGTTGCTAGGTCTGCTCTCGGCCGCCCTCGCAACATGCAGGAGTTCCCGGGGCGATGGCCCAAGACCCCTGGGGGCATAGGTTTAGTCCGGCGTGCTGACCTCTCTGATAAGTATTTGGTCGGGTTGCGGCGTGTTGCTTAGCTGAGGCCGGGCATGACCCAGAAAAGTGTGTCCGGCCGGAGTTAAGCGAGCGTGGTGGGTAACTTGGTGCACCCCTGCAGGGAAGAACTAATCTATCGATAGCCTGTCCTACGGTAACGGACACTCGGAGTTGTATCCCGATCAGTACAACTAGAACTGAGATGATACTGGATAGTATGGCTCTGGAATTGCTTTCTCGCAAGGAGTCGAGGAAGAATATCTGGCCGAGGTTGATGATACTACAACTACTTTACATTATGTTACTCTGCACTCTTCTTATGCTGCAAGACCGATGAAGATGCTTGAAGATGCTAGTCTTCGATAGGACTAGGGTTTCCCCCTCTACTCTGGCATTTCTGTAGCCCAGTCCACATATACAGCCCCCTTTGAAAATGTTGCCTATGTAGTGTAGATCCTTGCTTGCTGAGTACTTCGGATGAGTACTCACGTTTCCTTTACTTTCTTTTTCCCCCATATCCAATTGACGCCGCCAGATGACAGAGCCCCTGAGTTAGATGCCCCTGTCGACGACTACGGCTACTACTACTACCCTCCCGGCGAGTACTACTACGAGGAGCCGACTGACGACCAGGAATAGGATTCGGAGGGTCCTAGGCAGGAGGCCTACGCCTTTCGATCGTAGTATTTTATTTTACCCCGCCTTTCTAGAGGCTTATCTCCTTTTCTGTAATATATCTGTACCCAGATATCTGATGCTTCCGCTGACACTTGTATGCCATCGAGCTATGTATTCGAGCCCTCGAGGCCCTGGCTTGTAATATAAAGCTTGTATGACTTTATTTATGTTTTAGAGTTGTGTTGTGATATCTTCAAGTGAGTCCTTAGGCTTGATCGTGTGCATTTGCGTGTATGATTAGTGCACGATTAAGCCGGGGTCGTCACATTTCTTATCAACTCTTTGTCCTAGGACAGCACCAACAGCATAATCCCAATTCAAGACAAGATTAGTTTGCTCACATCTCTTCAAAACTCAATCAAGGTTGCTTAAGCAATCATCAAAAGAAGTTTCGTATACGGAGAAATCATCCATGAAAACCTCAACAATCTTTTCACAAAAGTCAGAGAATATAGCAGTCATACATCTTTGAAAAGTAGCAGGTGCATTGCATAAACCAAAAGACATACGTCTATAAGCATAAGTTTCATAAGGGTAAGTAAAAGTGGTTTTCTCTTGATCAGGTTGTGATACAGGTATTAGAGAGAAACCAGAATATCCATCAAGAAAGCAAAAGTGTGTGTTCTTAGATAGTCTTTCTAACATTTGATCAATAAAAGGTAGAGGGTGATTGCTTGTATCTGCGTTCGTATTTCCCCGAAGAGTAGAGGATGATGCAGCACAACAACGGTAAGTATTTCCCTCAGTTATGAAACCAAGGTTATCAATCCAGTAGGAGAACCAAGCAACACTATGTAAACGGTACCTGCACACAAAGAACAAATACTTGCAACCCAATGCGTAAGAGGGGTTGTCAATCCCTCCTTGGTATTGAGATAGATTAAATTGTATGAGATTGGATAAATAGATCTGACAAAAACACAAAAAAAAAAAGTGCAGCAAGGTATTTTTGGGTTTTTGGAATAATAGATCTGAAAACAATATGATAGGAAAAAGACCCGGGGGCCGTAGATTTCACTAGTGGCTTCTCTCGAGAAAATAGCATACGGTGGGTAAACAAATTACTGTTGGGAAATTGGTAGAAGAGCCAATAATTATGATTATATCCAAGGCAATGATCATGTATATAGGCATCACGTCCAAGATTAGTAGACTGACTCCTGCCTGCATCTACTACTATTACTCCACACATCTACCGCTATCCAGCATGCATCTAGTGTATTAAGTTCATGGAGAAATGGAGTAATGCAATAAGAACGATGACATGATGTAGACAAGATCTATTCATGTAGGAATAGACCCCATCTTTTTATCCTTAATAGCAATAATACATGCGTGCCTTGCTACCCCTTCTGTCACTGGGTGAGGACACCGCAAGATCGAACCCATCACAAAGCACCTCTTCCCATTGCAAGAAAAATCAATCTAGTTGGCCTAACTAAACCAAAGTTTTGGAGAAGAAATACGATGCTATAATAATCATGCATATAGGAGATCAAAGAAGACTAAAATAATATTCATAGATAGATCTGATCATAAACTTGCAATTCATCGGATCCCAACAAACACACCGCAAAAAGTCATTACATCAAATAGATCTCCAAGAACATCGAGGAGAGCATTGTATTGAGAATCAAAAAGAGAGAAGAAGCCATCTAGCTACTGCCTACGGACCCGTAGGTCTGTGGTAAACTACTCACGTATCATCGGAGGAGCACCAATGAGGATGATGAACCCCTCCGTGATTATGTTCCCCTCCGGCAAGGTGCCGGAATAGGGCTCTATATTGGATCTCGTGGTTCTAGAACTTGCGGCGGCTGGAACTGTGTTTCGTCGACTCCCCTAGGGTTTCTGGAATATTTGGGTATTTATAGAGCTAGGAGGCGGTGGAAAGGACCTCCGTGGGCCCCACCACCCATCAGGGCGTGCCAGGGGCCTCTGGCGCACCCAGGTGGGTGGTGGGCCCCACGGGCCTCCCCTCGTGCACTTCCTTGGCTCCCAAGTTGACTTCTGGGAAAAAAATCTCCAAAAAGTTTCGTGGCATTTGGACTTCGTTTGGTACTGATATTCTGCGAAGTAAAAAAAAGCAAAAAACAGCAACTGGCACTTGGCACTATGTCAATAGGTTAGTCCCAAAAAATGATATAAAGTTGCTATAAAATGAATGTAAAACATCCAAGAATGATAATATAACAACATGGAACACTAAAAAAATTATAAATACATTGGAGACGTATCAGCATCCCCAAGCTTAATTCCTGCTCGTCCTCGAGTAGGTAAATGATAAAAACAGAATTTTTGATGTGGAATGTTGCCTAACATGTTCATCACATATTCTTTTCTTTTGTAGCATGGACATTTGGAATTTTAGATGATTCAAAGCAATAGTCTATAATTGACATGAAGACTTCAATACTCAAGCATATCAACAAGCAACCATGTCTTTCATAATATCAACACTAAAGAAAGATATCCCTAGCCCATCATGCTCAATCATTGATCCATTGATGAAACACACTCGAATATTAGCTACATCCAATGCACAAGTATGATCATAGTGCTCCCTAGTTGATGCTTTATAAGAGAAGATGGAGACTCAAATAAAATAAAAATTGCATAAAGTAAATAGATAGGCCCTTCGCAGAGGGAAGCAGAGATTTGTAGGGGTACCAGAGCTCAAAGCTTAAATTGAGAGATAAAAATATTTTGAGAGGCATGCTTTTCCCATCAGCGAAAACGACCGAGTAATTCCCAATACTTTCCATGCTAGATACATCATAGGCGGTTCCCAAACATAAAATAAAGTTTATTCCTTTTTCCACCATTCTTTCACAATCCATGGCTAGCCGTATCCAGGGGTGCCTTCCATACCAATACTTTCCAAGGAATTTACTACTCCTATTTGACAACATAAAGTAAATTTCTTTTTCATTTCGGGACTGGGCATCCCTATTACCGCCACACTCTTGTGCACTGACAAGTGAATAAACACTCATCTTGAGAATAACACATCTAGCATGGAAAAATATTGGCCACCCCCTGCCGCTTCATGAGCGGTACGGGCACACAAAAAGGAATTTCATTTTGAAAATTAGAGTTGTCACATACAAATTTACTTGGAATGGCATGGAAATACCGCATATAGGTAGGTATGGTGGACTCATATGGCATAACTGGTTTAAGGATTTTGGATGCACAAGTAGCATTTACAAGTGGAGGCTAGCAAAAAGATTGAGAAGCAACCAACCAAGAAATGAAAATTCTCATAAATGAGCATTAAGCATAACTAACACCAAATAATGCACCACAAGTAGGATGTAATTTCATTGCATAACTATTGACTTTCGTGCTTGCATAGGGAATCACAAACCTTAACACCAATATTCTTACTAAAGCATAATTACTCACCAACATGACTCACATATTACTATCATCATATCTCAAAACTATTACAAATAATCAAGTTTATAATATCCAATGATCTTCATGAAAGTTTTTATTATATCCCTCTTGAATATCTATCACTTTGGGACTAGTTTCATATATTACCATTGCTTATAACAAGCTCAAACAAATTTAAGTGAAGAACATGAGCATAACAATTTTCATCTCTCAAAATAATATAAGTGAAGCATGAGAGAATTTCTTCAAAAATTAAAGCACCACCATGCTAAAAAAGATATAAGTGAAGCACTAGAGCAATTCCATAGCTCAAAAAATTTAAGTGAAGCACATAGAGCAATTCTAATAAATCATAGCATAATTATAGCTCCCTCAAATAGGTGTGTCCAGCAAGGATGATTGCGACAAACTAAAAGGCAAAACAAGCAAAGACTCATATAATACAAGAGGCTCCAAGCAAAACTCATGATATCTAACGAATAAAAATATAGCTCCAAGTAAAATTACTGATGGTTGTTAGAAGAAAGAGGGGATGCCTTCCGGGGCATCCCCAAGCTTAGTTGCTTGGGTCTCCTTGAATATTACCTTGGGGTGCCATGGGCCTCCCCAAGCTTAGGCTCTTTTCACTCCTTATTCCTTCATCCATTGTGATCTCACCCAAAACTAGAAAACTTCAATCACACAACATTTAACAAAACCTTCGTGAGATCTGTTAGTATAATAAAGCAAATCACCACTTTAAGTACTATTGCAAACTCATTCATATTTTATTATTGCATTATACCTACTGTATTCTAACTTTACCATGGCTTATACCCTCCAATATAGTCCATAGATTCATCAAAATAAGCACACAATGCAACGAAAACAGAGTCTGTAAAAAACAGAATAGTCTGTAGTAATATGGACTCTAAACATACTTCTGTAACTCTGTAACACCCCTGTGTATTAGTCACTGTGATATGCTGCTAATAATGCCAAGTCATATCATTTGCAGTGCTTAAACATAGTGGTTAACCAAAGCAATTCAAACTCCATTCTGAAAATCAACTCAAATTCAAAAGTGCAAAATAAATTTGCTCAAACACTGTTGCAAAAATGTTCACTAAATAGCAAATATTCCAGAAGCACTCATAAAAATATAACCAATGGAATTGGAACTAGTTAAATGGTTCAAACCACATGAAACAGCACCAAAACAGAATTATTTAACCTAATTAAATTCATTTCAAATTCAAATGAAATCCAAATTCACCCAAACCAGTTTTTGGTGACAAGGAATATTGCATTGTAATATTTGGGCCTAGTCTCATATTTTACAAAAGTGCAAAAGTGTCCTAATTAATTCAAAACAGAAAATAAGTAAAAGAAAAATGTAAACAGAAACAGAAAAAGAAAACGAGGCACTATGCACTGGGCCTAAGTGCACAGTGCCCCGATCCAGCCCACCAGGCCGCGCCACTCTCTCTCTCTCCCTCGCACTGTCACCTTCTCTCTGGCCGCGCCGGCGCTCGTCGGTGAGCGACCGACACCGCGGCGCCCCACCGACGGGCGAGGGGATAAGGATGATCCCAATCCATTCCCCCTGGTCTCCTCGTCCACTCCTCCTCTCCCTCTCTCGCTCGCCCCGCCTCCCTCCTGCTCAGATCCGTCGAGGCTGACCGCACTCGCCGCCATTGGCCGTCGTAGCCGCGGCCTCAGTCACCACACCACCCCGTCGATGTGTCCGTCGCTTTCGACTACATCTTCCGCATCTTCTGGTGTTCACAGCGGGAGCCGGGAGACAGCACCGCGCCGGAATTCCTTCGCCCCCATCTCCGAACGCCGACGATCTTCTTCGCCTCCGGCGCCGTCCCTGTTGCTACAAATCTTTCACGGGCCTTCGGCGTGCCACACGGTGAGCTACTCCGCTCCCTGCTCTTCCCCATTGACCTCTCGCGCACCGTAGCTGCTCGTCGCCGTTGCCGTGAGTTCGTCACCGTGAATCGCCTCGCCGCCGTGGCCATGGGCCCTGTCGTGCTCGTCCGAGCACGGCATCGAGCTCCTGGTGCTCCCAGGAGCCCGACGAGCTCGAGCCTGTGCCTCCTCGTGCCTCCTATCGCTGCAACCCCTAGCTCCCGAACTCCACCGCCGCCGTCACTCGTCGCCGGCGCAGTTCCGTCCATCTCCAAGCCCAACCGACCTCACCACGTGATGCGGCGTCGAGCACTCATTCGAACGCAACAGACCGCGCACGAAATGGTGCCCCCTAGTGCGATCCCGACGAGCTCCAGCCACGCGTCGCCGTTGTTTTGGTCGCCGGAGCAGCTCCGGCGCCGGTCCCCGACGTGGCTCGGTGGGCCCCGCCCTGGGTCACTGACCGTGGGCCCTGGGGGCCCCAGTAGACTGGGCTGACCCAGTCAACTGCGCTGACTGGGCAGCCCAGCCTCTGACATGTGGGACCCCCCTCTGATAATTAACCAAATAAATGTTTAAATAAATAAAACTAATTAATTAGACTAATGTCTCACTGACATATGGGGCCCACCCCTCTAATCACTCTGTTAATTTAAATAATCCACTGTTAGTCTTAACAGAGGCTGACATGTGGGTCCCACTGGAATAGTGCATAATCCACTGATCAGCCGACCAGTTGACCTGCTGATGTCAGCATTACCTCATGCTGATGTCATATATCATTTTCTGTAAATAAAAATAATTCCAGAAAATCATTTAAACTTTGAAAATTCATAACTTTTAAACCGTAGCTCGGATTGAAAAACTTAAAACATGAAAGTTGCTCAGAACGACGAGACGAGTCTGATCGTGCCGTCTGTTTCCATATCGGAACCCCCTACATAGAAGAACTCGTAATTCTGATAGATGAATAGTGCATAATCACCGGTTAATAAATCCAACTTAAATCCTAAAATAACCAAAATGACTTAGACATACTTCAGGCAACCCTGCACTGCATCATAGTCGTAGCATGCCCTGTATTGCATCGTTGCTGTGTATTTACTTGTTTCCTCCCCCCTCTTCTCTCTCGGTAGACCCTGACGTCGACGTAGCTCCTGAGCCAGACGCCGCTCTGGAGTATGACTACGTCCCCGATGACCTTGCCCTTGCCGTCGAGCAGACAGGCAAGCACCCCCTTTTTTGAGCATTCCGATATCGCCCACTCTCTTCTCTCTTATGCTTGCATTAGAATCTGCTGTTGTTACTGTATCCTATATCTGCTGCATAGCCTGTTCACTTGTAACCTGCTGTTGATACCTGCCTGCTATCCTAAACTGTTTAGTATAGGATGGTTAGAGCCCTATCAGAGACCCACTTGTCCCGACTGCCCCGCTGGACTCTCAGAAGACCCGAGCAACGGGATCGAAGATCAGACCCTGGCACCGCACGTCACTTCCCCCCTAAATTGCTCGACACTACTGGGTTACTATCGAGTGCCGAGGGTGATACCTCGTCAGCACTTCTGATGATAACTTTGTAGGTTAGTTAATCGGTCGTGGTAAGCGAGGGTGATTCCTCCTACACCACCCCCGATACCGACGCCGTCGTGCAACACCTCAAGTGTGGACCTCGAGGGTGATTCCACCTTCGTTCACCTTGATGATAGCATCGAGTGGGATTCCATCGGGGGTGATTCCCCAGGGTTCCCTCTTGGTGTCAGACACACGGAGACTTTGGTTACTATGACTGAACACTGAACCATGATACTAAAGACGGGTCGGCCCTGAGGGGTACCCGCGCGAGCATGAATGTGAAGTGATGTGGAGTCGGGTTGACCTGAGAGGTGCCCGCGAGATAACTATGAGGCGTGGCCGGGCATTCTTAGCCCTTGCCGCAAGTCCTCGAGACGGGGCGACGGGGTCACATCGATCGTGAGTCTCTGCTCGTTACCGCGTGCTCCTAAACCACTAAACGGTTTGGATATTTGATCCGAGGGGCCTCTGGCCTGATAGCACTAATCATCACGTGGGCATAGTATGGGCGTTCTGCGTCGTATACTTCAGCCGAAGCTTAATAGACGCCAGCAACTGAGTGGCACACGCTGTGTTGGACTGGGAACGCAACCGCACTTGTATAAGGGGTTGCTAGGTCTGCTCACCGGCGATGTACGCAACGTGCAGGAGCGTCCGGGGCGATGGCCCAAGACCCCTGGGGGCATAGGTTAGTCCGGCGTGCTGACCTCTCTATTAAGTATTTGGTCGGGTTGCGGCGTGTTGCTTAGCCGAGGCCGGGCATGACCCAGAAAAGTGTGTCCGGCCGGAGTTAAGCGAGCGTGGTGGGTAAGTTGGTGCACCCCTGCAGGGAAGAACTAATCTATCGATAGCCTGTCCTACGGTAACGGACACTCGGAGTTGTATCCCGATCGGTACAACTAGAACTGAGATGAGAACTGGATAGTACGGCTCTGGGATTGCTTTCTCGCAGGGAGTCAAGAAAGGATCTCTGGCCGAGGTTGATGATACTACAACTACTTTACATTATGTTTCTGCACTCTTCTTATGCTGCAAGACTGTTGAAGATGCTAGTCTTCGATAGGACTAGGCTTTCCCCCCTCTATTCAGGCATTTCTGCAGCCCAGTCCACATATACAGCCCTCCTTTGAAAATGTTGCATATGTAGTGTAGATCCTTGCTTGCTGAGTACTTCAGATGAGTACTCACGTTTGCTTTACTTTCTTTTTCCCCCATATCCATATGTCGCCACCAGAAGACGGAGCCCCTGAGATAGCTGCCCCCGTCGACGACTACGGCTACTACTACTACCCTCCCGGCGAGTACTACTACGAGGAGCCGACAGACGACCAGGAGTAGGATTCCGAGGGTCCTAGGCAGGAGGCCTACGCCTTTCGATCGTAGTGTTTTATTTTGCCCCGCCTTTCTAAAGGCCTATCTGTATCTCTGTTATATCTGTACCCAGATATCTGATGCTTCCGCTGACACTTGTATGCCATCGAGCTATGTATTCGAGCCCTCGAGGCCCTGGCTTGTAATATAAAGCTTGTATGACTTTGTTTATGTTTTAGAGTTGTGTTGTGATATCTTCAAGTGAGTCCTTTGGCTTGATCATGTGCATTTGCGTGTAAGGTTAGTGCACGATTAAGCCGGGGTCGTCACAAACTCCAAAAATTCTGAAACACTAGGAAAATGTAGGCAATTTGTATGTCAATCTTGTGTAAAAAATTTAGAATTTTTCGACGCTTCTGTGATTTTCTAAAATTCTGCTACTGGACGCAAAAGTTTCTGTTTTTCAACAAGATCAAATCAACTATCACCCAGCATGATCTCAAAGGCTTTACTTGGCACAAACACTAATTAAAACATAAAAAACACAATCATAACAGTATCATAATTGTGCAAATACTCAAGAACAGAAAGAAAAAGACAAAAATAAATATTATTCATTGGGTTGCCTCCCAACAAGTGCTATCGTTTTATGCCCCTAGCTAGGATAATGCATAGATTCAAGTATTGTCATCTTTAGTTTTTGATCCATCGGATGCCCTCATGATTGATTCATATGGTGGATTAATTATTGTCCTATGAAAGTGTTCCATACCCTTCCTTAGAGGAAATTAAAATTTAATATTGCCTTCTTTCATATCAATCACGGCACCTATAGTTCGTAAAAATGGTCTACCAAGTATGATGGGACAAGACGAATTGCAATCAATATCAAGAACAATAAAATCTATGGGCACATAGTTCCTATTTTCAAGAATAAGAATATCATTAATTCTTCCCAAAGGCTTTTTAATTGTAGAATCCGCCAAGTGCAAATTAAGAGAACACTCTTCAATATTGGTAAGACCAAGCACATCACATAGAGATTTCAGAATTGTGGAAACACTAGCACCCAAATCACATAAAGCAAAGCACTCATAATTTTTAATCTTCACTTTAATGGTAGGTTCCCACTCATCATATAATTTTCTAGGAATTGAAATCTCTAATTCCACCTTTTCTTCTAAATCTTTCATCATCGCTTCTACAATATGTTTAGTAAAAGCTTTATTTTGTTCATAGGCATTGGGTGAATTTATCATGGATTGCAACAAAGAAATACATTCAATCAAAGAGCAACTATCTTAATTAAAATCTTTGTAATCCAAAAGAGTGGGCACATCACTAGTTAAAGTTTTGACCTCTCCAAACCCACTTTTATCAACTTTTTCAACAAGATTTTCACCCTCCGAATTATGAGGATGCCCTATAGCTAAAGTTGACTCTTCTTCAGTCCTCTTTTCATCAAGTTTAATTTTACTAAACAAGGAATCAATAGAAGAAACACCAATCATTTTAATATCATCATCATTATTATGAAAGCAATCGGGAGAAAATGCTCTTTCTAAAAATTCTATTTTAGCTCTAAGCATAGCAGTTCTTTTCTTACTTTCATCCATAGAAACATATAAAGATTTAATTGATTCATTGACATCAACCTTCGGTGGAAAAATTTTAATCTTGAGATTTTCTACATCATGGGAAATTCTATCAATGCTTCTAGACATATCATCAATCTTACTCAACTTTTCTTCTATCGTAGTGTTGAAAACTTTTTGAGCATTGATAAATTCTTTAATATTACTCTCAAGATCAGAGGGGTTCCTATTATTATTGTAAGAAGAATTACCATAGGAATTGCCATAATTATTAGAGGAATTTCCAGGAAAAGACCTAGGATTAAAATTACCTCTATAAGCATTGTTATTAAAATTGTTTCGCGAGACAAAATTCACATCTACGGGATCACTATTTTGCTCAATCAAAGTAGACAAAGGCACATCATTAAGATCAATAGGAGCATTTTTATTAGCAACAAATTTCATAAGAGCATCAACCTTTTCACTCAAAGTATTAATTTCTTCAACGGAATTGATCTTTTTACTAGTAGGTGCTCTTTCGATATGCCATTGCAAATAATTTGCGATAATATTATCTAGCAATTTAGTGGCTTCACCTAAAGTAATTTCCATAAAAGTACCACCCGCGGCGGAATCTGAAAGATTTCTAGAAACAAAATTCAATCCCGCATAAAAAAATTGTATAATCATCCAAAGATTTAAACCATGAGTAGGACATTTTCTTAGCATTAATTTCATTCTTTCCCAAGATTGTGCAACATGTTCATGCTCAAGTTGCTTGAAATTCATGATTTGATTTCTAAGGGAAATAATTTTCGCGGGCGGAAAATACTTAGTAATAAAAGCATCTTTGCACTTATCCCAAGAATCAATACTATTGCGAGGCAAAGAAGAAAACCAAATTTTTGCATGATCCCTCAAAGAGAACGGAAACAATTTCAACTTCACAATATCATTGTCCACATCTTTTTCTTTTGCATATCACTCAATTCTACGAAAGTGTTTAGATGGGACGCGGCATCCTCATTAGGAGTACTGAAAAATTGCTCTTTCATAACAAGATTCAACAAAGCGGCATTAATATCATAAGACTCCGCACTAGTGGCGGGAGGAGCAATCGGAGTAATAATAAAATAATTATTATTGGTATTGGAAAAATCACACAATTTGGTATTTTCTTGAGACATCGTGACTACGCAAACAAGATTGCAAGCAAATAAGAGATCTGACGAGAAAAAGGCAAACGGAAAAGAAGGCAAATAAAAAAGATTTTTTTTGTGAAGTGGGGGAGATGAAAACGAGAGGCAAATGGCAAATAATGTAAATTGCAAGGAGATGAGATTTGTGATTAGGAACCTGATAGATGTTGATGATGTTTCCCCGGCAACGGCGCCAGAAATTCTTCCTGATTGCTTGTATCTGCGTTGGTATCTCCCCAAAGAGGAGAGGATGATGCAGCACAGCAACGGTAAGTATTTCCCTCAGTTATGAAACCAAGGTTATCAACCCAGTAGGAGAACCAAGCAACACTATGTAAACGGTACCTGCACACAAAGAACAAATACTTGCAACCCAACGTGTAAGAGGGGTTGTCAATCCCTCCTTGGTATTGAGATAGATTAAGTTGTATGAGATTGGATAAATAGATCTGACAAAAACACAAAATAAAATAAATAAAGAAAAAGTGCAGCAAGGTAGTTTTGGGTTTTTGGAATAATAGGTCTGAAAACAATATGATAGGAAATAGGCCCGGGGGCCGTAGATTTCACTAGTGGCTTCTCTCGAGAAAATAGCATACGGTGGGTAAACAAATTATGTTGGGCAATTGATAGAAGAGCAAATAATTATGACGATATCTAAGGCAATGATCATGTATATAAGCATCACGTCCAAGATTAGTAGACCGGCTCCTGCCTGCATCTACTACTATTACTCCACACATCGACCGCTATCCAGCATGCATCTAGGGTATTAAGTTAATGGAGAAATTGAGTAATGCAATAAGAATGATTACATGATGTAGACAAGATCTATTCATGTAGGAATAGACCCCATATTTTTATCCTTAATAGCAACGATACATGCGTGCCTCGCTACCCCTTCTGTCACTGGGTGAGGACATCGCAAGATCGAACTAATCACAAAGCACCTCTTCCCATTGCAAGAAAAATCAATCTAGTTGGCCTAACTAAACCAAAGTTTCAGAGAAGAAATACAAGGCTATAATAATCATGCATATAAGAGATCAAAGAAGACTCAAATAATATTCATAGATAGATTTGATCATAAACTCGCAATTCATCGGATCCCAACAAACACACCGCAAAAAGTCATTACATCAAATAGATCTCCAAGAACATCGATGAGAACATTGTATTGAGAATCAAAAAGAGAGAAGAAGCCATCTAGCTACTGCCTACAGACCCGTAGGTCTGTGGTAAACTAGTCACGCATCATCGAAGGAGCACCAATGAGGATGCTGGACCCCTCCGTGATCGTGTTCCCCTCCGGCAAGGTGCCGGAATAGGGCTCTAGATTGGATCTCGTGGTTCTGGAACTTGCGGCGGCTGGAATTGTGTTTCGTCGACTCCCCTAGGGTTTCTGGAATATTTTGGTATTTATAGAGCTAGAAGGCGGTGGAAAGGACCTCCGTGGGCCCCACCACCCACCAGGGCGCGCTAGGGGCCTCTAGTGCGCCCAGGTGGGTGGTGGGCCCCACGAGCCTTCCCTCGTGCACTTCCTTGGCTCCCAAATTAACTTCTAGGAAGAAAAAAATCTCCAAAAAGTTTCATGGCATTTGAACTTCGTTTGGTACTGATATTCTGTGAAGTAAAAAAAAAGCAAAAAACAACAACTGGCACTGGGCACTATGTCAATAGGTTAGTCCCCAAAAATGATATAAAGTTATTTTTAAAATGAATGTAAAACATCCAAGAATGATAATATAACATCATGGGACAATAAAAAATTATAGATACGTTGGAGACGTATCAGAGGGTAATGATCCTTTCTAGTAGCTTTGTTTTATTTTCTAAAATCAATTACCATTCTATAGCCAGTAACAATTCTTTGTGGAATAAGTTCATTTTTGTCATTAGGAACAACAGTAATACCTCCCTTTTTATGGACACAATCACTACTGCAGGATGCTGCTAACGCGACACTACAATCAGATACCCTTCGACGAAACTGTGTGCGATGCATTAATCGCAAACGGTGATGTAAAAAAAACCGTAAAAAAAGATGCAAAACGTTTGCGATGGCGGATACATCAAACACGGTTCAGATTTTAGTTCTGTGTGCGATGCGGGGCATACGGTTCAATTCAATGAACTGTTTGTGATGAGGCAGAACAACAGAAATGGGCAGCTAGATGAAGGTGTGTGCGATATACGGCATATAATTCACTCAGATAAACTATTTGTGATGAGGCAGAACAACAGAAACGGGCAGCCAGATGAAGGTGTGTGCGATATACGGCATACAGTTCACTCGGATGAACTGTTTGTGATTAGGCGGAACAAAAGAAACGGTCAGCCAGATCAAACTTTATAGAAAAAATACCAACATTCACAATATGAAATCAATATCAGTAGATGTGTCATGACTTAAATTTTCATATTGTATAACTTTAGCATGGTAGATGTTGGTATTTTTTCATATAAATAAGGTCAAACTTTATGAAGTTTGACTTCAGACAATTCTTATATGCAGAGTAAAAAGGACCGGAGGGAGTATTTAACACGCCTTTCCATTTGATTTAACAATGGCACTGTTTGGATACTCTAACTTAGCTAGAGGTTAGAGTTAGTTTCTAGCTCATGACAATTAAAAGGGAGAGAGAGATTGGTGGAATAGTTGATTGTATTGCTTGAGCCTCGTGGGCATATATATAGGTGTACATGGTCATCCTGGAGTACAAGTCAAGGTAGAATAAATCCTACGCTATTCTACGTTTCCTAAATAACAATGATACTCAACAATGACTAACCCTAAACTAACTCTAGGCAAAGAGATGTTTGGATGACAGGGTTAGATTGACAATAAATGCACTAGGAGAACTAGCCCCAATTAGCACCTCTTGGGTGGGATAGTTGTTTTGGGTGGGTTAGACGCAACTAGCTCAAACTAGCCCTCATGTTTGGATACTTTAGTGCTATTTGAGCCCAAACTAGCTCAAACTAACTCTAACCCATGGATCCAAACAGGGACAATAACTAGTGTACTTAGACCTGCACAATACAAGTTTGAATGACTATGTTTGCTTGTTTTTAAATATTAGGCATGTTGCAGTTAATAACACACCTTTCCACTTCTTGTTTTTAAATATTAGGTTTTTAACAATTTGGTCTTGCACATATAGGTCCTGCTATCAGAGGTTTTGACCCACTGTTCGACCCTTTTTGCATATGGGAAAATGAGTTATCCATGAATATCAGTCAAGTCAAGAAACTCAGAAAGATTGTTAGGATAAAGAAATAGCAACAAAAAATAACAAGATCTTTGTCTGCCTAATGAATAAGACGTCAGTTCACTATAGGTCACAGGATGGTACTAACTGTTATACATTGTCTTTTTAATTCCTTTGCGTCATTTAAAATCTAGAGAAAATATTTATGCATATCCTTATTTTCAGGCCTTTCCAAAGCAGTTCACTGATGATTACTTCTCAAACCACCTGTATGGTCAGGAGGCGAGGAAGGTATTAATACTGCACCCACGGTTCAATATTGAAGTCTTCCTGAAGAGGACGAAGGATGGACGGTCAATCATGCATAGGCACTGGCCTAAAGTTGCAAAGACCTTCAACATCAATGAAGGCTCAATATTCGCCTTCCGCTTCAGCAATTTTTTAGATGAGATTCATCTGTCTATGTACCGTCTATGATGCTAATTTCGAAACGTTATAGATGTTGCATGTGAAACTTGGTGCTGGTGCAGTTGTGTAATGGGGTAGCTGAGTGCTGAAGCTATATGATGTTGTACTCTGATGTATTTCAATTATGAAATCCTGCTTCCTTAATACGAAAATGAAATATATTGTGTGCTTAATATGAAATGTTAATTAGATTAATAAATGGATTATTAATAATAGGCTAATTAGCCTGCTAATCGGGTTTATATTGCAAACGGTTATTGAGAAAACACCGTGGGCGATGACCTCAGACAACACACACAGTTTTTAGAAATAAAATGTATTGGATCAATGAACAATCGCACATGACTTTCTCTTGAAAATTGTTTGCGTTATGCTACCATGCGCAAACGTTTATGACATAAAAAATGTGTGTGATGGACAGATTATGCCACACAGTTTCTTCTACGCACCGTATGTGATGCATTCAATAACGCAAACGGTAAAATTGTTAATATCGTCTGCAATGACAACTCTATCACAAACGATTTAATGGGGAAAATTGTGTGTGATGTAGTACAAACAAAAATGTTTTCCCTGGATTGACTGTGTGGGATGTACATATGAACGGAAACGTACTTCTTGGATTGACTGTGTGGGATGTACATACGAAAGGATACGTATTCCTTGGATTGACTGTGTATCATTAGCATGGTGTCACTGTAGCATGACACCGGGGGTGTTACAAGGTGACAAGGCATCATTAGCATGATGTCACTGTAGCATGACACTAGCGGTGTTACAACAGTCGCTCTCGCTCCCGCGGTGGCGTGCCGCGTCTAGCCTGTGGAGATGGAGGAGGGAGCCCGCGGGAGGAGCTCGAGCCGGCGCTGAACCTCCCCTTCCCCCTCCCCTTACCGCTGAAGAAGCCATGGCTTGCTTGCTAAGGTTTCGAGCTGGCTGGCTAGGGTTTTGTGGTCGTTGGCGAGGGAGCAAACGTGGCCAGATATGGACGGAAAGTGGATGAGGCCGGTCCCACCGCACGCGTCCATTAAAAAGGACGGGCACGCTGTCATTCTACACACTGGCAAGCGGGCCCTCGGTAGGTGGTCGCGTTAATTATGACCACGTGGGGTGGTTGGCCGGCCAACATATGGGGCCGCGGCGAACAATGAGAGAACGCGCGACACGTCCGTTTTGTGTCCGCGTCGACGCATTTCAGGCCGCAAAGTAGACGTATTTTGGGTTTAGGTCGCCGCGTTGGGTCGGCGTTTTTCCGCCGCGTCCCAAACGGACATGAACGAACAAAATAGGTCAGCCGGTTGGAGTTGCTCTTATCGACAATGTCAGGCCGTCTCCCATATGGGAGCGGCGACAACGACACGTTATTCTGGCGGCGACGATAGTCGTTCGGTGGTCCACGAACCCCGATTTAATTTTTATTATGTTTGAGGTGCTTTGTTCTTCCGGTGATTATTTATGATAGATCAGATTTTTTTTTAAGTCGAGCCAAGGTAAAAATGAAAATCTCGTGCTGGCCTACTAAAAAAATAAAAAAAAAAGAGGAAAATCTGGTGTTGCTAGTGGTGTACGCTGCCGAGCTCAACCACCCCAGCCTGCTGCTCCGACCAAAGCGTGGAGCCGGACGAAGCAACCAATCTGGATCTCTTAGGCCGGTTTCTCGCAGGAGGCAGCGTAGGGCGGTGGCGCGGCACCCGGCGGGGTCACGGGAGCACAGGTAACGCTCCTTCGAATTTCTCCCCTTCATTTGGGGTTTGCCGATTTAGGAATTGGGGATTTGATGGAAGTGTGAACGATGGCTACAAATTCGAGTTTACTCACTGTTCTTGACGTGATCTGCGAATGTAGGTGCGCAAGCTAGAGCGATTTCGGAAGCACAAGCTTTGTAGTCGTGCGCGCCCCCGTTGACAATTTTTCTGGCTCCGCCACTGCGGCCTAGTAGTTGAATGCGTACGGGCAAATGAGGAAGAGTTGTGGCCTCAACTCCGGTCCCGGGCGGCCCTTCAACGACCGCCGGTGGCTGCTCCCCTTCCTCGCGAGCCTCCTCGTGTCGGTCACCCTCTTCCTGGCCGCCGCCTGCGGCCTCTTCTCGCCGCCTTACTTGGCCGGCAACGACGCCTTCCTCGTCGACGTTGTGTCGTTCACCGACTGGGACGATGGAGGCTCACCGTCGCAGCGAGACAGCAGCCAGTCAGTGGAATCCGAGGCCAAGAACCTGCTGCTGGATGACAACGACAACCCCGACAACGCCGCCCTGAACTCGGACGACTCCGACGCCGAGCCGCCCAGGTTGGCGTATCTCCTCGAGGGCACCAAGGGCGACGGCCTGCGGATGCGGAGGGTGCTGCAGGCGATATACCACCCGCGCAACCAGTACATCCTGCATTTGGATCTGGAGGCGCCGCCCCGGGAGAGGATTGACCTGGCCATGTACGTCAAGGGGGACCCGATGTTCAGCCAGGTCGGGAATGTGCGGGTGATCGCCAAGGGCAACCTGGTCACGTACAAGGGGCCGACGATGGTCGCCTGCACGCTCCACGCCGTGGCTATCCTCCTCAAAGAAGGCTTAGAGTGGGACTGGTTCATCAACCTCAGCGCCTCGGATTATCCCCTCATGACGCAAGATGGTTAGTGCTCTTGTTCAACATTTGCCTTTTTATTTCCTGCAGTGCATACCACTCCTTGCATTGAGCAACTAAATGAAAGTTGGAGCTGCATTCTCATGATTGTCAAACACAGACCAGCCAATGTAATACTATGTCAATTTCCTTGATATTTTTTTTTGCGAGAAACTTCCAATCTATTCATCTTCAATCATGGCAGTACAAAGAACAACAGAGGTAATAAAAATTACAACCAGGTCCGTGGACCACTAGCGACGACTACAAACACTGAAGCGAGTCGAAGGCACGCCGCCGTCATCGCCCCTCCCTCACCGGAGCCAGGCAAACCTTGTCGTAGTAGACAGTCGGGAAGTCGTCGTGCTAAGGCCCCATAGAGCCAGTGCACTGCAGTTGTCTAATATGGAGCACTGCAGAATGGGTTTGGTTAACAATAGCATGCCATAAGATTAAAATCACTCATACCATGTGGGCATCGGGGGCATATATGTTGCAGTTCCTCTGCAGTCTGGACTAGCGTAACTAGATATCTTCTGCGTTATCATCACTTGTGTAAAGGATGGCCTTCTCAGTGAGTGCAGATTGTAAGCGTCAGTGTAGATATCTAGACGATAGAGGCCATGGATAGGTTATAGGTGGTGAAGTGCTAGTGTGCAGTGTTCGTTTAAAATTTCACTAAATCAGCAACATTACTACTGAAGGCAGTGTACTTGTAGTGTGAACTGACAGTATCTCTCTGCTGATATACTTAATTTATTGCATACTCCATGAGTAGTTAACTGCTGTTATTTCTGTACAGATATACTTCATGTGTTCTCGTCTTTGCCAAGAAATCTTAATTTTATAGAGCACATGCAAATATCTGGATGGAAAAGGTACGTTTTCTTAATGGTGTAAACACTTGTATTTTGATTTACATTATTTAGCTCTGGTTATCCTTCGCAAACTACTTTGCCTTTTCTGATGTTTGTGCGCTTTCATCTCAGGATCCAAAGAGCAAAACCCATAGTTTTGGACCCAGGGCTTTATCTGTCAAAAAAGTTTGACCTTTCTACGACCGCTGAGCGGCGAGAACTGCCAACATCTTTCAAATTATATACTGGTAGGACGGCTTTCTGATTTCAGTATTGGCAATTCTACATTTCTACCCATAAGCCAGTACATTTGTGTGGCAGTCACCATACATGTGGCCTTCGAGAACCACTTGCCTAAATTTATTCAATTATGCTCTTAGCTTTTACACTTGATATAGCCTCTTAGTTCTAGTTGTACATTTTGCATGAAGAAGAACAGTGGCTATTTGTTGTATTGGCATATCAGTCTGTTGGTATTGTGGTCAAAAGCATTTGAAACAAGGCCCTGATTTAGTTAAGATGCCGTGCTATTCTTAAATGATCAGAAGTTTGTAGTTAACTATGCATATAATTTTTATTTGCTGACAATTCCTGTCATTTCTTGTTACTAAGCTAGAAACCCTTATCCCACGAAGCAGTGTATGGAATCATTTGTTGGCATCAAGAAAATAACTCCAGATTTTATTCTAGTAAACAGGGATACAAGCTGAATTAATAGTAGTAGGGAAAAACAAAAGTTTTTGTGTATGATGTAAGGAGGTGAATGTGTGCAACCTTATAACTGGTGGTCTTGCTGTCTGTTGGGTGTTAAGGCATGTTTTCTTGTTGAAAAGACACTTTGTGGTGCATCTTAACATAACTGCCCTCCCTTTTGGGATCATCAGGTTCTGCTTGGATAATGCTCACGAAATCCTTCCTGGAGTACTGCATATGGGGTTGGGATAATCTCCCACGTACCCTCCTGATGTACTATGTCAACTTCATCTCTTCACCAGAAGGTTATTTCCATACTGTGATCTGCAACTCTGATGAGTTTCAGGGCACTGCAGTTGGTCATGACCTGCACTACATTGCCTGGGACTACCCTGCAAAACAGCATCCGCTGACCCTCTCCATGAAGGACTTCAACAACATGGTCAAGAGTGGCGCGCCCTTTGCACGGAAGTTTCCCAAGGAAGACAAGGTCTTGGACAGGATCGACCGTGAGCTTCTGCACCGCTCTGAAGGCCGGTTCACTCCTGGGGCATGGTGTAATGGGAGCTTTGAAGGAGGGGCTGACCCTTGTTTGTCTAGGCAGGAAGACTTTGTTTTAGAGCCTGGTCCAGGCGCTGAGAGGCTGCGTGGCTTGATGAAGAAGGTGCTGTCATGGGATTACCGCAACGGCAGCTGCTCGACTCTCTCGTACGATCAAACAAAAAGAGACTGGTATGTTCCCAAAAGTAAAGGATAATTTTGATTGCCTGCTTGTAAATGAAAGAGCTTGACCCCTTCCATTGAAATGAACAATGCTGATGAGTGCGTCATTCTGACCAAGGAAAATGTTGAAATGGTGATGTTCATACCACGATACACACTACCATCTCATGGAAATTAACAATTGTGGAACACTTCATTTTCAGTTCTACAATCTTTGATGTAGTCCAAACAAGAAATGGATCCTTGTATCATATATGTTCTTTCTCTGGTCAAGATTTTTTTATGTGTTCTTGTTGCACTTTGTTCACTGGAAAAAAGAAGGAACATATCCAAATTCTGACAGAATTTTTTTCCTTTTGGAACACGGAATTCTTTTTGTCTGGTTGACAGCATCTTTTACAATTCATAGCATTTTGTGATTACATAAACCTGGGGATCTTTGGGAGTGTCCGGATAGTCCATTTGGCCCACTGTCAGTTGGACCACATGCCCACCCATATACTTTTTTCTCTAGGTCCGCCTGACCCACCCTGCTGTCTGGATTTGATGTCTTTTTTTTTGGCAACTAAAAACTTTATTTCAACTTCAAATACAGGACACCAACATCAATGTGCAAGACTGCACATTAAGAGAGCTGAGAACAGCTTTAACAGGGCATTTAGAAACATCATGCCACAGACCTAAGCAAGTATATAGACAGGAACCAACATCAAAGAGATGATAAGCATCAAGAGCCTGCTTGTGAGCAATCTTGTTACTCTCTCTTCAAATCTTGAAAATTCTAGCATCAGTTCCATGAGTGACCTGAACAAACTGGTGAAGATGAGGTCTTATCGTCCAATGCCCTGGGAATTTTACTGGATTTCTTCTTGCCGCCGCCTCTGCAAGGACTTGATTATCTGTTAAGAAATTTGGCTCCTGTACTTGTAGTGCTTGCACAACCTGTGCTGCCAACTCGAGCGCTTGCGCCTCAGCCTGCAGGGGAGACTCTGCCATAGAAGTGGCCTTAATGAAGATGGCACGCTTGTTAACATTGTTACGCCATTGCATGAATACTCCAAGACCCGCTTTGCTCTTAGCACCTGAAAAGGAATTGTAACGAGTAGGAGCATCTTTCCAAGCCGCATCAGTAAAAATATTAGGCCCTTTAGTGATCCTACATCTGTCAAGAGAAGAGTTGATGGTAATTGCAGTTTTTATATCCTCATTAGCTCGCGTAGAATTTATTTTGTCTCCTATGCCTTGTGTTTCTCTTACTTGATCTACATTTAACAATGCCTTTGCTGCATATAAAACCTGCAAAGGAGTATTATCTTTTCTTTCAAATAAAAGATCATTTCTAGCCTTCCACAGCGACCATAAAATGTTGAAGATCAGAGCTGTGGAATTTTGTGCTTGGTAAGTTGCTATCATATGATGCAGAGAATCATCAATCTTATCTATTCCATCTTGCATTAGACCTTCAACTCTCATACCTAGAGGCGAAGCAAACCAAACAGCCTGCGCAAATTGACAAGAGAAGAATAGATGAAAATCAGTTTCATTCATACCACATCTGTTGCTGATATGCCTTGATATAGGTGCAGCTCGAGCTCCAGTTGGAACAGTTTTCCGTAATAGTCTCCAAGCAAAGATCTGAACTCTAGGAGGCATATCTTTGTTCTTCCAAATTGTGCGAATTATGCCCCTTTCCCTATCTGTAAGTATGTCATGAGGCCACCATAAAAGGAAGGACTAAAAATTTGGTAAGCACTTTTACATGAGCAGATACCCGAGGGCGTGTGCTTCCAAATGAGAGTATCATTGTGGTCATTGTTGGAAACAGCAATCTGAGATATAGTATTTGCAATATGAGGGCCAAAGAGCGTATCTAAAAGGGCAATGTTCCAAACTTTAGTGCCAGTAATCCAAAGGTCAGAGATAGAAGCAGGATAAACAAAACTGGGATTTTGAATAATAAGATAGTCATGAATTTTATCCCAGAAAGAGCACCACGGTGAGGACCAGATACAAGTATTACCTTTCGAAATTTGAATGGAAGTGGCATTAATAAGAGGCTCTCTCACTTTCAGAAGGGAAGCCCAGAAGGCAGATTTAGGTAAATTACTTGGAGCTTTCCAAAAGGAAGTATGAGGAAAGTACTTGCCTTTTAAATTTTTTGAAGTAATACTATCGGGGTTAGACACAATCCTCCAAGCTGAATTGACAAGCAAAGCCTTGTTCAGTGCTTCCAGATTCCTAATACCCAATCCTCCTTCTTTTTTTGACTTGCAAATCTCTGTCCAGGCCTTAAGATAAAGAGGCTTAGTTGGAGAGTCTTGTCTAACGCCCGTCCACCAAAAGTCTCTTATCACTGCATTCATTTTTGCTAATAATTTCTTCGAGAAAAGTATGTTAGACATATAGTAAACAGGCAAAGAGGAGAGAACCGAATTTATTAAAACAAGCCTGGCGGCGTGGGAGAGTTTATTAGCTTTGTAACAACTGAGCTTCGATATAAACTTGTTTAAAACAAAGGAGTAGGCACTAGCTCTATTTTTAGCAGGCAAGATTAAAGGATGGCCTAAATGAATAGAATTGCAGCTCATATCCACTACCCTGAAAATACCTTTGATAACATCTCTCTGAGCATCTGTGACATTTTTACTAAAGAGGATAGAAGACTTAGACCAATTGGGAACTTGACCTGATAACCTGCAAAAGCGATGGAGGATATTCCAAATAGTCACAACTTCATCCTTAACCGCTTGCCCACAAACTATGAGATCATCTGCGAACATTAAAGAATAGATAGGGGGGGAATTTGGGCCCAACACAATACCATTAAGATTTCTGCTTTGAAGTTCTTCTTGTAATTGGATAGCCAGCTCATTAATAGCAATAACAAAAAGGTAAGGGGATAAGGGGCGACCTTGCCTAATACCTCTTTGAGCACGAAACTTACCATGATGATTTCCATTGATAATCACAGAAAATAAGGAGTTGGAGATGCATATCTTAATCAAGTTGATAAAGTGATCATTGTAACCTTGTTTACGAAGGGCATGTAAAAGAAAATTCCATTCCAATCTATCAAAGGCCTTAGCAAGATCAATCTTGAGCATAAAAGCTTGACTATTCCAGGAAGAAAGACTGAAAGTATGAGTGATTTCCTGAGCTACAATGATGTTATTAGAGATCCTCCTACCTTCAATGAAGGCTTGTTGAGTGTCCAAAATATTGTTAGGGAGATGAGGCTTAATGCGATTGGCTAAACTTTTTGCAATGATCTTGTAAATAACGTTACAAAGACTAATAGGCCTGAAATCTTGAGGTTTATTGGCCTGGTTCTTTTTAGGAATAAGAACTATACTAGTATCATTCAGTTGGGCAGGAAGAGTACCTTGACAATAAAAATTCGGCACCAGTTTGGTCACATCATCTCCAATCCAGGGCCAGGCTGCTTTGTAAAAAGCTGCATTCAGTCCATCGGGGCCTGGAGAAGCATCATTCCTCATTTCCTTTAAAATGCTCCAAACTTCTTCCTTATTAGGTATTGAATTAGTAAAATCATCTTGAAGTGTTCCTGCAGTAAAAACTTGAGATTCCTGCTGGAAAGATTGATTAGAGGAAGCAAATATTTCTTTGAAATATGAAACAAAATTTTCTGCAATCTCTTCAGGATCAAGAGTAGTTTGCCCCTGAGAATTAACTAAAGACACGATTCTATTTCTCCTCCTCCTTTTAAGGGCTGAAACATGAAAATACCTTGTATTTCGATCACCTTGAGTCGCCTCAAGCTTCTTTGCTCTCTGCTTGTAATACTGCGACAGCTTGGACATAGTCTCCTCGTAGCTCTTAACTAATTTTTCTTCCTTATTAGTATCTTGCATATGGATAGGCTGTTCTTGGATTTGTTGAATTTGGTGTTCGATATCTTGGATTTGATGTTGCAAAGGCTTCTTCTTTCTGCACCAAACCTTCAAAGTACCTGCAAGGTGCTTAGTTCTCGAAGTGAAAGTTTGTTGCTCCGAACATTTCCAGGCTTTCATTGCTGTTTCCTGAAAGTCATCTTCTGAAAGCCACCAATTCTCAAACTTGAAATGGTAAGTTGGCTTTTTAAAATTAGAATGAAGAACGGCCAACACAGGAGCATGATCACTAGAAATGATAGGCAAGTTATAAATATTAGCATTAGGGAACAGGGCACACCATTCAGGATTAGCAAGAAATCTGTCAAGTCTTTCATAGAGAGGATAAGAGGAATATCTCTTGTTGGTCCAGGTGTAGGCTGGACCATTGTAACCTAAATCCAGCAAACCACAACTTTTGACTAGATTACTAAAAGAGCGAATACGAGCATAATTTACATGATTAACATTACTCTTGTCTTGGGGATACATAAGCTCATTCAAATCCCCCATACAGAGCACAGGTTTACCATTACATCCACTAACAAAAGAGGAGATCTTAGACCAGATCTCACTAGTTTTAGCATGAGTGGGGTCACCATAGATACACACTAAGTTGAAAGCCTCATTAGAAGAGATATTTACAACAGAGGCTAAGATTAAACTAGAAGAACTACTAACTATGGAGAGCTTGATGTCGCTGTCCCACAAAAGCCACAACCCTCCAGACTGACCCGAAGCAGGAACTACAAGACTATTGGCAACATTAAAGTGATTAGAAATTTGAGAGCAAGAAAACCTAGAGGATTTAGTTTCTGACAAGAAGATTACCTTAGCACTAGAAGAGTAAATCAGCCCGGCAAGATAGTTCATTTTGTTGCTGTCGAGGCTCCTGCCCACACCTCGACAGTTCCAGGAGATGAGACTCATGGCACCCGTGGCGCCTTAAAGGCTGGCGCCGCTACCTGATTAGAGTGAACCTGTAAATCATCATTGACCGTTTCCATACTGCTTACCCCAGTAGAGTTTACATTCATTTCTTCATGGTCAACTTCGTCCATAGGGAAGCAAGGATCTTGTGTATTGTATTGTACTGGATTTTGAACCCTCTGAGCCTGAGGTGGCATAGTAATAGCAGCGTTAGCATTAGCACAGGGACTGCTGGCAGGCCAAAAATTAGCTGCAATTTGCTTGGCTTGCTGTAAAGCTTGTGTAACATGGCTGTTATGGAATCTGGTACAGTGGCCTGCATTAGAGGTATTGTGAGAATGACCTCCCACTCTTCCATCGTCCCAACGCTTCCTTTTGCTCGGATACATTTTTTTCCTCTCAGAATATGGAAGTCGATGTGATTTGTCATCATCTTTCTCCTCTTGCTCTTCTAATTGGATTGGTTGCGATGCAGCTTGCCTTTTAAGACTCTGCTGACTGAAATCAGATTCTGAATATTGGTGCCGCTGATTATGAAAATAAGGCTGAGGCACTACTTGGTGAGCAATTGAATCACGGGACTGAGCATTTGCTCTTTCTTCAATCTGAATAATCCTGGTATCTTGTGCAGTGACTATGAACTGTGATAAGGATAGATGTTTGGATTCAGCCGGTCTGTCAATTTTCATGTAATTCCTGAATTCTGTAGACAATCCTCCAAGAACACTGGACTGGTCAAGTGCCACCTGAGGTATCTTCCGTGCTTGGGATGTCCATAATCCAATGTATGAAAAAGGAACTGCAGCTGTGCTTGCATTGATACTTTGCAGATGAAGAATTAGCCTTCTTCTTTCAGGGCAAAACTGAACATTGTGAAACATTATCCCACAAAAAGTACAGATTCTTTTCACTTTGTCATAGTTTAGGTAAAACATTATGTATTCGGTAGGAGATACATAATATTTAACCTTGTCCTTAACAGGAACATGAACATCCATCTTTGCATAAGCAGAAACATACTCATTCCTAACAGTCATTCTGACCTCTGGAGGAGGATGTAAATCAGATGGTAAGGCAACCTTATTTATGACAAAATTCATGAGATGAGGGGTTCTAAACCTTTCCGGAACTCCATAGACACGGATCGGAACATAGATATATCTGAATTCATATTCCTCTGTATTCTTATCAGGATTTAGCGGATTTATCCATTCAAATAAGAAATTGTCCCCTTCCAAGGACCATGGCTGCCTTTGGAGAACAAAATCCATAGCGTCAGCATCTCTAAAATAAGCAATATAAGTTGATGCTTTAACCTGATCAATTATCCACTAATTTCGTCCCCAAGCACTCGACATAGCTTGATTCAAAGGCTGCAGTGGTATATTTCTTGGAGTACGAGCCGAGCTCGCCACCTTCATAAGCAACTTAAAAGGAGTATTTTCTTCTGGTCTATGAGTTTCATCTCGTTGGTAGTGCACTTCAACATCTTCTGGGACAGCAATATTCAGGCTTTGCATTATAGACGCCAGGTCTATCTCACCTTCCTTAGAATTAAGCATTCCAGCAGTGACAACTGACCTTCTTTCTAGCCTGCTATGCATTCCGACAAGTGAATCCTCGGAATAGGGAGATCTCATACCAGATTGATTTATTTGGGCCCCTTGCCGTGCCGCCGCTTCCTCCATCAGCTGATCTTCATTTCCTCACTGTGTTCATCATCCTCTTCTCCAGTTGCAATATGGGCGAAACGGCCACTGGATCCTTGAAGATCTCTGTCCAGGAGAGGATCTTGAGCATGAGAAGTGCTTACCTTCGCAATTTCTTGGATCTTGCCTGGAGCAGCTGACTTATTATTTGGCAAGGTATGAAGGTGTGGATCTGGTGGTGGGGAATGGGCATGTGGATCTGATGGGATAGGAGGGTCCATGGGAGAGGAGGAGGAGGGAGAGAGATCTCGCCGGCATCGATAGTGACAGCGAGAACGACGGGAACTAGGGGGCGAAGACCAGGAGATTCCAGAATCGCCTGGAGAGGTACGGCATACCGCCAGAGGAATTTAATGCCCTGTGTTCTTTAGTGTGATCTTTAATGTGTCCGTTTTGAGAAAACCCTGCTGTCCGGATTTGATGTCTTCAGTGTGATTTTTAATGTGTCCGTTTTGAGAAAACCCTGCTGTCCGGATTTGATGTCTTCAGTGTGATCTTTAGTGTGACTGTTTTGAGAAACAATGCTGGAGGATGCGCTGAGTGGGTATAGACAAAATTGCAAGCCTTTTTGAATTAGGGATAATTGATTTTATGCCCCGGGCCACACTCGGCAAGTTTACCCCTAGTTTCTAAAAACACTCGTTCTCGCCCAAACCACTTTGCTCGTCTTATGTTTTTGCCCATTGACCGTCACTTTGAAAACTTCATACTAACTCAAAAAAATGCAAATAAGATATCAAATGTTCAAAAAAAAATATCATCTATATGTGCATGTCATTTGCATTTATGGAAAAAGTGTTGTAAAGTCCGCATATCAGTTTGAGCTCATATGATCTCAGCATGAAGAGTAAAATCTAAAAAAACTGAAAAAATTCTAATTTTTTTGGTGGCAAACATTGACCAATGTTTTGAGTGCTTGCCAAGTTTCATAAGGAATGACATTCGTGGAAGTGGTAAAAAAACAAAATCGATGCTCCAAAACAAAAGCATTTTGGAGTGCTATTTTTGTATTTTTGCCACGACTTCCATGAATGTTATTCCCTGATGAAACCCTGCAAGCACTCAAAACATTGGTCAATGTTTGCCACAAGAAAAAAGTAGATTTTTTGAATTTTGTTTTCTATTATTTCAGATTTTACTGTTCATGCTGAGATCGTATGAGTTCAAACTGAGATGGGACTTTCCAACACTTTTTTCATGAATGCAAATGACATGCACATATAGGTGATATTTTTCTAAACATATTGATATCTTTTTGCATTTTTCAGAGTTGGTATGAATCTGTTATGAAGTTTTCAAAGTGACAGTCAGACGGTCAAAGGGCAAAAGTATAAGACGAGCAAAGTGGTTTGGATGGGAACGAGTGTTTTCGGGAACTAGGGGTAAACCTGCCGAGTGTGACCCAACTAGGGGCATAAAACCAATTATCTGTTAATTGTATACCCCTAATTAGTCGCACTCGGCAGTTTTACCACTATTTTCCAAAAATCACCGGTTCTGCCCAAGCCACTTCGCTCCTTTTATGCTTTTGTTTTACCATCAGTTTGAAAACTTCATAGCAAACTCGTAGTAACTCGGTAAAATGCAAATAAAATATCAAAATATTCATAAAAACATCACCTATATGTGCATGTCATTTGCATTCGTGACAAAAGTGTTGGAAAGTCCACATCTCAGTTTGAGCTCATATGATCTCAGCATGAACAGTAAAATCTGAAACAATTGAAAAAATATATTCCAATTTCTTTTATGGCAAACATTGACCAATGTTTTGATTGCTTGCCAAGTTTCATCAGGGAATGACATTTTGGAGCATCAATTTTGTTTTTTTGCCATGACTTCCATGAATGTCATTCCTTGATGAAACTTGGCAAGAACTCAGAACAATATTTGCCACCAAAAGTTTCTATTTTTTTCAATTGTTTCAGATTTTACTGTTCATGATGAGATCGTATGAGCTCAAACGGAGATAGGGACTTTCCAACACTTTAGTCATGAATGCAAATGACCTGCACATCTAGTGATGTTTTTCTGAACATTTTGATGTCTTACTTGCATTTTTTCGAGTTAGTATAAATTTTCTATGAAGTTTTCAAAGTGACGATCAAAGGGCAAAAGCATAAGAGGAGCAAAGTAGCTTGGACAGAACTGAGGGTTTTTGAAAACTAGGGGTAAATGCCGAGTGGGGCACAACTAGGGGCATAAAATTAATTATCCCTTTGAATTATAACTATAAACTAAGCCCATAACTATTATGTATATGTATGTAGACAAAATCAATTATATTCACATATTTGTCTTTTTTGTAGGCCATAAATAAACTTATATCTTTATAAAAATTACTGGTATATGTAAACCTTTGTGGACAGGGGTGAGTTGGCGGGCAATACGAGAGTACATATTTATTTTATTTTTAGAAAAGAAGGGAACACCATCGACCTCTGCATCGGGTGAAGCTCATTGACTTTACTAACAATTTTAAAGTTCATCGTTCGGGTTCAATAAAGTTCAACAAATAAAATGCCTCCAGTGGCTGCCCATGGGCAAATAAAAGGGACGTAGAAAAATGAGCCTTATGCACGAAAGTCCCTTTCTACACCCGAGCTCAAATGAGCTCGGGATGAATAGTAACTCAAAAAATATTTTCAAAATGTTCAAAAAAATCTGATTTTTTTGTGGAAAATTTGACAAATGTTCTAAGAGCTTGCAAAATTTCATCGCAAAATCACATTTGTGAAAGTTGTGGCAAAAAAAGAAAAATCATTGCTCCAAAATGCTTTCGGAAGTAGCATTTTCAGAGTATCGATTTTTTTTGCCATGACTTCAACAAATGTGATTTCATGATGAAACTTGCAAACTTTTAGAACATTTATCAAAGTTTTACATTAAAAAAACATATTTTTTAAACATTTTTTGATTTTACTGTTCAACCGAGCTCATTTGAGCTCGGGTGCAAAAACTTCACGTCTCCTTATGCATCACGAAACGTATAGCAGGCTGTCAATCAAATCGTTTGAAGAAATTCGGAGAGACAATCTCCCATCGGTTGCCCCGAAAGGCCATGGGCACCCGCTCCTCCTCCTTGTGAAGTAACAATCACATATGGCTTCACCTCATGACTTTGAGAAGAACATACAATCTTTTTAAAGCTTTTGTTCTGTTAAAAATGCAACCATTATGAGTGTTTCAAATGGTTTAAAGTAAATTACAATTTTTATGCGGATCGAGACTTCAATTTGAGATGCACTCCAATAATCAGTTTTTGAACGTAGTACTTGTATTAGCAGAGGGTGGAGATAGATTAAAAGTTGTATAGACAGATCGTCATAATAGCTTGGCAAGTGGGTAGGGAAGGAATAAATGTTGTCACTGCCACAAAAGTAACACCACTACTAATTTTACAGCAGTTTTGAGTTAGCTATGAGCTAACTAAGAGCATCAACAACCGGAATTGCCTAATCCGGCTTCCTATACGTCCACGGGCACGCCCGGACATGACCGTGGATGGTGACCAGACGAGCATTATTTTTTTGTCATTTGCAACTACAAATCTTATTTTCAAAACACCAAATAAATGCACGCCCATGCTCGGTGTTGTTATAAACACCAAATGAATTTTTGTACTTAAGATTTCCAGTGTAGATGTAACATCCGTGTTGAACCGGCTTGGTTGTGGGTTTAGTCCCACCTCGCCAAGGGATGAACGACACGGCTGGCTTAGATAACCCCGTCTTCCAAAAGCGTTAAGCTTCAGTCTTTAACATATCCTTTCTGAAGGTTGTGTACTGTCATTATGGATATTCTCTGTCACTATGAATAGAGAAGATCCATCATGACAGTCCATATCCCTTACAAAGCGAGCATTGATGGCCTTGCTTTCTTTTTAAGTATAATCATTTTGGACTTCTTCATCTGAATCTGAAAGGATACATTAATGGTCATACTTTTTTTAAGTCCGGTCACGGCGTTCGGTAGCGCTGACCTTCAGCGGCAAGGAGAGGGGGCGGATATGGGCGAGTTGGCAAGGGCCCTCCCGACCAGTCCGACTTAGCGGGCGCGTCCGAGCACGTCGGGCATCTCTATATCTGCCTCAGATTTGGCCTAGATATGGGGAGTGCCGGGCAGTCCGAACGTTTGAGCCGGCTATGAAGAAGCCGGTTGGGTGGCGTTGCTTCGTCCGGACACTGACCGGACAGTCTGTCCGGGCTTTTGGGGTGGGTACGGGGAGTCAGGTTGTAGATACTGTAATGAGTTTTATGGGTTTTCTTATCTTTCAATCGGATATGCTTAGGCAAACAGGCCCCTAGACACAAGTGGCAAAATGATAGCTGGAAGAGTAGTTTGAGTACGGTGTTGGATATCGATCGGCCCGGTTACTTTGACTGCTTACTCTCCATCGCTTTCGATTCAACGAATCTACCGCACGAGCAAAGTTGATCAACCTTGCTTTTGGCTTTTGCCAGCAACTTTGTGTACTTGTAAGTTGTAGCGAACAAATCAATACCTACCTCTACCTGGGCTCCTTTACGCTTTCAAAGAGAGAAAAGGTTCCAAGAAATGGAATCAGTTTAGCGGTGCAACTTTTTAGCCGCCCGTATGTTCTTTTTGTCCCCTAATGTTAATGTTAACTGAAAATAAAAAATGCTCTTTCTGTTTGACGACGATTAAGTGACTTGTGGCCTGGTGAGAACGTGATCTCCTTACAAGGAGACGGCAGGCTGACCGTTAACAACCCATGGAGCAACAAGATTAATTATTATTTTTACCTGCAGCAAGATTAAATGTTGGAAACCATAGCATGCACAGGGAATATAAAAGACCCACGGACCCACAACGTATGTTGGTCCGGGATCGTACGCCCTTGAACAGGCTACAATTCCGGTTCAAAGATTTCTTCCCTTCCTCACCGAAAGACAGATATTTGGTGCAGCTCGTAAGACATTGTCAGAAGTTCAGGAGCCATGACAATAAGTCCACGAATAGGACACAACACTGTCCCTGTGTTATCATTATGTTGTACTCCTTCCGTTTCCTTTTTTACTTCCCATATAAGTTTTGTCTTAAGTCAAATTTATTAGATGCATCAGGGAATTAATTTTCATATTATAAAAATATATATCAATATTTACAATATCAAATCAATATTATTAGATGCATCAGGGAATTAATTTTCATATTATAAATCTTTTGTATTGTAGATGTTGATATATATTAATGTAAACTTGGTCAAACTTTATGAATTTTAAGTTAAGACAAATCTTATTTGCGAAGTAAAAAAGAAACGGAGAGAGTATGTTGAACTTCTGGTCATGAAGGTGCGGCACAGCCCGTTCAGTGTTTGGGATTGAGAAGGATTATGCTAATGCAACTTTCGCAGCCTTCTTTTTGTCCGATGAAATTGATTTCGTTCCTATGTTTCATAGCATAATACACAATGAGATATTTCAAAATAAATGCAACTTCTACAACAGATTTTCTTTTGACATGCATATTTCTTTTCATTTGCACAAGCATTTTATTTCATCCCGACAATAAAGAATAAAGAGGAAAACAGTCCAGACGAAGAGAGGGGGGGGGGGGGGGGGGGGGGGGGGGGGGGTCGAGAGGTTCTTACATTAGATCTGATAACCCTCACATCACACATGTGCCACTCGTAGAGGAGGGGGGAGGGGGGGGGGGTGCTCGGGTCAACCCTAGCCGTTGCCACTGTCGTTGGAGGACAGCGGCGGGCAAAGCCCGCTCAGCCGACAACAAGGTCGGGGCTGCCTCTCCCGTGTCGGGAGCGCTCTGATCACGCGGTGCGGTGCCCCGGATGATGCGATGATCCTGATGGATTTAGACGTCGGGGTGGTGGTCTCGAAAACTGTAGGTAGTGATCGTGTTGCAATGGTGCATGGGCAGGAGCATCTAACACGAGAGCACTGTGCAGTAGAGTTGGGTCTCCAGCGCCCTTATCTAGTCGCCAGCCGCTGGCGGCGTCTTGGGATCAGTTTGTCGGCGGTGGCGATGTCGTTACGTCGGCAACATGAAGTGTTACAGTAGTGAGGCGAATTGTTGCAGAGCTGTCGTTGTCGCTATTGGCCTCCACCGCGGTGGCTCTGGAGCATGTGCACGTGAGTTGAAATTGTTGACATCATTCGGCTCCACAGGTCTTGCAAGCATGGATTCGACGCGTGGTGATGTCCATGCCGGAGATTTGCAGACGAGCACCTGCCTTTGGTCATGTATGCCGTGGAACAATTTGAATGTCATTTCCCAGTGACCATGGTGTGTGCCCCTCCATGCAACATTGTCTTCTTCGGTAAGGGGTGGCGGTGATCACGATGACTTCAGCTGAATGGTGCTCTTTGAGCATCGGATCTCGGCCTTCGGGGTGGAAACCCTAGATCTTACATTTGATTGTCGCACCTAGCAATGGCAGTGTTTACACGTTGTGTCCTTGTTGAAAGTATTGCTTTGGAGTCTGCTCGGGCATGCTCTCCGGGTGAAAACCCAAGATCTGATCCTCAATGGTTAGATGCGGCAATGGCGCCGCCTTCACATTTCTTTTATTTATTGAAATGTTGCTTTCAAATAACCTTTCTCGTAGTTCCTGTGCTGTCAAAGAAGTGGATGAAACTTGTCTGTTGCTAGTCGTTGGCCACATCGACTTTCTTTGTTTTCTCTTGTTCTTTTTAAAATCTTTTTACTTCGTGCGTCCTTGATGCCTCGATTTAGTCTTGATTTTGTATCATTACAGAAACCAGGTGTAGTTGATATCATCTTGATATTAATATACTGCCTTCCTGATAATAAAAAAGAACAAAAAATCTTAAATAACCAATTTGGTAGTCTACTCTTCACGAGAATATGAACACTCCTTATGAACACATCATCATGCCTCACAAAGATAATTGCTCATATGGAAGAGAGGAAAATAAAAATAAAACTGATAGACTCCACAAAAAGCAGAAACTCAAGGGCCGGCCGGCCTTATTACTATCATACACTGACGAGTTTTATACTAACTGGCTGTACAGAGTGGTTTAAAGTACAATCATCTTCATGACATATTACATTGTTGACTGTAGAAGTACATCCAAAACTGACCAACTTTGGCTGTAGTTGCTGGCTGTTTTTCTGCGCGGGAAACTTCGCAGGGCTTGCAGTTCGAACAGGGAAACTTGACTCCCCTGCCTATCCAGCTGGCAACTGTGGACTCTCCAGGTACGTGGTGGAGTATTATCTCGCACCTGACTTTTCGATATTTTTCAGGTTTTTTTCTCCTACTTTTCCCTGGGAGACCAAGTGTTCTGGACTTCAACTCCGTGTCTCACTTTGGGATACAGCGACGGCGAGCAGGACAATTAATTAAGAGTAAAATGCGAGATTATCTACGAACAATACGTAGAGTACTCTACGTAATCTCATGTTGTGGACAAGAGGGTTTAGCTTGTGATATGATTCGATCTCGGAGCTTGCGCATAGAGGCTGCTTGACCCAACGGTGGTACTAGTACATAGCTAGCACCTCTCTTCTTCTTCGTCTTGTCTTGAGAATATTATGTGTACCTAGCTACCTGCCATGAACCTTCCTGTGATCTGAAAAGTAAGCAGGGAAATGTTTTCTCCTACTACGATCGACGTCACCCAACGCCTACCCGTCCAGCTGTCTTTCATTAAAATTTGCATGCTACACTTGTAACGCATGCATGCACTGGGACTGGATCATCAGTCGGTCGCATGCACATATTTTTTTTGTCCCCACCCCACGGGCCAAACCCAAAAGTACATGTATTCATGAGTGAAGTCTGTTTTAAACCTGAGATTGTAGAAACCATTCGTGCAGTCGCGCCGCTGGTTTTCCAGAAGATGTAGCTGCCATGCCACAACGGCCGGCGGGTGGGATTCCAGCATTCATCGCAATTCTCAGTCCAACATGCTCCAGTCTAGCTCTAGTAGCATCACTCTTGATTTTTCAAAGTGAACTGATGCGCTAACTAGAAGCAGTATAATCTCTCTCATGCATACATGTTTTTCTTTGAGAATTCATGCTTACATGGCTAATTAGATTATTTTATTACTTCAATCGGAATATATGCGTCCACAGAGGTAGGTCAACGTGAGAGCAACAGTTTCATACTACGTGCACTGCACCACCGCGTAACGTACGTCGGTGGTGCATAATATATATTTTTCGATTATTAACAATATTCCAAGGCAAAAATAAAATAAAAATGACCTATAATTGAGTGTCTTTTGAGCCTGCTATTTATACTTGAATCAAGGAGAAAAATAAAGACAAGACTCGTAGTACATTTAGGTCAGCTAATTAAGCACTCCAGACTCTAAATGAGAGCATACATAAGCCAAGTCCGATATTTAAACTCGAACCAAGAGCTTGACCGGCTGAAACAAGTCAGTGGCAAAATTTGGCCACAACTGGCACTGGTAGTGCCCCACACAAACGGCACACAACAGAGGTAGTACTTCCCTGTCAAACTTGCTAAACAACATTTGCGAAAACACGGAATGTTTCATACCAGAATTAATATAAGATTAGTCGTCAGTGAACTTACGTACTTTGCATGACGGCATGCATGACGCAAAGCTATATATGAACAAATCTACGCATACAGCAGTCTCTGGTCTCTCATTGGAGCCGGCTAATTCGGTGGGGTCCTGTAGTCAAGTATACTTAATTTCTCCCTTGATTTTGTAATTACCCTATTTTTGTAAAGACTGGTAACGTTCAAGACTGTAGTCAAGTACTCCCTCCAATCCATATTAATTGTCGTTGCTTTCGTATAATTTTTATATAAAATTATACGAAAGTAACGACAATTAATATGGATACGGGGAGTACTTAATTTCCATTTCCATGTTGTTTGTCCACTTTTTCATTGAACCAAAAAAACCCTAAAAGAACACGATGGCCACGCACTGAAGACCAAGCAGCTATGCATGTCAAAGGTTGGGCCAGGTTCACCCCCACCAGAGCAGGCGCCAACGATGCGCTCGGCTCCTCGGCCGGTTCGCTCACGGGCCACCGCCATCGTATATCACTCGCCCGGGCTCTTGCGGCTGCCCCTGGTTGATGTTCCAAGGATGCGGCGCCCCTCCTCCCGGGCCATCCCCCTGCCGTTGGACCAGTACGGCTCTAATTTGGTCCAAGGCCCGACCCTTCGAGAGATTCTTGCTTCTGAGCTGGCCAGGGCATTCCCGCCTTCCAAGTCCACTGTGCAAGGTGGTTCTGACAAAGACAGTTCCCCTGATCCGATGACCCAGGTTGTTACTGGTGGTCCCGCAGCGGGCTCGGCTGTGATGAACGAACACTCACCTTTCTTCATTCCCAGTGCTACTGATTCGGAGGTGACTTCAGGCTGTTCCAAGTGTTCTGATTTGGGCTCTACAAAGAAAGTGTTGGACATGGACGCGGCAGCTGAGGCCGACCCGCCGGTGTTCTCTGAGAACGAGGCATTTGCGGATAACCTCATGCCCGTCGAGGATTGCCTAGCGGCCTTTCAGGACATGCTCGAGGAAGACCTGCCTGGAGTGGCGGTGGCGTCTCCTCGAACAGCTCAACGGCAAAGCGCAAGGGTACACGTGGCCACACCTATGATGGAGCGGGCAATGACGCTCAAAATCACCAAAGACCTCGAAGGTATCATATCCAAACCATTCACTCGATCTAAGTCTTCTTTCAAATTACTCGCGGCTACAAAATCTTCCCACCTTTTAAAAATTGCTAAAGACAGCCACATTAGTTTTCGGCCTGAGGTAGGCCCGCCATTGGAACAGATTTCGGCTATTCAAGCCCAACAACTAGTGCAAGCACAACTGGCCAAGCATGAGGCACTCTGTGAGCTCCAGCGCACTCGCGCGGTAGAGGCAAAGGCCAGGACCAGTAGAGAGGCCGCCGATAACATTAAGGCCGTAGATTTCATTCCAGTGGAGGAATGTCTTCCAAAGGCTCGCGCCCCAATTTCCTCCAGGGGACACGGCAGGGGTCACGGTCGGGGTAGAGGCAGTGGTCGTGGTGGTGGTAGGAGTGCCTCCACGACACGTGAAGATGTCTAGTGCAATGGGCGGCGACCCAATCCCCTATGTTGCCATGAGAGGCATAATTTGGAACCTGCGAAGTTTCGGCCAACTTGACATGAGGCGTCAACTGGCCGAGGCTATGCGCATGAAGAAATTGGATTTTGTTGGTATCCAAGGGACCATCAAAAGCTCTTTCTCCAAGGGTGAGTTACGTAGTGTGGGTGGTGATGAGTTTAATTGGTCTTGGCTTCCAGCCGAGGGACACTCCGGAGGCATTTTTTTAGGAGTTAGGACAACATCGTTTCATATCTCTAGAACCGCTACCGGCCATCATTTTATTAGTGTAGAGCTGCTGTAGCGAAATATTCAATTCCAGTGGGAATTTATAGTGGTGTACGGCCTGGCAAACCATTCCAAATCTGTTGATTTCCTTGCGGAACTTCATGATAAAATCTCTAGAGCATTGCATCCGGTTGTTGTCAGGGGTGACTTTAATCTAATGAGAACGCTGGCTGATAAAAGCAAAAACCACCACTTAGTCAACCTTCAACTGCTTGACATGTTTAACAACTGGAATGCGGACTTGGAACTTTTAGAGTTAGAACGGGTCCACCCGAGTTTCACCTGGACGAACAAACAAACTGACCCAACTAGGTGTGTGTTGGACAGGGTCTTTGTGACTCCAGAGTGGGAGCAACAATTCCCTGCTTGTTCTCTAGCCGCAATGATTCGCCAGGGTTCGGACCATTGCCCGCTTATGCTAGACTCTGGGGAGGCTAGGCCTGTGCGGCGCTCCAGATTCCACTTCGAACTTCAGTGGCTCGAGCACCCTGGTTTTGCTAGCATGGTGCAGAACTGCTGGCAACGGGCGTGTTGCCGGCCTCCGCACCGATATGGGCCGCTTACGGACGCCATGGACATATGGCAACACTGCATCTACAAGTTACGCCAACATTTGCGCGGATGGGGCGCTAATGTTGGGGGCGTGGTTCGTAACTGGAAAGCTAACCTTTTAACCGCAATTCAAGAGCTGGACACATTAGCGGATGGGTCGGGATTGACAGAATCTGATTGGGAAATGCGGTGTTCCCTTGAAAATGACCTGATGTTCATCAAGGCTTGTGAGGAGTTTATTGGCGTCAGCAAGGCACCCAAAGTGGATCTTAAAAGGGGACCTAAATACGGTGTACTACCAAGCAGTGGCAAACAATAGGCGCCGGAAATGCCAAATCATCTTGTGACAGTGCAAATTCAATCACTGAACGAGAAGCACTGTCGCAGCACATCTACGCCTTCTATCGAGAATTGTTGGCTTCGAGCGAATGCGGGGGTGCAAGAAAGCAAGGAGGCATTATGCAAGAGGATAATAAAGCTTGAGATGGAGAACGATGAGTTGAGGATAGATAATTTTACCCTCCGACGCAAGCTGGAGAAAAAGGATAAGCCCGCTACTACTTCACCACCACCTTCATCATCTTCTCCAACAAAAGAAAGTTGAGTTCATGGTATGGGCACTCCCCTTGGCTTGTGCCAAGCTTGGGGGAGGTGTCCCGGTATCGTATCACCACCACTATCTTTGCTTTTATCTATTTTAGTTCGATCTTTAGTTATCTTACGATTTAGTTGAATAAAAGTTTAGATCGATCCTTTCTTTTTGAGTGTTTGCTTAGTGATCTATCTTCTATCTATCGATATAATCATGTGCGAGATATATAATAAAGAGTAGTTTGAGTTTTGTTTCTTTACTCTTTTGTTCCAATAAAAGAAAGGAATTAAATGAATAAGATCATGTGCTAATCTTATGGTAAGTAATGACATCACATAAGAAAAAGTATAAGTGGTAAAATTTATTGGAGATTGACAAATATAGCATTGGTCAATGATGCAATTCATGAAAGAATTAATAAGGGAAGAGAAGATTCACATGCAAATACACTATCTTGGACATCTTGTATGATTGTGAGCCCCCATTAAATATTTTGTGTCAAAATAGTTGATGTTGGACAAGGAAGACAACGTAATGATTTATGTTTGTTCATATTCACATAGAAGTTATATTGTCATAGATACTTCAACATGTGGTGCTTGCTCAATATCTTTTCTAGCCAAAAACTCCGCACTAAGTAGAGATACTACTTGTGCATCCAAAACCCTTAACCCAAAAACTTGTTTTGAGAGTCCACCATACCTACCTATGGGTTGAGTAAGACCATTCAAGTAAGTTGTCATCGGTGCAATAAGGCAATAAAAATTGCTTCTAAATGTGTTGGATCATTTAGTGTAAGAGAAAATTGGGCGTTGTACGAACTTGTGATGGCAAAATAATAAAAGCGATAGACTGCTTAATAAAGGTTGCCATCATAAGGGGCAATATAACGTGACGTTCTTTTGCATTAAGGGATTTGACATACAAACAAATAAGCGCATGACAACCTCTGCTTCCCTCTGCCAAGGGCATATCTTTTACCTTTATGCATTTACTTTTATGTAAGAGTCAAAGTATTCTCCCCTATTTCTTTTTATTTTCTCTTTTTGCAAGCATCATGTGGTGAGGAAAGATCTAGGCACATATATCCAGTTGGATATGAGTAGGCATGAGTTATTATTGTTGACATCACCCTTGAGGTGAATACGTTGGGAGGCGAAACTATAAGCCCCTATCTTCCTATGTGTCCGGTTGAAACTTTTTGTTCATGGGTGTGCTGTGAGTGTTAGCAATCATAGAAGATCAAATGATGGTTGAGTATGTGGACTTGCCTAAAGGATTCGATACGTGACCCTTCCTGAAAATATGATGAATTGTAGTTGCAAAATTGACTGAGAACATAGTTTGTTGGTTTTCAATAAGATTTATGCTTTATACTTCAATGTTTTGATGAATTGTTATTTGTTCATGAGAAGTTATATGATAAAAGTTGTTTGATAAAGTTTTATACTAAAGTTACTTGCTGTTATAATAATATGCATGATGCTTCTATGTCCGTATTTTGTTTTTATCGACACCTCTCTCTCTAAGCATGTGGGCATATTTTTCGATTTTGGTTTTTCGCCTGAGGACAAGCGAGGTCTAAACTTGGGGGAGTTGATACGTCCATTTTTGCATCATGTTTTCCTACTGTTATTATAATGTTTTTATGCATAATAATGCTTTTTGGAGTATTTCTAATGCCTTTTCTCTCATAATATGCAAGGTTTACACAAAGAGGGAGAATGCCGGCAGTTGGAATTCTGGACATGAAAAAGCTACGTCAGAGTTACCTATTTTGCACATCTCCAAATGAGCTAAAAATTTACGGAGAAATATTTTGCAATATATGAAAAATACTGGAGCAAATAACTACCGAAGGAGGCCCACCAGGTGGGCACAACCCACCTGGGCACGCCAGGGAGCCCAAGCGCGCCCTGGTGGGTTGTGTCCTCCTCGGCCCACCTCCGGCGCCCATCTTCTGGTATATAAGTCATTTTGACCTAGAAAAAATGAGGAGAGGACTTTCGGGACGAAGCGCCGCCGTCTCGAGGCGGAACTTGGGCAGGAGCACTTTTGCCCTCCGGCGGAGCGATTCCGCAGGGGAAATTCCCTCCTGGAGGGGGAAATCATCGCCATCGTCATCACCAACAACTCTCACATCTTTGGGAGGGCAATCTCCATCAACATCTTCAACAACACCATCTCCTCTCAAACCCTAGTTCATCTCTTGTGTTCAATCTTTGTACCGGAACCTTAGATTGATACTTGTGGGTGACTAGTAGTGTTGATTACATCGTGTAGTTGATTACTATATGGTTTATTTGGTGGAAGATTATATGTTCAGATCCATTATGCTATTTAATACCCCTCTGATCTTGAGCATGATTATTATTTGTGAGTAGTTACTTTTGTTCTTGAGGTCACGGGAGAAGTCATGTTGCAAGTAATCATGTGAACTTGATATGTGTTCGATATTTTGATGATATGTATGTTGTGATTTCCTTAGTGGTGTCATGTGAACGTCGACTACATGGCACTTCACCATATTTGGGCCTAAGGGAATGCATTGTGGAGTAGTTATTAGATGATGGGTTGCTAGAGTGACAGAAGCTTGAACCCTAGTTTATGCGCTACTTCGTAAGGGACTGATTTGGATCCAAAAGTTTAATGCTATGTTTAGATTTTATCTTAATACTTTTCTCATAGTTGCGGATACTTGCGAGGGGGTTAATCATATGTAGGAGGTTTGTTCAAGTAAGAACAACACCTAAGCACCGGTCCACCCACATATCAAATTATCAAAGTAGCGAACACGAATCAAACCAACATGATGAAAGTGATATGATGAAATTCCCGTGTACCCTCAAGAACGCTTTGCTTATCATAAGAGACCGTTTTGACATGTCCTTTGCCACAAAGGGATTGGGCTACCTTGCTGCACTTTATTTACCGTTACCGTTACTTGCTCGTTACAAATTATCTTGCTATCAAACTACCTGTTACCGACTATTTCAGTGCTTGCAGAAAATACCTTGCTGAAAACCACTTGTCATTTCCTTCTGCTCCTCGTTGGGTTCGACACTCTTACTTATCGAAAGGACTACGATTGATCCCCTATACTTGTGGGTCATCAGCTTCCACCTATTAGTTAAAGGTTTTGCCACTCGTTTGTCGCTGGTTGCGAACCAGATTATTAGCCAAAGTCAATCAGCCTTCATCCGCGGTCGAAGCATCCTCGAGGGGATCTCGGTACTCCATGAGGTCCTTCATTCAGTATGCCAACAAAAGGAGATCTTCCTTACACTGAAATTGGATTTTGAGAAAGCCTATGACCGCGTTAATTGGGAATGCCTGGAAGAAGTTATGAGACTAAAAGGTTTCTCACCATTGTGGGTGAGCTGGATCATACAAATGGTCAGGGGTAGCCAAACGACCATCAACATCAACGGAAGCCGGGGCCCTATTTTCGGAACTCAAGAGGGGTCAGGCAAGGTGACCCCATATCCCCGTTGCTTTTCAACATAGTGGTCGAAGCCTTGGCGGTCATCCTAGGGGGAGCTAGGAAGGCTGGCCACATTCAGGGAGTATTCCCAGAGTTAGGTGAAGGGGGTATTACTCACCTGCAATACGCTGACGACAGATTGATCATCATTAAGAATGATCCTGTTAGCCCGGTGAACTTGAAGTTCCTTCTCCTGTGTTTCGAATCTATGTGTGGCCTCAAAATCAACTACGATAAGAGTGAGGCATTTGTCAAGAAAGGTAATCTGGAGGACCGCCTCAGGGCTACACACATTATGAATTACAAACTAGGCACCTTGCCAATCAAGTACATGGGTATGCCTCTAACAAACAAGCACCTGACCATCGAAGACTTCCTATTCATTACTGACAGAGTGGCCAAGCGAGTGGAGCCTTGGGTGGGTAAATACCGGTCAATGGGTGGCAAAACAACTCTGATTAATTCCTGCCAATGTTTACCATGGGATTCTTCCTGCTCCAAGGTGGAGTCCACGCGTAATTTGATACGGTGCGGTCCCGGTTCTTTTGGGGCAAAGAACTCGAGAAGCAAAAATATCACATGGTCCATTGGAGTACGATCTGTGCCCCAAGGAGGTAGGGGGCTCGGTATTGTGAATACCAAACACATGAACTGGTGTCTGATGACTAAATGGGCCTGAAAAATGCTAACTGGACACGGTGGTTTGTGGCTGGATATTATTCGCCACAAGTACCTATGACAGGCCCCGGTTTCAACAACTTCATGTAAAAATGGGTCTCAGATCGGGATGGCAATTGTAAAGATCCAACATTTGCTGCGAGTGGGTACAATTCACGCTATTGGTAATGACAAGTCCACTGTCTTCTAGTTAGATGTGTGGTTAGGTCCAAAACCACTTGCCAGCATCTGCCCACGGTTATTTGCAATCTCCACAACTCCGAATGCTCTTGTTTGCGAAAATTGGAGGAACAGACAGTGGTGTCCGCAATTCCACCGAACATTAGGACCGTTAGAGATAGATGAATGGGACCAATTAGTGATTGCTGCAAACCATCTCTCCGACCACGGAGCCGGATTATTTTCAGTGGAAGCTCGAGCCGTCCGATAAATTCACGACCAGCTCATTATACCGCGCCTTGCATGAGGGTGATGCCCCCTTCCAAGCAATGGACATCTGGAAGGTGCGCATTCCAACAAAAATAAAGATATTCCTATGGCAGTTGGTTCGGAACAGGCTACCTACAGGGTTCAGGTTCAAAAGCGGCATGGCCCTGGGGACGGCCGATGCCCCCTCTGCGGTGTGGTCGAAGACACTAGTCATATATTTTTCAGACGCGTCCTTGCACAGTTTATGTGGGGTGCTAGCCCCGATGTAACACGGTGCAGCTGGGCACCGACATCGTTCGGGGCGTTCCACACATTATCGTCTAGATTGTCTGGGCGTACCCGTAGGATTACTTGGCTAATTTTCGCGGCCATGGCATGGGTCCTCTAGCATATCCGAAACAAAGCTCTAATTGAAGGAAAATTCATCAAACATCCCGCTGATGCCATCTACAAAATGATAATTTTCTTGTCGTTATGGAAACCATTGAGCAAGTCGGAGGATGCGTCCATCTTTGAGGGGCTGTTGGTCAAGTTCAAGAATCTCGCGGCCAAGCTTCGATGCCATCGGGAGCCCGCCGACCATCTTGGTGACTGACGCTGCGGCGTCTTGCATCCTTTTTGCCTTGCCTAGTTCTTTTCGCTCGGCCTAGTGCCTTGGCCTTCGGGTCTGTATCAAACTCCTTTTCATTTTGCTGCTACCCCTGCGTACTTCCTTTGTTGTGAACGCTATAAGGCTTCAGTTCACTAAAGCCGGGCAGGCGCCTCCTCTCTAAAAAAAAAAACCCTAACTTTTGTTATTTATTAAACGCTTGGTTAATGCTTGCTCTTCAATGGATTTTGTTTTTTGTTCACCAAACAACATAATTTCTTCCCTTTACTATAAAAATGTATTTACAAGAAACCAGCCAAAAACAAGTGCAAAGAGGCTCAACCCGCTTAGCTAAATTAGACCTGAAACTCACACACATTGATAACATGACAAGAGCAACAGATGGGCAAGCCAATGGCAATGCATCCTGTGTGTCTGGAAAGAAATGCGACAAAATATTACAACTACCGTATGATTCATATGTTTTTTCTCTTCTAGTGTGCGTCTCAATGCAAAATTCAGAATGTCATGGGCACCCCAAAGAACAGAAACTGGTAAAGGTTACTAGTTTAAGCCTTTAAGGGCATCTACAGTTGAGTCGGACTGAACAAATTTGGCATCTCAAACACCCGCGGACGCGCCCGGTCAGTGTCCGGACATGTCTACGTTGACTCTCTATTTTCTCTCACTTTTTTCTTATATGTCTGGTCACATGCATGTGATTGGTGAAGAATGAGAGAGAGAAAGAAATAAATAATAAAGAAAGAAAAAAGATGCTCTATGGAAGGCCAAATCCTATGTGGCAGACGCGAACCACTGACCGGACACGCCCGGACACTTCTCATACTCATCTCATATATGAGTTGAATATGAGGACTGCCGGACAGCCCGGGCATTTAAGGAGGCTTTGAGCGGTCCGGTCGGGTCCACTTTTTGCTTCTCTCTCGTGTCCGGTCAGTGGTCCCCGCGCTCGCCCGGTCAATTTGAGGAGTCCGGCCGTAGATGCGCTAAGATGCAGAAGTGCTAGTAAATCACAAAAGAATGATTCTTGTTATCAGTAAATGAGAAAGAAACTATTTTTTATATTTCGGTATTCAATTTACCGAAAATGGTAGTGTTATTTTCAGTTGCCAAATAGCAATATAAGTCTCAACCACCTAAATTTTGTGCATGTATTCTATATATTTTTAATGTGTTTTATGCAAAATTATACGTAAACTTTCACTACGATTATATACTTAATTCCAGAAAATAGTTCACCGTCTATCTACTCAATTATATAGGAAAAGCACAATATGACACAAAACAAATAGCTGTATTAGAATTCACAAAAAATCCACTCCCTCCGGTTATAATTATAAGATATTTTGAATATTTTGATATGGACTACATATGGACAAAAATGAGTGAACAAACATACCAAAACATGTCTATATATATTTGATTCATCAAAAGTTAGACCGTCTTATATCTATGAACATAGGGAGTAGTTATTTATCTGGTAGACAAGCTCTGTATTAGCATATCACAATCGGCTAGTAACGATACCTAAAAAATTGTACCTATCAGATCCATAACATGGTAGTACCTATATTAATCACATACACTAGAGTATGAGCCACTATTGCTACCCACATCACTATGAGCAAAGAGAACATGATCAAAACCCCGGAATTGACCGCATACTTTGAGATCAACATTAGTGTACCTAAACAAATCATATTAGCGTACATAAACAAACCTCATATGCATAATTGTACATAAACAAATTGTATTCGTTAAATCTTCATGATTGTACCTAAGGAGATCATAACCAATATATCTTCTAGCTAGATATATCATAACTCGTAAATCAACATAATTACAGGCTAATTATTAGGCACGACTAGGGACTTAAAAAAAATAGCTTGTGAGAAAATGTCTCTTACCTTCTTTTGCTCTTATACAATTAGTAATATTGCTAACATACAAAATTTCTTAGGGGTGAGATAAAATTTCTTTTGCCTCATGAATGATTAGACACTAACATGAGCATCGGTGGAGGAATACCTATAGTAGTGTATTGCAATGGAGAGGCTAATGACGTGGGGGGGGGGGGGGGGGGGGGGGGCGTTCAAGTCTAAAATCGATAATGTATACTTTCGACACATTAAATTGTTTGGATAAGATGATGCCCCCTCGTATTTGCAAGGACTTGCTAGTTGCTCGCAAAATGCGAATGAGATTTAAGGTAATCATACAAATAGTGGAACGGAGAATTTCTTACACAATTATCGCACAAATATAAAGATCGTACAGGACAAATACCAATATTTTATCACAAAAATCTGTATTGACAGGTTTACATGAACATACTACCTATGTCCAGAATTACTTGACGCTGAAATGAATGTATTGAAATGAATGTATCGTAGTATTATCCATTCGCTGACAGCGGGATCTCCTATGGATCGCCCTTTCACACGTAAGACAAGACAACACCACTATTTTTGTACATAAATACCAATAAATCAACAAATCTTGAGCTGCATAAGTCTTCTTGTGACTTGATGTACCACACCAATTCTGTGTCTGCTGACCAAAGCAACACATCATCAGGCTACTCATAGTGGGGAGTATCATATACTAGTATCATGCATATGATACTACCTTCATAGTGCATAGTCTCATAAAGTAGTATTATAGATGACCATATTTATTACCATGCATGACACAAAGTAGCGTAACATTTAACATGATACGATATCTACTATGTTACTCTAACCCTCCCCCTCTTCTTTAATTATGTGCCACATAAGCATATTTGCTAATCCCAAGTGCATGTTACTAGTTACGTTACCCCACTATAGCCAGCCTCATCATCTTTACTTGGTAAAACTTGAGGACCGGCAATATTCTAAAATAATATCGAAGTCAGCTGCTTTTACCCGCCGTGAACAAGAGACCAAACGAGGTGCCGCCGACATTTCCCGCCGGTCCGTCGTCGTCCTCAGTGTACGCACTCAAGCACGGTGCTCGGCGCACTGAGGCGACTGAGCGGCGAGCCAGGCATGTCAACGGCGCCACCGGCGTCGAGCCGGACGCGCATGTCCATGGCCTTGCTGATGTAGAGCTGCTTGACGTTGCCACCCTGGTTCTTGAGCAGCCGCAGAATGCTGCGCTTGGCGTTGGCGCGGAAGGGGCAGTGCGAGCTGAGGAAGCCGTCGACGAGGTGGATGTACGCCTCCAGGTCGTGGCAGCAGGCCGCGTCGGCATCGGGGCGGAGGTACGGGGACGCGCGGCTGTCAAGGCGGAGCTCGCGGCCGATATCAGCGTACCACCGGCCGCCGGGGCGCGGCGGGAGGTGCGGCACGACGTCGTGCGCGTTCACCACGCGGAGCACGCGCGCGCCCCGGGCCTCCACGCGCTCCGCGAACGCGCGGTTCCCCACCCTCGGCCCGCCGAAGGAAAACACCGTCACTGGCTTCGGCGCGTCGCCGTGGCCCGCGAGCTCGTCGGCGATCAGCACCGCCAGCGCCGCCCCCAGGCTGTGACCCGTCACCGTGATGCTCACCTCCTCTCCCTCATACTTTTTGAGTAGTCTGCGTACTTCGTTGACGACCATTTCTGACAAGCTCGGCGAACCGTCGCCGGCTGTCTTGTAAAGGTTCCGGAACCCGCACTCCACCTTTGCGTCGGAGGCGGAGACCGGCGAAGCTCCGGCGTCGACCGCTTCGGTGGCCGGGACGAGGCCGGCTCGGAAGTTCTCGGCCCACTCAAGGACCGTGCAGGTGCCACGGAGCGCGATGACTATGTCGCGCCGGCCCATACGTCGGACCTCGGCGGGGCTGTCGCACACGGCCACGTACCCGACGAGGCTCGTGCGCTGCGCGGCGCACGGCGCGGCAAGCGCGAGCCAGGGCGGGAAGCCCACGGACGAGGTCGCGAACAGTGGCGCCGTGACGCGGTAGGCCGCGTCCTGGAGCGGGACGTGCACGGCGGCGGCGAGGTCGCCCGGCGCCGCGTCGGGCTGAGAAAGGAACGCGCCGTACGCGGCGTCGACGAACTCCCCGTAGCGGACGATCTCGCGGCGGAGGTCCGGGTGCAGCGGGTCAAGCAGGCCGCGCCAGCCGTCCTCGCCGTGAAGCCGCCGCCACGACGCCGCGATGTCCCCACGCGGTGACGGCCCGTCGGGCGGCACCGGCTGGAACAGGCGCGGCGACAAGTCCACCTGTTCCTCCTTGGCCACGGCGAAGTCGCCCTTGGCCCGCTTGAAGAAGGACGGTAGCCGCAGCAGCGACGCCTGCTGCCTCCTGCGTGCCGGCTGCACAGGCGCCGCGGCAGTCCCACTGCTCTCGACGGCACCGCGGTTTCGGAAGAGGTGCTCGAGGTTACCAAGGTGCACCCTGTTGGTTGGCGCTGCGACGGACGCTCTGGCTGCGTGTGTGGCGCTCACCGCGGGGCGGTGCAGCGATGTTGGCGGCGCTGCGGCGGAGGTCATGCAAGGCAAAAGTGGTGTCGAGGCCAGCGGAGCGGCATACAGTAAGTCGGGCACGTACGTCCAAGATACGAAAGCCAGGAGGAAGAAGAGGCGATCGGAAGCGATGAGCTCACGAGTGCCTTTTTATAGCGGCAGCGAAGTAGGCGTCAGCGCGGAAACTTCGTTTGTTACGATGATCAAGATCGCTCACATCATCAAGTCATTATCAGTCCTGATTCGAACCACAATACGTCTTGGATTTTGACATAATTTCAACACGCAACTAATTTGATCTTTAACTTTTACATAAAATTGGACGATACCCTGTGTCTGTGTGTTGCTGCGGGGCCGGTCACAACATATTTCAATGAGATCGTGTTATATGAAACATGAGTATTTGAACTAATTATATATAAAAACTGAAAATGTACATTATATGTCCTAGGTCGAGACATATATGGACGGTTTGATGAGCCATGTTAGAGATGCCTAACGTTTACCATGTACTTCCTCTGTACCGAAATATATGTCGCTGGATGAGCTAGAGGGAGTAGTAAGTGGACAATAACACGAGAGCAACCGCATGTTGATTTGAGGTTGCTACCACGTGATTAGAGTTTCACCCCCTTTAATAAAATGGGTGTTAAATTGCTGATTAACTTGTAAATCAACATTTGATTGGATGGTCCCATGGTTCAAGTCCTAGACTTACACTGGTGCTCGTATTTTTCTGAATTTATTTCAAGTCTTTCAACGATGTGCATTCAATGGGAGAAAACGTCCCCGTCGACTATAAAGACGTCTGTGACCACTTCGTCAATCTCAAGATGATATGCCGACTCAGTCTGTTTTGGGATTGGTGGAATCAATGGTGTGCTTGAGTCTCGTGGGCGTATATATAGAAGTACACATGATCAACTTAGAGTACAAGATAAGCCGAAACAAATACTAGTCTATCCTATGTTTTCTAATAATCACGATACTCAACACAGTCTATCAAAGATGCTCATCAGATAGAGTGTGTGCACGTACGTTCATATGAGTGGGTGTATGTGCGTATGTATGAACGTCTGCGTGTGTACCGTGTTAAAAAAACTACTAATTAATTTACGATTATGCTTATGGTAATCGAGACCGTTCCACCATGCACCTTTTTATGTGATCTTGTGTAGATTCAGTAAACAGCGGTGGTTGTTACTTGTTAGACAGGGATTCATTCACTAGTCAAATTCTGCTCAATTACTTTTTAGAAGATGTAACCTAGCTGCTTGGCTATCAAGTCTCCATGTTCTTGCTGAATCTCCTTTGCTAATTTCTATAGTACTTTTCCGTCCCTGTCTCCTGTGAATTATTTGCTTACACGTCCATGGCATCTCTACCTTTCCAGCTAATGCGAGATAAGACTATAGCTCTTGGTTTTACTTTTCAAGATCTATAAATACCAAGATGAATTTTAGTCATACAATACCATGTACCAATTACTTCCACAAACCTTTTCCATTATATTTATCATTTTTCTTTCGAAATATTCATATCAATACTTTACATAATTTTGACCTATAGGAATGTGTTATATACTAATCACCACCCTTTGAAAGTACTAATCACCAACCTTTGAATGGTTATATTGGTGTGTCCTATGACTTTTTGGGTTGAATTGAAAAAAAAAAGACTTTTGGGTTGAGTCAGACACGTCCTCGTTATCCTAAAATGCACGATGTAGTCCTATCTGATTCAATACCAAAATTACTCGGAGGTGCTATGCATTTTACCCAAATGAAAACCATCTAACTAAAGCCTCATCCAGTCATTTTGCCTTTTGTTTTGCCGTGCGCTTGCCTTGAGGTGCAAAATGAACTTTTTTTTATTAGTTGAACTCACATTTTACTTGTATTGAACTGAATGCTTTAGTACAAGTGCAACGACAATTAATATGGATCGGAGGGAGTATCATGTTTCATTCAAGTAATTGAACGGGAAGGTTGATCTCGCCTCCTATTGGTCTGCATAAACATCAAACTATTTATTCATTAACATAATTTTCACTTGTGAGAGAGTAGATGGGGACTATTAATTAATAAAAATACATCTACGGGTAAAATGATGAGTAACTATGAATTAATCCAACTTGTGTTTTTTATTTGATCCATCTACATGATAAATTTTGTTTTAATGCTCTACTGCACGATGTTTCGCCTTGCAACATGTCTCACATTTTTGGGTCTCGGTTACGGTGTTTCCATTTCTCTTCGCTTGCTTATCAATGTTGGCCTCTCTACAACTTTATTTATTTTATCGATTTGAGTATGCGGAAATGATATTTACATCTGACAGGAAGGAATTATAATATTCTTGCACAAAGTTTAATTTTTTTTTGACTTCATAATAAATCTGGGTTGCATACACATCCTCAATGCAAAGAGCAAGATAATATAAACTGTATTGAAAAAGAAAAACTTGCTTGTAACTGTTAAGCTAGTCTTTAGTTCCATCTGATTACTATGACAAAGAAGAGTGGACTTCGAACTCTGCCTATAGTCTTAGGGACTGTTCACATGGATCTGGTCCTAGACAAACATACAATTTACTAGTAGAACGCCCGTGCATTGCCATGGGCTTTTGTAAAAAAATTAGAATGCTACTCACAGAGCTAACATAACAAGAACAATGCTGTCTAAGCTAACACACATCTACCCTTAAAAAAAGCAACACACATCTTTTCTTTGACAATAAGCTAACACACGTCATACTATCAAACATAATAATGTTATTCATCCATGTCAGCATGATCCGAATCCAAAAAATCATGAACCCGGCGAGTACCTGACCCAAGTTTTACATTACTTATTTGCAAAACCATGGTTCGCTAGCCAATGAGCAGCTCCATTAGCGGACACGGGCGGTACACCCAACGGTGCTACCCCATTTGAAACGTCACATTTCCTGAAGTAATTTCAAGCGCCAGATCATTCCATATGTAGCTGGCACTAATAGCTATAATAGATTAGAAAAGAGAAAAATAATATCCAAATCTGGAGCTTGATAGGCTTGTTGTCGATGGCCATCATCTTGTCACCCGACTCGACAGTCATTCTAAGTTCAGTGTCGGGATGGGATGAACTGCAGTAAAAGGAACAACTTGCCATTTGCCAAAACCTTCACAACCATCCAATAATAGCATGGATGTCCCCAAACCCAAGAACAGCAGAAGCTACACAAAACCATCCGTTCAAAGAATGAGCGGCCAAGATCTACAAACATAATCAATAAACCAAGTTCAAGCTGAACTAAGGTTGTGCCTTCAGATCAGCATTTTCAGTATCATGTGGATAAATTAGAACAAGACATAATGGATACAACAAGTTCATGCAAAAATAGAGGAGGTAGCGGAACATATAAGCTTAAATATGTATAATGAAATACTAAACATGCCTACATAGCTTGACACAAGCTGCTGATATAGCTTGTACTACGTATTTGTAAGACTTCCGTGTATCAGATGCTTTGAATCTAGAGAATTCCCCATTGGAGGATAGAAATAGATATTGTTTCTACTTGGAGTGTTCCATAATTATTTTCTCCCATTTACGGAAGAGATTCTCAGAGCTATCATATGACTCCAGTGGACAAAGCAACAATTTCATGTTACCTAGATTGAGTTGCACAGCCTTCTTTCAGTCCTCTGGAGATGTGCTACTTTTATGGCTACTTTGTCCTGCATTTCAGAAAAAGGAAATCTCTTCAGTAGATTTCTTACCTATTAAGGTGGAAGAGGGAAAGATTGGCTTTAGTAAAACTCAAGACAGGGTTCGATAGTTCAAGATTCTACTTGTGACTTAGCTGTATGTTCGGAAAGAAAAATCAAATGCCTAGTATGCTATATGCCTAGCCTGGTGAAATAAATATTCTTATGAAATTGTGATCCCTGGAAATGAGCAAATGCCAGCCAAAAACTATCGTCCTCACCATCCTCCAGCTGCATTTTATCCTCCTCCGCCACACCCTAAAACCCTAAACCGTAACATCTTGCTCTGCAGGCAACAACGAAACTGCGGCCTGGGTGGCGCAGGTGATGACTTAAAGGTGTTGCCGCAGCAACGGAGCACCGGTTGCCGCAACAGTGACGAGGAAAGCACTGGGCACTATGTATGGTGATGGCAACTTGGTGGGGCCCATTCAGCAGGCGGATGAAGAGCACCATGACAACCGAGTACAGATGAGCAGTCGTGGCTGAAGCCAGCGTGTGGCTAGAGAGCCGAGTTTAGCAGGAGGTGCAGGGTAGGAAGGGGAAGGAGCAACACCTTGCACTGGCTTGGTGTGGTCCTTTGGGTTTACAAAGTTAGTGCAGCCAAACTTCTTAGCTGAAAATTGACATGTTACTAAGGTTGGTGTGTTGTCCATAAACCAAGGTTCACCAGAATGGATTTATTTTTCTTTCTGAAGATAGCAGCAGACTATACCTTGTTCGTATTTTGCAGTGTTCAAGTCCACACCGATGATCCTTGATGCCCCAGCCATCTTGGCCCCTTCCATGGCCTAATTGTGTGAACACATACATCAATCTGTCATGGTTATAGATAATAATTCTCATCAACCTGCAGTAGTACAATGTGGAAGATAAATATCCTTCATCACTTAAAGCAAGGCCTACAGCTCCAAGAACGATAATTGCCACCATCGAACCCTTTTTCGGTTTAGTGACATTGAGAGTTGCACCAAGACCTGAAGAAATAAGGCTTTTCAGTAACTCATCATTGAGGCATTATAAATATGGCATTTCATTGGGAAATATCAATCAGACCAATCTCTTACCAGTTGAGATACCACAGCTCAGAACACAAACTTTGTCCGGAGGTGCCTCCAGGTTGATCTTCGCTAGGCACCCAACATGGATCACTGTGTACTCGCTGAAGGTAGAGTTTTTAACGAAGTGGAATATCGGTTTCCAACCGATGGTGAAGCGAGACTGCCCGTCACCGGTCATCAGTCATCACGCCCTGGTTGACATTGATTCTGAGGAGGTAACACAGGTTGCTCTCCTCTGACTTGCAGTGAGCACAATCCTAGCACTCGCCAGTGAACACCGGCAGGACATGATCACCTGGCATAAGCTGGGTCACGCCCTCTCCCACACTCTCAACAACCTTGTAAGGAAAAAATAGATTTAGTAAAAAAACACACTTTCGTTGTTAATTGTAAGACAATATTAATTAAAATGCCAACTAAAGAGTGAATTGATGGCACCAAAGGATATTTGGACATTTACACCCCCCCCCCTAATTTCTGCCCGGCCTCATCTTTACCCCTAAATAAGAACAATGTTCAACTCTGTCCCTCTTCTGTCTGGTCCCTTATGGAAATACCCTTCCGTGTAGTTTTCGTCCGGTCAAAGGCCTTTGACCGTGTTCGAGACCTTTCGTGGACTATTTTGCCCTTGTCTGGATATGTCAGTTATGGGTGGGACCCATCTCTATGAAAAAAAAAATGTAAATAGACTCTCTAACCTCTCTTTCTTTCACTTACATTTGGATCCTAATAACAGAAAACAAATATAAAAATAAAACTTTCCCCCTCTGCTCCCGTACCCAAGGCCGCCTCCCCGAGCGCCTGAGAAGAGGAGCTCCTCCTCTGTTCCCGCCCGATCCTCCTCACTACCACATCTGGCGACCTAACCGCCGCCAGCGAGGACCACGGGATCCTGCCGGAGCCCCATGCCTTCTCTCCTTCCTTCTTTCTTCTTCCTTCCTTCTGCATCTCTCAACTCATCTCTCTCTCTTTCCTGTCAAGGGACCTCCATGGCCGACCCTTGGAACTTCAGAGTGTTGTAGCCGTGGGCCGCCACCGGAGCTCGCCTGCCCTGTATCCGCTCGAGCCAGACCCGATCCGCGCCCCTACACCTCGCCGCTACCGTACCGTCCATTACCGGTCGTTGGCCGCCACCGCGTGATTCGCCGCCCCCATCACGACTCTGGAGCCCCGCGTGCTCCCTGCACCCTATGTCGGTGCGGCCTTGCACTAGAGTTCCCCCGCGCCCGTGCCTTGCCTCCATAGCTTGCTCGCGTGATTTCGTTGCCGCCGTGACATATGCTTACCGGCGTTCAACCGCCAACTAAGAAAATCGACGGTGGGCCCCTTGGCCAGGGTGTTTAGCTTAGGCTTATCCCAATTAAAGCTAAACCTCATGTCAAGTAGGCACATACCAGTGGACCCTCTCACTTAACAAAGCAGTTAAAAAGTATTAAAAACAAAGTAGATAAATCTATTTAGAAAATATTAAGATAGTCATAGTTGGGTCCCATGGTACAGGTTGACCATCCTAGTTGACCGGGCTAGCTTTGACTCTCTGGGTCCCACATGTAAGTGGAATATGCACAAAGGGGCAAAATAGTCCAGGGAACGTGTCGGAGACGGTCAAAGGCCTTTGACCGGACAGAAATGGCATGGAGGGGCATTTCCATAAGGGCACCAGACGGAAGAGGGGCAAAGTCGAGCACTGTTTTTCAGGAGTAAAGATGAGACTGGGCGCAAATTAAGAGGGGGGGGGGGATGAAATTGGCCCAAGGATATTGGTCACCATAAATAAACTACAATATGTAGTATGTGCTTGTCATTTTATTGGCATGCACTAATTATCTACTACACATGAAAAAATAATTCTATAAAACAAAGCACTTTTAGGGAGCTTGTGTGACAAAGCTGTCCCATGATTCTTAAGATGTTTTTTTTATACCATCGTAATAGAATATGAACACTTGCTGTATATAGTTAGCTACCACTAACAAATAAGGATTCAGTATAACAATAGTTATTAGAAAGCTAACATGAATAAAAATAATAATAAGCAAAACAGTAACTAACAAATATGGATACTTGTTGTACATACTAAGATTCCACCAAATTAATCAGCGAAACTGTAACTAAGAAATATGGATACTTGTTGTGCATACTAAGATTCCACCAAATTAATCACCGTAACTATAACTGAATAAGATAGAGACAGAGAAGATGCGTACCCTACAGCCTCATGGCCTAAGATCCTTCGGAAAACCAGTGTTTGCCCCTACACAACATAACCACGCCAAGTTAGCCACTGGATTTGCCATGTCTCGATCTTCTTCTTACGAGGGATTGTGATGGCCATGGTGGTGGCGTCCGTGGAGACCGTGGGGGAGCCAGCACGGACAAGCGACAGCCGAACCAGCAACACGCATCAGATTGACGAGTGGCAGCCAGACGAGGACGGCTAGCTGCAATACGTGCGGGCGAGGGACAGTCCATACATACTCGATTCAATCGAAGACGCAGCCAGGCGGACCAGCGGACCAGAGCAAGCAGAGGAGCCGGCCAATTGCCGTGTGGGCTGCTAGCGCTCGTTGGCGGCGGAGAAGATCTGCGCGGGGGGCGGGAGCAGGCCGTCAAGTGGGGGCGAATCAAGATCTGAACCGAGGGGTACTCACCGACATGGCGGAGTCACGAGATCGCCAAGACGGGGGGGGGGGCTGTTGGGCGCGAGTTCGATTGACCGGAGTCTCGGGCTTGGGCGATGCCTTGGCGCGTCTTAGCCGGGCCTCGGCGGTGGAGGCTACTCTCAGATCTCGGCGGCGGCGACGAGCTCCGCTATGGCGGCTGGGGCATCCACAATCGATGTAGGAAACAGATCGAGGGGAGCCTCGTTGCCTGATTTTTTGGTTACGTGCGGGGGCAGAGATGAAAAAAATCAACGAAAGTGAGAGGTGGGATGAAAAAAAACCATGAAACGAAGACTACCAACTCCTCTATTAGGAGTAGAGATTAATGTAATTGAGCTATTTATGTTAAGATTAATTAATTTAGATTTGATCTTTAGAGCCTGATCATGATTGATTCTTTCACATAAATGCATTACTAAATAACATGCGTCAACATGGAAAGTCTCGATTCGTTTAGATTTTTTTTCGTTCTGCGAGTAAACCGGTGGGGTGATGGGAGGGGGACGAAAAAACCAGCGAAAAAACGGTTGAAAGTCATGGGACGAAAATAAATCGTGAAGACTATTCATCAACTCAGACATTAGGAGTAGAGATTCTTGTCTACACAAGGAGGAGACATTTGTAAGGCATACACGTACAAGTCCACTCAACGATGGAGCTGCTGGAATTGGTCATGCAATTAAAAAAGGGTTTGATTCTGAGATCAGGCTCCAACCAGGCCTAGCTAGCAGCCATGCAATTTTTTTAATCGAAGCGTAGGTGGGAATGACAGAGTTTTAAGGTACGCGTATTCTGTGATACAGTACTAATAGTTAGGTTTAATTAGGTCAATGCTGCCTGTGTGTTTGCTGGATTCATCCGATGGATTCGCCCCATCTGGATTCTGTTGAAACACGCCCTCCTTTATATATATGTAAAGCATCAAACCAGTACACCGCCGAACGATATAATATAATTGAGAGGCCCCCCTTACAAAGCAGATCAAAATATACAACAGGAGCCTAAAACAAGCCTAACACCTCGCTGAGGCTCAAACACAGATCCCTGAGCTCACTGACAACGCCCCAGGAGGGTGACGCGTGAAGCGTCGCCGCTGCCGAGTCTGAGAACAGACAAAGGTTTTCACCATGAGCCCTGGCACATAGATAAGATCCGCGACGCCGTCTTCAAGAAGCAAGCGGCACTCACAGGCGTCGCCGATGCCAGCGCCAGAAGCGTGGAGCTTTCGCTCGGACACTCGCGTGCACCACCAAGAGGAGTCCCGGCCACCACCTCAACGAGGGCCAACTTGTCCACCCCAGATCTGGGCACTGCCAGAGCAGACCTGAACCTCCCGCCACTACATCCCTAGTCGCCCACACGACCAAAAGATGAAGCCACCACCGCCAGCACGAAGTCTGTTGGAAAGCCAACCGTGGAGCCCGCCGTCCGGGACCCCCGTCTCGGCATCCATGCCCCTGGGCACCGCCGACCATCCACGTCACGACCACCCAACCACAATAGTAAGAGTGAAAGGGACCACCTTTCACTCCCAGCATGGCATCAGCCACCGGGTCTGGGTTCGCACCTCCACAGTAGGAAGCGCCCACGCCTGTGTCCCCAGCCGGTCCCGATGGACCGGGGGGAGACAACCCAGTTACTACCGACAGCCACCCCCGAGCACGCTCGAACGCCGGCATGTCCATGGTCATTGGCACCGATCCGTACGACAACACAGCAACACCCAGAGAGCAACCCTCAGACCGACGCCACAACAAGCACCAAGTAAGAAGGGCACAACGCGAAGGCACCCAACGCGGACCAAGTCAACCCCCCGAAGCTGAGCACCGCTGGGCGTCGTCCACCACCACAGTCCAGAGCCGCGTCGCCCGCCGAACGTCAGCAACCTGGATCACACCGCCGCCCAACCAAAGCAACTGTGTCGTCCCATCACCACCCACGAGCATGTTCCAGACTGCACCTGACCTCGCCTACCCGAAGCGCCCGCTCAGACCTGCCTCGGGCCAAATCCGGCCCGCCCGAGCGCAAACCCTAGGTCATAGCCACCTCCGGCGCACGAGCGCCGCCGGCATGGACCTAGGAGAAGGGAGGCCACCTCCACCCCCCCGCACCCCACAGTCGAGCCCAATCGCCGTGCCGCGATCACACTAACCAACGCCACCACCATATGCTGCCCCCACCGCGAAGACCAGCCTGGAGCAACAGGGAGCCCCCAGTCAGAGGCTGCAGCCGCCAACCGCGAGGCACACCAGCCCGGGCTAGCCACAGCCGCCGGAGGGCAGCTCCGCGCCACCCGCGACGCCGGCGACCAGATCGAGGGCCACGAACACCACGAGCACGCCCGCGCGCAGCCATCCACGCGGTCTCCAGGGGCCACAACGGCCGTGGGTCACGCACTGGAGCTCATCGTCGCTGCCCGAGCCCGTGCCGTCGCGCCCCGACGCCAGCGCCGCCACCCGTCGAGAAGACCGCCCGCGTCAATCCCACCGGCAGAGGGGAGAGAGGGTCCGGTCGCCGCCGACCGGGCTTTGCTCGATGGCGCGCCCCGGCGACGGCGAGGAGGAGAGGAGGGAGAAGGCCCGCGGTGCCGACGACACTAGGGTTTCCCCCCTCGGTCGTCGCGGGAGCTACCTGAGAGGGGTGGGTCGGGGAGGTTGAAAACCCCTCTGATTCAGAGCTCTACAGGCTTAGCTTCCACCTCATGTGGATTCATGCTCGTGCTCCCAGTTCAGCTATGTACAATACGATAAAACTTGCTTAAAAACAACCTAATTGTTCTGCTTGTTAAAAGCTTGTTGGACAGATGGCAGACTCTAAAACTGATGTCGGGGTGTCGCTTGGCCATTTTTACAATAACCTCGATAGTTATAACATGTACGTGTATGAATGGTATGAGTTTTAGTTTTGAAATAGGCTTTGGTTCCGCTTTATAGATAAATTCACACGTCCAAAAGGTACGAGGTGCCGAAGGAATCCTCATACAAGCCGATAAAAAATACACAACCAACAAGGCCAACAAAGCACCAGGGATGAGTTGTTGGATGCCACCAGTGTGCCGTCAAATGAAGCACAAGAGCGGTTGAACCACAACTTGAAGAAACCTAAGCGATCAACAAGCCACGGACATGTGTCCCCTTGGTGAAAGCATCATAGCATGCCTCAAAGTCCATACAAGTCGGTGGATGAAAAAGGCCCTCTACCCTTTCACTTCCGATTGAAAGCGTCACCCATTCCGGCGAGCAGAAGGGATTCAGAGCGATGATCTGCACTAGGCAGAGAACGCCGCCACAACTGAAGGAACCCGCACTCCCCGACGACGCCCCATGAGTGATACGACACAGCGGGTTGCCGCCATCGAGTCTGTAAGCACAGACAAGGGGTTTCACCTAGAGTATAGACAGAGGACAGTAGGAGGCCCACAATGGCACCCCAAATAGGGGAGCGAGGCATGCAGGTGAGATCATTGTCAATACTGAAAAGTTGAGTGTCTGCTCGAAATCTCAGTCACACCTTGTCGCAGACCCTAGCCACTAAGCCCACTTATGAGTGACTTTTACATGCATTTTTACTCGTATCTATATGGGATATTCCCAAATATTACTGAGATTATGCATTCGATTTTCTCTCTAATGACTAACAAAAACAACTATTTATAACTCTCCTTGTTTATTTTGTTCCTTGCAAAAACAATTGTTATTAGGTAAAAGAAATCAAGCCATATATGTGATAATCCAGAGGAGATGACCATTTCCATATAATTAGGCAAGCACCACAAGTGTGTGGTACGAACACGACTGCCCATACCAGCAGCCGTACCAGGTGCTACCGCCTCCTGATGTCATCCCTGGCAACATTCGTGAAGAGGCCCGAGCCAAATACGCAAGAGAGACGCCGCGAAACCCTATGATGTTCGGGTGCACTATATTCATCTTTAACATAAGAAGCTAGCGTATCATTAACATTGTACTCAAATTGGAACAGAAAGTGTTTGGTAATTTTCTTAGAGCAACAAATTGTATCATAGATTTCATACAAATCACGAGCATGACTATTCAATAACCTTAGCCTAACCTCCGATTGTTTCCTTTTTTGAGACAAGCGGTGTTTCACAAATTTTGCAAACCCTTCTATCGAGCTAGTTGGGGTTTTAGAACAAACACGCATGGATTCAAGAATATCCATGTAGTATCTCTCTTTGGTAGTGAGGATTTTAGGTGGTTCATCAACCCTATTACTAATAAGTACAACTATGTTTTTGGTAATTTTTGTTTCCTACCCATAACTAAAGATATAAAACAACTACAAAACAGAAATAAAAGCTACTTAGTGATAAAGTAAACTAATGCCCACTAGAATATTCACCCTAGCGCTATAATCCTCGACAACAACGCCGGAAAGGGCTTGATAATCCCCAAGCGCATGGAGTATTGTTGCACTTTTCAAAGTGGAGGTGGTAAGTATGGAGTATCAAACCCAAAAGGAGATAAGGTAAGATTCTTATTCTCTCAGGTTCTATCTCACAATGATACAACCTTTCGTACACCAAACATCTTCTTTACCTAGATGCCACAACTAAAAGTACTTTGCAAGTATAAAATGGATAGTTTGCGAGATTATAAAGTATTTTTAAATAGAAGTTAGTAGTTGCAATGCAAAGGTACAATAAAGTAATGCATAGTGAGTATGGAGTAGCGGAGGAAGGTTTTGCCGGATTGTCCCTAGGAAATTGGCTATGATACAAGACCGATAACCATCCATTGTAGTTTATATGTGGGGGAGGCCTATGCTAACCTGCAAGTAAAATACACTGACTAACATGTACTTATGATTGGAACCATTAGCAAGCGTCGCAAGAACTAAAGATTCATTAAGGTGAACCCACCATAACATTAAGATCCATGGGTCGTCTTTATCCCATACGCATCAATTTCCTGTACTCGGGTACGGTAATATCTGTCACCCCGACCCCTCTTGCATATTCATCTCAACATAATACTAACCCTAAAGTGTGATTCAACATACGCGTGCACACATTCATCAGATACCAAAGGACAACAACCTATCGTAACATACAACTCAAGTGAATCATAATAGATCACCAATCACCATAGGACAAGTCTACTCAGAACTAATAGCAATGCAACAAATCATTGAAATGATAATTTATAGCATCAACACCATGTTCAAGAAGGGGATTACAAAGGTTTATGAAAGTGCAACTAATCCCTGGGTGGTTTTTGTAATTCATAACAACATATACGTCATTGAACTAATGCCTATTCAAAGAAGGGAACCCTTCAAAGAATATTTCAGGAAAGTTTAATTTAGGTATGGCAATGGGATGTGAATGTGGACCCCTCAAAATGCGAAGTACGTATGTTGGCAAAGCTTCAAGACTCTACATTTTTGGTTAAGTGATCCAAGATCACATTAAGTACATAGGAAAGCCAGTACTATTAAAAGGGATGAGGTTTTGATCATGGTCTAACTGCTCAAGTGCTTAGAGATATTCCTAAAAAATCCTCAATCACACTCTCACATTCATCTATGTCCAAAACCCTAAAGTCATTCTCGGTCCCACCAAAACGCATACAGCCGGACTCACCGAGATACACTTGACATATCCACTGCCTAAACCCTAGCGTCTCGGTCTCACCGGGATGACCCTTTGGTCCCACCGAAGACACTTGCCAACCTTCTGTTACCAATTGATTTCACTTCAGAATTTCCGAGTGGTTTCAATCGGTGGCACCGAAGTGTGGAAAGTGATTAGGTCATCATCATTCTGTACCACCGACAGCTTTCGTCCGGTCTCACCAAAAACGCTAAAGTTCAAATCTTTTGTACTGTTTGATCTCACCGAGTGTTCTCACCTGGTCCCACCGGGAAGTGCATAAAAGTGTGTAACGGTTGGAATTTTTATGCTGCATATATATACCCCACCCATTGCACCAACTCTTAGAGAGCAACCAGTTCGAAGCTAACACTTCTCATATCCATTTTCTGAGAGAGAACCACCTACCCCTGTGTTGAGATCAAGAGGATTCCACTCCAATCTTTGATCCTTGATATCTAGCCTCCCCATGTTGCTTTCCACTCTAATCCCTATCCTAACACATAGCCAAAATTTGTGAGAGAGTGTTTGAGTGTTGAGGAAACTATCTTTTGAAGCACAAAAGCAAGAAGTACATCATCAACAAAAACATCTATTACCTTTTGCAAAGTGGTGTCTCCTAGATTGGTTAGGTGTCACTTGGGAGCCTCCAAGCTTGTGGAGTTGAACCAAGGAGTTTGTAAGGGCAAGGAGATCACCTACTTCATGAAGATCTACCCCTGAGTGAGGCTAGTCCGTCGTGGGCGTAAGTCATGATGGCATAGACAAGGTTGCTTCTTCATGGACCCTTCATGGGTGGAACCCTCCGTGGACTTGTGCAGCAATTACCCTCTGTGGGTTGAAGTCTCCATCAATGTGGATGTACGATAGCACCACCTATCGGAACCATGAGAAAAATCACTGTGTCTTCATTGTGTTTGATTATCTCCAAACCCTTCCTCTACTTTCATGTGCAAAGTCTTTACTTTCTTCTGCCACTATATTAGACTTGCATGTGTAGGGTGCTAGTAGACTTACTAGAATTGCTTAAATCTACCAAGAACTAAAATTGGGAAAAGGCTAGTTTTTTATTGGTCAAGCAGTCTAATCACCCCCCTCTAGACCTATTTTTATCCTACAAGTGGTATCAGAGCTTTGGTCTCCATCACTTTGGTTTAAACACCAAAGAGAGTATGGCATCTAGTGAGGGACAATACCACCGTAGAGGTCCTTAATTTGATCTGATGGTACTAATTTTGCTAGTTGGAAGTATAAGATGAAAATGCATATTCTTGGTCATAACCCCGCAGTTTGGGTTGTTGTTCGTGTTGGCTGATGGCTCGAGAAATTGTGATGTTTTAGTAGTGATTTTTGTTTGGTTTCATAGGAATTTTTATTATTCTTCAGATATTTCTAACGCTAATCCCTCGAAAGAGAAGAAAATCCACTTTCCCAATGTTTGGAAGGAAATATCAAACATAGAAGGGAACCAAGGAGGATTGCTACTAATCAAGCCTATTGGAGCAACATTCCTGAAGAAGCCCAAGTCAACAGGCACACCATAGCAAAAGACGGCGTTCCATACGACCGCAAGCACTCGTATGAGCGGTCGTATGGACTGCCATCTGGTCCACCATGTCTATACAAGCAACTTTCGTGAAGGGCCCACAGAGAGAAGAGAACCCTAGACGCCACACCATCCAGAATAGGAGAAGAGAGGAGTTAAAGAACTTCCGAAGATCATCTTAGTTTTGATCCTTTCATCTCTATCATCATCACCACCACTTTCATTGTTGTAAGAGGAATTCCAATTGGGAGAACAATTGTAACTTTACTCAATCTCATCTGGAGATCAAGACTATTTGAATCACCCATTTCATCTTATTGTGGATCTTCATAGTATTATCAATATGGTTTTCATGGGTTTTATCTCTGTTGTGATTGATTCCCCTCTTATGATGTGTGGGTAATTCCCCCTAGGTGTGGGAGATGTAGGTAAGTGGTAAGATTAATTTGTGCCTATTCTATATGTCGTCATTTGCATTCGTAGCAGTATGATCTATCTAGTATGTTGTTATGAGGTGGTGAACTCTTTGTGTGTTATCCAATTTAAGGGCCCAACCAACATGATCTCAAGACCTACACAGGTAGCACATATTATTTAGGAAATCTATGACCTCTGACGTGGCAGGTGGAGATATCTATGAGGACCGAAGACAATATGAGATAATGGTGATCCATTGAACTTAATGCTTGGTTCCGGTCCAAGGACCTTAATTGTGGAAACGACCACTCTGTGGCAACGGAGAAGCAGGACCATAGAATGAAATACAATCCCGCGTGGAGGAGTTCCATAACTTTAGGGAGAACCACCTATAGAACACTTATATCAAATGCTATGAGTACAATACAAGGTAACTGGTATTACCGTCTCACTGGCACACTTTATATATTCTTACCATGAGCTGAAATCTCTCCGCACCTAATCTCTTCACTGCATGCAATACAAGCTTAGTCCAGTTCATGTTATTTACTTTTGTTATTTCTTATAGTTGTTACTACAATCCCCTCTATATTTGTCAAATTGGTTTATCCGTGATTCAGGACGCACAAGAACTGTGACACCTTGAGTGTGAAAGAAATGCTACCTATAAATACTCTCCTCTGATCTTCGTTGGGACAATTACTCATTGGGATACTTCTACGAAAGTGCTACACTACCCTGTTTGGCTTGCAGGCACCAAAGCATTTTCTTGCGCCATTGACGGGGAGCTAAGCACAGAGTATTTGTTTCATAACTGTTTTTGCAGGTGTTGTGATCGTAGATGCTACCTGTAACTCACAGGGGATCTAATTGTTCTAGAAAATCTTATTTATCAGATTATATTGCTCATTTTCCTCAGGAGCAACAAGCTTCATTAATAGAAAAATACAAATACAGCGAAACGGTTGATCTTAACACTTTGTTTGCAGAAATGTCGATTACTCCGAAGCCTAAGAAGACTATTAGGGATAATTGTGCTCCACTATTTATTTCTATTTCTCCTATAGTATATCCTACAAATATGCTAATGAGTACTCGATTGACTATGATCTTATTGCAGAAGTTAGCAAGCATGCCTTTGCGGGAACTGAAGAAGAAGACCCTCTAGCACATCTCATGTTCTTTGACACTTTACGTGGAACCTTCAAATTGAAAGATGTGTCACGAGAATTCATATTATTAAGGCTCTTCAGGTTTTCCTTGGAGGATGATGTTGAGAAATAGTATAATCGACTGCCTCAAGGGAGTATAACCAGCTGGCTTATGTGTGCTGAAAGGTTTATGGCTAAGTTTCTTCCAGGCTCAAAGATCACTAGATTAAGACAAAACCTCACCTTATTCGTCTAGGAAGATGGTGAAACATTATGTAAAGATTGGGAGAGACATTCTAATTTTTTGAACTTATGCCCTAACCATGGTTATGCTAAGTATGTTATACTTCATATGTTTTATCATGGAATTAATGAGGAATCAAAATCCATTCTTGATTTGAGTGCAGGAGGACAATTTATGTCTTTATCCTTAGAAGAAGGGAAATAACATATAGAGAAAATTGTAACTGCACAGGAACAATGGAATATCAAGGAGCAAACCAAGCCAACCAAAAATATATACCATATTGAAGACATGGAAGAATTTAAAATGGTCACTCACGAGAAAGGTAAACCTATTGAACAAATTATTAATGAAAAGGTGGACATGTTTAGTATTTATCGTCAGGGGGATGAACTTCAAGAGACGATGAACAAATTCAAATTCCATCAAGATAACTTCAACAGAGACTTTTGAAGGTGCATTTATCATAATGAAAAGGTAATAACCTACCTTTCGTAGGAGGTAGAAGGGTTAAGTCAAGCAGTAAAGAACCTCGATAAAAACTCTCGCATGATAGAAACTCAATGCTCTCCAATTGTTGAGACTCAGTCTTTAATTCTTGCTCAACTAGATAAAGAAAATCATGTGTCTACTAATGAAATTTCGACTCGTAGTGGAAAAAGGACACAAGATCCTAAAGGTCCATAGTGGTACGAGAAGGAGCAAGAACAAAGAAGAAGGGAGAGTTAAAGTCAAACTCAGGAAAACAGAGAGCTTCTCTTTGGTGAGGAAGAATCAGAAGACCAAGTTCACTAGGATGCTCAAGGAAATGAAGCGAAAGCTGAGAAACAAGTTAACCCTAATGCTGAAACAATAGATGGTGACAATAATGAAGAACAAACTTCGGAAACATAAAGGTTTTAAGAACCAAGAGTGAAAGGACTATCCGACCACCTGATCCTGCCAAAGAAAGAAGCAACCAAGCAACGAGGGATAAAGAAAGAGGTAGGGAAAAGGAGAAAGACAAAGGTAAAACAGAAAACCTTCCTTACCCTAAAGTTGTTAGGCCACCTTCAAATTATGCACTTTATTCCTCCTTTTTGCAAGCAAACTGATCTTAAAATTTCAATATATATAAATGATATGTTAAAAATTCCTACCTTTGCTAAGTTCGTGCGTGTGTTAACAATAAGGGAAGTATGAATCTGAAGGAACGGGTGGCTACAATAACAGAATATCCTTTTGAGAACAAGATCAAGAAAAGTTGGGAGACCCAGGTATACCCACAATATTTTGCTCAATTGGTAACCTGGATATAAATAATGCTCTTTGTGATGTAGGGCATGCGCTAGTGTGATGCCTCTAACTCTTTATCATAAGTTCAATCTCACTGAATGTATGCCCACAAGTATAACCTTGCAGATGGCAGATAAATCCACCAAGAAGCTAGTGGGAGTAGATGAGAATGTTCCGCTGAGATTAGACATGCATGTTATACCTACTAATTTTGTTATCCTTGTCATGCCCGAGGATGAAAATTGTCAATTATCCTTGGTAGGCCATTTTTGAATACCGCATGTGTAGCGCTGGATTGCTCTGAAGGAAAGGTTACATTCAGAATTTGCGAGGAGGGAATAGTGAAGTACTTCCCGAAGAAGCCAGGAGCAAAGGAGAAGTACGTTCCCCCACCTAAACGAATATGTGCGGTAAGTAGAGAAAACCTTAAGCCACTGGAGACTTGACATGATACCAAGGTACAAGGTTGAGCTAAGCAACCTAAAAACCAACGCTTAATGGGAGGCAACCCATTAGTTTGTCAAATTTTTATTTTAATATTTTGCTCTCATCAATAATCTGATGAAAATCTCTCGGAAGAGTTGTTTTTGACTATGTGTAGCGGGATAAATAATGGAGAAAGAAAGAAACAAAGGAAAGGGCAAACAGCGAGAAAGATGGCATAGTAAACGGGCGCACGCACCCGTATGTGCAGTCGTATAAAAGAGCCATAGAAACGTTGAAAAGGGTCAGTGAGAATGACGGCGTACCATATGACTGCCCGCACTCGTTTGAGCGGTCGTATGAGACCCTCGTCGAAAACCATCAAAGAGTCCAGGGCAAAATATGGTGTATCAAACGAGGGAAAGCGCCCGCATATGCGGTCGTTTGGACCCTCGAGCGAACTCAACCAGGAGAATGGGGGAAAAATACGGTCTATCAAACAGACGCACGCACTTGTTTGAGCACCCGTTTGACACTCTGCCCTGCACATCTTGAACATCCAGGGAGAACGACGGCGTTCCATATGGGCGCTTGCGTCCGTATGAGCGTCTATCCCAGGTACGCAAACCCAAGATCGACAGAATACAATGCGAGATGGCATTTCATACGGACGCTCGCACCCGTATGAGCGGTCGTTTCGACCAAATTTTGATATATGGAGGCCGCCGGTGCAAGGGGGTCTTCTTCTTCCTTCCCCTTGCGCCCAAAACTCACATCTCTCTCTCTCAAATCGTAACAAAAATCCACCAATATCTCTGTTTTTCGTGGATTTCATTCGTTTGATCTGTGCACCTTCGTCCTCGGTAAGTTTCTACTCTAATCCATGGTTCATTTGCAAGTTTTGGTGGTAATTTCATCCATGTTCATAGTCTAGATGAGATGCAAATATTTTTGAATTTCCATCTGATTTGCATGTTAGGATTCAAAGTAATAGGTTAGATTAGATCTTACGTACTATTAGAACTCGGTCCCCACGTAAAACCTACATTTTTCTGTTGTTATTCTTGTTGTGTGTATGATAAGATCGGCGATTACCGCGGGGAAGAGGGCCATGAGCTTGATACGTCTCCAAGGTATCTATAATTCTTGATTGTTTCATGCTATTATATTATTAATCTTGGATGCTTTATATGCATTTTTATGTTATTTTATATCATTTTTGGGAACTAACCTATTAACCCAGTGCCTGGTGCCAGTTGCTGGTTTTTTTGCTTGTTTTTGGTTTTCCAGAAAATAAGTACCAAACGGAGTCCAAACGCTACGAAACTTTTTGACAATTTTTTCTGGACATAAGAGACCCTAGAAGCTTCGTGAGGAGACTAGAGGATAAACAAGGAGACGGCAAGACAACAGGGCGTGCCCAGGGGCGAGCCCCATTACCTTATGGGCCCCACATGGCTCTGTCTGACCTAATTCCACTTCTATAAATTCTCTAAAATCAGGAAACCAACAGGGAGCCACCCAAAATACTTTTTCCACCGCTGCAAGTTTCTGTTCTTTCACGATCCCATCTGGAGGCCTTTTCCGGTACTATGTCGGAGGGGGAATCGATCACGAAGGATTTCTACATCAACCTTGTTGCACTTCCGATGATGCGTGAGTAGTTTACCACGGACCTATGGGTCCATAGCTAGTAGCTAGATGGCTTCTTAGCTCTCTTTGATCTTTAATACAATGTTCTCCTTGATGTTCTTGGAGATCTATTCGATGTAATCTTATTTTGCGGTGTGTTTGTTGGGATCCGATGAATTGTGGTTTATGATCAGATTATTCATTGGAAGTAATGAGTCTTTTCTGAACTTTATTATGCATGATTATGATAGCTTTGTATTTCTCTTCGGTCTATCCGTTTGGTTTGGCTAACTAGGTTTATTTATCTTCTGTGGGAGAGGTGCTTTGTAGTGGGTTGATAACCCACAAGTATAGGGGATCGCAACAGTTTTCGAGGGTATAGTATTCAACCCAAATTTATAGATTCGACACAAGGGGAGCCAAAGAATATTTGTAAGTATTAGCAGTTGAGTTGTCAATTCAACCACACCTGGTTAAATATCTGCAGCAAAGTGATCAATAGCACAGTAATATGATAGTTTGATAGCAGTGGTAACAGTAATAGTAATGATAACAGTGATAGCAATAATTTGGTAGCAGTTATAACAGTAGCAATAGTAACTTAGCAAGAACAGTATGTGGAAAAATCGTAGGCATTGGATCGGTGAATTCATTGGATGATATTCATCATATAACAGTCATAACCTAGGGCGACACAGAACTAGCTCCAGTTCATAAATATGTAGTAGGCATGTATTCCGTAAATAGTCATACGTGCTTATGGAAAAGAACTTGCATGGCATCTTTTGTCCTACCCTCTAATGGCAGCAGGGTCCATAAGAAAACTAAGGCATATCAAGGCCTCCTTTTAATAGAGAACCGGAACAAATCATTAGCACATAGTGAATACATGAACTCCTCAAACTACGGTCATCACTGGAAAGTATCCCAATTACTGTCACCCTGGGGTTTACGGATCATAACACATAATAGGTGCATATGACTTGCAAGATCGGATCTAGAACATAGATATAATGGTGAAAACATAAACGGTTCAGATCTGAAATCATGGCACTCGGGCCCTAGTGACAAGCATTAAGCATAGCAAAGTCATAGCAACATCAATCTCAGAACATAGTGGATACTAGGGATCAAGCCCTAACAAAACTAACTCGATTACAGGATGAATCTCATCCAACTCCTCACCGACCAGTGAGCCTACGAAGGAATTACTCACTCCCGATGGGGAGCATCATGAAATTGGTGATGGAGGATGGTTGGTGATGACGAAGACCGAAGATTCCCCTCTCCGGAGCCCCGAATGGGCTCCAGATCTGGCCTCCCGATGAAGAACAGGAGGTGGCGATGGCTCCGTATCATAAAACGTGATGAAACTTCCTCTTCTATTTTTTTCTCGAAAAATAGGATTTTATAGCGTCAGAATTAGGGTTAGGTGGCCTCGAGGGCCCCACCACCCACCAGGGCGCGCTAGAGGGGGCTGGCGTGCCCTAGTGTCTTGTGGGCAGCCAGGGCTTCCCCTCCAGTGGGTCTTGGTTACAATATTCCTCATTTATTCCAAAATAATTCTCCAAAAAGTTTCGTCCAAATCCGAGAACTTTTATTTCTGCACAAAAACAACACCATGGTAGTTCTGCTGAAAACAATGTCAGTCCGGGTTAGTTTCATTCAAATCATGCAAATTAGGATCCAAAACAAGAGCAAAACCGTTAGGAAAAGTAGATATGATGGAGACGTATCAACTCCCCCAAGCTTAACCCATTGCTTGTCCTCAAGCAATTCAATTGGCAAACTGAAAGTGATAAAGAAAAACTTTTACGAACTCTTTTGTTCTTGTTTACATATATAAGCTTAAATAGCACCCAGGTTTTCAGCAAAGGTCATGACTAACATGCCGACAAAACAAATGTTCATTTGAAATTTTAGAGGTGGCACATGCAAATTTACTTGGAATGGCAGGGTAATATCGCATATCGGTAGATATAGTGGACTCATCTGGAATAACTTTGGTTTAGGGATTTTGATGCACAAGCAGTATTCCCGCTTAATACAGGCGAAGGCTAGCAAATAGATTGAGAAGCGGCCAGCTAGAGAGGGAAAACGGTCATGAACATGCATTATGAATAATCGACATTGAATACTTGCATGAGTAGGATATAAACACCATGAACATAAATATCGTGGAGGCTATGTTGGTTTTGATTCAACTACATGCGTGAACATGTGCCAAGTCAAGCCACTTGAAACATTCAGAGGAGGATACCATATCATCATACTACATCACAATCATTTTAATGCATGTTGACACCCAAGATAAATCATTATCCACTCCTAGCTACTTAAGCATGGCATGAGCATTTATAATCTCTAATTGTCATTGCAAACATGTTTGATCATAATATGCTAAATCATGGATACTGAGTTAAACATATTTACAAAAACAAGAACAAGTTGAGTTCATACCCGCGTTTCCCTGCCACAGCCACTTCATCAAATATCATCATTATTGCCTTTCACTTGCACGACCGAATGATGTGAAAATAATAATAGTGCAAGAGTACCGTGGACTAAGCTGGAATCTGCAACATTTTATTCAGAGGGAAAGACAAAATAATATGGGCTCTTTGTTAGATCAACAATAATGCATAGTAGATCTACTCAACATTTTCATCGTGGTCTTTGCCTTGGTACGACTCAACAGAAGAAAAAGGAAAAGAATTTCAGAGAAACACAATGAAATATTTTTGGATTTTTTAGTTTTTCTTGAAGAAAGCAAATTAAAGAAAGAAAAACAAGAACGAGAAAAACTATTTACATGGGAAAGCTCCCAACAAACAAAAGAAGAATGAGAAATCTTTTTGGATTTTCTTTTAATACTACAACTAAATTAAACTAGAAAGAAAAACCGAAAAGAAGCAAGAAATATTTTTGGATTTTCTCAAAGTTTTTGAAACACACAAAAAGAAAGCGAGAAAATAAATCTAGCATGGATAATACAATGAAAAAGTGTGGACAACGACAACTGGAATGAAATGTGTGAACATGAATATAATGTCGGTGGGAATATGTACTCCCCCAAGCTTAGGCTTTTGGCCTAGCTTGGTAATCACCACCCGTAATAGCCATCCAATCCCACGTGGAAGTGCTGTGGCGGCGCCACCTGAGCGTCCCACTCTTGGGGCTCCTCCTCTGCCGCTGCCTGGTTGTTCCGGTAGGCAATAATGTCCTCGGGCATGACCCTGTATCCGTGTGGCTGGCAAAAGAATCAAACAAAGCAGGTGCAGGCAACAGAATAATATCACGAGTCTCCTCGCTGAATCCCAAGTTATAACGAATGTTATGGAAAGAGTCAGTAGCATCAGTAAACTGGTGAGCCACCATCGCCTGGTGATCTAGATAAACTCGGGGCAAAGGATAATCATGTTGGCGTATCTGAACTTTAAAGTGACTCGCTAAGCGAGTGGCATAAACACCACCATGAATTTTGCCCTTAGTTCTCTTGAGGTGCAGACGACGTGCAATAATAGCACCTAGGCTAAAGGTGTGATCATTGTGTAGTGCACAGCATAAAATGGCGAGGTCGGGAGCACTGAGTGCACCGGCCTTCTCTCTAGCAGTTAAACAATTCACGTTGAATAAAGTAAATTAATGCACAGAAGGAAACTGCAAACTAGTGGCGGTGGCTTTCGACACGCCTCTTTCCTCACCCACTGTCAAGGTGAGGAGGAAGTCCTCAAATTCTTCTAGTCTAGGCTCTCTTAATTCCTCGTCAGAGGGAATCAAACATATGTCACAAAAGTCAGTGAGCGGTATCTGATGGATTTCAGAATATAAATTAAACCGCACTTCAGGAGGATTGTTCCTATTTAAGAAATAGAAATTTTGCAGAAAGGAATTTGTAAGGAGGTGATGTTGGTCACACTCATCTGCGAGGAAGTCAGTCAACCCGTTATTTGCAATAAATTGGGAAAACTCTTGATGGAACCTGGCCTCGTCCATGAAGGCATTATGTGGCCATTCGCATGATCGCACCTCTACCGTTCTCGGAGTGTTGAGGTCATTGTCCGATGATTCCCCGATGACTCCCTTGGCATTCTTTTTGGAGGAAAACTTCCGGAAGATACTCATCTTTTCCTATGAATAAAATTCTGAAATTTTTGGCCACAAAAGTTTTGTCAACAAAACTCCACAAGATTGATAGCAACTACTCATGTGGGTGCCTAGAGGCTATATTAAGCATTCAAACTACTTAGAACTCTAAGAATTCAACATGCAAGCTCATCTACAGCAGCACCAAGAGTAGCTAAATACTCAAAATATAAACCATTAGAACAAAAACTAATTGGAGCAATGGAGGAGTCACATACCTAGTAGCAATCCCCCAAAACAGTTTCGGAAATGGAGCTTCGAGCAACGAGATCGAAATTTGTGGGTTTGAGAGCAAGAACACAAGAGGGAGAGCACGAGTTATTTTTTCTGGAGGTAGGAGATGACATGGGCTAAAGAGATAAGTGAGGGGAGCCACATGGGGCCCACCACCCACCAGGGCGCGCCTGGGGTGGCTGGTGTGCCCTGGTGTCTTATGGGCACCAGGGGCACCCCCTCGTGTGGTTATTTGTTCCAGAAATTCTTAAATATTCACAAAAAAATCGTGTTAAAATTTCAGGTCATTCTGAGCACTTTTATTTTTGACCACTTTTTTATTGCTAGAAGAATTCAGAAAACAGAATAAACATGGCATTATATTTTATTTAACTAAGAAAAACAGAAAACAAAATGTAGGGACAGAAGGTTGTGCTTACTAAATTCATCGACCACATGCCTCTCGAAAACAATCCATTAATAAGGTTGATCAAGTCTTATTAACAATCACTTTCGATTAACATGAGCCCGAGGAACTTTTGTAAAACACTAAGTTACCTCAACGGGGATATGCATATCCCCAACAATAAGTGTTTCATATTTCTTTTTGACAATAGGTAGAGGGAGTTGAAAACTTCCAATAGTGATTGTCGAAGATTTTTCAATAACATTAATACCATTCACTTGGAATTGTTTCTTCGGAAAGTGCACCGTATGCTCATTACTGTTGATATGAAAAGTGACTTTGCTTTTATTGCAATCAATAATAGCCCCTGCAGTATTTAAAAAGGTTCTACCAAGGATAATCGACATGTTGTTGCCCTTGGGCATCTCAAGTATAACAAAGTCTGTTAAGATAGTAACATTTGCAACAACAACGGGCACATCCTCACAAATACCGATGGGTATGGCCGTTGATTTGTTAGCCATTTGCAGTGATATCTCAGTAGGTGTGAGTTTATTCAAATCAAGTCTTTTATATAAAGAGAAAGGCATAACACTAACACCAGCTCCTAAATCACATAAAGCAGTTTTGACATAATTTCTTTTAATAGAGCAAGGTATAGTTGGTATTCCTGGATCTCCAAGTTTTTTAGGTACTCCATTCTTAAAAGAGTAATTAGCAAGCATGGTGGAGATTTCAGCTTCAGGTATCTTTGTTTTATTAGTGACAATTTCTTTCATGTATTTTGCATAAGGGGCCATCTTTAAAATATCAGTCAAACGAGTGCGCAAAAAGACTGGCCTAAGCATTTCAGCAAAGCGTTCAAATTCTTCATCATCTTTTTTCTTAGATGATTTAGGTGGAAAGGGCATGGGTTTCTGAACCCATGGTTCTCTTTATTTTCCATGTTTTCTAGCAACAAAGTCTCTCTTATCATAGGTTTATTTTTAGGTTGTGGGTTATCAAGATCAACAACTGGTTCTATCTCAACATCATTATCTGGTTCTTTATCATTATCTAGTTGAGCATATACATGAACATAATCATTATCATTTTCATTATCACTAGATGAATGTTCATTACCAGATTGAGTTTCAGCATCTGAGATAGAGACATCATTATTATCTTCAGAAGGTTTTTCTATTTCAGGTTCACTAGAGATATGCAAAGTCCTATCATTTTTTTTCTTTTTAGAAGGACTAGGTGCATCAGCATTAATTCTTTGGGAGTCTTGTTCAATTCTTTTAGGGTGTCCCTGGGGGTAAAGTGGTTCCTGAGTCATTTTGCCTCCTCTAGTTGCTACTCTAACAGCATAATCATTCATATTATTGTTCATTTCACTAAGCAATTCTCTTTGAGATTTAGCAACTTGTTCTAGCTGAGTTTGAACCATAGAGGCATGTTTTCCTACACCTCTAACATCATTAGTGATTCTAAATAACAAGTCACTCAAGCGAGCAATCATATCAAAATTTTGTTTCAATTGTTTCATAACATTTGCATTGAAGTGATCTTGTTTTCTAATGTAGTTATCAAATTCATATAAGCATTGGCTAGGATGTTTATTGTAAGGGATGTCACCTTCATCAAACTTTAATAAAGAATTTACCTCAACCACCTGTGGTGGTGGTGTGTCAAGTCCATGTATTTCTTCAATAGGTGGTAAATTCTCAACATCTTCAGCTTTAATACCTTTTTCCTTCATACATTTCTTTGCCTCTTGCATATCCTCAGGACTGAGAAATAAGATACCCCTCTTCTTTGGAGTGGGTTTAGGTGGTGGTTCAGGAAGAGTCCAATCATCATAATTCTTCAATATATTATTCAACTATCTAGGAAGTCCCTAGAAGCATCGGTTAGTCCGTTATAGAAGATATCAAGTATTTCATTTTACTTAAGAGGGTGATCAGGCAAAGCATTAAGCAATTGGAGAAGCCTCACCCAAGCTTGTGGGAGACTCTCTTCTTCAATTTGCACAAAGTTAAATATTTCCTGTAAGGCAACTTTTTTCTTATGAGCAGGAAAATATTTTTCAGAGAAGTAATAAATCATATCCTAGGGACTACGCACACAACCAGGAGCAAGAATATTGTACCATATCTTAGCATCACCCTTTAATAAGAACGGAAATAACTTGAGAATATAGTAATAGCAAATTTTCTCATCTTGAGCAAATAGGGTGGCTATATCATTTAATTTAGTGAGATGTGCCACAACAGTTTCAGTTTCATAGCCATGGAAAGGATCAGATTCAACCAGAGTAATTAACTCTGGGTCGACAGAGAATTCATAATCCTTATCGGTAACAAAGATAGGTGAAGTAGCAAACTTAGGATCACATTTCATTCTAGCATTCAAGGATTTTTCCTTCAACTTGCATAATAATTTCTTAAGATCATCTCTATCCTTGCAAGCAAGAAAGTCTCTAGCTACCTCCTTATCTATAACATAACCCTCAGGTATCTTAGGCAATTCAAATCTAGGAGAGCTAGGTCTAATAGGTGTTTCATACTTTTCAGTTTCAAAGACCTCATCAGTTTCAGTAATTTCGTCAGTTTCAACATTCTCAGTATCTTTAGCTTTAGCAATTTGTTCATCAAGAAATTCACCTAGTGGCACATTATCATCAAGCAAGGTACTAGCATCATCATAAGCATCATTCATAATAGAAGTAGCATCATCAATAGCTTGCGACATATCAGGATTAATAGCATGTGGTGGTGTTGCAAGTCTACTCAAAACAGAAGGTGAATCAAGTGCAGAGTGTGATGGCAAATCCTTACCTCCCCTCGTCTTAGAGGGAACGATCTTGGTTTTTGTATCTTTCAGATTCTTCATAGTGATAAATAGATAATAATCCCAAGTGACTCAATAAATATAGCTATGCTCCTCGGCAATGGCGCCAGAAAAAGGTCTTGATAACCCACAAGTATAGGGGATCGCGATAGTTTTCGAGGGTAGAGTATTCAACCCAAATTTATAGATTCGACACAAGGGGAGCCAAAGAATATTTGTAAGTATTAGCAGTTGAGTTGTCAATTCAACCACACCTAGAGATTAAATTTCTGCAGCAAAGTGATCAATAGCACAGTAATATGATAGTTTGATAGCAGTGGTGACAGTAATAGTAACGGTAACGGTAATAGTGATAGCAATAATTTGGTAGCAGTTGTAACAGTAGCAATAGTAGTAGTAACTTAGCAAAAACAATATGTGGAAAAAATTTAGGCATTGGATCGGTGAATTCGTTGGATGATATTCATCATATAACAGTCATAACCTAGGGCGACACAGAACTAGCTCCAGTTCATAAATATAATGTAGGCATGTATTCCGTAAATAGTCATACGTGCTTATGGAAAAGAACTTGCATGACATATTTTTTCCTACCCTCCAATGGAAGCGGGGTCCATAAGGAAAGTAAGGGATATTAAGGCCTCCTTTTAATAGAGAACCGGAACAAAGCATTAACACATAGTGAATACATGAACTCCTCAAACTACGGTCATCACCGTAAAGTATCCCAATTACTGTCACCCTGGGGTTTACGGACATAACACGTAATAGGTGCATATGACTTGGAAGATCGGATCTAGAACATAGATATAATGGGAAAACATAAATGGTTCAGATCTGAAATCATGGCACTCGGGCCCTAGTGACAGGCATTAAGCATAGCAAATTCATAGCAACATCAATCTCAGAACATAGTGGATACTAGGGATCAAGCCCTTACAAAACTAACTCGATTACATGATGAATCTCATCCAACTCCTCACCGACCAGTGAGCCTATGAAGGAATTACTCACCGACCAGTGGTTTTCAGCAAGGTAATCCTGCAAGCACTGAAATTGTCGGTAACAGGTAGTTTGATAGCAAGATAATTTGTAACAAGGAACAAGTAACAATAGTAACAATAAGTGCAGCAAGGTAGCCCAATCCTTTGGATGACAAAGGATAGGCCGAAACGGTCTCAGATAATAAGTAAAGTGTTCTTGAGGGCACACGAGAATTTCATCTAGTCACTTTTATCATGTTGGTTTGATTCGCGTTCGCTACTTTGATAATTTGGTATGTGGGTGGACCGGTGCTTGGGTGTTGTTCTTACTTGAACAAGCCTCCCACTTATGATTAAGCCCCTCACAAGCATCTGCAACTATGAAAGAAGTATTAAGATAAAATCTAACCATAGCATTAAACATATGGATCCAAATCAGCCCCTTACGGAATAGCGCATAAACTAGGGTTTAAGCTTCTGTCACTCTAGCAACCCATCATCTAATAACTACTCCACAATGCATTCCCTTAGGCCCAAAGATGGTGAAGTGTCATGTAGTCGACGTTCACATAACACCACTAAGGGAATCACAACATACATATCATCAAAATATCGAACACATATCAAATTCACATGATTACTTGAACATGACTTCTCCCGTGGCCTCAAGAACAAAGGTAACTACTCGCAAATAATATTCATGCTGAAGATTAGAGGGATATTAAATAGCATAATGGATCTGAACATATAATATTCCACCAAATGAACCATATATCATCAACTATGAGATGTAATCAACACTACTAGTCACCCACAGGTACCAATATGAGGTTCCGGTACAAAGATTGAACACAAGAGATGAACTAGGGTTTTGAGATGAGATGGTGCTGTTGAAGATGTTGATGAAGACTGGCCTCCCAAAGATGAGAGGGTTGTAGGTGATGACTATGGCTTCGATTCCCCCCCCCCCCTGGGTGGGAAATTCCCCCAGCGGAATCGCTCCGCTAGAGGGCAAAAGTGCTCCTGCCCCAGTTCCGCCTCGAGACGGCGACGATCCATCCCGAAAGTTCTCTCCTTATTTTTTGTAGGTCAAAAGACCTTATGTACCAGAAGATGGGCACCGGAGGTGAGCCGAGGTGCCCACTACCCACCAGGGCGCGCTAGGGGGGCCTGGCGCGCCCTGGTCCCTTGTGGCCACCTGGCAGCCCCCCTCTGGTAGTTCTTTTCTCCAGTATTTATTATATATTCCAAAATAATTCTCCGTAAAATTTCAGCTCATTTGGAGATGTGCAGAATAGGTATCTCTGACATAGCTTTTTCAGGTCCAGAATTCTAGCTGTCGGTATTCTCCCTCTTTGTGTAAACCTTGCATATTATGAGAGAAAAGGCATTATAATTACTCCACAAAGTGTTATAATGCATAAAAACACTATAAATAAGAGTAGGAAAACATGATGCAAAATGGATGTATCAACTCCCCAAGCTTAGACCTTGCTTGTCCTCAAGTGAAAGTCGATATCAAAAATCATGTCCAAATGTTTAGAGAGAGAGAGAGAGAGGTGTCGATAAAAACAAAATACGGACATAGTAGCATCATGCTTATTATTATAACAACAACAAACTTTATCATATAGCTTCTCATGAACAAGTAACAATTCATCACAACATCAAAGTAAAAAGCATAAACTTTATTGAAAACTAACAAACTATGTTCTCAGTCAACTTTGCAACTACAATTCATCATATTTTCAGGAAGGGTCTCGTATCGGAACCTTTTGGCAAGTCCACATACTCAACCATCTTTTAATCTTCTATGATTGCTAACACTCACAGCATATATATGAGCAAAAAGTTTCAATCGGACACATAGAAAGTTATGGGCTTATAGTTTCGCCTCCCGACTTATTCACCTCAAGGGTGATGTCAACAATAATAACTCATGCTCACTCATATCCAACTGGATATATGTGCCTAGATCTTTCCCCACCACATGATGCTTGCCAAAGAGAAAAATAAAAAGGAATAGAGGGAAATACTTTGACTCTTGCATAAAAGTAAAAGATAGGCCCTTCGCAGAGGGAAGCAGAGGTTGTCATGCGCTTTCTGGTTTTGTATGCACAATCTCTTAATGCAAAAGAACGTCACATTATATTGCCCCTTATGATAGCAACCTTTATTATGTAGACACTCGCTTTTATTACTTTGCCATCACAAGTTCGTACAACGCTTATTTTCCCTTACACTAAAGGATCATACACATTTAGGAGCAATTTTTATCGTCTTTTTGCACCGATGACAACTTACTTGAATGATCTTACTCCATCCATAGGTAGGTATGGTGGACTCTCAAAACATGGATTTGGGTTTAAGGGTTTTGGATGCACAAGTAGTATCTCTACTTAGTGCAGATTTTTGGCTAGCAAAGATATTGAGCAAGCACCACATGTTGAAGGATCTATGACAATATACCTTCTATGTGAATAAGAACAAACATAAATCATTACGTTGTCTTCCTTGTCCAACGTCAACAATTTGGCATAAGATATTTAGTGGGAGGCTCACAATCATAAAATATGTCCAAGATAGTGTATTTGCATGTGAATCTTCTCTTCCCTTATTAATTCTTCCATGAATTGCATCATTGACCAATGCTATGTTTGTCAACTTTCAATAAATTTTACCACTTATACTTTTCCTTATGTGATGTCATTACTTACCATAAGATTAGCATATGATCTTTTTCATTATTTACTTTATTTTGGTTGAAACATAAAAGTAAAGAAGCAAAAACTCAAACTAAACTTTATTATATAACTCTCACTCGATTACATAGATAGATCACAAAACTAGCACTCGAAAATACATCATACTAAACTTTTATTCAACTGAATCATGAAATAGCTAAGGATCGAACTAAGATAGATAAAGTTAATAAAAGTGATGATGATACGATACCGGGGCATCTCCCCCAAGCTTGGCACAAGCCAAGGGGAGTGCCCATACCCATGTACTCAAGTCTCCTTCTTTGGTGGTGAAGATGAAGGTGGTGGTGATGAGGTAGTAGGAACATCATACTTCAACCTCAGTAGGTACTCCAATCTACGATTGATGCTCCGGATGGCGATGTTTTGCTCTTCCAACAAAATAATTTGACGAGTGAGATATTTATTCTGAACACAAACCGTTTCGAAGGCCTTGAAGGCTTCGATTTCAGTGGGGGTGAGATGATCGTAATAAGGTTGAAGGATGTCCTCCTCTTTCTCGGCCTCCGCTGCAAGCATGGCTTGCCCCGTTCTTGAGCCAAGTCCCTCGTAGCTTCCTTGACCTCGTCCTCCTTAGTAGCTTCTTTTGGTTCTTCTCTCATTAGCTCCATCTTCAACAGCCAAGCATTGCCTTCTACATTGTTGGAGGAGGGAGAAGACATGATACCTGGCTTGACAGATATGATGGAAAAACAGCATGAAACAAGAACAGGGGATTTCTCCGCGATACAGTGGTCAAATCGTCCGGGGGTATATATAAAGATTTTTTATCTTGGGAAACAAGTATATGGAAGGGAAATGGAGTCGGGAAGGTGCCCGAGGGGCCCACTACCTACCAGGGTGCGCCCTGGTGTCTTGTGGGCACCTGGATTGCCTTCCTGGTTGTTTCTTATTTTTCTATTTTTTCCAATATTCCAAAACCGACAGAAAATATTTTTGCGTATTTTTCAGAGACCGTTTACTTACCGTATCACGTACCTCTTCCTTTTCAGGGTTCTGGAGTGTTCTGGAATGTTTCTTTTATGTGTTCCTTCTATGTCATGGTTTGGATAAATGTTAGTTTCAACATTAATAGGCGTACCTGAAATATAGTGCTTAATTCTTTATCCATTGACCACCTTCGGGTTGGTACTTTCAGCATTATTAGTCTTGATAGCTCCAGAGCGATAAACTTCTTCGATGATATATGGTCCTTCCCATTTGGAAAGAAGTTTTCCTGCAAAAAATCTAAAATGAGAATTGTACAATAGAACATGTTCACCAACTTTGAATTCCCGCTTTTGGATTCTTTTGTCATGCCATCTTTTAACTTTTTCTTTAAATAGTTTGGCATTTTCATAAGCTTGGGTTCTCCATTCATCTAGTGAGCTAATATCAAATAACCTCTTTTCACCGGCAAGTTTGAAATTATAATTGAGTTCTTTAATTGCCCAATATGCTTTATGTTCTAACTCAAGAGGCAAATGACAAGCTTTTCCATAAACCATTTTATATGGAGACATATGCATAGGATTTTTGTAAGCTCTTTTATAGGCCCAAAGTACATCATCAAGTTTCTTAGACCAATTCTTTCGGGACCTATTGACAGTTTTTTGTAATATTAATTTTATTTCTCTATTGCTAACTTTAACTTGACCACTAGATTGAGGATGATAGGGTGATGCAATTCTATGGTTGACATCGTATTTAGCAAGCATTTTACTGAAAGCACCATGAAATAAAATGTAAACCACCATCAGTCATTAAATATCTAGGGACTCCAAACCTTGGGAAGATAATTTCTTTAAGCATTTTAATGGAGGTGTTATGATCAACACTGCTAGTTGGAATAGCTTCTACCCACTTAGTGACATAATCAACATCAACCAAAATATGTGTATACCCATTAGAGGAAGGAAAAGGTCCCATATAATGGAAGCCCCAAACATCAAAAGGTTCAACAACAAGTGAATAATTCATAGGCATTTCCTGACGCTTACCAATATTACCAATTCTTTGACATTCATCACAAGACAAGATGAACTTACGGGCATCCTTGAAAAGAGTAGGCCAATAAAAACCAGATTGTAATACCTTATGTGCAGTTCTATCTCCCTCATGATGTCCTCCGTAGGCTTCGGAGTGACATTTCTGTAGGATTTGTTCCTATTCATGCTCAGGTACACAACGTCTAATAATACCATCTACTCCTTCTTTATAAAGATGTGGGTCATCCCAAAAGTAATGTCTTAAGTCATAGAAGAACTTTTTCTTTTGTTGGTTTGTGAAAGTAGGTGGTATAAATTTAGCAACAATATAATTAGCATAATCAGCATACCAAGGAGTATTATGAGAAGCATTTATGACAGCTAGTTGTTCATTAGGAAAGCTATCATCAATAGGTAGTGGATCATCAAGAATATTTTCTAACCTAGACAAGTTATCAGCTACTGGGTTTTCAGCTCCTTTCCTATCAGTAATGTGCAAGTCAAATTCTTGAAGCAAGAGAACCCACCTAATGAGTCTAGGTTTAGCATCTTTCTTTTCCATAAGATATTTAATAGCAGCATGATCGGTGTGAACAATTACTTTGGAATCAACAATGTAAGATCTGAACTTATCACAAGGAAACACAACTGCTAAAAATTCTTTCTCAGTAGTAGCATAATTTCTTTGGGCACTGTCTAGATTTTTACTAGCATAATGGATAACATTTAATTTCTTATCAATTCTTTGTCCTAGAACATCATCAACATCATAATCACTAGCATCACACATAATTTCAAAAGGCAAGTTCCAATCAGGTGGTTGAACTATAGGTGCAGAAGTTAAGGCTTTCTTAAGTGTTTCAAAGGCTTCTACACAATCATCATAAAAAAATGGAACATCCTTTTGTAAAAGATTAGTAAGAGGCCTAGAAATTTTAGAGAAGTCTTTAATAAACCTCCTATAGAAACCAGCATCACCAAGGAAACTACAAATACCTTTAATGTCTTTAGGACATGGCATTTTCTCAATTGGATCCACTTTAGCTTTATCCACCTCAATACCTCATTCAGAAATTTTATGCCCTAGGACAATGCCTTCATTAAGCATAAAGTGGCACTTTTCCCAATTCAAGACAAGATTAGTTTGTTCACATCTCTGCAAAACTCGATCAAGGTTGCTTAAGCAATCATCAAAAGAAGTTTCATAAACAGAAAAATCATCCATGAAAACCTCAACAATCTTTTCACAAAAATCAGATAATATAGCAGTCATACATCTTTGAATGGTAGCAGGTGCATTACATAAACCAAAAGGCATACGTCTATAAGCATAAGTTCCAAAAGGGCAAGTAAAGGTGGTTTTCTCTTGATCGGGTTGCGATACAGGTATTTGAGAGAAACCGGAATATCCATCAAGAAAACAAAAGTGTGTGTGCTTTGACAATCTTTCTAACATTTGATCAATGAAAGGCAGAGGGTAATGATCTTTTCTAGTAGCTTTACTTAGTTTTCTAAAATCAATTACCATTCTATAGCTAGTCACTATTCTTTGTGGAATAGGTTCATTTTTATCATTAGGAACAAAAGTAATACCTCCTTTCTTAGGGACATAATGAACAGGACTTACCCATCTACTATCAGCTATGGGATAGATTATACCTACTTCCAGAAGTTTTAGTATTTTAGTTCTTACCACTTCCTTCATCTTAGGATTCAATCGCCGTTGGTGATCAACAACAGGTTTAGCATCAGGTTCCATATTAATCTTGTGCTAACAGAGAGTGGGACTAATGCCCTTAAGATCATCAAGAGTATATCCAATAGCAGCACGGTGCTTCTTCAATTTTTTTAATAATCTCTATTCTTCGTGTTCTGAAAGGTTAGCACTAATAATAACAGGATATATCTTTTTCTCATCAAGATAAGCATACTTCAAAGTGTCAGGCAGTTGTTTTAATTCAAACACAGGATCACCTTTAGGTGGAGGAGGACCTCCTAAAGTTTCAATAGGCAAATTGTGTTTAAGGATAGGTTGTTGTTCGATGAAAATTTTATCCATTTCATTTCTTTCACGCAAGTGCATATCATTATCATGGTCTAGCAAATATTGTCCTAGTGGATCAGTACGAGGTACGGCATTAGAAGCAAGACCAATTATTTCATCCTTACTAGGCAATTCTTTATCATGAGGTTGTCTATGAAACTTAGAGAAATTAAACTCATGAGACACACCACCAAAATTGACACTGAGTGTTTCTTTCTCACAATCTATCTTAGCATTGACAGTGTTCAAGAAGGGTCTACCAAAAATAATGGGACAATAGTCATCTTGTGCGGAACCAAGGACTACAAAATCAGTAGGGTATTTTTTTCCCACACAAGACTTCAACATCTCTAACAATCCCAAGTGGTGTGATGGTATCTCTATTAGCAAGTTTAATAGTAACATCTATGTCTTCTATTTCAGCGGGTGCTATATCATTCATAATTTCTTGGTATAAAGTAAAAGGGATAGCACTCACGCTAGCACCTAAGTCACATAAACCATGATAGCAATGATCTCCTATTTTAACTGAGACGACATGCATGCCAACAACAGGCTTAATCTTATCTTTAGTATCGGGTTTGGCAATTCTAGCAGCTTCATCACAGAAATAAATAACATGCCCATGAACATTATCGACCAAGAGGTATTTGATCATAGCAACACTAGGTTATACTTTAATTTGCTCAGAGGGTTTAGGTTCTTTAATGTTACTTTTGTGAACCACTATTGATACGTTAGCATGTTCCTTTATCCTAACAGGGAAAGGTGGTTTTTCAATATAAGTAGTAGGCACAACTGGATCAACATTGTATATGATAGTTTCATCTTTAACTATTACCAGTTCTTTAATTTTTTCTTTAATAGGGGGATGATATTTAAACCACTTCTCCTTAGGGAGATCAACATGAGTAGCAAGTGATTCACAAAAAGAGGCTACTATCTCAGAGTCAAGCCCATATTTAGTGCTAAGCTTGTGAAAAGCATCGGTATTCATAAAAGATTTAACACAATCAAACTCAAGCTTAATACTGATGGAAATATGCCCTAGAGGCAATAATAAAATGGTTATTATTATATTTCCTTAATCATGATAAAGTTTTATTATTCATGCTAGAATTGTATTGACCGGAAACTTAAATACATGTGTGGATACATAAACAAATACCGTGTCCCTAGTGAGCCTCTACTAGACTAGCTCGTTGTTCAAAAGATGGTTAAGGTTTCCTAACCATAGACATGAGTTGTCATTTGATAACGAGATCATATCATTAGGAGAATGATGTGATGGACAAGACCCATCCATTAGCTTAGCATATGATCGTTCAGTTTATTGCTATTGCTTTCTTAATGTCAAATACATATTCCTTTGACTATGAGATTATGCAAATCCCGAATACCGGAGGAATACCTTGTGTGCTATCAAACGTCACAACATAACTGGGTGATCATAAAGATGCTCTACAGGTATCTCCGAAGGTGTTTGTTGAGTTGGCATAAATCGAGATTAGGATTTGTCACTCCGTGTATCGGAGAGGTATCTCTGGGCCCTTTCGGTAATACACATCATAAGAAGCCTTGCAAGCAAAGTGACTAAGGAGTTAGTTGCAAGATGATGTATTACGGAACGAGTAAAGAGACTTGCCGGTAACGAGATTGAACTAGGTATGAAGATACCGACAATCGAATCTTGGGCAAGTAACATACCGATGGACAAAGGGAATTACGTATGTTGTCATAAGGTTCGACCGAGAAAGATCTTCGTAGAATATGTAGGAGCCAATATGGTCATCTAGGTTCCGCTATTGGTTATTGACCGAAGAGGTGTCTCGGTCATGTCTACATAGTGCTCGAACCCGTAGGGTTCGCACGCTTAACATTCATTGACGATATAGTGTTATATGAGTCATATGATTTGGTGACCGAATGATTTGATGAGATCGCGGACATGACGAGGAGCTCCAGAATGGTCCGAAGGTAAAGATTGATATATAGGACAATGATATTCGGACACCGGAAGAGTTTCGGAGTGCACCGGGTAGTCATCGGATCGCCGGAAGGGGTTCCAGACACCCCCGGGAGGTATATGGGCCTAATGGGCCAAGGAGAGAGACACACCAGCCCACAAGGGGGTTGGCACGCCCCTCTCCCTGGTCGCCGGCCCTAGGGAAGGAAAAGGGGGAGGGCTAGCCCCTCCTGCCTTCCCCTTCTCATGGGAGAAAGGAAAGGGGGGGCGCCACCCTCCCCTGCCTTTCCCCACTCACCTAAAAAGGCAAGGGGGGCGCGGCTAGGGGCAGGACCCGAAGTGGGATTCGGCCCCACTTGGGGCGCCTCCTGGCTGCCTCCTCCCTCCCCCCCACCTATATATATGTGGGAGGGGGCGCCACACAAAGGCACGATAAACTCTTAGCTGTGTGCAGCGCCCCTGTCCACAGTTTCGTCCCTCGGTCTTATTTTCATAGTGCTTAGGCGAAGCCCTGCGGAGATAGCTTCACCATCACCGTCACCATGCCGTCGTGCTGTCGGAACTCATCCACTACTTCGCCGTCTTGCTGGATCAAAAAGGCAATGACGTCACCGAGCTGAACGTGTGCTGAATGCGGAGGTGCCGTACGTTCGTTACTCGATCGGTTGGATCGCAAAGAAGTTCGACTACATCAACCGCGTTACTAAGCGCTTCCACTTACGGTCTATGAGGGTATGTAGACACACTCTCCCCCTCGTTGCTATGCATCTCCATGGATAGATCTTGCGTGTGCGTAGAATTTTTTTTGTTTTCCATGCAACGTTCCCCAACAGTGGCATTAGAGCCAGGTCTATGCATAGATGATATGCACAAGTAGAACACAAAGAGTTGTGGGTGGTGATAGTCATACTGCTTACCACCAACGTCTTATTTTGATTCGGCGGTATTGTGGGATGTAGCGGCCCGGACCAACCTTACATGTCCACGCACATGAGACCGGCTCCACCGACTGACATGCAACTTGTTTTGCATAAAGGTGGCTGGCGTGTGTCTGTTTCTCCTACTTTAGTTGAATCGAATTTGACTATGACCGGTCCTTGAAGAAGGTTAAAATAGCAAACTTTATAAATCACTGTTGTGGTTTTTGCGTAGTTAAGAATGGTTCTTGCTAGAAGCCCGTAGCAGCCACGTAAATCATGCAACAACAAAGTAGAGGAAGTCTAACTTGTTTTTGCAGGGCATGTTGTGATGTGATATGGTCAAGACGTGATGTGATATATGTTGTTGCATGAGATGATCATGTTTTGTAATATCGACAACCGCCAAGAGCCTTAGGGTTGTCTCTTAATTATTGTATGAAATGCAAGCGCCATGTAGTTGCTTTACTTTATCGCTATGCGTTAGCAATAGTTGTAGAAGCAATAGTTGGCGAGACGACCGCGGCGCAATGATGGAGATCAAGGTGTCGAGCCGGTGACGATGGAGATCATGACTATGCTTTGGAGATGGAGATCAAAAGCTCAAGATGATGATGGCCATATCATGTCACATATTTTGATTGCATATGATGTTTATCCTTTATGCATCTTATTTTGCTTAGAACGACGGTAGCATTATAAGATGATCCCTTCACTAAATTTCAAGATAAAAGTGTTCTCCCCGAGTATTCACCATTGCCAACGTTCGTCATTTCGAAGCACCTCGTGATGATCGGGTGTGATAGACTCTACGTTCACACACAACGGGTGTAAGACAGTTTTGCACATGCAGAATACTTGGGTTAAACTTGACAAGCCTAGCATGTACAGACATGGTCTCGGAACACTGGAGACCGAAAGGTCGAACTTGAGTCATATAGTAGATATGATCAACATAGAGATGTTCACCATTGATGACTACCCCATCTCACGTGATGATCGGACATGGGTTAGTTGATTTGGATCATGTATCACTTAGATAACTTGAGGGATGTTAATTTAAGTGGGAGTTCATTAGTAATTTGATTAATTGAACTTAAATTTATCATGAACTTAGTCTTAATAGTTTTTGCATATCTATGTTGTAGATCAATAGCTCGTAATATAGCTCACCTATTTTTGATATGTTCCTAGAGAAAACTAAGTTGAAAGATGATAGTAGCAATGATGCGGACTGGGTCCATGATCCGAGGATTATCCTCATTGCTGCACAGAAGAATTATGTCCTTGATGCACCGCTAGGTGACAGACCTATTGCAGGAGCAGATGCAGACATTATGAACGTTTGGCAAGCTCGATATGATGACTACTTAATAGTTTAGTGCGCCATGCTTTACGGCTTAGAACCGGGACTTAAAAAATGTTTTGAATGCCACAGAGCACATGAGATGTTCCAAGAGCTGAAATTGGTATTTCAGACTCATGCTCATGTTGAGAGGTATGAGACCTCTACTTTGCCTACAAGATGGAGATGAATAGTTCAGCCAGTGAGCATGTGCTCAGAATGTCTGGGTACTACAATCGCTTGAATCAAGTGGGAGTTAATCTTCCAGATAAGATAGTGATTGACAGAGTTCTCTAGTCACTATCACCAAGCTACTAGAACTTTGTGATAAACTATAATATGCAAGGGATGACGAAAATGATTCCCGAGCTCTTCGCGATGCTGAAATCAGTGAAGGTAGAAATCAAGAAAGAGCATCAAGTGTTGATGGTTAAACAAGACCACTAGTTTCAAAAAAAAGGCAAGGGAAAGAAAGGGAACTTCAAGAAGAACGGCAAGCAAGTTTCCACTCCCGTGAAGAAGCCCAAAGCTGGACCTAAGCCTGAAACTAAGTGCTTCTACTACAAAGGGAATGGTCACTAGAAGTGGAACTGCCCTAAATACTTGGCGGATAAGAAGGATGGCAATGTGAACAAAGGTATATTTGATATACATGTTATTGATGTGTGCCTTACTAGTATTCGTAGTAGCCCCTGGGTATTTGATACCGGTTCAGTTGCTCAGATTAGTAACTCGAAACAGGAGTTGCAGAATAAACAGAGACTAGTAAAGGGCAAGGAGACGATGTGTGTTGGAAGTGTTTCCAAGATTGATATGATCACCATCGCACACTCCCTCTACCTTCGGGATTAGTGTTAAGCCTAAATAAATGTTATTTGGTGTTTTTGCGTTGAGCATGAACATGATTAGATCGTGTTTATTGCAATACGGTTATTCATTTAATTCAGAGAATAATTGTTGTTCTATTTACATGAATAAAACCTTCTATGATCATACACCCAATGTGAATGGTTTATTGAATCTCGATCGTAGTGATACACATATTCATAATATTGATGCCAAAAGATGCAAAGTTGATAATGATAGTGCAACATACTTGTGGCACTGCCGTTTAGGTCATATTGGTATAAAGCGCATGAAGAAACTCCATGTGGATGGCCTTTTGGAATCACTTGATTATGAATCATTTGATACTTGTGAACCATGCCTCATGGGCAAGATGACTAAAACTCCGTTCTCCGGAACAATGGAGCGAGCTAATGACTTATTGGAAATAATACATACCGATGTATACGGTCCAATGAGTGTTGAGGCACGCGGCGGGTATCGTTATTTTCTAACCTTTACAGATGATTTACTAGGTATGGGTATATCTACTTGATGAAACACAAGTCTGAAACATTTGAAAAGTTCAAAGAATTTCAGAGTGAAGTAGAGAATCATCATAACAAGAAAATAAAGTTTCTACGATCTGATCGTGGAGGTGAATATTTGAGTTACGAGTTTGGCCTTGATTTAAGAAAATGTGGAATTGTTTCACAACTCACACCACCTGGAACACCACAGCGTAATGGTGTGTCCGAACGTCGTAACCGTACTTTATTAGATATGGTGCATTCTATGATGTCTCTTACCAATTTGCCTTTATCATTTTTGGGTTATGCATTAGAGACAGCTGCATTCACGTTAGATAGGGCACCGTCTAAATCCGTTGAGATGACACTGTATGAACTATGGTTTGGCAAGAAACCTAAGCTGTCGTTTCTTAAAAGTTTGGGGATGCGACGTGTAACATCCCAAATTTTCAATTTGGAATGTTATACATAGGTCATCATATGCATATCATATTTTATTTGCATTTTGATTGTGACCCTAAAAATCCTAAGCAACTCAAGGACCCAAGGAGAGAGTTAGGGATTTTATTATTTTCATATTTGAATTTTCTCAAATATTGAAATGAGGATCATTTTGGTTTTATTTATTTTTCTTTTCAAAATATTTCATATTAAAAACATATGAGAGGAGATAATATGACTTCTCCACAATAAAATAAATATTGGAGGAAAAATGTTAAAATCCAATAAATAGTTTTATTTGGATTTTATTGCTATTTTATTTGAATTAGAAAAATATGCATTTTTCAAAATTGCATTTTCAGGCCAAGAAAATGTTCACTTTGTTCTAAATATTCTATTTAGATGGAGAAAATTATTTTTGGCATTTTTAGATTTTCTTTTTTATTTTATTTAGGATTTTTCTCAGTGGAATCTTATTTAAAAAATAATAATAATAACGCGCGCGCGCCGAAACTGGGCCGGCCCAGCCGAAGCCAGGTCAAGGCCCAGCTTGCCAACCGCCTCGCCGCCGCGCCGTAACCCCGCCGGACTCCGGCAAGGGAGTCCGGGTCGGAGCCGTCGCCCCCTCCTCCAAGCCGCCCCCCCCCGAGCCCTTTATATGCCGCCCCCCTCGTCCCCACACTACCACCGCGCCGCCGCCTGCCCAGCCACGCGCCGCCGCCTCCGCCGCTGCCGCTGCTGCTGCCGCAGCCGCCACGCCGCCGCTGCCGCGCGCACCCCGCCGCCCGCGCCTCGCCCGCGGAGCCCCGCCGCTTGCCGGAGCCGCGCCGGAGCTGCCGGATCTCGCGGCTGTTTTTTTCGGTTTAGGTAAAAACCGTCTCGGTTTTAAAAAAAAAAACCCTAGTTCGCTTTTTTTTATTTATTAGATCGGTTCGGTTTTCTCGTTTAGTTCGTTTGCGAATGTTCGTTCGTTCGTGTCTTTAACGAACGTTTTCGCCCGTTCGTCTCTGTTAGCGGCGTTCGTCCGATAGATTTTTTTCTTTTTCGCCAGGGACCTATCCGCGATTACTTTTATCATAGATTAGCCCCTGATCTTCAAACCCTCCCGTTTCTAAACGTTCGTCCAAATCCAGTGAACCAACGCCAAAATCTTCTCTCGAACCCCTCTTTCTGTTTAATCAACTTGAACATGATTTTGAAAATTTAAAATTTGGTTCAAGCAGATTTGTTTTCGAAGTTCTTTTGACTGTAGTTTAAGTTCCGTAGCTCCGATTCGATTATTCTTTTTGCAGATCGAATCCCTTCAGTTGAGCTTTCAGATTTGATCTTCTTATTTGAGTTTACCCTTGCATCTATGCTTGATTGCTTATGTATGCTATTGTTTGTTTGCGATAGAATTCCGGAGGCGAAGCGCGTCTACTCACAGTCTCTAGGGTTTGCAGATCGTCAGCAAGGCAAGTAACACATTGATCATACTCTTTTCATACCCAGTTTTTATGCATTAGTTTCAATCCTCAAACACTGCATGATTAGGATGTGTTTAACTTGTGGGTATTGGGAAGTAGATGATGAGGTAGAACCTATTGCCCTTTATTATCAAACCCTTGGGAGTTTCTTCCACGTTATGCTTATATTGCCATGCTATGCTCGTAGACGTGGATTGGGTTTGAGTGTATCCATGACAGATGTGAGATTGTAAATTAAAGGTTAACTTAAGGTGGCTACTTAAATACACATCTGGGTGGATTGGTTGCAGGCACCTGGGGATATACCAGTGTTGTCTTTTTGGTTCGCCACCCAGGCTCAAAGGGATCATAAGATTATTCATGCTAGAAACTTCCGTGTGCAGCCACAAGCTATTATGGGCTCTATCATAGTTGAGTATGTTGCAGGACCTCTTTCAGTGGTAGGCTAGCAGATGTAGGGGAAAGTAGGTGTAACTGTCTACCCAGAGTAAAGAGTAAATGCTTATGAAAGACTGTGTCTCGGTCATCCGTTTCTCAAACACCATGTAGTGCGAGAAATCCAACGGAGGAGATCGAGTCTTGTGGGGAAAAGTGCACAACCCTCTGCAGAGTGTATAAACTAATCATGATTAGCCGTGTCCCCGGTTATGGACATCTTGAGTATCTGGTACTTGAATTATTGATTTGATCTCATCACTCTAAATTAATTTGTTGGGTTTAATGATTACTTTAATTGGGATTGAGATGGGGATTTACCTTCTCAATGTTTAACAACTACCATGATAGTTAAATAAAACATATTCCTTTGATGTAGGGAAAAATTGGCTTTTCGCAAAACAATAGAACCCTAGAGCTTTCCACCAGCCATATATGCATGTAGTGATAGCAATTATCTGTTCCGTGCTCTATTGTGTTATATTGCCAGCATATTCCATGTGCTGACCCGTTTCGGGCTGCAACATATCATGCTGCAGACTTTTCAGACGAAGAGTAAGGTGCGCTAGGTCGTTGTCATGCACTCAGCTATGCCGTTGGAGTTGATGGACTCACTTTATCTTCCAAGCCTTCCACTGTTATTTTATTTAGATGGCCTTAAGCCATATTTATTGTAATAAGTTCTCTTTTGACACATTCAATGTAATAAGTGTGTGATTGCACTCGGTTATAAATCCTTCGAGTACTGTGTGTGTCAGCATTACCGATCTAGGGATGACACTTGAACACAGAGATTTGACCATCTAAGGTCGGATCGCTACAAGATGGTATCAGAGCACACGCTGACTGTAGGACACGACCACTAAGAAAAGCCATAGGTCACTCTTCTCTACTCATTTCTGACTCTCTCCATCTTCTACTCTCTAGGATGGCATACTCAAGGAACAAGTTTGCACAACCGGATGAAGACACACCCTTTGGGAGACACTTGAAGGAAATCACTAAGTACCTGAACATCGGAATACCAAGCTTCACCGGGACCTACACCGCCACTTTACCAGAAGAGGAGCGTTGGATGATTCGAGTTCAAGTTCCAGGAAGGACGTTCATGCCAGTTACCGAGTCCATAGAGTTTTCCTTTGATGCACCAACCTGGAGTCTAGGTAAGAGCATGGCAGCCCACATCGCCATGGGACGCATCGGTGAAGTTTATCACAAAGATCTTAAGGACACCATCTACCAGATATGTGGGCGCCGAGATGAGCAATGGGAGATGATCAGCACCAGGAGAAACAGGTCCATTGCAGCTTTCATCCAGGAGTTAAACCAGCACATTCATCGACAGGAGAACCAGATGTGCGCAAGCATGATAGATTTGAAAAAGGTGATGACCAGGAACATGGAGCTAGAAGAGGAACTCAAGTCTACACGTGACGGATACGAGGAGGAAATCGCAGTACTAGTGGAGAAGAATGACGACCTGACAAGGAAGCTAGGAGTATTCATGGGAGACCCCGCACCAGGAGGAGATGACAACCATTCCGAGGACTACATCATCATTGACGACACCGACTCCGACCACGACAGTAGTGATGATTACTATGAAGACGAAGCTGGAGCGGATATCATGGAGTCTTCCACCGATCAAAATTTCTGGATGACCACCATATGATTAGTAGTATTTCCCCATGTATATAGTACTAGTCCGAGAACTTTTGTAACGATAGTTAGATCGATTGTATGCCCCTGCTTGAATTGATTTTGGTGTGATATGAATGTGTTTGCCTCATGTGCATATGGGTAGTGCTTTCTCATTAGACCTCACTCTATTCTAATCTCTCCCCTCTAAACCCATCAGATGCCACCGAGACGCGACACCGAATTTGTCTTCCCACCGGAGATCACACAGTTGATCCAGCAGCAGAATGCCTTGATGCAGATACTAGTCCAGAACCAAGGCAACAACAACAACAACAACCCACCGCCCCCACCTCCAGTTGACAACCTAGCCCGTTTTCTGAGGTTGCAGCCGCCGGTGTTTTCCAGTAGCACCGAGCCAATAGTTGCTGATGACTGGCTACGCAGGATTGGAAGGGAGTTGACCACCGCAGGATGCACAGATGCTGAGAAGGTGCGTTTTGCCGCACATCAATTGGATGGACCCGCAGCCTCATGGTGGGAGAATTACACAGCCACATTCCCTATAGCCAATGTCACCTGGGATCAGTTTCAGCAAGCATTCCACACTGCACATGTCTCAACTGGAGCTATGAGCATGAAGAAGCGTGAGTTTCGCAACTTGCGCCAGGGAAACCGTACTGTGGGGCAGTACATGGATGAGTTCAGTAAGTTAGCTCGCTATGCCCCGAATGATGTGGCCACTGATGCCGCAAAGCAGGAGAAGTTTATGGAAGGGTTGAATGATGAGATGAGCATGCAGCTGATGGTAGCAACATTCGCTAACTACCAGGAGTTGGTAGACCAGGCTCTTATGATTGAAGGGAAGCAGCAACAGATTGAGAGCCGCAAAAGGAAGTATGGACAAGGGAAGTACAATTCAGGAGCTCAGCAGAAGCCTCGTTTTACCCCGAACTCGGGAGGATATACACATAACCATGGAGGCCATACTCACAATGGAGGAAGTTCGCGTAACCACAGTGGCCCCAATAATGGAAACGGGAATGGAGCAGGCAGCAATCAGAACCGCTCTAACCCAGCCACACCCGCCAAGAGGGATCAAAGTCACATTACTTGTTTCAAGTGTGGGAAGACTGGACACTGCGCCAATGAGTGTCCTGAACCGAAGAATGGTAATGGCAATGGAAGCTCTGGGAAGAAGCCCAACCCTTTCAACAGGGGACAAGTGAACCACATTAACGTGGAGGAGGTTGAAGAGCAGCCAGACGCAGTTATAGGTAAGTTTTTGGTTAAGTCATTTACTGCAATCATTCTTTTTGATACTGGTGCATCGCATTCATACATTTCAAGGGGATTTGTGGATAAGTATAAGTTGCCCACTAAAGTTCTTAGGACACCTATGTTAGTAAGCTCACCAGGAGCGGAGTATGTGGCAAGTCAAGGATGTTTTCAGATGCCATTGACCATAGGTAGGCACTTGTTCCCCTCGGACTTAATAGTTTTGGAGTCACAAGGATTGGATGTGATACTAGGCATGGATTGGCTATCGATGTATGGAGGAACCATCGATTGCGCCAGTAAGTCAATTCTGCTCACCACCCCGGAGGGAAAAAGGATCAAGTATGTATCCAGGCATGCGTCAAGGAGAACCCAAATAAATTCACTCTCAGGAGTTGTTCAGGAGCAAGTGCCAGTAGTGAAGGATTACCCAGATGTATTTCCAGAGGAGTTACCAGGCATGCCGCCGGATCGAGACATTGAGTTTTTGATAGAGCTGTTGCCAGGCACCGGACCGATATCGAAGAGACCATACCGGATGCCCGCAAATGATCTGGAGGAGATTAAGAAGCAGATCAAGGAGTTATTGGAGAAAGGTTACATTCGACGAAGTTCATCACCGTGGGGAGCCCCAGTGCTCTTGGTTGAGAAGAAGGATGGATCATTGAGAATGGTTGTTGATAATCGTGCATTGAATGAAGTGACGATCAAGAACAAGTACCCACTGCCGATGATCAATGATTTGTTTGATCAGTTGCAAGGAGCTAAAGTGTTCTCCAAGATCGATCTGAGATCAGGATACCACCAGTTGAAAATCCGAGAACAGGATATACCTAAGACAGCCTTCACCACAAGGTATGGGTTATATGAGTATACGGTTATGTCATTTGGATTAACTAATGCCCCTGCCTATTTTATGAGTATGATGAATAAAGTGTTCATGGAGTTCTTGGATAAGTTTGTCGTGGTGTTCATTGATGATATCTTGGTGTACTCGAAGAATGAAGAGGAACACAAGGAGCATTTGCGTTTAGTTCTCGAGAAGCTCAGGGAACATCAGTTGTATGCCAAGTTCAGCAAATGTGAGTTTTGGTTGAAGGAAGTTGGATTTCTTGGACATGTTATATCAGGAGAAGGCATAGCAGTAGACCCCACCAAGGTTCAGTCAGTCACTGAGTGGTTGGCACCCATCTCAGTTGGAGAGATCCGCAGTTTTCTTGGACTTGCAGGATATTATCGGAGATTTATTGAGAATTTTTCTAAGATTGCGAAGCCTATGATGGAGTTACTGAAGAAGGACACCAAGTTCAAATGGACAGATGAATGTGAGGCAAGTTTTTAGGAGCTGAAGAAACATTTGGTTACAGCCCCAGTACTGATTCTGCCGGATATACGCATGGATTTCCAAGTGTATTGCGACGCTTCTCGCTTAGGACTTGGAGGTGTACTTATGCAGGACGGAAGAGTTGTCTCATATGCCTCACGTCAGCTTCGACCGCATGAGTTGAATTATGCCACGCATGACTTGGAGTTAGGAGCTGTAGTTCATGCACTCAAGACCTGGAGACATTTTCTTATTGGGAACCGTTGTGATGTGTACACGGATCATAAGAGTTTGAAGTACATTTTCACACAGAAGGAGCTGAATCTCAGGCAGAGGAGATGGTTGGAGCTTATAAAGGATTATGATATGAAGTTGCATTATCACCCAGGAAAGGCCAATGTCGTAGCAGACGCTTTGAGCCGGAAGAGTTATGTCAATACCCTCATAAGCGAAGGATTACCAAAGGAGTTAGCCGAAGATCTCAGGGAGCTTCATTTGGAGATAGTCCCTAGAGGTTTTGTCGCAGCAATGGAGGTAACGTCAACATTATTGGGAAAAATTCGAGCAGCTCAGAAAGATGATAAGGAAATTGCTGAGATAAAGGAGAGGATGAGCAAAGGAAAAGCCAAAGGTTTTCGTGAGGATGAGCACGACACTTTGTGGTTTGAGGACCGTGTTTATGTACCCAATAATGCGAAGATCAGGAAGTTGATACTACAGGAAGCCCATGACTCGCCATACTCGATACACCCCGGAAACACCAAGATGTATTTGGATCTGAAGGAGCATTTCTGGTGGACTGGTATGAAGAAGGACATTGCCGAGTATGTAGCCGTATGTGATGTATGTCAGAGAGTGAAAGCAGAACATCAGAAGCCAGCAGGATTACTGCAGCCTATGCGGATACCCGAATGGAAGTGGGATAAGCTTGTCATGGATTTCATCACCGGATTACCCTGGATCCGATCGGGATATGATTCTATCTGGGTAGTAGTGGATCGTTTGACCAAAGTGGCTCACTTTATCCCAATGAAAACCACCTATACGAGTGCAAAGTTGGCCAAGATATATATGACCAGGATCGTATGTCTGCATGGAGTTCCGAGGACCATCGTATCAGATAGAGGAACACAGTTTACTTCAAGGTTTTGGCACCAGCTGCATCAGACCTTGGGTACCAGGCTAGAGTTTAGTACAGCCTTTCATCCGCAGACAGATGGACAGACCGAGAGAGTCAATCAGATTCTGGAGGACATGTTGAGAGCTTGTGCCCTAGACTACGGATTGAGTTGGGATGACAATTTGCCCTACGCGGAGTTCTCATACAACAACAGCTACCAAGCCAGTTTGAAGATGGCCCCTTTTGAAGCTTTGTATGGAAGGAGGTGCAGAAAACCGTTGATGTGGGATGAAGTTGGAGACCGTCAGTTGTTTGGACCAGATTTGATTAAAGAATCTGAAGAGAAGGTTAAGTTGATTCGGGATAGACTGAAGGTAGCTCAGTCCAGACAGAAGAGTTATGCCGATACCAAGCGCAAGGAGGTAGTCTATGAAATCGGAGACAGAGCATATCTTCGTGTGTCACCTCTGCGAGGAGTTAAACGCTTTGGAGTCAAGGGAAAGTTAGCCCCGAGATTTGTAGGACCATACCGAGTCTTGGAACGTATGGGAGAGGTGGCCTACAAGTTGGAGTTACCCGACGGACTATCAGGAGTTCATGATGTGTTTCACGTTTCCCAGTTGAAGAAGTGCCATGCAGAGATGGCCGATATTCCTCTGAGAGATACAGTACCCCTGGAAGCAATTCAGTTGGATAGTGATCTGACCTACGAGGAGAAACCCGACAAGATTCTCGAGTTTGCCAGCAGAGTTACACGCAGCAAGGTTATCAAGTTTTGCAAAGTTCAGTGGAGCCACCATACCGAGGATGAAGCCACCTGGGAACGAGAGGAAGACCTACGGAAAGACCACCCACACCTATTTTCTAGCCAACCTGAATCTCGAGGACGAGATTCGTCTTAAGGGGGGGGGGTAGGTTTGTAACATCCCAAATTTTCAATTTGGAATGTTATACATAGGTCATTATATGCATATCATATTTTATTTGCATTTTGATTGTGACCCTAAAAATCCTAAGCGACTCAAGGACCCAAGGAGAGAGTTGGGGATTTTATTATTTTCATATTTGAATTTTCTCAAATATTGAAATGAGGATCATTTTTGTTTTATTTATTTTTCTTTCCAAAATATTTCATATTAAAAACATATGAGAGGAGATAATATGACTTCTCCACAATAAAAGAAATATTGGAGGAAAAATGTTAAAATCAAATAAATAGTTTTATTTGGATTTTATTGCTATTTTATTTGAATTAGAAAAATAAGCATTTTTCAAAATTGCATTTTCAGGCCAAGAAAATGTTCACTTTGTTCTAAATATTCTATTTAGATGGTGAAAATTGTTTTTGGCATTTATAGATTTCCTTTTTTATTTTATTTAGGATTTTTCTCGGCGGAATCTTATTTTTAAAAAAAACGCGCGCGCGCCAAAACTGGGCCGGCCCAGCCGAAGCCAGGCCAAGGCCCAGCTTGCCAACCGCCTCGCCGCCGCGCCGTAACCCCGCCGTACTCCGGCAAGGGTGTCCGGGTCGGAGCCGTCGCCCCCTCCCCCAAGCCGCCCCCCCCGAGCCCTTTATATGCCGCCCCCCTCGTCCCCACACTACCACCGCCGCCGCCTGCCGCAGCCACCGCGCCGCCGCCTGCCGCCGCTGCCGCTGCTGCTGCCGCAGCCGCCACGCCGCCGCCTGCCGCGCCGCACCCCGCCGCCCGCGCCTCGCCCGCGGAGCCCGCCGCCTTCGCCGGAGCCGCGCCGGAGCTGCCGGATCTCGCCGGCTGTTTTTTTCGGTTTAGGTAAAAACCGTCTCGGTTTTTAAAAAAAAAACCCTAGTTCGCTTTTTTTTATTTTATTAGATCGGTTCGGTTTTCTCGGTTTAGTTCGTTTGCGAATGTTCGTTCGTTCGTTCGTTTTAACGAACGTTTTCGCCCGTTCGTCTCTGTTAGCGGACGTTCGTCCGATAGATTTTTCTTTTTCTGCCAGGGACCTATCCGCGATTACTTTTATCATAGATTAGCCCCTGATCTTCAAACCCTCGCCGTTTCTAAACCGTTCGTCCAAATCCAGTGAAACCAACGCCAAAATCTTCTCTCGAACCCCTCTTTCTGTTTAATCAACTTGAACATGATTTTGAAAATTTAAAATTTGGTTTCAAGCAGATTTGTTTTCGAAGTTCTTTTGACTGTAGTTTAAGTTCCGTAGCTCCGATTCGATTGATTCTTTTTGCAGATCGAATCCCTTCAGTTGAGCTTTCAGATTTGATCTTCTTATTTGAGTTTTACCCTTGCATCTATGCTTGATTGCTTATGTATGCTATTGTTTGTTTGCGATAGAATTCCCGGAGTGCGAAGCGTGCTACTACGAGTCTCTAGGGTTTGCAGATCGTCAGCAAGGCAAGTAACACATTGATCATACTCTTTTCATACCCAGTTTTTATGCATTAGTTTCAATCCTCAAACACTGCATGATTAGGATGTGTTTAACTTGTGGGTATTGGGAAGTAGATGATGAGGTAGAACCTATTGCCCTTTATTATCAAACCCTTGGGAGTTTCTTCCACGTTATGCTTATATTGCCATGCTATGCTCGTAGACGTGGATTGGGTTTGAGTGTATCCATGACAGATGTGAGATTGTAAATTAAAGGTTAACTTAAGGTGGCTACTTAAATACACATCTGGGTGGATTGGTTGCAGGCACCTGGGGATATACCAGTGTTGTCTTTTTGGTTCGCCACCCAGGCTCAAAGGGATCATAAGATTATTCATGCTAGAAACTTCCGTGTGCAGCCACAAGCTATTATGGGCTCTATCATAGTTGAGTATGTTGCAGGACCTCTTTCAGTGGTAGGCTAGCAGATGTAGGGGAAAGTAGGTGTAACTGTCTACCCAGAGTAAAGAGTAAATGCTTATGAAAGACTGTGTCTCGGTCATCCGTTTCTCAAACACCATGTAGTGCGAGAAATCCAACGGAGGAGATCGAGTCTTGTGGGGAAAAGTGCACAACCCTCTGCAGAGTGTATAAACTAATCATGATTAGCCGTGTCCCCGGTTATGGACATCTTGAGTATCTGGTACTTGAATTATTGATTTGATCTCATCATTCTAAATTAATTTGTTGGGTTCAATGATTACTTTAATTGGGATTGAGATGGGGATTTACCTTCTCAATGTTTAACAACTACCATGATAGTTAAATAAAACATATTCCTTTGATGTAGGAAAAAATTGGCTTTTCGCAAAACAATATAACCCTAGAGCTTTCCACCAGCCATATATGCATGTAGTGATAGCAATTATCTGTTCTTTGCTCTATTGTGTTATATTGCCAGCATATTCCATGTGCTGACCCGTTTCGGGCTGCAACATATCATGTTGCAGACTTTTCAGACGAAGAGTAAGGTAAGCTAGGTCGTTGTCATGTACTCAGCTATGCCGTTGGAGTTGATGGACTCACTTTATCTTCCAAGCTTTCCGCTGTTATTTTATTTAGATGGCCTTAAGCCATATTTATTGTAATAAGTTCTCTTTTGAGACATTCAATGTAATAAGTGTGTGATTGCACTCTGTTATAAATCCTTCGAGTACTGTGTGTGCAGGATTACCGATCCAGGGATGACACTTGAACACAGAGATTTGACCATCTGAGGTCGGATCGCTACACGACGCTTATGTCAAAAAGGCTTCAGCCTGATAAGCTCGAACCCAAAGCGGAGAAGTGCGTCTTCATAGGATACCCGAAAGAAACTATTGGGTATACCTTCTACCACAGATCCGAAGGAAAAATCTTTGTTGCTAAGAATGGGTCTTTTCTAGAGGAGTTTCTCTCGAAAGAAGTGAGTGGGAGGAAAGTAGAACTTGATGAGGTAATTGTACCTTCTCTCGAATTAGAAAGTAGTACATCAGAGAAAGCTGTTCTCGTGATGCCTACACCAACCAGAGAGGAAGCAAATGATGATGATCATGAAACTTCAGATCAATTTACTACTGAACCTCGTAGGTCGACCAGAACACGTTCCACACCAGAGTGGTACGGCAATCCTGTCCTGGAAGTCATGTTGTTGGACAACAGCGAACCTACGAACTATGAAGAAACTATGATGAGCCCAGATTCCGAAAAATGGCTTGAGGCTATGAAATCTGAGATAGGATCCATGTATGAGAACAAAGTGTGGACTTTGGTGGATTTGCCCGATGATCGGCAAGCCATAAAGAATAAATGGATCTTTAAGAGGAAGACGGACGCTGACGGTAATATCACTGTCTACAAAGCTCGACTTGTTGCAACAGGTTTTCGACAAGTTCAAGGGGTTGACTACGATGAGACTTTCTCACTCGTAGCGATGCTTAAGTCTGTCCGAATCATGTTAGCAATTGCCGCATTTTATGAGTATGAAATCTGGCAAATGGATGTCAAAAACCTTGCATTCCTTAACGGGTTTCTTGAGGAAGAGTTGTATATGATGCAACCGGAAGTTTTTGTCAATCCTAAAGGTACTAACAAAGTGTGCAAGCTCCATCGATCCATCTATGGACTGGTGCAAGCATCTCAGAGTTGGAATATATGCTTTGAGGAGGTGATCAAAGCATATGGTTTTATACAGACTTATGGTGAAGCCTTATTTACAAGAAAGTGAGTGGGAGCTCTGTAGCATTTCTGATATTATATGTGGATGGCATATTGCTGATTGGAAATGATATAGAATTTCTGGATACCATAAAAGGATACTTGAATAAGAATTTTTTAATGAAAGACCTCGGTGAAGCTGCTTTCAATGAGTACATACCTTGACAAGATTTTGAAGGAGTTCAAAATGGATCAGTCAAAGAAGGAGTTCTAGCCTGTATTGTAAGGTGTGAAGTTGAGTAAAACTGAAAGCCCGACCACGACAGAAGATAGAGAGAGAATGAAAGTCATTCCCTATGCCTCAGCCATAGGTTCTATAAAGTATGCCATACTGTGTACCAGACCTATTGTGTACCTTGCCATGAGTTTGGCAAGGGGGTACAATAGTGATCCAGGTGTAGATCACTGGACAACGGTCAAAATTATCCTTAGTTACCTAAGAGGACTAAGGAAATATTTCTCGGTTATGGAGGTGATAAAGAGTTCGTCGTAAAGGGTTACGTCGATGCAAGCTTTGACATCGATTCGGATGATTCTGAGTCTCAATCTGGATACGTATTGAAAGTGGGAGCAATTAGCTAGAGTAGCTCCATGCAGAGCATTGTAGACATTGAAATTTGGAAAATACATACGGATCTGAATGTGACAGACCCGTTGACTAAACTTCTCTCACAAGCAAAACATGATCACACCTTAGTACTCTTTGGGTGTTAATCACATGGCGATGTGAATTAGATTGTTGACTCTAGTAAACTCTTTGGGTGTTGGTCACATGGCGATGTGAACTAAGGGTGTTAAGAACATGGCGATGTGAACAAGATTATTGACTCTAGTGCAAGTGGGAGACTGATGGAAATATGCCCTAGAGGCAATAATAAAATGGTTATTATTATATTTCCTTAATCATGATAAAGGTTTATTATTCATGCTAGAATTGTATTGACCGGAAACTTAAATACATGTGTGGATACATAAACAAATACCGTGTCCCTAGTGAGCCTCTACTAGACTAGCTCGTTGATCAAAATATGGTTAAGGTTTCCTAACCATAGACATGAGTTGTCATTTGATAACGAGATCACATCATTAGGAGAATGATGTGATGGACAAGACCCATCCGTTAGCTTAGCATATGATCGTTCAGTTTATTGCTATTGCTTTCTTAATGTCAAATACATATTCCTTCGACTATGAGATTATGCAACTCCTGGATACCGGAGGAATACCTTGTGCGCTATCAAACGTCACAACGTAACTGGGTGATCATAAAGATGCTTTACAGGTATCTCCAAAGGTGTTTGTTGAATTGGCATAAATCGAGATTAGGATTTGTCACTCCGTGTATCGGAGAGGTATCTCTGGGCCCTCTCGGTAATACACATCATAAGAAGCCTTGCAAGCAAAGTGACTAAGGAGTTAGTTGCAAGATGATGTATTACGGAACGAGTAAAGAGACTTGTCGGTAACAAGATTGAACTAGGTATGAAGATACCAATGATCGAATCTCGGGCAAGTAACATACCGATGGACAAAGGGAGTTACGTATGTTGTCATATGGTTCGACCGATAAAGATCTTCGTAGAATATGTAGGAGCCAATATGGGCATCGAAGTTCCGCTATTGGTTATTGAACGGAGAGGTGTCTCGGTCATGTCTACATAGTTCTCGAACCCGTAGGGTCCGCACGCTTAACGTTCGTTGACGATATAGTGTTATATGAGTTATATGATTTGGTGACTGACTGTTGTTCGGAGTCCCGGATGAGATCACGGACATGACGAGGAGCTCCGGAATGGTCCAGAGGTAAAGATTGATATAGAGGACGATGATATTCGGACACCGGAAGAGTTTCGGAGTGCACCGGGTAGTCATCGGATCGCCGGAAGGGGTTTCGGACACCCCCGAGAGGTATATGGGCCTAATGGGCCAAGGAGAGAGACACACCAGCCCACAAGGGGGCTGGCGCACCCCTCTCCCTAGCCGCCGGCCCTAGGGAAGGAAAGGGGGAGGGCTAGCCCCTCCTGCCTTCCCCTTCTCATGGGAGAAAGGAAAGGGGGGCGCCACCCTCCCCTGCCTTTCCCCGCTCACCTAAAAAGGCGAGGGGGGCGCAGCTAGGGGCAGGACCCCAAGTGGGATTTGGCCCCACTTGGGGCGCCTCCTGGCTGCCTCCTCCCTCCCCCACCTATATATATGTGGGAGGGGGCGCCACACAAAGCCACGACAATCTCTTAGCCTTGTGCGGCGCCCCTCTCCACAGTTTCGTCCCTCGGTCTTATTTTCGTAGTGCTTAGGTGAAGCCCTGCGGAGATAGCTTCACCATCACCGTCACCACGCCGTTGTGCTGCCGGAACTCATCCACTACTTCACCGTCTTGCTGGATCAAGAAGGCGAGGACGTCACCGAGCTGAACATGTTCTTGGTTGGATCCTGAGGAAGTTCGACTACATTAGCCGCGTTACTAAACGCTTCCACTTACAGTCTACGAGGGTACGTAGACACAATCTCCCCCTTGTTGCTATGCATCTCCATGGATAGATCTTGCGTGTGCATAGAATTTTTTTTGTTTTCCATGCAACGTTCCCCAACAAATACCTGACTCTTTAGCTTCGTCGAGTTCCCAATCTTCAGAGTAGCATTTAATTCTTTCCAAAAGATCCCACCTGAATTCAATAGTCTTCTTCACAAAAGAACTAGCACAAGAAGTATCGAGCATGGATTGATCATTACGAGAAAGCCGAGCATAAAAATTCTGAATGATAATTTCTCTTGAGAGCTCATGATTGGGGCATGAATATAACATTGACTTCAGACTCCCCCAAGCTAGAGCGACACTTTCTCCTTCACGAGGCGAAAAATTATATATATAATTCCGATCACGATGAACTAGATGCATAGGATAAATTATTTGGTGAAATTCCAATTTCAATCGATTCCAATTCCAAGATCCAATATCATCGCATAGCCTATACCATGTCAATGCTTTCCCCCCAAAGATAAAGGGAAAACCTTCTTCTTAACTTCATCTCCGAGTAAACTTGCAAGCTTAAACAATCCACAAATTTCATCCACATGTATCAAATGCATATCAGGATGCTTCGTTCCGTCTCCTGCATAAGGATTAGCTAGCAGTTGCTCTATCACACCTGAAGGAATTTCAAAGCTAATATTTTCAGTAGGTGCAGTAGGTTGAGGGGCAACTCTTTGTGTTTCCGAACAAGGTGAATATACCCCGAAAAAACCCCTCAAAGGATTGTTTTCCATAGTAACAAGTGACAATAAATTTCAGCACGTAATATAATTTTTTCCTTACCGATTTCCACTTACCAAGAGTGCTTCACTCCCCGGCAACGGCGCCAGAAAAGAGTCTTGATGACCCACAAGTATAAGGGATCAATCGTAGTCCTTTCGATAAGTAAGAGTGTCGAACCCAACGAGGAGCAGAAGGAAATGACAAGTGGTTTTTAGCAAGGTAATTTCTGCAAGCACTGAAATTGTCGGTAACAGGTAGTTTGATAGCAAGATAATTTGTGACAAGTAACAATAGTAACAATAAGTGCAGCAAGGTAGCCCAATCCTTTGGATGGCAAAGAACAGGCCGAAACGGTCTCAGATAATAAGTAAAGCGTTCTTGAGGGCACACGGGAATTTCATCTAGTCACTTTTATCATGTTGGTTTGATTCGCGTTCGCTACTTTGATAATTTGATATGTGGGTGGACCGGTGCTTGGCTGCTATTCTTACTTGAACAAGCTTCCCACTTATGATTAACCCCTCGCAAGCATCCGCAACTACGAAAGAAGTATTAAGATAAAATCTAACCATAGCATTAAACATATGGATCCAATTCAGCCCCTTACGGAATAGCGCATAAACTAGGGTTTAAGCTTCTGTCACTCTAGCAACCCGTCATCTAATAACTACTCCATAATGCATTCCCTTAGGCCCAAAGATGGTGAAGTGTCATGTAGTCGACATTCACATAACACCACTAAGGGAATCATAACATGCATATCATCAAAATATCGAACACATATCAAATTCACATGATTACTTGCAACATGACTTCTCCTGTGGCCTCAAGAACAAAGGTAACTACTCACAAATAATATTCATGCTCAAGATCAGAGGGATATTATGTAGCATAATGGATTTGAACATATAATGTTCCACCAAATGAACCATATAGCACCAACTACGAGATGTAATCAACACTACACTACAAAAAAATACACTTTCGTGATGATACGTGTTTGTCACAGTAGGTCACATTTTCTGTCATGCATGTACATCCATGACGATTTTATGACAGAATGAAGATAGTCATACCTGTGCTGTCGTAGAAGTGTTCCATGACAATACCAAAACTATCATCACGGAAGTGTCCACTTCCATGACGATAAATGGCGCGATGGAAGCCCTTTCATCAAGGGTAACCAACACGTGGCATCCACCGTAACAGGTCGCCGTTAAGCTATCGAGTTCCGGTTTGGATCCGATAACCCGTTAACAGCCCGGACCAATGGGGATCTTCCATGTGTAAAATTCTGATTCGTCGGAGTTTCCACGTGTCTGCTCAGGGTTGGGACAGATGTCGTCCACTCATTGGACAGGAGGCGCCTATGATACATAGACATGTGGCATGGCCCAACAGTGGCCCATTCAGGTGAAAAGGCCAGCCTGTTTGACTTGGTCAAAAGGTAGCGGGCCGGCCCACGGAAAGCCTTCTAACGGCCTGTTCGCATATAGCCCATTTACAGCCCGCTAACTCACGACCCGTTATGGCCTATCCGAATTAGGCCCAGTACAGGCATCTGGGCCGTCCAATATGATTCCAGCCCGTTGTGACTTCCTGCCCATGTATGGCCCATGAGGTCTTTCGGCCCATATGAGGCCCTATGTAACTCTTGGCCCATTAACGGCCCGTGGTGACACTGGCCCATAATGAACAGTGTATCACTTTATACCCATTAACGGCCCATTATTCCATTGGGCCCTGTCCAGCCCGTATGATCTTTCGGCCTTCTAAGGGCTCATTTATTCTTGGGCTCATTTCCAGCATTCGATTACTTCCGGTCCGTTACTGGCCTGTTCCGCTTGCGGGCCAAATTCAGCCTGTGGTTAAAGTCGGCCCGTTTGTGGCCCGTTAATCAGTTGGGCTGTTTTCTTAGCATCATCAAATACGGACCGTTTAAGCCCGTTATACATATTGGCTATTAACGGCCCATTATGAGCGGGCCATAAACAGATAATTTCCACTCTAGCCCGTTTACGGCCCATATTGCGGTCCTTTATTGGTCCATGAATAGTACAGCCCATAGAAGGCCCATTGATTCTAACGCCCGCACAAGGCCCATTGATCCTACGGCCGTAGGAGGCCCCTGGTCACTACATAACGGTCCGTGGTTATTACGGCCTAGTTTAAAAAATATATTTTATTGTTGCCACTAGCAAACCACGGAAAAAGAACTGCAGTGACTACAACCAAACAAATAAACAAGACAATAAGGAAATAAATAAGCAAGCAACTTACGCTAGGCTATTACGGCTATTACACATATTATATCCACCGGGCATCAAACTTTGCCACCAATGCAAATATAGGGAACAAAGCAGCATATTACATACACTGGGCGTCTAAATTGGCCACCAGTGCAAATAAACAGGCGGCAGCAAAACAAGTCCATAACTGAAACAACTTCACAAGAGCTTAAGAAACGTTATCCTGGGTATCCACCATGCTGGCAATAAGCTTAGCAAGCATATTAGCTTTCTCCTGATTGGCGCTAAAATCCTACAACGCTTGCTATTGCACCAGAAAGTATGCATCTGAATTCTCCAGGGACTTTCACAGTCCTTCGGCTTCTTGTCGCAGCACAGCTGATCGATGTCTTTCAGCTTGTAGTTGAGACTCAAGAAACTGAACTAATTTAGACAGTGAGTTCGAATAGCTTGTGCCAGCGGTAGTGGCCAGTAACTCGAACACTACACCAAGACAGGACTTTGGCGTTGTCTCACTGTCTTCAAGATAGTTTTCCTTAGCTGTTTTATCAGCTTTGTTGGAGATCAACAAGGATGTCTCACTATCCTGAACCTTATCTGCATTACTTCCTTTACCATTGCTTAATAAGGCACTCTTCCCCAATATTCTGTCAGCATTCTAAAAGAAGAAACAAGCAGACACATAATAGGTTTAGCATGTAGTATATGAAACTCATTTCGGTGAACCAGTTCGTTAGTAAGGTGGACAAGATTAAACTACCAAGTCTTCTATTGCCAAGTAGTACATAATAAAAGCATCAAACAAACATATATCTGTCCTATGGTCACTGAATTGTCTTGCCAAATCAAAATAGAGTCACGGTTCAAATCATATCAGTTCAAGACAGAGCAGCATTGAAACAATACAAAGCGTGGGAAACTACACGGCACAACAAGATTTTAGATGGGTACCATGGGTCTACATGTACAACAACACTATTGGCTCTGTTGTGATGCTAGTAATGTGCATGATATGAGAAGTCAACTGTATACACAATTGAAATTGAAATCAACAGAGCTATTTATAAGAGCAAACCTGTTAAAGAAACATGCTTAAACATACCTGTTGTGCCATTGGAGTTTCGATTGGATCCTTCAATTTAAAAATAAGTTTGTATGAGTAAATACAGTGATACAAAGCAGTATGCATGATAGCAATGGAATCTTAAATGAGAATAGTTGTTCTTCAGGTTTAAGCACTTGTTCTACATGAACAGAGTACAGTAAGACGCAGCCATATAGTACTTAAAAATAAAAAATGAGCTCATAGACCTTACCACATCTTGGTTCGGGACCAGTACAGAACAAGGTGTTCCCAGTCATCGTCCCGTAAATGTGTCTCAGGAGAACGTAAGGGAATTTGATGAGTTTCTTTGCCAGTGAAGTACGTTTTCTTCAGGTAATTCCGATACTGCCACCAAGCATTCTTGAAGATAGCAGAGGTATTAGCACAGGTTACCTCATCCTGAGTTTCCAAATTGGTCCTTCTCTATAGAGAAAAATGGGAAAATTTATTGTATTATAACCATCATGGAGGTAGAATGTATGGGACAAAGCAAAGTAATTGACATGAATAACATTACTTACACATAACTCCTGGACAAACACCTGCAACTGGCATTTTCCTTCATCTTCAGTATAATATTTCCATGATGGGAAGATACACACATAGGATTTAACAACATCAAATACGATAGATGCTAAACTACAAATGGCTAGTTGTGCTTCCTCCACAGGAATAGGTATACTAACTGGTGGAGTTGGGGTTCGCCGTGGTAGTACTGGCGCTTTGGGCACTGGAGCTGCCTTACTAACTGCTCTTGTTTGGGAGCTCTGTGGTGGAGATGGTGTTGTGTCAACAGGAACTGGGTTACTATCTACTGGGGTAGGGGTTAGATTGGGTGAAGCTGGTTCTCTGTCCATCGCAGTAGGGGTACAATCTGCGAGAGTCTGGGTTATGTGTGGTAGGGCTGGTTCTCGTGCATGTACAACCAGGGTGCTATCTCCACCAAGAGGTAGCACTATTTTATTTGAAGACCGTGTTTTTACTCCGCTAGATACTGCCATCACTCGCTGCAATTCAAATGGCTGATAAACAGGAAACATAGTTGAATGTACAGACCTTGTATGAGAGACAGATGCAGTAGATAGTGTGGAAAAAAGAGGGCTTAAAATAGTTGACATGTATATTGTTTAACTAAAAAGGATAGCATGACATAATTTCACATATATGATGTCTATCTAAACTGGATAGCATAGCATGACATAATTCAAAGATATAATGACTAACTAAACAGGATGGCATGAGATAATTATATGATGTCTTTAGTAAATAGGTTCGCATGACATAATTCACATACATGTTATCTAAGTAATCAGGATCGCATGATTTAATTCACATATGTGATTTATATACTAAGCAGAGGGCATTCGCATATATGATGTCTGAACTAAGAACATGGTGTTGAATATTGTGTATATGACATCTAAACTATGTAATGCAAGACACCATATGCATGATATGAGCAGTATAACTGTGCCAAGTTAGAGCATACACCTCGGTGGGGGAATAGGACTGGTCATCTATCTCTGAATTCATCTCTGAGAAGCTATCGGGACCCAGCAAGAGATCTGCTTCGACAGGTAGCACTGTTTGCTCTGAAGACCTTGTTTTCACTCCAGATTTTTCCATCACCCACTCAAATGGCTGATTCACAGGAAGAGTAGTTTAATGTACAAACATTGTTAACAAATGGAAATGTAATGAAGAAAAGGATTGTCAAGATATCATTCAAATATATGATGCCTGGTTAAACAGGATGGCATTGCATATTTCACATATATTATGGCTGGCTAAAAGAGATGAGGCTGCCTAATTCTCATATATGATATAGAAACTAAACAGGTGGCATTACAGAACATGTCTAAACTAAGCAGATGACATGTATGATGTCGAAAGTAGGCACTGCAAGGCAACATATGCATGATATGACCAACATCATCATGCCAAGTTAGAGCAAACACCTTGGGGGGTAAATAGGAGTGGTCAGCTGCGTCTGAATCCGCCTCAGAACAGATATCTTCCTCTGGGTTACAATCTGGAGAGGGGGGGAGGGTTTGCCATTGAACCCACCATGGAGCGATGTCTGCATGACATTGTATTGCCGCGCAAAACTCTTCTCTTTTTCTCTACATGTTCAGCATGACTATGTACAATATCTGACATGCATACGAAAAAAATATAGTGAGATTATGTAAGGAGAGCATGCAGAAATCTAGAGTGATGGTAACAACCAGTGGATGGATCAAAAAATAATGATAGCAGGTTGATGATAGCTTTAATTTAATAAAAAGACAGATGATGATTGCTTTACTATTTGTTTCCCACCCAAGATGAACAACATAGGCATACCCTAGGTGAACCAGATAATAGACAGAGATACTATTCATTGCTGCCTCGATATGTGCCCTACAAGTAATTTTAAAACTCAAGTTTGAACATTAATTTGGACCTGACTTGGAGTCTAAGAGGTGAACAGGATGATAAAGTAGCAGGTAATATTAAGCAATGCATAACATAAGAAGAAACAAAAGAGTGCGACCTCTCTTGTGGACCCGTGTACTCCTCAGGTTCATCTGCTGAGTCGATGATGGTGATGCAGTTGCGGTGGGTGCCGGCGGCAGGGAAGGAGATCTGAGGCGGCGAAAGATGGTCAGGAGTCGTGATGTCTGGTTTGGTGGATGCTTCTGTCAATGGAGCAGCTCAGGTGAGGTGGACGACATCGCGGCAGGAGTAGGACAAATCACACAAAGTTTTCTTCGACACCTATCTATAACTGAAGTAATTCTGTAAGGGCTCCTTTGGCTTGCAGGATTCTAAAAATGCAGGGATAGGAAAAACACCGGAATAGGATAGGAATGCACGTGGGAAAGAGAGCATTTGTAAACACAGGATTTCTGTCAACTTGGGTGTTTGGTTCACAGGAATTGGAAGAGCAGAGGAATGCAAAGAAACATGGCCAAATTAAAGTGAAACCATATGAAAGCATGTACAGTTAGAATGTTATTCTGCCACTAATGCACTTGGTCTTGTTTTCATGCATAGGATTTTGAAAAGTAGGTCCAGGTGGATGTTTTGCTCCATTCCTTTCAAAGAAATGCATGAATAATTGAATAGTAGAGTGCCATAGGAAAATTTCCTATTGCTATGTTTTTCCTTCACTTTTTCCTTTGAACCAAAATAGCCCTAATGGATCAACATGAATGTAGAGTAATAAGTGATGCGACAAGTGTACAACCTCTTTGCCGTAGCCGTGTCGTCCTCAGCATCATTGGGTTGGTTGTTGAAGAAGTTGCGGCAGAGGTGGCTGTCGGAGGTGTGGAGGAAGATCTGATGCGTCTGTAGACGGCGTCCAGGGCACTGCTCTGTTGTGATGGATGGTTCCGTCATTGGAGTAGCTCTGGCGAGCCGTAAGATGTCGAGGCTAAAGCAGTACAAGACAGACATCGTTAATATCAAGTGGGATTCTAATAGCATCTCCAATAGATGATGTAAAATACATTACCAAAAAGTGATAGATGTAAAATTTACATCACCAAAAAACACCTGACTACAATAGATGAGGTAAAAACTGTTGACTCTGAAATTAACTGTCGAAACTAAAATTTACTGTGGAATCTGAATGTTACTGTCGAAACTGAATGCACTGGTAGCAGAGAGGCACTTCACATATAGTTTAGGCCGCTCGAGCACTAGTAGTGGAGAAACAGTGATCTAAATCAGCAGGCGATCGACGGGGAACACAGTAGCAGATAGCAGCCGGAGCAGCAACGCCTGGAGGAGCAGCATGAACTAGAGCCAGAGCAGCAACTCATGTAGCTGTAGCAGCCCGTGTACCAGCATCAGCAGTGCGAGCGAGAGGAGGAGTAGAGCAGCAGCACGAGCGAGGGGGAGAGCAGAGCAGCAGCGCGACCGAGCGAGAGACGGAGCAGCAGTAGTGTGAGCGAGCGAGAGCTGGAGCAGCAGCAGCAGCAGCGCGAGCGAGCGAGAGCCGGAGCAGCAGCAGCAGCACAAGCGAGCGAGAGCCGGAGCAGCAGCAGCAGATCCAGCTGGTATGGCCGCCGCCGCCGAAGGGGCCTCGCACTGGGGGAGAGCCACTGTGGAGATGTCGCCCGTGGCGCCGGCTTCTAGGTAGCCACGCCATGGGGGTGCGGGATCGAGCACCGTCGAAGTTGGGAGGTCGAGTTAAGGAGAAGGTGCGATGCGATGAGTGTACAACCTCTTTGGTGGCGTCGAGTAGGCCTCGGCTTTGTCCGAGGAGTCGGTGAGGATGCTGCGGTTCCGGTGGAGCAGGTTAAGGCGGTGTTGTGGGGATGGAGCAGCCATGATAGACGAGGCGATCGTCGGAGCAGCTCCTTGGAGGTGGAGGACGGGGCGGCTGAACCGGCGGGATGACGAGATCAACGACGGATCCTCATCCGGGGAGGTGGATGAGGGACGTCGAGCTGTTGCGGTGGACGATGTCGTCGGGGAAGAGGCTCCGGCTGGGTAGCGGTGGGGTGGCGGACGGAGGAGGGTGGGGTTTCGCGGCTGGAGCAGAGAGGTTATGGCAGCCTGGGATTTCGAATGGCGAAAAGGAGGTGATGGGAGGGGGGAACCATGACTTAGGGACGCGCTTGTCCAAAATGTAGGGTGTGTTACAAAAGTACCCCCACCGATTTGAACTAGCAGACCTTTCGGCTCAGGGTTAGAAGGGGGATTTCGCGTGTCGGGATTTGGTAGCTGGAGGGAGTTTTCGCGCGCGTTGTAATTTTGGGATAGCAAGGCGTGAGTTTTGGGAGCATGATTTCTGAATTTTCGGGATAACAAGGCGCGGGTTGAATTTTAGGGACAAGCCTAATGTGTAATAATGTACGTACCAAATCAATTCGCACTTCCCTCAATGAAAAAAATGAAAAATATAAAACTATTCGCACCACACAAAGAGAGAGTCTTGTCCCGTTTTACTGTACAAATGCTATTCAAAGCTATGAATCCCTGTTATGTCCAATTAAATTTTTTCGCTGGGTGTATAATGCATGTAACCTACTCATACGAACATTTTAGTGCATTCCAGATTTCTATACTACCGCTGCAATTGGAACTAAATTTGAATTCGTTTCTCTATTTGAATAAGAATCTACAATCATGATTGTTGCCAACTTAAACCATCATTCGTATATTATCTTAACAACACACCACATGATTACTATAGAGATAGATATGAACTATTTGTACTATATGAACTCGAATTCAAAATTTTGAATACACTTGATGTTGATTCCAAATAATAGTACATTTGATGTACTAACTAGATCTTCATAATCTAAACCATGTTTCATACGTACACTGTGTTTATCACACAAAGTATAGTGCCCCGCCCCCTACATTATGACAAGTATTTAGCCCTGAGCTGCAAAAGCCACACATTATCACAAATTGAAATAAATGTTCTATATATTATATGTAGTATAACATGTTCATAACCACACCATGCGTATCACCATTATACATATTCATGCATGCGTCGGTTTAAAACACTATGATATCTTCTTCAAATATCTGAATCCACTTTTTTATAATGAATTATGATCTCTGTTCGTCTTTTACACCCACACAATCCTCTACTTTTTGTAGCTAGCGCTAACTTTCTCTCGTGCATGCACATGCCCGCCCCCCTCTCACCCTCCCTCAGCGTCCCCTCCATCGCGCACATTCATTATTTCTCTTTAGGTCGTTCACCCACGGTATGTGTAGGCCCCCCGGCTCCTTCTTTCTGGCACACACCGGTCGATATACCTCTCTAGCCAAGTGTGCCTACCACAAACACACACTTTCCCTCTCACCGTCCATGCCCCCCTATGTCCAATACGGTTCCACGCACGTGCACACTCCCGCCCCTCTTTTCATCGATCTCATACTCGCACACTCCTCCCCCTTGATATAGTAGGCCTCTCGCACCACCTCCTAGCCGCATCCCTCTCCCCCTGTCCGTCTCTCTGGACCTTATTTGCTTCTAACACATGCATTCATGTATACCTACCGATCTCCCTACATATAGCTAGGTCGACTATAAGTCTTTTTCCCCAGGCACCGATCGATGTACCTCACTAGTTATGTCTCTCCCTTTCTCCGACACACGACGATTGATCTTCCTATGTAGTTACGTCTGCTTACCACAACCATATCGTCCCCCCTCATCATCCTTGCATACCTCCCAACCCGTCTCTCACACGCACGTGCATAGACAGGTAGACATCCCCTCTCTTATTGATATTGCACTCGTACCCTCCGTTTGTCTAGCAGGCCTCTCCCACCATTTGTGAGAAGCAACTCCACCACCAACCCTCCGACACTCTACCTTTGTCTCTCTCCCAACCTATTCCTCTGCTACACATATGCATGGATGACGATCGATCTCCCTCAATACATAGCTAGGTCTCTCTCCTTCCCCACACATATACCAGTCGATCTACCTCTCTATAGTTAGGTCTCTGCCTCCTCCCCCCCCACACACACCGATAGTCGAACGTTGTAGGTAGGTATCCATGCCACAGAGACAAACTGCACCTCTGCCCTCTCACATTCCAGTAGGCCAGCCGCCTTGTATCTTTGACGTGGGCAAACACAAATTCGATGGCACTCTTTATGGATCGCGCACCGACACACTTCATCCCTGTTTTCGATTCTATCGATATCTCACACCGATGATCCCTCCACTCTATTCTCGTGGATCGCTCCCTCTATATATGATATATCCATCACTCTGTTTCACACACATTGCATATGTTACATTTTTTTTGTTTGAGATATCATCGACACATTGCCTCTGTTTCGCACAAACCAACTCTCTCACACCCACCCATGTATGTACTAACTATGTCAGAGAGGAGGTGCACGCACGATGCACGTACTCATGTCTTGTTCCCGGCCACATCCGCGCGGGTACACGGTGGAGTTCATTTCTGCACGAAAAGGCAGCCCACGTGATAATTTGACGCGTGTAGCGGTTGTTTACTCGAAGGAGGGTCGTGTACCATGCATACATGGAACAAAGTTTGACTTGACGTGTTAGTATTAAACAAGTTATATTCCTCAATGGCACGTACATGATATAAAACGATTGTCATCGGGAAAAAAATACTATATACAATGGAGCCTGCCTGACAGGGTTTGTCTCTCGTCACACTATCTCACACAAGGCGGTGGTGGCCTCTCTCTCTCACCGTTGGTTACTGATCCGCCCACATCCCATCCGCCGGCGGAAAGGGAGGATGTGCATCATTTCTCTGCTCGACGGTGTCGAGGCAGCACGTCCCGATCCGCGGTACCCCCCGTTCTCTCTGACCAAGCTCCGGCGCGGTAGGGCCTTCGCCACTTGCTCGCTGCCGCAGTATGGGCAGATCCCGCCTGCCGTCGCCCTCCTAGTTACATCCCGACGACCCCCAGGTATAGCTTCCTCCCCTCTGGCCTTGCTCCACTGCCCATCTTCCCATGTCGCTGCATGTGGAAAATCTTGCATGTGGATCTTCCCTAGTTCTTTGCCCAAAACGTAGCTCGTCCGGCGTACTTTCCATATTGCAATCTCATCCTCACACCATTTTAGATAAACAACCGTGCTGTTATCTTCCCTTAGGACAAGGAATATGCTTCTTTTTTGTCGATGTTTGTGTCATCAACTGTTATTGGCCAGTAATTGTTTCCTTTCTACCTCTTTTTTGCAAACAGGGCTATCCATTTCACCTCGTTGCTATTGCGACCTTTTGGTGAACTGCACAAATCACTTTTTTCTTAAGAGTGTTTTGTGCAGTTCTACTAAAATGTCACACGGGCAACGTCTCTACATTTCATTGCGACTGCACAAAGGGAGATTGGTTTTGCTCTATCCTCCTCATCCAACTCCGAGCCTAATCTTCTCCAACTATTTGCTTAATCTTCTCCAACTAGTTAGTCTTAAGAGAGACTTTAAAGGTGACCGACTTCTATTTGTGTGTTTATTGTTTCATCAACAGTCCTCTATTATTGTAATCACACTTAATATCTTTGGAACAGGGACGCTCAGCTCTATTTTAGTGGAACTGCACAAAATGATCGGAATGTTGCATGCTCCTGTCAGCTACTTTTTTCCCAACATGCCTTGTTGATTTAGACAGAGCTGGGGGGGAAGTTGTTGCCAATGAAAGCATGGACCAATTTTAATTTAACACCTTCTCACAACTTTGTCTTCAGTTGTGATGTAAATATTAGCTCTGGTCTGCTAATCATTGATATGCATTAGCAAGGAAGTTAGTTTCCTTTCTAGTATTTTGATTGATGTTGTAACGAGACAACCTTCCAGCTGGCAAGACACATGAAACAAAAGCTGAAAGCTTCAGAGCATTGTACAATTTCATGTCGCTGGAAAATTATTTGTATACGTTAATTATGTAAACAAATGTTGGAAGCTTGATAGCATTGCCAGAAGCCATTCAGCATCCGGGTCCATGTGCCATGCACCAAATTATAGTGCACAACCGCATGGGAGACTCAGCCCGGTCGTTGCGCCACACTAATAGTGAGTAATGAGCAGTCAAATCATAAGCCCCACCTTTCCCACTGTAAGTTGCTCAGAAGAAGCAACCATCAATACGCTCTTCTTTGAATCCGCTCATACTAGTATGAAGGTGCAAACCCAAGTCCGCGTATGGCCTGTCGGTCAACGCGCTTCCTCTTGGCATATCACTGACATGTGGGACCGGAGTGTCAGCAAACCGATCTCAATTGAGGAGGACGGCAAAATGGCCAATCCCGCCGCTCCTTCAGAGAGACGAGGAGCGAGAACACACAGACGGCTCACACGGAGGCCAAGATATATTCGAGCATGGTTGATCGATATTATCATTACATGTTCGATGTTTTTTTAATTGTACTATTGGGCTGCCATTTTCCACACTTCTCCCGAATAAATGTGTACTTCATCAGAGATTACAATAAAATAAGAGTACAGACGCTCCACCATGTGGTTCCTAGTACCTGTATACTAGTAGTAGTACTAAACCTTGCGCTTGGCTCTTCGCCTCTTCGGGAAGTCGAACAAGGATGGTACTACAGTGTATGCCTCTGGCAATCTGACACCGAATGAACTGCTGCACTTCCATCGCCTGGGCGAGGGTAGGTTGCATTAGTCAAAAGCTTCTCCTCGTCCTGCGAACCACCGCGCTTGAGGTAGACGGAGAGGGCGTAAGCAAGCTTCACCTTGTCCTGCAAGCTTCTCCTTGTTCTGCGAGTTGACGGGACACACCAAAGTAGTGCTAGTCCATACTCCCTCCTTTCTGGTTAATATGGCTTAATCTTTTTTGTGGGTAAATGAGAGTGCTTTATTCATATATAAGCATTCTTAGGACAATCAGCCAAGAGACTAGTCACTAGGAAGCGAGGTACCCCGCGAAAAAAAGGAAGCGAGGTGTTTCATCAAGCCAGCTCTCGGTCACATTCAAAGTGCAGCAAGCACGGTTCGCACAAAGATGCGCCGCAAGGTTTGCTGACCTGTTTACATGCTGAATAACAAAAAGAAGAAAATATTACTGAGTGCTCCTATTTCTAACAGGATAGGAGCCAGAATTAAGCGAGAATTGTGGTGAGTGTTCCATGCAATCAACTTCCATTATCACCTGCGAGAACCCTCGAAGAGAAGCAAATGTGTTGAAGATTGCTTTATCACAGATTAAAATAAAATAAGAGTGCAGACGCTCCACCATGCGGTTCCTAGTAGTACTACCTGTACAGTACTAGTAGTACGTAATACTACTCGGAGTACTCTACTACCATAGTAAACTTTGCGCTTGGCTGTTCGCCTCTTCGGGAAGTCGAACAATGATGGTACTAGTACAGTGTATGCATGCTTCTGGCAATCTGACACTGAATTAACTGTTGCACGTCCACCGCCTGAGCGAGGGAGAGCTTGCATAGTCAAAAGTTTCTCCTTGTCCTGCGAGCCACCGCGCGCAAGCTTCTCCCGTCCTACAAGCTTCTCCTCGTTCTGCAAGTTGACGGGACACAACAAAGTAATGCTAGTCCATACTGCCTCCTTTTCGGTTAATATGGCTTGATTTGAAATGAGATAAATACACTGGCTGTCACTGTATATTTGTAAAAATATGGTCAGTGGACTTCATAATACGCTCATTGCGGTCAATATATACATTTTTCGGTGTTTATACGGTCACTAGCTCACCCTGGCTGAGTATGTGGGTGCATGCACATGTAGGTTGAGCACTTGAGCGTGACTGTGTGTGTTCCATCATGTGCTCGGACATGCATGCATTAGGGCGTCGCGCGCATTTTTGCGTGCATGTGTACGTGTGACTGTTGCACGAGGTTGTAGTCCCTCACATTCACATGTTCATATGTTAATGCTTCGTCAAAATGTTGCATGCAAGGTTTAATCATTCGTTGTTCACGCATGCATTCCCGATATTAATACGTTGGTAAAGACAATTTCTTGAGGAAAACGAGCCCATGAATTGAGTACAAAGGGGACCAATAAACCATGACGGAGGGAGTACTAGTAGTGAACCGGAAGGAGGGAGTAGGTACTACGTAAACAACATGCAGTAAAAAAATTCCTCTATGCGCATCCAGTCTACGTGTCATGCAAGAAAATAGAGATAAGTACAAGTGAGACTCAGGAACGGTCATACACGTAGGGGGAGTACATGCAGGGGCCACTCAGTTGCAGTCAAATCACACAGTAAGTTAGTCGGACGAAGCAACCATTAAAAGGTTGATATGGAGAGAAAAAGAAAACCGCTCCACTATATATACACTAGCAGGAGCCTAAGCTACAAGCCTGCTTGCTTGGGTTGCTCTCTTCACAAGCATAGAACGACGGTGGCCACACCGCTGGTCACATATCCGGCCTGATCCCACTGCTGGGGGAAGCGGACGATGTTCTGCGTAGACGCGGTCGACAGCGGCGAGGAAGAAAACCCACTGTCGGTGCGTTCTGATCGGGGGTCCCCATGGTATGGGATGATGCCGCCTCCCACCACCCTTCTAGCTACACCCCGATGTCCCAGGTACAACTTCCTTTTGGAGCCGGCTTGCTCCACTGCCGCAACTCCCCACGTAGCTCCATCTCCATCTGGATCTTTCTCTACTTCTACCGGCTTCTATTTGTGATGAGTTTATGTCTCATGAACTAGTGCCACTACTATTATTCTAATCACACTTCTTCAATATCTTTGCCAACAGGGATGCTCAGCTCGATTTTAGTGGAACTGCACAAAAGCATCGTATGATCCAAGGGGGCCAGGCTTCTTTCCTTCGACAGGTTCTACCTAGCCAGGAAATTAAATCCTGTTTAGGGTTTAGGGTTCAAGTCGTAGAGACCCCATCAGTAGTTTTTTTTGTACACACTCTCACAACTTTTGTCTTTAATTATGAAGTAAATATTGGCTATGATCTGTGAATCATTGAGATGCATCAGCATGCGTGTTAGTTTTCCTTTGTATTTGATGGAATGTTGTAACGGGGCAACCTTGGAGTCAGGATACATACATGAGACAAAATCATAAAGCTTCATACTCCCTTCGGTCCTTTTTTGTATGCGTATAGGGCTACTCATAGTGGGGAGTATCATATACTAGTATCATGCATAAATTACATAGGGGACTAATAAACCAGGACGGAGGTAGTATGTGAGAGTTTATGGTGGGTCATGTGGTAAAATGTACTCCCTCCTTTCTGGTTTATTGGGCTCATCTCATTTTCTTAGTCTTATACCATATTATAAGTCTTATTTTCACTTCTTTCCACCACACGTTCACATTCCAAGGTGCATTAAATTGATGCATGCAAGGATTAAAAGAAACCAACCAATGCATGTAACCATTCCTACTCATTTAGTGGTCATCCATGCATATATTCTAATTAATGCAGATTAAAGTTTGAGTAATTTTGTAAACTATGAGATACATTTCTCCACTCATCATCTGCCTTGGTTGATGAGATTTCAAATTTAAGCCCTATACAAACCGGAAAAGAGGGAGTACTACGCAAAGAAAAAAGGACCAGAGGTGTCGCACGATGTCCAAGGAATATGGTGATAGTGGGAGGTGGGCCATGTAGTCACTGGGCTGCCGTGTTTTGTACTCCTCCGGTGTAAGAGTGGAGAAAGTTAGTTTTATCATAGAATAAATAAATAAGAGTGCAGACGCTCTACCGCCGCAGTAATAGTGACCAAGAGCCGTCAAATCACATAGACCCGGTATAGTTAGTTGGACGGAAGAAGGAAACCATCACTCTATCTCTCTCATGCAATACAGTATTCTTTTGGAAACCAACATTTCGTTACGTTGGATCGCGCCATCGAGCAAAACCAACATTTAAATCACGTCTGTCGCGTTCGTGTCTCACCCTCCTCCACCCCACACGGTCGCTCGGCATGCCACTCACCGCAAACGGAGTATACGCAAACTTTCTCGCCTGCTTCTCGATGCATCGTGCCATGGAGTACTAGCACTACTGGAAGAGATAGACGAGGAGGGGGAGGACAACTAGCTGTAGCACGGACTCCCAAGAACTTTTTTACATGCATGTTGTGGCCGGCCGTGGTGACATTTGAACGCGGAGCAGTCACATGCACCGGGAAGCGGCGCGGGCGGTGCTGCCTCGACCGGTGCGCCGCTTCAATGTCGGCACCAGTGAGAGGTCGCGTCCGCTCTGGCCAGGCATGAATGCGGCACTGACCGTTTCGGGCGGGAACCACGCGCGGGTGATGAAGAGGGTTTGGGTTGGCCAGGGCGGTCAGGCTGGACGTACTTAAATATTGCTGCGTAATTAATAACGTAAATAATGTGCCAGTTGGACAAATATGATTGGAGATGGAGATGGAGATGGAGATGGAGATGAAAGTAAGAATTTTACGTAAACATGGATATGCATGTCTATGTGTGTGTGCGGGCTCACACACATAGTGATGACTCTCGCGACTACTCGTACACAACATCGATGTCTCGTTCTCCCTACACACACACAAACTTAGTACCGTCTCATTTTGTTCCTAGGATAGGAATATCATAGGAGTGGGAAACATTATGAAGTGAGATAAATGGAGTACTACGTACAAGAAGAAATGTACACGCACTCACTCTGCCTCCGACATATCCGCGAGTACACGATGGAGCGCATTTGTACACGAAGAGGCAGCTTACGTACGTAGTAATTCGACCCTTTGATTTGTTCACTTAATAATGGAGGGTCGGGGAACACACGTGAGCGATACAAATTGCGACCTGGAAGTGGGGGCGTGTTATCGATCGAGTTTTCTTTCTTGGTATGTTAAAAAAAGATTTCTCCGCCAGTTTTCGTTTCTTTTTTCCGGGAACGCGCGTATCTCTACTCTCTACTTCTACTCTTATAAAAAACCAAGTTGGTGATGATGGTGTGCCTGCCATCCTGCAATATAGACCGTCCGATCTATATCTGAGGAATAGAAAGCAAACTATGGCAATTTTGCAAAAAGGTACCCGCACCCCTCTCCACATTTGCAAATAAGGCCTTCCCTCGTTCATCTTTGTCTACCACAAGATAAACACTCGTATGAATGCATCTTGATGTTCCGTGCAACGCATGGGCCTCTTGCTAGTCTGAACAATATGACAGTGTCCACTCTATCTCTCTCCTCACCGGTGGTCACAAATCCGGCCGGATCCCGTCTGCTACGGGAGGTGAGGAGGTCCAGCGTTGACGTTGTCGCCGTTGGCGATGGAGGAAGCCGATGCGCACCGTCCTCTCTGAGCCGGCGCCGGCGCGGACGATGGTCCTCCACGCCCTTGTTCGCTGCCGTCGTGTGGGCAGATCCCGCCCGCCAGCCTAAGCCACATCTCGCCCACCTGAGGTATAACTTCTTTTGGATTTCATGCTTCATTGTACTCTGCATGCGAGTTTTCTTCTATACCACTACTCCCCAGCTCCCCATGTACAGTAGCCAGGGTTCGTCGGCTGGTCCAACATCACCTATTTTTTACTATTATAGAGGAAAGGCCACTCCAAAAGTTGTCCTGGTTTATCATTTATGCATCGGTGGAGGTATACATGTTTTTTTTTCGACAAAAAGTACATGGTGGTTGTGCGGTCATTGTCCATATTCTCCTATTGCTGCTACTAATCTAAAACTATCACTAGTAAAATGAAGCAATGCCCATGTAGAGGCGTCGATAAATGCTTCTGTCCTGCTTTAGTTTTTTTGGGTATCCTGCTTTATTTCCCATCAAGATAATCATGATGCTTCTATTTTTTGGTGTACATTTCATTAATTCTTATTGACAATTAAGATGCCGCTGTTAATCTTGGTCCACTGCTAAAACAAAGAAATGACACTACTTAAATATCATTTTTTTTTATTTTTGCAAACAGGGATGCGTATTTCCATACCCGGGCATGTCTTCCTCAATTTTAGTGGAACTGCACAAAATTGGATGGCCACTGTTGCTCAGTTCTTCCTTTCTCGATCTTGATTACCGAGAAGAGACAAACCACAGTGAGGATTGTCAAACTTCATTGGTGCCTGACCCAAACATGATGCCAAAATTGATGATGCATCACACCACGATGAGCTATCGATGCTCATGGTTGTGTCTCATGGTTGCATCGGCTGGTGAAGCTGATCGATGTTCAATGAAGAATGGGTTGTCTTCCATCAGTGCTCTTTGCTTGTTACCACAAAGACGATATCCTTCGTTAGTTCATCTTGGAGCAGTCGTTTACGTTGGTGCAATTTTATCACACAATTGGATATGAACCAAATGTTTCCTCGAAGAAGCATCGACGTTGGTACTAAGAGCAAAAGTTTTGTATTGATTTCTTAGCCTTCTCACAACTTTGTCTTCAGCTACCCTGTAATTTTATTTGTCCAGCTTTTAACTAAATATGTGGCCAAACTTTGTTTAAAAACATGGCGTGGACTAAAAACCCGGATGGAGGTAGTACCCCTCCGTTTTTATTTCCTCTGCATATTAGATTTTACTGAAGTCAAACTTTGTAAAGTTTGACCAAGTTTAGGCCGAACACAACAAACCATAATTATTGAGAGAGGGCAAACTGTACATACTCTCACACTGTTCTGATAATTGAAATTAGAATTCTTTATTTGTACACACTCTCACACCTTTCCGATAATTTGGCGCGTGTGTGGTTGTTCACTTAACGGAGGGTAGTGTACCGCACATGAAGGACAGGAAGTGCGACCAGGACGCATGGATCGTTAGTTGATCATAAGTAGTTTTCTTCACTGGTACTCCCTCCATTTTTATATACAAGGCCACAAACTCAAATTACAGGTACCAAGGTAAAATTTAATACATGTTTAGCAATCTAACTTTTCTTTTTGTTTACTGGGATCATTAATACACTGCATGCATGCAAGAAAACTGAACGGAGGAAGTGGCTAAGTGTCATTATGACTACATACATGCAAGTATTAAACAAGTTGCTAGTACGAGAAAACAACATTAATTTTTGCCTTGATTACTGTTGGTGGCCTTGTATAGATGCAAACTTTACATTTCATAGTGGCCTTGTATAAGTAAAAGATGGGAGTACGTTAAATAAAGAGTTTCGTTTCGTACTTACACAATTTAAAATGATTGTTATGGAGAGAAAAAGAAAACCACTCCACTATATTAGTAGTATACACGAGTACTATATAAGCTGGAGCCTCAGCGCTTGTTCGCTAGGGTTTGCACTCCCCACATTCTCGCTGCACTACATATATATATATATATATATATATATATATATATATATATATATATATAGACACACACACACACACACGCTGGAGGCTCAGCGTTCCTTTGCTAGGGTTTGCTATATTCACAGTCTCTCACCCTCTTCACCAGATCTAAACAAGACTGCGTTGGCCTCTGTCTCTCTCTCCCCCCTCACAGCTGGTGAAGGAGCTGTCCGGATCCCGTCGCACCGGGAAGGGGAGGAGGTGCAGCATTCACTCTGTCGCCTTCGGCGAGGGAGGCAATCCACTGCCAGCTGCGCTATTCTCTTTCACCCAGCGCCTATGCGGGAGGGCCTCTGACCCCTTCTTCCTCGTTGCCGTACGTAGTGTGGGCAGATCCAGCCTCCCGCCGCACGCCTAGCCACATCCCGACGACCCTAAGGTATAACTTTCTTTGAAACCGTCATTGCTCTAGCTGCATGCGGATCTTTTTCGATTCTGTAGTCGAATCTAGGTCTTGGTTCAAAGAGGAAAGAAGGGGGGGTGGGGTGGAGCATGAATCTAGGACGTGGTTCAATCAGGAAAGGAGGGAGGGAAAGTAGTATACACTGGCTATCCAGCCGCTTTGTTGGTCGAAAAGGGAAAAATGGGGTAACCCAGTATACACATCTGTAAGGAACCAATCTCTTTGTTGAAAAAGGAAAGAAACTGGGGGTCAGGTAGTTTGTGCAGGACTAGATTTGCTGCCCTCACATAGGAAAAAGGTTCAAAGAGAACAAATATGGGACCAACGCAGATATGCTGCTTGGCAACATACTCTGCATTACCCATTTATACGTGTGGACGCACATGGTGCTGGCATGTCCCATGTCCCATACAACTATTTTGCTATTGTTAATCTAAGAATGCCGCTGGAAAATTCAAGCAATGCCACTGTTGAAAGTAAATTACATTTTTAACGACTATTATTTTAAGAGAATGTCTGTGTTAATATGAATCAATGCAACCATTTTAGAAATGCTACTGTCCTACTTTGTTTTCCATCAAGATAAGGTAGATGCTTCTTTTTGTAGCCATATGATTCATCCTCCTTTATTGGCCAGTAATTGTTTCTTTTTTACCTCTGAAAACAGGGATATCTATTCAACTCGTTGCTATTGCGACCTTTTGCTTCACTACGCAAAACACTTCTGTTTTAAGAGTGTTTTGTGGAGTTCAACTTAAATGTCACACCGGCAACTTTGCTTGATTTAGTTGAACTACACAAAACGAGATTGGATTTCCTATTCGTGTTGGCAGATTCATATTTGATCTTGTCTGCCTCATGAAAGGTCAGTACCGGCCTTCATCCACATGATTGTGCAGTGTGCTTTGAGATGTTGTGCTACTTGTAGTGGTATTGTTTTAAATAAATGTTGAATTGAAGCTATTGTATTGCTGTCTTTTCCCATTAAGCGAACAAAAATGGGACCAACCCAGACATGATGCTTGTTGCTTTGTTACAAAAAACTCTGCATCACCCCCTTTATAAGTAGATGGAAGCACATGGTGCTGTTACGCCCACTCTCCCCTCGAACTGTTTATGCTTTTTGTTAATCTAATGCCACTGGTAAAATTAAGCAATGCCACTCTCAGAATTAACTACTGAATCTTAGTTCAAAACTGCAACACTTGTTAGGGATCGGCGGGAGTACATGTTTAAGAAATGTATTGTTGAGATAATGCCTCTGTTATTATATATCAGTTACAGTGTTTTACAAATGGTACTATCCTGCTTTGTAGTTCTTTCTACATGTTTAACCAAGGTATTGTTAAGATAATGTCTCTGTTAATATGAATCAGTTGCATTATTTTAGGAATGGTACTTTTCTGCTTTGTTGTTATTTATACATGTTGAAACAAGGTATTGTTAAGATAATGTCTCAGTTCATATGAATGAATCACACTGTTTGAGAATTGCTACTGTCCTGCTTTGTTTCCCATTAAGATAAGGTAGATGTTTTTTTCTTCTGGGAGTATAAGTCATCAACCGTTATTTCACAGTAATTGTTTCCTTTATACCTATTGTTGCATACAGGGATATCAAAACTTATGCTCGGTTGTATTTTGACTTTGATTTTAGTTGAACTGCACAAAAGGAGCCAATGTGTTTAAGGCAAACTGTTGCATTATTGGGCCCAATTGGTCTTTCCACTTTGCAGAAAGAAGCAGTCACTGTTTGTGCTACATTACACAAGGAATGATCGAGAAGCTTTACAGAGTATTAGTAGACACTGGTGACATGACTAGTCTGTAGAGAGCATGGGAAACTCAACAGCACGTGGAGTGCAAAATTCACTCCACAAGGAAAGGTATGACCAAGTCAGTGGCCGACGCAGCTGTAACAAACGAGGTCAGTATCGGCCTTCATCCACATGATTGTACTTTGTTATGTTGTGCTACTTATATTGTTGTATTGTTTTGAATAAATGTTTAGTTGAAGCTATTGTATTGCTATCTTTTCCTGTTAAGATAATGAAGATGATTATAGTTGTAAGCGTATGTTTAATCAACTAGTACCACTATTATATTCATCACACTTTTTCTGTATTTATGCAGACAGGGATGCTGAGCTTTATTTTAGTGGAACTGCACAAAATGTTCAGATGGTTCATGTCCTCCATAATACTTCATCATGCACAATACAACGAATGGTTCTCTAATCATTCGTCGTCACCTTGAGCCACCGGACTATCTAATTGAATGGAGCTGCCAACATGTTCAACGCCTTGCAACATATAAATACGTAATCCACCATGCTATGCAAGACATTGTTTGATTTTAGTGGAACTGCACAAAAAGATACGCTGGTTAATCCGGCTCCATGTGCTATTTCAATGTGCAAACTGATGACAATCATAGGCATTACATATTTTGAATGGGAAAAGCTTGTCAAAGTTTAATCATTTATGTTAGCAAGAAGACATTCGTTTAATATTTTGGAATTGGAAAACCTTGTCAAATGTGCTCATTGATGATAGCCAGAAGACATGCATTTGATATTTTGGAATGGGACGCCCTTTGCTGTGAGCAGCGTCGATCGTTTTTTCCTATTCGTGTGTTCAGTTTAGAAGAAAATATTTACTCTGATGAGATGCATAGTCATGAATGTTGACTTATGTAAGGTATTTTAAGAGTTTGTTCTGAATGTTGTCTATGAAATGCCAGGCCTTGTGAGTTTGATTGCAAAATTGAGCTTGGAATGCTGTGGCATGCGGCATCACGAGCTGTTCACCGTGCCTCCTGAGAATAATGCTTCGTATTGCTTTGCACGTTGATCTAATGCCAGTGATTTCATGTTAAGAAGATCATCCTCTTCTGTTGTTTCTGTGCTTAAGAAGTTCATCGTCTTATGTTTCATACTTTCATTCATAGCCTATACGACAACTCGGGTAGGTTAGAGGTGAAACGATATGACCTTCCGACCAACTCATCGTATTAGGTCGTGATTGGATCGTCGTCTTCCAACCAAAACCGCTTGTAAAACTGACGCTTGTAAATAAAAGCAGATGGTCTTGGGCGAAGCGCTTGGTTGGTCATTTTCGACTGATAAAATATACACTGGTTTCTCAGATTACACTCGTAACTCGCCGGTTTTCGTTACAGACCTCGGGCTGTCGGTTTCATTACGCCTGTATTTTACGCGTTGTTTCCAGTGACGAGTAAATTACACTTGTATCCTTAATACAGGTGTGAAACAATCCAGAGCTCCCAAGCATGGCCTTACCGTTTCATGCCGGCTCAGTCTCTTGAAGGTGCTCATAGGGGTCCGATGATCCTAGCTTCCTGAACGACCAGCGGGCGCTGTATCAGACCATCCGTAGGGCTCGCGAGGCCCTCTCCGTCGTCCTTCGAGTTGTTGCGCTCGCCGTGGCGCTGCCATCTCGCGTTGTCAACATGGTCAACGAACATGAGGAATCAGGAGATGACTTAACTTGGAGAGGATAACAGTGGGGACCCACCAGGGCCATAACCGCACGTACGCAAGTGCCTCCTTATTATATACAACTATATTTTTTTCTTCCTCTTGGTTTCCTGACATCACGGTCCCACACCATTGTCAACCTATATAGTCAATAAAGAGAGAATTACACAAGGAGCGGCTCAAGCAGTATTTGTTTTTTGAGGTGTGAGCAGAGTTTTTCTTGAGCGATATTTTTGTTGTTGTTCAGAGGAGCAGGGTATCAACTGGGCGGGTTGTGGCCCGTCTGGCCCAGGCTATTATTTTATGTCGACCAAATATCCAGCCCAGATATTAATTTTTCAATGTGAAAATGGTTAGCCCAGCTATACTTTTTTGTCGAATACCCAACCCAGGTCAACTTGTTATTCTCCGCCCCACAATAGACTTGCCAAGAAAATGGGCTTTAAGAAATAATAATTGGGCTGTAATTAAAAAAAAAATGGTTGTAAATATAAAAAACGCACCGAACAGGTAAATTTTTTAATTTCATTACTTGTTGCGCGCGCAAAATTTCGTTGGATTTTTACCTAATACAAATTTATTTTGAAATTATATTTAATCTGACTCAAAATTTCGGGTTAAAAAATATTTTGGATCCCATCAAAATGTGGGAAATTTTCTTGAATTTTTTTGAGCGGTTGGTTGAAATTATTAACCGTTTTCCTGGCTAGAAAATGGGCTGTAATTTTAACAAACAATAAATGGGCCGAGTAAATTCCATTAGAATTAAAAAATGAGCTCTACATTATAACAAATCGCAAATGGGCTATATGTTCTCTACCACAGATGTGATAGTCACTTGTGGGCCTACTAAGTTGACGCGTACGCAAGGCTTTGTCAACTTATATTTAACACATGATTCTAGTAGCAGTGGCCGTTGGATGTCCATCTAACGGCTATGGTGCTTCTTCAATCTCGGATATTCATGCTTCAGCCGCCCAAATCACCGCCGGCGGTACCGCCTGCTACCGCCTCCCGTGTCCGGCTGTGCTGCCGCGCAGGCCTCACCGGCCCATCCTACTCCCATCGCCGTCCAGGCCATTCCTCTACTCACCAACACCTCCTGTTATTCTCCGGTGATGGCAGCCTCACACCGCAACCGAACCAGTGAACCCTCGTACTCCCCTCCGCGTGGGCATCCACTGCTGCGTCTATGCCGGCTCCGGGTCGTTCCCTTCCTAGGCCTTGCCGTTGTCCACCGCGTTGGTTCTCTCGGCGCGGCGTGGTCAAGTTTGTCAACAAATGACAGCCATCGGAAGAGGCATGTACTTGGAGTGGCTGACAGTAGGGACCCGCATGGCCCATGGCCGCACGCGAGCAAGTCCCTCCTTATTATGCGAAAACAAATGATTTCTCCCCCTGACAGGTTTGAGTCACCAACTACATCTTCGCACGCAGGGAAGTGTTTCCTTTATTATGCGGAAAAAAAGTTACCTCTCCCAGACAGCTAGGACCCACCAGCTTTATTATGATCCATTTCACGAAAATATAGATTGTACCAAAGATGCTAAATTGTTTTATTTTTATTCTAACTCAAAAAAGAAGAAATTAAAAAAACTAGAAAACATCTTCGCACGCAAGGAAGTGCCACCTTATTACGAGCAAAAAAATGATTCCCCCCTGCTAGTTGGGACCCACCAGATTTGGAGGCTGACTTGTGGGCCAACTAAGTTGACGCGTACGGGCTTTGTCAACTTAGTCAAAACGATTCTAGCTGCACTGACCGTTGGATGTTAAATCAACGGCCATGCTGCGTCTTCAACCTCTGGTCTTCTTGCTCCAGCCACCCAAACCAGGCCCGCCGTACCGCCTGCTCCAGCCTCTCATGGCCGGCTGTGCTGTCGCGCAGGCCTCACGGACCGACCATACTACGACTGGCCAGGCCTTCCCTCTACTCACCCACACCCCCTGTTATTCTCCGGCGACGGCAGCCTTACGCCGCAGCCGAACCAGTGAACCCTCGTACTCCCCTTCGCGTGGGCATCCACCCGCCTCGTCTTCTCTGGCTCCTCGTCGTTCCCTTCCTAGGCCTCGCCGTCGTCCACCGCCTTGATGCTCTCGGCGCCTCGTGGTCAATGAGGTCAATGAACGACAACCATCAGAAGTGGACTTTTAGGCTGTGAGGCTGACAGTTGGACCCACCAGCGACATCTTCAAACATAAGTGCCTCCTTATTACTCACAAAATAAAAATGATTCCTCCCCCTGACAGCCGGGACCCACCAGCTATATCTTCGCACGCAAGGAAGTGCATCCTTATCCTCCCTGACAGCTGGGACCCACCCGGTCGAAGCGTACGTAGCATTGTCGCGAACGTGTACGTACATACTGGTCGATCGGTCTCTCTGCAACGATGAACCATGGCCGAGTAAGCAGCGGCACGTGTAGTAGTAGAGCCCCCGACGTAGTAGTTCAGGCAGTCCCTTCTAAACCATGTACACGTACGTACAGCCACATGCCAAAAAATATGGCCACGTACGTACATACGGGCGGAGTCTCAAACGCCTACTCATGTATATGTACGGCCAGGGCTCATGTACATGGAGAGGCAACGGACGGCAGCAACGGCGTCCTGTTCATCGGAAACCAACCGGCTGGGTCGGAATGGAGAAATTGCGTCCTCTTCATCAGGAGGCAACGGAATGCGTCGTGTTCATCGGGAGCAAACCGACTTGGACAGAATAGCTGAAACGGGATCTGGCATACCACAGTACGGAGGAAACGGCCTTCTGTTTGACCAGCTATGGTCGAAACGGGATCCTGTTCATCGGGAGGGGTCTGGCGTACTGCAAAACGGAGGAAACATACTTGTGTTCGAGCTCCTACGGTCAAAACGGGTTGCTGTTGATAGGGAGGGATGTGGCGTACCGCAAAACGGAGGAAACGGACTTGTGTTGGAGCGCCTACGGTCAAAACAGTGTCCTGTTCATCGGGAGGGGTGTGGTGTACCACAAAACGGGACTCCACGGGCTACTGTTCATCCACCGTCTACTGCGTCGCTCCAGTCTCCACAGGCTACTGTTCATCCACCGTCGACTTCCTCCAGCCTCCACTTGTTACTGTTCATCCACCGTCGACTTACTCCGGCCTCCACCAGCTACTGTTCACCATGGGGGTCCTGTTCATCCAGCCTCCACCGGCTACTGTTCAACCAGCCCTCCACGGGCTACTGCTCATCCACCCCCACCTCCTCGATCGGGGTCCCGTTCATCCAGCGGCAACGGCCTCTACTACCACGGGGTCCTGTTCATCCAACCCCCATCGGGAACTGTTCATCCAACCCCCAACAACAGTCACTGTTCATCAAGAGGCAGCAGGTTCGATCGGCTTCAGTTAGCAGTAGTAGCGAAGGAATCGCTCGATCGGGTTCAGTTAACAGCAAGGGATCGATCGCTCGGGTTCAGTAACGCGTAGCTAGTGCAATCGCTTGGGTTCAGTAAGCGAACGCCTTGCTCGGGTTCATTTAGAGCCCAACGCCTTGCACACATGCGCGTACGTGTACGAGAGAAACGCGCAAACCCTCCGTGCATCGCTCGGCCCCGACCACCCACCGTAACCGGGAACTCCCCGAAATTTTCCTCGCCCTCGCTTCTACCACGATTTTTTCCGTCATGGACAACCCAAAGAATGTCATGCAGGTGCGTCCCCGGCCCGTCCAGGACGAAAAGCCCATTTTCTGTCTTGATTTTTTGTCATAGAAGTAGGAGCCCACCACATCTACGATGATACGTGCTTTTGTCACAATTATCATCATAGAAGTGTCATAAGCATGACAAAAAAAAATTCGTTCGGCCCAAAATGTCACGGATGTGTCTTTTTTTTGTAGTGCTACTAGTCACCCACAGGTACCAATCTGAGGTTCCGATATAAAGATTGAACACAAGAGATGAACTAGGGTTTTGAGATGAGATGTTGATGTTGAAGATGTTGCTGAAGATTGGCCTCCCAAAGATGAAAGGGTTGTTGGTGATGACGATGGCTTCGATTTCCCCCTCCGGGAGGGAGTTCGCCCGGCGGAATCACTCCGCCGGAGGGCAAAAGTGCTCCTGCCCAAGTTCTGCCTCGAGACAGCGGTGCTCCATCCCGAAAGTTCTCTCCTTATTTTTTCTAGGTCAAAAGACCTTATGGACCAGAACATGGGCACAGGAGGTGGGCCGAGGTGCCCACTACCCACCAGGGCGGCCTTGTGGCAACCTGGCAGCCCCCCTTTGGTGGTTCTTTTCTCCAGTATTTATTATATATTCCAAAATAATTCTCCGTAAAATTTCATCTCATTTGGAGATGTGCAGAATAGGTATCTCTGACATCGCTTTTTCAGGTCCAGAATTCTAGCTGCCGGTATTCTCCCTCTTTGTGTAAATCTTGCATATTATGAGAGAAAAGGCATTAGAATTACTCCACAAAGTGTTATAATAGTAAGAAAACATGATGCAAAATGGACGTATCATTGAGATAATTCACGTAACTGCGACACCGTCACGAACTTGGAGATTGAGTGGTAAATGGTCGACCTTCTCCAAGGAAGTGTGTATGTGATAAATAAGAGCACTGATCGCTGAGCTTGAAAGAGACAATCCTTCTTGATCCATAGTGTACAAAATTAAGCTACAGCGGAACCCAATTGCATATAGTAAATTTTGGCATAACCCTGTCACAAAGAATTGAAGTTCCAAGAAGTAACGATAGAGAGAAGTGTTTGAAAGCCATGACTAGGAGGTATTAGTGGGGTTCAATGAAATACTTGAGTTCTCTGTTGTCTTTACATTTGAAACTCCCTAATGCTTTTGAATAATGAGTTTAAATTGAAATTTCCATCTAAAAGAAATGCTCTCACTTGCCTAAACACTTGGTTAGCAAAGAAAATTTGGTTTGAGAAATTATAACTAGTGATAAGAGACTACATGTGGGTAGGCAACGAGCTTAGGTGCAGCTATTCAATTGCAAATACTTTCTTGAATGACATTGCAAGATAAGAGAAGATGGATATGATATATTCTCTCGAGCCGGTAAAAACTTCTTTCTATTCAATCAAACTCCCTTTCACTCTCTTGATTTATTGTTTGCTCTAGACGAGCAAAACCTAAGCTTGGGGGACTTGATGGCTTGATAAATTGTGATGTTTTGGTAGTGATTTTTGCCTGGTTTCATTGGAATTTTTATTACTCTTCGGATATTTCTAACGCTGATCCCTCGAAAGAGAAGAAAATTTATTTTCCCAATGTTTGGCAGGAAATATCAAATATGGAAGGGAACCAAGGTGGATTGCTACAAATCAAGCTAACTGGAGCAACTTTCCTCAAGAATCCCAAGTCAACAGGCGCAGCAGAGCAAAATACCGCGTTCCATACGGCCGCAAGCTCTCGTACGAGCGGTCGTATGGATTGCTGATATGTCCATTTTGCATCATGTTTTCCTATCAATATTTATTGCATTATGGACTCTTATTTCACTTTATGATACAATTCTTATGCCTTTTCTCTCTTATTTTGCAAGTTTCACATGAAGAGGAAGATTGCTGGCAGATGGAATTCTGGACCGGAAAGGGATATATCGAAGACAATTATTCTGCACAACTCCAAATGAACTAAAAATTGATGGAGACTCATTTTGGAATATATATAAAACACTGGAGAAAGAATCAATAGAAGGGGCCCACCAAGCAGCCACAAGCCTGGGGGCGCCCCCCTAGGGCGCACCCCTGGACTTGTGGGGCCCCTGGCAGGCCTCTGAAGCCCATCTTCTGCTATAAGGTGCCATTTTACCTAGAAAAAATCAGAAGGAAGGTTTCGGGACAAAGCGCCACTGTCATGAGGCGAAACCTGGGCAGGAGCACTTTTGCTCTTCGGCGGAGCAATTCCGCCGGGGAAACTTCCCTCCAGAAGGGGGAAATCGAAGCCATCGTCATCACTAACGATCGTCTCATCATGGGAGGACCAATCTTCATCAACATCTTCACCAACACCATCTCATCTCAAACCCTAGTTCATCTCTCATATTTAATCTTTGTCTCAAAACCTCAGATTGGTACCTGTGGGTTGCTAGTAGTGTTGATTACGTCTTGTAGTTGATGCTAGTTGGTTTGTTTGGTGGAAGATTATATGTTCAGATCCTTAATGATATTCAATACCCCTCTGATCTTGAACATGAATATGATTTATGAGTAGTTACTTTTGTTCTTAAGGACATGGGAGAAGTCCAGTTATAAGTAATCATGTGAATTTGGTATTCCTTCGATATTTTGATGACATGTATGTTGTTGCTTTCTTTAGTGGTGTTGTGTGAACGTCGACTACATGACACTTCACCATCTTTGGGCCTAAGTTAAGGCATTGTGGAGTAGTAATTAGATGATGGATTGCTAGAGTGACAGAAGCTTAAACCCTAGTTTATGCGCTATTCCGTAAGGGGCTAATTTGTATCCATATGTTTCATGCTATGGTTAGATTTATCTGAATTCTTCTTTCATAGTTGCGGATGCTTGCGAGAGGGGGTAATCATAAGTGTGAAGCTTGTTCAAGTAAGAACATCACCCAAGCATCGGTCCACCCACATATCAAATTATCAAAGTAATGAACGCGAATCAAACAAACATGATGAAAGTGACTAGATGGAATTCCCATGTGTCCTCAAGAACGCTTTGCTTGCTATAAGAGAAAGTTCCGCCCTGTCCTTTGCTATAAAAAGGATTGGGATACCTTGCTACACCTTTGTTACAATTTCTACTTGTTGCTCGTTACAAATTACCTTGCTATCAAACTACTTGTTACCGATAATTTCTGTGCTTGCAGAAAATACCTTGCTGAAAACCGCTTGTCATTTCCTTCTGCTCCTCGTTGGGTTTGACACTCTTACTTATCAAAAGGGCTATGATTTATCCCCTATACTTGTGGGTCATCAACTACCATCTGCTCCACCACTTCTATACAAGCAACTTTCATGAAGGGCCCAGAGAGAGAAGAGAACCCTAGCCGCCGCCACACCATCCAGAACAGGAGAAGAGAGGATCTGAAGAACTTATGCAGATCATCTTAGTTTTGGTCCTTTTATCTCCATCATCATCTCTACCACTTTCATTGTTGTAATAGGAATTCAAATTGGGAGAACAATTGTAACTTTACTCAATCTCATCTGGAGATCAAGACTATCTGAATCATCCATTTTATCTTATTGTGGAACTTCACGGTATTATCAATATGGTTTTCATGGGTTTTATCTCCGTTGTGATTGATTCCCCTCTTATGATGTGTGAGTAATTCCCCCTAGGTGTGGGAGATGTAGGTAAGTGGTAAGATTAATTTGTGCCTATTCTATATGTCATCATTTGCATTCGTAGTAGTATGATCTATCTAGTATGTTGTTATGCTGTGGTGAACTCTATGTGTGTTGTCCAATTTAAGGGCGCGGGCAACATGATCTCAATACCTACATAGGTAGCACATATTGTTTAGGAAACCTATGACCTCTGATGTGGCAGGTGGAGATATCTACGAGGACCGAAGAGAATATGAGATAACAGTGGTCCATTGAACTTAATGCTTGGTTTCGGTCCAAGGAACTTAGTTGTGGAAATGACCACTCTGTGGCAACGGAGAAGCAGGACCAAAGAATAAAATATTATCCTGTGTGCAGGATTTTCATAACTTTAGGGAGAACTGCCTACAGAACACTTATATCAAATGCTATGAGTACAATACAAGGTAACTGGTATTACCGTCGCACTGGCACACTTTATGTATTCTTACCATGAGCTGAAATCTCTCAGCACCAAGTCTCTTCACTGCAGACAATACAACCTTAGTCCAGTTCTTGGTATTTAATTTTGTTAGTTCTTCTAGTTGTTACTACAATCCCCTCTATATTTTTCAAACTGGTTTATCCATGATTCAGGACAATAACAATATTTGCAGAAGCTCCAGAGGTTACTTCGTATAAGAACTATGACACCTTGTGTGTGAGAGAAACGCTACCTATAAATACTCTCCTCTGCTCTTCGTTGGGATGATTACTCATTGGGATACTTCTATGAAAGTGCTACACTACCCTGTTTGGCTTGCAGGCACCATTGGAAAAGAACTGGATCATGAGGCAAGGTGGAAGAGTTGAAGATGTTGTAATACAATGCTCAAGCAAGTGACACACTCTTCAACGGTTTGTGTCCTGAAGAGTTCAACAAGATTAGCTGCCTTGAGAATGCATTGGAAATTTGGGATACTTTGGTTGACATGCATGAAGGTACCGAGTCGTTCATGGAATCCAAGTTGGACGTGCTTCGAAGTGAACTAGACAAGTTCAAGATGAAAGATGGTGAAGGAGTCACGAAAATGTACTCTTGGCTAGCTCCCATCACAAACTACATTGCTAGCTTAGGAAGTGTAGAGATGACCAACAAATTCATCATCAAAAAGATCCATAGAGCATTGGATGGAAACTACACCGTGTGCACATTGATCCAAATGATACCAAATTGCAAAGATCTAAAGCCAACATAAGTCAGTGGAAGGATTGTCTCTCATGAAATGTCACTCAAGGACAAAGAGGAGCTCCACAACAAGTCTAGTGGTGCTTAATTACAAGGCTTCAAGTGACGCTCAAACAACTTCAAGTGACGCTCCAACAACTTCAAGTGACAAGCTTGTGTCTAGTGAAGAGATTAGCCTTATAGTAAAGAACTTCAACAAATTCTACAGGAATAGAGGCAAAGAGAGAAGCTCCAACTCAAGATACAATGAGATAGATCTTCAAGTCATGACTGAAATTGCAACAATTGTGAAAGCCCCGGGAACTTCTCAAATGAGTGCATGACACCTCCCAATAAAAGAGATGAGTCACCAAGAAGAAATAGTAGAAGAGATGAGTCACCTCGTACAGAGAAGGAGTAAAGAGGATAGATATGATCGAAGACATTCCTGGAGGAGCAAAGATTCGGAGAGGAGAGACAAGTCCACCAAGATATACTCAATAAGAAGGCCCCAAGCTCATGTTGGTGAATGGATATCCAGCTCCGACTCCGACAATCAATCAATCCGAGAGAAGATATCACTCGAACTATAGTTAAGAAGGTGTTGCCGTTAGGATGGGAACGGGCCGACCCGGCCCTTACCTTGGACCTGGCCCTCATGGCCTCAAGGCCAATTTATGAGGCCACATGTCGACTCATTTCTAAAATGCCCATGGCCTTGCTGGCCCGATGGGTATCTCGACTCGGCCCAAATTCTAGTTGTTATATAGTATTGCAGGTAATGAGATATGTTGCAACCCTAAAAAAATATATGTTGCAGCTACGAAACAAGTCTTTTCAGCTGTGTATCTGAGCGAGGACCAAATTCTAGTTGTTATCTAGTATTGCCTGGACTAATTAGGACGTTCATTTCCTTTCTACATCATGTGCTCAAGGTTACTGGCTATGGCTCCCACCTATTTCATTGTAATCGTCATCTGTATTTATCCAACACTAGGAGTTAAAAATTGTGTTTCTAAAAATGTCAGAACATTACTGGGATGGCATGAATTTGGTACATGCATGATGCATGTAGGTGTACTTGATAGTTCACCGTGAAAAACTGTTATCATGCTAAGGTACTACTTCAGAAGTTCAAATATGTAAAAGTAGAACAACTAGACTATGACAGTCAAAATAGCTCATACACCGTGAAGTTGAGGCCTCAGAGGTGGGTCGATCTATTGACCCATTGGGTCAGTCGGTTCCAGCTCCACTGACCCAACTAAGGTTCAAGGCCGACCCACATGGCCCACTGGCCTTGATTTTTGGGGCCGGGTCAGTGACCCGACCCATTCCCATCATGATGTTGCTGGACTAGCTCTTGTGTCAGATACATCTCCAACGTATCTATAATTCTTTATTGTTCCATGCTATTATAGTATCAATCTTGGATGTTTTAAATGCAAATATATATCATTTTTTGGGACTAACCTATTAACTTAGTGCCAAGTGCCAGTTGCTGTTTTTGCCTATTTTTGGTTTTCCAGGAAATCAGTACCAAACGAGGTCCAAATGCCACATAACTTTTTAATGATTTTTTCTGGACATAAGAGACCCTGGAAGCTTCGGGAGGAGACCAGAAGGCGAACGAGTAGAAGGCAATGCACTAGGGCGCGCCCTAGGGGGCGTCCTAGTACCTTGTGGGTCCCTCGGGGCTCCATTTGACCTAATTCCAGCTCTATAAATTCTCTAAAATCGGAAAACCAACAGGGAGCCACCCAAAATACTTTTTCCGCCGCCGCAAGTTTCTGTTCTTTCATGATCCCATCTGGAGGCCTTTTCCGGTATTATGCCGGAGGGAGAATCGATCACGAAGGCCTTCTACATCAACCTTGTTGCCCTTCTGATGATGTGTGAGTAGTTTACCACAGACCTACGGGTCCATAGCTAGTAGCTAGATGGCTTCTTCTCTCTCTTTGATCTTCAATACAATGTTCTCCTCGATGTTCTTGGAGATCTATTCGATGTAATCTGCTATTGCGGTGTGTTTGTTGGGATCCGATGAATTGTGGGTTTATGATCAGATTATTCATTAAAATTATTTGAGTCTTTTCTGAATTCTTATATGCATGATTATTATAGCTTTGAATTTCTCTCTGATCTATCTGTTTGGTTTGGCCAAATAGATTGATTTATCTTGCAATGGGAGAGGTGCTTTGTAATGAGTTCAATCTTGCGGTGATCTACATCCCAGTGACAAAAAGGGACAAGACATGTATTTGTATTGTTGCCATTAAGGGGAAAATGACGGGGTTTATTTATATTGATTGAGTTTACTTTGTCTACATCATGTCATCTTGCTTAAGGCGTTACTCCATTCTTTTTGAACTTAATACTCTAGATGCATGTTGGATAGCGGTCAATGTGTGGAGTAATAGTAGTAGATGCAGGCAGGAATCGGTCTACTTGTCTTGGACATGATGCTTGTATAGATGATCATTGCCTTGGATATCGTCATAACTATGCGCATTTCTATCAATTGCCCAACAGTAATTTGTTTACCCAACGTATGCTTTTTGTTCGAGAGAGAAGCCTCTAGTGAAAACTATGGCCCCCGGGTCTACCTTTATCATATATAAAATCCAAAAATACCTTGCTGCAATTTATTTGACGTTCTTTTATCTTGTGTTTTTGTTTATCTATTTACTATTATCAGAATTGATCCTTGCAATTAACCGCCGAGGGGATTGACAACCCCCTTGATCATGTTGGGTGCAAGTATTTGTTCTTTTGTGTGTAGGTGCTATTCACAAGGTCTTGCATGGTTCTCCTACTAGATTGATAACCTTGGTTCTTAACTGAGGGAAATGTTTTTCTCTACTGTACTACATCATCCTGTCCTCTTCGAGGAAATCCCAATGCAGCTCACAAGTAGCAGTGTCCTCCAAGTCCTATGATCTATTTGTTTCACCAAATGAAGGAATCGTAAAATGCCTCATGGCCAAAGGTCCTAAGGTAACTCACCCAAAATTCATTGACTTTAATAGTGATGAGGATGACTTGCTAGGTTAAGATGACTTGCACAATGATGAAAGTATTGATGTTAGCTATAATGAACATGCTAGTAATCATGAAAGTCAAGACGAGTTGGTTGTCAATGCAACAAGGGAGATTGAGCGTTTAACTCAAGAACTAAACACTCTTAAGTTAGCTCATGAAACTCAACAAGAAGGTCATAGTGAGCTCCTAAAGACTCATGAGAAGCTATGCTTCGAGAAGCTAAATTTAGAGTGGAGCATGAGTTCTTAAAAGCTATCAATGACCTGTTGGGAAACATAGTAAAAAACAAAAAATCACCCTACGATCAACCAGGAACACTATGAAGATGCAATAATGGTTTAGATCGGATTGTTACCAAATACGAGTTGCAGTGGAAGAAGATGAGACAGTGTAGATCGTACTTGAAGTCCCTTGAACCGTTCATGAACGACCCCTCGAAGGGAAGACCAAAAGCACGGCCTCTCCACAGTTTGCAAGCATACGGTGTCGGTGTCAAAACTGAAAGACCTCGGGGTAGGGGGTCTCGAGTTGTGGATCTTGGAACAAAGGTAACAGGAATGAAGGAGACGATGTTTACCCAGGTTCGGGCCCTCTTGATGGAGGTAAAACCCTACGTCATGCTCTTGTTTATATCAATGGAGATGTATGAAGTAAAGAGTTGATCTGCCTCGAGATCGTAATGTGTGGTCTAACTCTAGGGCTAGGTGAATGATTTTTGCGTTGATGTCCCTTCTACGGGCTAAACCCTATGGCTTATATACACGCCAGGGAGGGCATCTAGGGTTTACAAGGTTGGTAGCGAGGAGCTAGGCGGCGACAAAGATCTTGGAGTATACATCAAGTCTTCAGGAGAGGCAGTCTTGAGCACGCCTCCTGCATGCAACCTCCGGAGTCCATCTTGACCACGAATGAGGGCTGGTCAGCCAAACCCGAGGTGAGTGGGCCGACTGGGTTAGTACCCCCTTATCTAGGACACTGTCAGTAGCCCTCGAACTGGTCTTCTACGCCGAGGAAGTTCCTCCTGATGACAACAACTTCAGATCCGGAATCTTTGGCTTGACAGATGAGTTCCTCCCTGTGATTTTCAAACCACCCCTTTAAAGGAGTGGTGCCAGCCATAGCTCGATCGAACCTGTTCCTTTCGCCCGAAGAGATTGGGTATCTTAGCCTCGAAGACTAAGCACCTCGGTGTGAATGGTTCCACTCCGTCTGACAACTTTATCGAAATGACTTGCCCCACGACAAGTCGAGCAGTTACTGCCCCCTCAAATCGTGGCCCGAGGCAAACCTTTTACTGGCACGTCCCTTTGAGGCAGAGATCGTGCCCGTTTTATTAGGGATATCATTAAGATTTTGTTTCCCCCCATATGCCCAACAACATCTTTGATGGGAGTGGCGATTTTATCAGTGCAGCGAGGGGGACTCTTGGCCTTTCACAGGCCTATAAGAGCAAAAGGGCGAACAACACAACTAAGCACGCTCCCATTCTCCCCATCTTCTGCTTCGTCTATCTCCAGCACCTAGATCCGATCTCGCATCCTTTTCCTTCAGCGAGTCCATCCTCCTTCGCCAGCCATGGCCGAGATCCTCCAGGGGCATAGGGGTGGTTCCATCGTGACCGATGAGACCATCCAGGAGCTGCGCAACGCGGGTTACTTGTGCACCGACATCACCGCTCGTGCTCCTACCGCTGGCCAGCAAGTGCCCACTCCCAATGCTGGAGAGCAGGTGGTTTTTGTCCCCCACCTCATCCAAGGGCTGGGGTTCTAGCTACACCCCTTTGTGCGCGGGGTCATGTACTACTGCGGGCTTGACTCTCACCATCTGGCCCCGAACTCCATCCTCCATCTCGCCGCCTTCATCACGGTCTGCGAGGCCTTCCTCCGCTGCGGGCCACACTTCGGCCTGTGGCTGAAGACCTTCGGGATCAAGCCGAAGTCTAGTGGCTCTGACCTCGTGGAGTGCAGAGGGGCCATGATCAGTAAGATCCAAGGGGCCGAATGGTTTAAGGGTACCTTCATCAAAATGGTGAAGGAGTGGCAGCGAGAGTGGTTTTATATCACCGAACTGCTTGCCCCTGGCCAGGTCGAAGTCCCAGCATTCTCGGCCAGGCCTCCCAAGAAGATCAAGTCATGGAAGGAGAAGGGCAACGCCTAGGGGAACCAGAAGGAGGTGGAGACCTTGGTCAACAAGGTCAAATGGTGGTCCACCAAGGGGAAGGTCGAGCTTGTGGATGTCATCAATGTCATGCTCAACCGCCGCATGCTCCCTCTCCAACTTCGGGCCACCCCGATGTGGGCACAAAAGCCCGAGGACATGGGCCCCCTCAACGCCTTCTTCCACTCCACCTTGGCTAGCATGTGGACAAAGCTCATGAAGCTGGCCAAGGACAAGATCCCTAAGGAATTCGAGGACCGCGGCCTCTAGGACGGCTATGAAGCCCCCCGGTAAGTGATTTTACTCACAAGTTATTATTTCTGTCCTTCGAGGAGTAGATTTTAACGAATTATTATGCTTGATGCTTTTGCAGAAGTGGCTGGCTTGGGTAGCGGGTGTGCAATGCCCCGCCCCATTGCCAGAAGAGCAGCAGACTCCCCTGCTGGCAACGCTCCTATAACACTAGAGCCGCATGTGGTGGCCCTCAAAAGGACGAAGTCCCAGAAGGGCAGGCTAAGTGCTCGGACACGGGAGACTTCGGTCACCTAGTCCGAGGACACCCACACCTCCGCCTCCCATGACAGTGACATGGAGGTGGATGATGTGGAGGAGCTCCCTCCCCCAAAAGTGAAGAGGGTGGCGTTGGAGGATGTCAGATCCGGTATGCAGCCCGAGGGCTCAAAGAGGCCAAGGAGGACCTCGGCCAGGTTCGTCAGCAAGTTGCTAGAAAGATTCGAGCTCTCCGGCGACTCTGAAGAAGATCTCCTCGCGATGGGGAGGAAGAAACCGGTGCCTTGAGGGTAAGCCGTAGTCTTTATATCTTGTCTTTCTATTTGACAAGTTCTTTTTTAACAAGGGGAACTCATAGAGCGTCCTATCTTTACGCAGTCTGCCAAAGGCGAACCCCAGTGGTTCTTAAAGCGGGTTGCCATCCTCCAACGGGACTCCTGGGCCTGCTGCTCCTGCCCTGGTGCATGACCGGCTAGGGGAGGTGACATCCACCCTGATCCCCAACGTCAACTTGGCAGGGGCCAAAGAGGTGGCCATCATGGCCGAGGTCAACACCTCGGCCCAGCAAGACCCGCGGGAGAAACTCCCCGAGGTCATCAAGGAGGGGCTGGGCCAGTCACTGGATCAGCCAATATCTGCTTCAGCTCCGCCACCACAGGTGGAGCCTACTCAGGCCGGCACGTCGGTGCCTGGGTCCGAGGTCATCCCACCACCCCGCCAACTGCCCCAGAATGAGCTGGCACGGGGTGGACCGAGGAGATGGAGGAGACCCTAAAGGGTTCCTCAATTAAGGAAGAGCACCGTGCCTTAATAGGCGCGGCGCTGCAGGATTTCTGTACCGCAAGGGCCGACCTGCATGAGGCTTTCAAGAGCCTTGTGACGAGCTTCGAGGAATGCTTCTATCCCTTTATTTGGGTGCTATTAAAGATTCATGTACTTGTCTGGAGACACACCATTAGAACCTTCTAAACGACTTAGTGAATGAGTAGCCCCCGAGCCCAAAGGTGGTTTTAAGAAACCGGCATTGGGGTCGTATGATTTAATAGGATCTTGTCATGTAGCCCCCAGGTCGTTGCTTAAGGCAGTCGTCCTGGATAATTATTATGACTGTGGGCGTTGTAATAAGGATTTCTTTTGACAGGTGTCGACCTCGGTTCTGAGCTCTGTCTCCGAGAGATAGCGGAGATCAACCGGAAGCTCGAAAAGTCCCAGAAGGACCTCGACCTAGTGAACCAGAGATTTGAGCAGTCTCAAGGTAAGCAAGTCAAACTTGCATGATATTTTACAAGGAAGAATATATTTTACTAGATCAAAAACTAAGGTCAAATTGTTTTAATGACAGCAGTGTTAGCTGAGCTTGAGACGCTCAAGGCCGAGCTCGAAAAAGCTTGGCAAGAGTCAAAGCAGCATGAAGCTGCCGCCGCGAAGGTGGAGGAGGCCCGAGCCGCTGAGAAGGTGGTCGGGGCCAAGGACCGGGCGCGGGTCCTTGAGGTTGAGGAGACCTTGAAGGGCGTGTTCGAGGCACGCGATAAGCTTCAGGTGGAGGGGCAGCGAACGAAGGAGAGGAGCTTGAGAAGATCCAGCTTGCCCATTCCGACCTCAAGACCGCGGCTCGGGCGAACCGCGAGGTGCTCCAGCAATTGGAGCAGATTACCTCGGGTAAGCAATACTTACTGCAATGTGTATTTGGCAGCAAAGGGTGCGTCGAGCTCACCTAGCTGTGGCATTCCACAGAAGTCTTCGCGGTTCTTCCGTAGAGCATGGCGGACGCCATTGCGCACTTCAACCAGTTGGCGGGTCATGAAGTGGAGAAGGCCTTCTGGGGACAGTTCCTGGGGTCTTCTCCGGTGGCGCAGCTGCTAAGCAATCGAATGAAGCAACTGGCCGAGCTGCTTCAGATGGCGAGGCAGGCACTTCAAGACTTCTGCATCACGCTGTGACCTCCCGACGTCCTTCCGGGCAGCCTCTTCGGCCTCATGATGCACCTACGGGGGGCTGTCCCGCGTGTCGATATCTGGAGGAGGTCCGCGTGCTTTGAAGGAGCACAGAGGGCGTACGTCTGCGTGAAAACACACTGGCGCAAGATTGATGCAATGATTATGGCCGCGGGTACTCCTGCAGACAAATCTTGCACCACGGAGCAGTTATATGAAGAGGTGGAGGAAGGAGCTCGGCTTACCGAGGCCGTGTGTCCGAAAGACACTTTGTTTTATTAGGTAGTACTTCGGAATGCCGAAGTGATGGAATGTATATAACATTATCTTTTGCTTGAATGACTATGGCTTTAAATTCCATGTGTGTTTTTTAATTGTGGATACCTCCTGGATGACTGTTTTAAACTGAAAGTGGCCAATCGTCGGCTTCAGCCCCAGTGTAGATTATACAATGGGTGTCCGTAGATGCAGATGTGACCCTTACCCAATGTCTTGGTACCCGAAGGTGGTCTTTTGCTCATAGGAATAAGGCAATCAGACTATAGTGGCTTGAGAGCTTTCAAGTAGTCCTAGGAGTTTGACTGTGGGGGCTGATGACCAGCCCCCGGTGTGGAAGTGGCCGGCCTGGCAGGCCGAGGTCTAAGCCATGACGCACTTCAGCTAAAAATTAAAGCCCTTCGTTTGACACGGGTGATCTCTATCGTCACATCGCTTAACAGGGTCTACGGATGGCCGACCAGTTTGCGCCTACCTAGATAGTCAGTTTTCGGCTTTCTCCACTAAGGTGCTCGGCAAATTGACCTGGCGGCGCAATCGCAGTGGTTCTCCCATTACACCCTTAGCCGAATTCACCGGGAACGTAAGGGGTACACATAGGAGCCGGGCAACCCAACTATTGAACAAAATATAGGTTCGAAACTGATGCATATAAAGCGAAAATCCGAGACGCCGAATACTTCGGACTCGTAATACAATTGCATCCTTTTATTTTCGTTGTAGCGTTGTGGCTATGCTTATAAGGAAAAACGACAAGGACCTTTAAAGGGCATGGTTTCTTTATTTCATAATGTCAAGCCTTTACATGTCCAGCTGCAACAAGAGGAACTGAAAGAATACAACGTAAAAAGTAAAAATGAAGGAAGGAACGGGGCGGATTTTTTCGTCGGATTTTTAGGAACCCGGGCCGCTTCCTGCCGCACGTCTGCGCTTCCGAGCTGTTGACCAGGTAGTCGCCATTGGCGGTGGGAACTCGCGGAGGCTGATGCCTTTCTGGCACTTTATACGCTCCAAGCGTTTGATTGGTCGGGCTCTTTGAGGGAGGCGTTGCCGAAGCCCATTTTGTGGTTAAAGCCACACCGAGGTAGTCGTATTTGGCTATTTCTTTGACAGAAACTTACCTATGTGAGTGTTTGGAGCCACATCGTTGTTTGGTCGAACCGCTTTGATGTTTTTAGTAGATTTTTGGCTCCTCGTCGGCCCATGGAATCTTGAGTGCGAAGTTGTGCACTCTGGGGAGCCCGTACCCCTATTTAGGGTGTGGGGGTATGTGGTCGAGGTCGATTTGCGCAGCCCGGGTGCGCTTTGAAGAGCAAGCAGTGCATTTATCTCTGCGAGCTGCCTCCTCGGACGCCTTTACCTCGGCTGCGAAAGTCGCGGTCTGCTCCTCAGTCCGGAGCGAACGCTCGGTGTTTCCATTCACTGTTATAACACCATTGGGTCCTGGCATTTTGAGCTTGAGATAGGCATAATTAGGGACTGCGTTGAAGCGTGCGAAAGTTGTGCACCCTAAAAACGCATGGTATCCACTGCGGAATGGGATGATGTCGACAATTAACTCTTCACTTCTGAAGTTCTCGGGCGAGCCAAAGACTACCTCCAGGGTTACCGTTCCAGTGCAGCGGGCTTCGACGCCTGGTATGACACCTTTCAAGGTGGTGGTGCTCGGTTTGATACAGGATGAGTCGATGCCCATATTCCTAACCGTTTCCTCGTAAATGAGGTTGAGGCTGCTCCCTCCGTCCATGAGGACGCCTGTCAGATGGTAACCATCAACAATTGGGTCCAGGATGAGTGTTGCCGATCCACCGTGTCTAATGCTGGTCGGATGGTCATGCTTTTCAAATGTGATCGGGCAAGGCGACCAAGGGTTGAGCTTCGGGGCAACTGGCTCCAGCGCATAGACATCCCAAAGTACTCGCTTCCTCTCCTTTTTAGGGATGTGGGTGACATAGATCATCTTGACCTATGTTACCTCATTAGGAAACTTCTTTTGGTCTCCATTATTAGGTCGTCAAGGTTCTTCCTCATCTTCACTGCGGTTTTGGGTTTTACTTGGACCCTCTGCCACGACCTTGCCGGCTTGTTTAAAGACCTAGCAATTCCTGTTGGTGTGGGTTCCTAGTTTGTCCAAAGTGTCATGGATTCCACATGGGCATTCCAGGAGTCTATCAAGATGGCTAGGTTCATCTCTGTTCCCTTTAAAGGGCTTCTTTTTATGTCCGGATTTAGGCCGGTAAACCCTGCGTTGACCGCAGCGTCTTCGGTATCATCGCTTGTTTTATTGCGCTTGGGTTTTCCATTGGTGTCGCGTGTTTCTGAGGTGCCCACCTCGCTGTGGTGAGAACTGCGGGCGAGCTAACTGTCCTCTCCCGTACAGAAGCGGGTCATCAGTGAGGTGAGTGCAGCCATAGTCCTCGGCTTATCTTGGCCGAGTTGACGGGCCCACCATTCATCTCGGATATTATTCTTGAATGTGGCGATGGCCTCGGCTTCAGAGCAGTCTATCATTTGGTTCTTCTTGGTGAGGAACCTGGTCCAGAATTTCTAGGTTGATTCGCATGGCTGCTGGGTGACACGGCTGAGGTCATCATCGTCCGGAGGGCGGATGTATGTGCCCTGGAAGTTTGCTCAAAAAGCGTCCTCGAGGGCCTCCCAGCTGCCAATAGAATGAGGAGGCAGGCTGTTAAGCTAATGCCTTGCTGGCCCCTTTAGCTTGAGCGGTAGATATTTGATGGCATGGAGATCATCTCCATTGGCCATGTGTATGTGGTGGAGGAAGTCCTCGATCCATACTGTTGGATCAGTGGATGATACGTCTCCAACGTATCTATAATTTTTTATTGTTCCTTGCTATTATATTATCCATCTTGGATGTTTTATATGCATTATTATGCTATTTTATATCATTTTTTGGGACTAACCTATTAACCTAGTGCCCAGTGCCAGTTGCTATTTTTTCCTTGTTTTTTTCTTTTACAAAAAATCAATACCAAACGGAGTCCAAATAGAACGAAACTTTTTAAGGATTTTTCTCGGACCAGAAGACACGCAGGAACCTTCGGGAGGAGGTCAGAGGGGCCACCAGTTGGCGACAAGCTCGGAAGGTGTGCCCTAGGGGGGTGCCCCCAGCCTTGTGGGCCCCCTGATGCTCCTCTAACCCCAACCTTTGTTCTATAAATACCCAAATATTCCCCGTGTACCAGAAGGCACACCAAAAATACTTCCCATCGCCGCAAGTTTCTGTCCTCATGAGATCCCATCTGGAGACCTATTCCGGTATTCCGTCGCAGGGGGATTCGATCACGGAGGGCCTCTACATCAACCTTGCCGCCCTTCCGATGATGTGTGAGTAGTTTACCACAGACCTACGGGTCCATAGCTAGTAGCTAGATGGCTTCTTCTCTCTCTTTGATCTTCAATACAATGTTCTCCTCGATATTCTTGGAGATCTATTCGATGTAATCTTCTTTTGCGATGCGTTTGTTCAGATTCGATGAATTGTGGATTTATGATCAGATTATCTATGAATCTTATTTGAGTCTTCTCTGAACAATTTTATGCATGATTAAGATAGCTTTGTATTTCTCTCCGATCTATTGATTTGGTCTAGACAACTAGATTGATTTTTCTTGCCATGGGAGAGGTGCTTTGTAATGGGTTAAATCTTGCGGAGCTCATACCTAGTGACAGAAGGGGACATGACACGTATTTGTATTGTTGCCATTAAGGATAAACAGGTTGGGTTTATTCATATTGATTGGATCTATCCCTCTACATCATGTCATCTTGCTTAAGGCGTTACTCCGTTCTTGTTAACTTAATACACTAGATGCATGCTGGATAGCGGTCGATGTGTGGAGTAATAGTAGTAGATGCAAGCAGGAGTCGGTCCACTTGTCATGATCATGAATATGTACTCGTGCTGAAACCCCAACTAGTTTAGTTGAGGGAAAATCATTAGATGAGCATGCTCATTTTTTGCTCACCGTTTGTCTCAAAAAGGGAGACTCCTATGGAATCAAATAAATTGTTTGCTACGCTATGCTTGGAATCTATGTGAAATTTATGATTTTACTTGTTGCTCGGAGAACCCTAAAAACACCTTCCCTACCTATGTGAGTTTAATGATAATGAAATCCTATCTTCTTATGCCAAAGGTGTTTATAGTTACTATGATATCGAACAAATTGAAGAATTGGTTGCTTTTAATGGTGCTTATGAAGTTGCTTCTTTGATTGAAAAGTATGATATTACTCTCTAAAAATCTGAAAATTTTGGCATACTTAAATATTTCTATGAAAACTATGCTTCTAATGCCTATGTTAAAGAATTTATTGAGAGAATGTCAGCTGCTTTGGGAGAAAATAATGATATGCATGAATCTATAGATAATTATGATTCCGTTGATTTGATTGAAATATCCCCCCTTGATGAACATGATGCTTGCTATTCTTATGGCCATGATGCCAATATGAATTATACTTATGGAGATGAACTTGCTATAGTTCCTTATGTTAAACATGAAATTATTGCTATTGCACCCACACTTGATAGCTCCTTGAATGACAAGCATGATTGCAATGATGTTATTATAAATTCTGTTAATGTCAACTGTGCTAATAATATGCAAAACCCCAAGCTTGGGGATGCTAATTTTGATATGTACACTACTTATTGCAATGATCATGATCGGGGTGATTCTTCTTATGATCTTGAAAATTTATTTAAGCCTCATGATGAACATGTTTGCGATAATATTGAAAGTGTGTTTGGAAGAGTTCCAACTTTAGGTAATAATGATTCCACTACGTTGGAGAATGATCAATCTTATGAAATTTTTGATAAAAGTGGGTTTGGAGAGGTCATGACTTTATTTGATGATAATCCCACTATTCTGGAAGAGTGTCAACTTTGCATGCATGTGGATCATGTAGAGAATATATTATGTGATAGCTATATTGTTGAATTTGAATATGATCCTACATGTAATTATTATGAGAGAGGAAAATATGGTTGTAGAAATTTTCATGTTACTAAATTACCTCTCGTTATGTTAAGATTGCTATTGTATCTTTCTTCTTCCTTGCATATGCTAGTTTTTGCTTATCTTGATAAATCTTTTCCCTATAAAATGCCTATGCATAGGAAGTATATTAGACTTAAACTTGTTTTTCACTATGCTATATGATGCTCTCTTTGTGCTTCAATTTTTTGTCTTTCATGTGAGCATCATTAAAATTATCAACGCCTAGCTAAAAGGCTTTAAAGAAAAGCGCTTGTTGGGAGACAAACCAATATTTTTATTTTCTGTTTTTATGAGTTTATGCAATTATACTTCTGTTATGATTGTGTTTTAGTGTTTTAATTAGTGTTTCTGCCAAGTAAGACCTTTGGGATGATTTGGAAGATCGTTGATTTGATTCTGAGAAAAAACAGAAACTTTTGCGTCCAGTAGCAGAATTGTTAAAATTTGCTGGAATGTGGAAAAATTCTGAATTGTTTACACAAGATTGATTTATAGATTTCCTATTTTGTCCTAATTTTTCAGAATTTTTGGAGTTACAGAAGCATGATCTTAGTTCGGGTCTTTACAAACTGTTCTGTTTTTGAAAGATTTTGTTTTCGTTGTGTTGTTTGCTTATTTTGATGGATCTATGGGTAGTATTGGGGGGGGGGGAGAGCATTGAAGTTAGAATACAGTAGGTATAATGCAAATATAAAATTGGAATGAGTTTACAACAGTACCTAAAAGTGGAGATTTTCTTTATTATACTAACGGATCTCATGAGTTTTCTGTTGAGTTTTGTGTTGTGAAGTTTCCAAGTTTTGGGTAAAGTTTCGATGGACTATGGAATAAGGAGTGGCAAGAGCCTAAGCTTGGGGATGCCCAAGGCACCCCAAGGTAATATTCAAGGACAACCAAGCGTCTAAGCTTGGGGATGCCCAAGGCACCCCAAGGTAATATTCAAGGACAACCAAGCGTCTAAGCTTGGGGATTCCCCGGATGGCATCCCCTCTTTTGTCTTCAATCTATCGGTAAATTACTTGAGGCTGTATTTTTATTCACCACATGATATGTGTTTTGCTTGGAGCCTCTTGTATTATATGAGTCTTTGCTTTTTAGTTTGCCACAATCATCCTTGCTGTACACACCTTTTGAGAGGGACACACATTAATCATGAATTTATTAGAATACTCTATATGCTTCACTTATATTTTTTGAGCTAGGTAGTTGCTCTAGTGCTTCACTTATATCTTTTAGAGCACGGTGATGGTTATATTTTGAAGAAATTGATGAACTCTCATGCTTCACTTATATTATTTTGAGAGTCTTATAAATAGTATGGAAATTTGCTTAGGTTACGAATTTAGTCCTAATATGATAGGTATTCAAGAGGAATATAATAAAAACTTTCATGAAGATCATTGAATATATGAGAAGTTTGATTCCTTGCATTTGTTTTGAGATATAAATATGGTGATATTAGAGTCATGCTAGTGAGTAATTGTGGTTTAGTAAGAATATTTGTGTTAATGTTTGTGATTCCCGAAGCATGCACGTATGATCTCTCGTTATGCGATGAAGTTGGAGCATGATTTATTTTTTATTGTCTTCCTTATGAGTGGCGGTCGGGGACGAGCGATGGTCTTTTCCTACCAATCTATCCCCCTAGGAGCATGCATAGTAGTTCTTTGCTTTGAGGGGTAATAAACTTTTGCAATAAGTATGTGAGTTCTTTATGACTAATGTTGAGTCCATGGATTATACGCACTCTCACCCTTCCACATTTTGCTAGCCTCTTCGGTATCGTGCATTGCCCTTACTCACCTTGAGTTGTGGTGCAAACCTCGCCGGTGCATCCAAACCCCGTGATATGATACTCCCTTTCACACATAAAGCCACCTTATATCCTCCTCAAAACAGCCACCATACCTACCTATTATGGCATTTCCATAGCCATTCTGAGATATATTGCCATGCAACTTCCACCGTTCCATTTTATTATGACACATACCATCATAGTCATATTGCTTTGCATGATCATATAGTTGACATAGTATTTGTGGCTTGGCCACCGTTCATATTTTTTATACATGTTACGCTAGATCATTGCACATCCTGGTACACCGCCGGAGGCATTCATATAGAGTCATATTTTTGTTCTAGTATCGAGCTGTAATTCTTGAGTTGTGAGTAAATAGAAGTGTGATGATCATCATTATTAGAGCATTATCCCATGTGAGGAAAGGATGATGGAGACTATGATTCCCCCACAAGTCGGGATCAGACTCCGGACTTAAATAAAAAAAGAGGCCAAAGTGCCCAAAATAAAAAAAAGAGGCCAAAGAGCCCAAAATAAAAAAAATAAAAAAAGAAAAACAATGAGAGAAAAAGAAAGAAGGGACAATGTTACTATCCTTTTCCACACTTGTGCTTCAAAGTAGCACCATGTTCTTCATGATACAGAGTCTGTAGGAACGAAGTATGTCTACCAGAGGGGAGGGGGGTGAATGGGAGTATTAAAATTTCTTCCGAAAACTTAAATCTCTCAGAACCCAGCAGCGGAACGAATGAAGAACAAACTATAGTGAACTGCTCCCTCCGTTCGGAATTACTTGTCGCAGAAATGGATGTATCCAGACGTATTTTAGTTCTAGATACATCCATTTCCGAGACAAGTAATTCCGAACAGAGGGAGTAAATCAGAGTACTGAAGGAGAACTAAGACATGCATCGATGTAAATCATACGAATGAAAATGCATCGAAGGTAAACATGAGTGACAGAGATAACCGATGATGATCGATGGCGACAAGGAATTTGGTCGACCAGTTCGTCCTTCTGCACAAGGAGTACGTCTGGTCGGAGGGGCTGTGACTTAACACGGAAGATAAACTCTCTTCACCCTATTCTCCTCGACAATTGATTTGTCAACCGATGCCGATCACTCATGGTAGATACTTGAAGGTGATCTCCGAACCTTTACAGACTTCTTCTTCGAGAACCACAATCACTCTTGGTCTCTGAAGAAATTGACACCTAACCATCTAGAGAGTTTGCAGCTCTCAAGAGTAATAGGCAGAGCGTACTAAACTTAGATTCGAGTGATGCTGAACCACTATCTAATTCTTTGGCTCTAGGGTTTTTCTCTCGGTGGATTTTAAACTCAAATCGCTCAGAGAGTGGGTTGCTCAACAATCTTCTCAGAATCAAACGGAGCAGCCACCGGACAACGCCGGCGCGGGGTGGCTATTTATAGCCGCAGCCTTCCCTGATGAGAAATGACCATTTTGGACATTAGGTCCAGCCAATGGCCAACCGACACGTTCACAACGGTCGGATTTTGGAGCAATGGTAACATTACTTGAGGAACAAGTAATGCTAGCTCCTCGGTCTGAGTCAAATCTCTCATAGCGAAGAAGATCACAGTCTCTTGCAGGCAGGTATTTACTCGGAACACAAAGAGATTTCTCTCACAGCTTTCATAGGATTTGGGTTTAGCATCATAGAATCAAAGCTTTGAACGCTACACCCCTCTTAATAGTACGGTGGTCCTATGACTCAATGAAAGAAGAAGAACAACAAAACAAATGCTATGTCTTCATCTCGTCTTCATTCTTCCTCGAGCGCAGTCATTTTCTTCGAACAATCACCGAACCAATTGCTTGAACTTCAGCAATTTTTAGGGGTCACTCTTGTTAGCTTCGTCTTCGGTGATAACCTTCGCTGCAACATAGGGAGATTATCTTTATCGTTTGCATTGAACTCCTCGATACTTCAGGGACATGTTACTCTGTGTGCACTAGCAAACACATAAGTCCCATACTGTTTATGTCAACAAACTCCAAAACATAAGGGGCCTATCATTGCACCAACAATCTCCCCCTTTTTGGACGGTTGTTGACAAAACAGATAATCATCGAAGTGAAGATAGGTAGGTAAAATGTAAATCGAACAAGAGTGAACTTGCGTTACTTGGCTCGATGATGAAATGTACTCCCCCTAGATGTATGCAGGGTCAATTGATATACAATGAGATTCCTTGCAATGCATTAAAGTAAGTGGAGGGTTTTCCAATCATTCGAGGTAATGATTCGCATTGATGATAAGTAATCCAACGAGAATATAGTGCAATCATTCATGACTTCTGTCAAACAATTCCACCTGCAAAACAAATGCTTCGAGAGAATATAGTGCAGTAGGCGGGGTTATTAATATTACAGCCCATATCAGAAGTTTTACATCAGAGCACATAAAGTGGCACAAATAGTCTCAAAAGATAGGACAAAATAATCACATAGACCAAATCCAACAGAGCGAATCTATTGAAACTCTCTATGTGATTCTCCCCCATTTTGTCAACTAGTGTCAAAAAGGTGATGAGTAACATGAGTGTGAGAAAAAGGTGAATATGATTCACTCTGAGGCATCGCCCAAAGAACTGCTCGAAGAGGTTTTTGATTCGGAGGTGGCTGGTACATCTTCATCGTCAGCAGCAGCAGCAGATCCTTCAATACTGGCTTGGGGCTGAGAAGGCGAAGGCACATTTGGATCAGCCTGTTAATTCTTGCGAGACAGAATATTTCCTTCAGTAGGTTTCTCCGTGGACGAGGTAGCTTCCGATTCGTCGAGCAGTTTGCGCAGCTGTATCCGAAGTAAATTAGTTGTTGGTTCACGAGCTGGTAGAGGCGGAGTGATCCGGTCTTGAAAATCTTCAGCTGAAAACCCTTGATCAATATACTCATAGAGTTCTTTGAGATGAGAGTTGCTCAATTGCTTCTTGGAGAAGAACTTCCAAAGCAATTTCCATCGACGCTTCTTGTTTTCAGCTGTGATCATGTGCACAACTTTTGTTTGGTTGTTGATTGCATTTAGTTCAGCAGCCAGGTGCTCTTTCTCTTGGCGATCCTCGGCCATATGCTTCAGCAGTAGTTGTTGAGTGCGCAAGCTCACTTCAAGATGTGAAGGAGGTTGAGTGTTTGGTTGACGATCACGCTAAGGTAGCCTTGGTCCATTGAAAGTGTTATGATAATCAGGAGAGTTGGACACTGGTACTTTCCCCGAAGAAAAATCTTCCATGATTTTTATCATGTCACGAACTGGAGGAATGAAGTTCTTGTGACTGACTTTTGCGAGATATTCGGTCTTCATTGCATAGTCAACCACCTTCTGAATCCAGGGAGCAAATACCTTGATAGTTTTCGGGTGCTGAGCTGAATCCATCAGTATGCGCAGGAACATATCTTCGACATTGAAGATGAATCTTGAGAGATAGTATGGATGGTGTTCCGAAGAACATCAGAAATGGCGTTGTCTGTATTCATTCCAGCCAGCGGACAGAGGGTATAAGTGAGAATATGATATAAGGTCTAATTGTCGAATGTCAAGTGCTCAGGCAGGGGAGGACCATTGTAGTCATGAATTTTATCTTCATCCATTGTGCATCAGAAATCTTCACCAGAGATCGCATCAATGGTATGAACTCGAATCTCAGTCTTGCCATGTTCGAACCAAGGGAAATGAAAATGAGATACAAAGTCCATTGCAGAGCATTTTATTCTCTTTCCTTCAGTCATCCATTCCATGATCCACTTTGTGCTATCAGATTAATCACCGGAGATATACAGTGTGGCATAAGATTGAAGAATAATCTCCCTGTTCCATGGATGCTGATATGCAAAGACATGCGTGAGGCCAAAGTCTTCGATGTCTTGCAATACTTGGTTGAAACAGCCGATGTTCTTCATAGCAACAATATCTGGGAACTCATGAGGGAAAATCTTAAGGCTATGATAAAGAATACATGAATAGTATATTGCCTGTTCCTGAGTCCAGAACCGAGGAGATTTAGAAGTGCGGGGCTTGCTATATGGATTCTCTTGAAAGAAAATCAGATGAGTGTTCTGATTGAAAAGAGGCCCTTTGACGCCAACACCGATTGAAAACAACGACAGTTGCTCGCGAGGATAAGGGTATTTGAGTTCATCTTCAATGGAGATCACTTCATCACCATAAATTACTAAGTCTGAGTGATGAGCAGAAGCTGATTTTGCTGCAGAAGGATCTACATCTGAAGTTCTTCATGCAGTATTGATTGAGATTTGCAGTGGAGAGGGATCAGACACTTTAGCAGTTGAAACTGTAGTATGGGCAGGCACTAGCGACTGAGAACATTGTCCTTCGGGAGTCGATTGTGGAGGAGAGAGAGGAACGGTATCATTTGGTTTGTCTCGGGCAGGAGAAGCTTGGCGCTCAGACTGAGGAATTTCACCTTCTTCCGAAACATTTTGTTGAGGCGGTTTTTCTTCATGGACTGGAGAAACCACATGCACTGTTTAAGTTGGCCTTGGCGAGCTGGGAGCATCTGCAATTGGTGCATGAATTGCTCATTCAGGAGACTTTTCTTTCTGTGTCTCAGCATCAGGAGGAGTAGGAGCATTCTTCTTCACTATCTTCTTCTTTTTCTTTTGCTTCAACGGATCAATGTGCCCTTTGACAAGATCATTGTAGCCAGTAACTTTGGCTTGATGATCGAGGCAGATCTTTCGAACAATTGGATCTAGGTCCGAGTGGAATCCCAATCTTCTGTGCCGAAGGATAGTCAAAGTCTTATTGATATCCACATAAGATTCTTCAAGTTGCTTGATGACAAACTTAGATTTGGTATCTTTCATTTGGTTGTCAAGCTCCTTGAGTTGAGCAATGAGGTCATTGATGTCAACAGAATAATTTATCATGTCATGGACCAGATCAGAAGCTTGAGAAAGTACTTCAGAGGGAATGGGCAAAGATGCCACTTCTCAATCAAACAGGTTTTTGACAAATCTGTCAAGCTGCTCCATGATGAATACTTGATTAAAGTAATGAGGTGCATCAAAGCCATCATTAATCTGTATAGCAGGAGTAGACGAAACGAGATTTTGCTCGGTTGGAGGCATCGAAGCCAAAGGTTGTGTCAGCTTTGGAGCAAACTGCGCAGCCTTTTCCTTCACAACATCAGCACTTGTCTGAATATTTTTCTCGGCTGGAGGAGCTTTGATTTGCCTCACCTTTAGCTTTGGGAGCTTTTCTCCTGGCTTAGCTGTGCCTACTGGGGCATCAACTACCAAATCTTGCAAATTAATTGCATCAGGATGAGGATCTGTATTCACTTTGTCAACCATTGTGACAGTGGTAGGAGGAGTCTTCCTTTACAATGGGTTCTTCTTCAGAGGCGCTATTGGGACAATGCTTGCTCGAAGATCAGGGAGAACAGTGTATGTAGTGACATTCACTTGTTCTGAGAGAGTTGCGTCAATTTCTTCTCTAGTGAGCGGAGGATCATCTTGATCAGAAGAATCACTTTCAGGCTCAACTGGTTTAGCAGGCCTTTTCCTCGGTGCACTCTTTTTCTTCAGAGTTGCAGATCTGGGATCATGTTTGTTCTTTGAATGGCGTTCTGCTTTTCCTTCAGCCTTTTTCTTCTCGACGTCTGATTTGATGAGACGACGGTTTTCTTCTTCTCTTGCTTGTTCCTTTTCAGCCTTCTTGGCTCTCTTTTCTGCATTTTTGAGGTGCTTGGCCTTTTCTTCGGGATAGGAGTCAGGTATCTTAAGAGATGACTCATCAGCTTCAGGAGGTGGTGGAGGCCTTGCTTGGGGTTCACCTGGCCGGATGAGTCCAATTTCACGAGAGTCACCCCATGGGGGATGGAAGGCAAAGTTCTTGGCATATTGAGGATGAACCATTTTGTAGTTGAACCACTTCCGTACCTAGTGACGTCGAATCTTTTGCACACACCTTTTTCTCTGAGTTGAATCTTCTCCAAGAACTGTGTTGTAGTTCTCATGAGATATATACTGAGCTGAATTGGTGTAGGGTTGCCCGCCACCTTTCCTTTTCTTCAGAGCATCTGCTTCTTGCTCATTTGCATTGGGTTCGGATCTCTTTCTTTTGCTGGTAGACGGGCCTACCATTGGGCCCTTTGTATTTGGTGCTTTGGATTCATCTGTTGTGCCCATGAACACCTCGTCTTTGTCAGCCATACTGTGCGGTCTGGCAGAGTCCTCAACAGAATGCATACACTTGTGAATAAGAGTAGGTACGAGGGAAAATGGGGACAGAGTTACAAATGCTCTCAGCGAATGTTTTTCCGAACAAATAGCATTTTGAGGAAGAATCAGATACAGACTTTGAGAAATGTTTTGAAGGAATGAAACAAATAGATTGAGCTAGTAGGTCCGAAGGAAATACTAGACAGCGAGCTAGGCATACCATTCGAGCGAAACATAACACAAACCCTAGATCTGGGAAAGTTGGATGCGAGGAACAACTACAAACCACATCCGCACTAGAAGGGTAAAAGCCTAGATCTAAGATATGTGGTAAAATCGGAGATTATTAACCACGGATGAACTCGACTCAAGAAGGAAGGAGACCCGAGTTCGAACCACACGTACCCTAGTTTGGTGACGTGCAGCAGCTACGGCGGCGCGGGGAAGAAGATGTCCCGCGGCGGCATGGAAGGACTCCGGTGACCTCTTTCCAGCAGTTAAGTGGCGAAGGGGTCGTCGGCGTCGAGCTCAAGGTGGAGCACTGCGGCGAGGGTTTCGACGAAGAGGAGGCGAGGAGAAAGGGAGTAAAGAGAAAGACAGTAGCGGTGCGGTTTATGTATAGGCGAATGAAAATAATCGTACGTAGAGGATTTTGATCGAACGGCCTCTAAGCAGAGACGATTGCAATTCAAAGGTTAGGATAGATTGGCAGTTGATGTATTGCACGTGGCAACCATCATAAAAGATCATGGTCCTGACTTGGGCGGGAAACCCAAATTTTGGTCAGCTTTTGCCAAATTAGATTAATGTTCGGACCGAATCTTAATCGTGGTCAAGGACACCAGATAAAGTTTCGTTCCAGATAAAATTTGAGCATTTGCAGTGGATCAGCATAGACTGGAAGAGATAGAACAGAGGGAAAACAGGGTCCTAGGCATTTCACTCAGTCAGAAAAACACATACACTCGAGCAAATAGCTATGAATGAAATGCATTCGGATGAAGTCAAAACCTATCGGTGGAAGAGAAATCCAACGAAAGAAAATTGTGGTGGTGCTACCCACCGTATAAGAACTGTATGACCCCGAGCGTTGCAAAATTATCGTGGCACCCGGTTAGTATAGTTCTTCGTTAATGTATTCACTCTCAGAAAGAAAATTTCACTTTGTCGAAATTTCTAGACTCTTCGAGTGTTATGCACCCATTCCTTCAAAGATGTTGAAGTGTTAGCACCGGTGCCGAGTCCAGCTGACTGCATGTTTGCGAAGTCTAGGATATTTAGCTCACACCGTAACGCACAGAATCTTTTCTCGTTGAGAGGCTTGGTGAAAATATCAGCGAGATTGTCTTCGGTCTTGACGTGATTGATAACGATATCCTCTCGAGCAACATGATCGCGAATAAAATGATGTCTGATGGCAATGTGCTTCGTGCGAGAATGCTGCATAGGATTGTGTGCAATTTTGATGGCACTCTCATTATCACAATACAAAGGAATATGCTTGACCTTGATGCCATAATCCTTCAGTGTCTGCTTCATCCATAATAACTGAGTGCAACAAGTGCCAGCAGCAATATATTCGGCCTCAGCCGTAGACAAAGATACACAATTCTGCTTTCCTGATGACCAACAGACCAAAGATCTACCGAGGAAATGACATGTCCCCGTAGTAGATTTCCTATCAACCAAGTCACCAGCCCAATCTGAGTCTGAATAACCAACAAGATCAAACTATGCTCCCTTAGGATACCATAAACCTAAGGTGGGGGTGTGAGCCAAATATCTCAGAATGTGCTTGACCACTTGGTGATGCGATTCTTTCGGTGCAGCTTGATAGTGGGCACACATGCAAACACTCAACATAATGTCAGGTCTGGATGCACATAGATAAAGAAGAGATCCAATCACTGAACGATAAGCTTTCTGATCGTAATCCTTACCATAGACATCTGCATCCAGCTTACCATTCGTGGGCATAGGAGTTTTATAGCCCTTCATTTTGGAATCTTGCATTTTGAACTTCTTCAGGCATTCTTTCAGATATTTCTCCTGAGAAATGAAAATGCCATTTGCTTGTTGACAAATTTGCAGTCAGAGAAAGAATTTGAGTTCACCCATCATGGACATTTGATATTTATTGGACATCATTTTCCCGAACTCTAAGCTACAAGCATTGTTAGTACAGCCGAAGATAATATCATCCACATAGATTTGACATACGAATAGATCATTATCAACAGCACGAGTGAAAAGTGTGGGATCAGTGGATCCTGGCTTGAACCCTTTGTCGAGCAAAAACTTCTTCAGGGTGTCATACCAAGCTCGAGTGGCTTGCTTTAGCCCATATAAAGCTTTATTCAACCTGAAAACTTTGTTAGGAAACTCAAGGTGTTCAAAACCAGGTGGTTGTCTAACATAAACTTCCTCATCAATTTCACCATTGAGGAAAGCACTTTTCACATCCATTTGGTAAAGCAGGATATCGTTGTAATTTGCATAAGCGAGAAGAATGCGAATTGCCTCAAGGCATGCAACAGGAGCATATGTTTCACCGAAATCAATACCTTCTACCTGTGTGTACCCTTGAGCAACAAGTCATGCTTTGTTTCTCACCATGATGCCATTCTCATCTTGCTTATTACGGAAAATCCATTTTGTGCCAATGATATTGTGCTTCTTGGGATTCGGTTTGTCAACCAATTCCCACATATCATTTAATTTGAATTTTACCAACTCCTCTTGCATGGCATTCATCCAATCTGGATCATTCATGGCTTCTTCATATTTGGTAGGTTCTGCCAATGACACAAAAGAGAAACTGCCACAGTATTTAGCCAAGCGAGTGCGTGAACGAGTTGTGGGTCGATAACCTGGATTCTCAATTTCATCAAGAATTAATGAGGGATCAACTCGATTTGCCACTCGAGGATGAGCATTTTCTTCGTGATGATCATTGTCATTTTCGTCAGCATCAGTATTTGTATCATCATTCCCTTTAGGATTGCCATTTTGATCGGCATTTGGATTTTGATTTCCATTACCATTCGGAGGAGCATTTGCTTCGGCAGTGGCTTGACGAGTTCTGCTTTGAGTCATAGGAGCATCATCATCAGAGGACTCAGGTGCATTTCCTTCGACAGGCTTGACGCTCCCAATGGCCATTTGCCGAATAGCATCAGATATCAGTGGTTCATCTATCACATTTGGCAGGTGCTCCTTTTGAGAGCCGTTAGATTCATCAAACCGCACATTTACTGTTTCCATAACTTTCATGTGGTGAGAGTTATAGACACGATACGTATGCGAGTTTGAGCCATAACCGAGAAGAAAACCTTCATGTGCCTTAGGTGCAAATTTGGAAGAATGATTCATATCAAGAATGTAACAAGGTGCACCAAAAACGCGTAGATAAGAAACATTTGGTTTCTTGCCAGTGATAAGATCATATGAAGTTTTCTTAAGGAACTTGTGAAGATAAACATGATTGATAACATGACAGGCAGTGTTAATAGCATCAGCCCAGAAGTGAATGGTAGTTTTGTACTCACTTAGCATAGTTCTTGCCATTTCAATGAGAGTTCTGTTCTTTCGTTCAACAACTCCATTTTGTTGGGGAGTGTATGCAGCAGAGAACTCATGAGTAATACCATGTTCAACGAGAAATTCAACAATATGATTATTTTTTAACTCAGTTCCATTATCACTTCTGACATGCTTAATTCCCACATCATATTCATTCTGGGCCTTCTTAGCGAAGCTTTTGAAGATATCTTGAGTACAAGTCTTGTCTTCGAGAAATAATACCCAAGTGTATCGAGAGAAGTCATCAACAATAACCAGACCATAATGACTGCCACCAAAGCTTGCATAATTTTGAGGACCGAATAAATCCATATGAAGAATTTCCAGTGGTCTTGTGGTGGTCATAACTGTCTTGGATGAATGATGCTTCTTAGCCAATTTACCAGCCTCACAAGCAGCACAGAGACGATTCTTGTCGAATTTTACATCAGGAATGCCGCGAAGATGTTTTTCTTCATGAGGGTCTGCAAATTTCTCATACCTGCATGACCAAGTCTACGGTGCCACATCCAACCTTCTGTTGCTTTTGCAAGCAAACAAGTTGGAACTAAGGGACCCTTAGAGAAATCCACAATATAAAGATCACCCTTTCTAATTCCCTCAAAGACAAAGGAATTGTCAGAGGCCATGAAGACAATGCATTTGAATATAGAAAATAAAAATAGCATGCCTAAATCACATAGCTTGCCAACTGACATAAGATTGAATCCGAGAGATTGAACAAGTAACACATCATCAATGGACTTGTCTTTGGATATAGCAATTTTACCTAGCCCAATTACCTTTCCCTTGTTGTTGTTGCCAAAAGTGATATACTTTAGAGGAGAAGCAGTTTAGATGGGGTCGACAAACAATGACTTGTCTCTGGTCATATGACTAGTGCATCCACTGTCCATAATCCATTCAGTGCACTCGGAGACATAGTCCTGCAGAAGAATTAGGCCTTCTTAACCACCCACATCTTTGTAGGTGGCTTCAAAACAATAGAACGAGCAGGATATGATTTCTTTCGGTAGGCATAATTGTTACTCGATGAGGTGCGAGCATAATTGAAAGAATAAGCATTGAAATTCTTTCCAGATGAGTGAGCATAGTGATTGTATGTAGTATGCATGTACTTATTCTGTCGAATTCTTTGTGCCTGCATGGTCAGTCGAGCAGAAACAGGCAGAGCATCAACAGTTTTCTTAGGCACCCAGTTTGCTTTCTTTGGGGGGCCAATTCTATTGTTTGGTCCAACATAGTGAGCAACAGTCTCACCATGTTGATTTTTTAACAATTTATAGTTGTCCAGAGAGTCATCATCAGGATATTCAGGTATGGGAGAGTTGTATCCCGAAAGTAATGCTGGATCGAGCGTTTTGCTCTTTGCAGGAACCCACACAGTTTGAGGATATTGATGTGGTTCCCAGTAAGAACCATCTTCATTCAGTTTCCTTTCGAAACCGATACCTTCCTTTCTGGGATTTTTGTGAAGAATGGATTTCTTCAGAACGTCGCAAAGGGTTTGATGTCCTTTGAGAGATTTGAACATTCCTATCGAAAGAAGAGCCTTCAACCTAGCATTTTCATCAGAAATAGAACCACTTTCCTCGACCGAGGGGTTAGCATTCACAGATGATTCAGCATTTGATTCTGCATTGGTTCGTTCAAGGCATTTTAAACATGGTGGCTCAAACACCTCAGGTTTATCTTTGAGTTGTTGGGTGAGAAGATAATTTTCTCTAATCAAATCTTCATGAGCCTCCCTCAGCGCCTCGAGTTCCTGTTTCCTTTTCTGGTAATCGTAGGTCAACCTTTCGTGGTCTGCTGAGAGAAAATCATGACGAGTTGAGAGTTCATCCATTCGTGACTTGAGAGTGGAGTACTCTTCAGTCAAAACTGATTCTTCTCCATCTCCTCGACCAACAACCCTTCAGATTTCCTAAGGGGTTTCTCAATTTTCTCAACAGAGTTTTGTTGAATATTGGCAATTTTAATCAACTTAGCATGGTCATCCTCATCAAAAGAAAATCATCACTGGAGTGAACCTTGTGATGTTTGGAGGATACCTTTTCTTTCGAAGCTTTGGCCATGAAGTAGTAGGCAGGAGATTCATCATCGCTTGACGGGTTCCTGAAGAAATTTGTTGCAGGAGCGGAGGCACATGCTATGCCAGCCATGCCCGAGTCGGAATCCTCATTGGATTCATCAGCTTCTTCGGAGGCAGATGATTCTTCTTCTTTAGAATCCATCTCCTTGCCGATGTATGCCTTGGCCTTGCGAGAAGTATTCTTGCGGTTGGAGGAGGACCTGGAGGGGTTCCTCGATGAAGATCTTGACGAAGATTTTGAAGTGGAGCTGTCCTTCTTCTTGAAGAATTTCTTTGTTTTCTTTTCTTCATCGGAGTCGTAGTTCTTGCTCTTGCTTTTGCCTCAATAGTTGCCTGAATCATATCTTCCACTAGCATGGATTTCAGCTTCCCAGAGAGGACAGTCCGAAATGAAGTGTCCAGGCTTTTTGCACTTGAAGCAGGTGTATTCTCCAGCAGGTTTTGACGAAGTTTTTGAACCCCCAGAGGTGCTTGAGTTTCTTTTCTGGAACTGGCTCTTCTTGTGGAAGCATTGGAATCTTTTCGTGATCAGTGCCAGATCTTTGCTGAGCCTTTTTGGGTCATCTGAATCTTCTTCGGCATCTCCATCGGAGGAAGAATCAGCCACTGCCTTGAGAGCATGATTTTTGCGTTGGGTTGAGCCATACAGATCTCTTTTCTCTTCTTCTTGTTCCTCATGAGTATTCAGTCTCTCCATGATATCAGCAGAGTCGAGGTGCTTGAAGTTAGCTCGTTCATGTATCATCAGAACAAGTGTGTCAAAGAAACTGTCAAGAGATTGAAGCAGTTTCTTTATGACCTCATGGTCAGTGATGTCTTTGGCGCCGAGACCTTGAACTTCATTAGCTATATCACTGAGGTGGTCAAAGGTTTGTTGGCAGGTTTCATTTTCGATGCGCTTGAAGCGATTGAATTTCGCTCTCAGCCTATCAATTCGAGCTTCTTTCTGAGTTAATACTCCTTCATTGATCTTCTCGAGGACATCCCACAATTCCTTCACAGTTTCACACTGGCGATATTGAAGAAATTGCGCTCGATTGAGATGACCGCCAATCTCATATTTGGCCTGAGCATCCAGCTGAATGAGCTTCTTTTCTTCATCGGACGGGGCTTGAGGTACAACAACATTTAGCCCGAATTGTACCACATTCGACATGTCATCATCTATTGCTCGGAGACGGATCTTCATCTTCTCCTTCCAGAAGGGGTAATCCATCCCATCAAATATGGGAATCTTGAGATGCGATTTGTAGTTCACTGAAGACATACTTAAATTCCAAAGTCGTTAGACTAAAATGAGCAGAGTCTAGGAGTACCTTGCTCTGATACCAATTGTAGGAACAAAGTATGTCTGCCAGAGGGGGGGTGAATAGGAGTATTAAATTTTCTTCAAAACACTTAAATCTCTCATAACCCAGTAGGGGAACAAATGAAGAACAAATTATAGTGAACTAGATCAGAGTACTGAAGGAGAACTAAGACATGCATCGATGTAAATCATACGAATGAAAATGCATCGAAGGTAAACATGAGTGACAGAGATAACCGATGATGCTCGATGGCGACAAGGAATTTGTTTGACCAGTTCGTCCTTCTGCACAAGGACTCCGTCCGGTTGGAGGGGCTGTGACTTAACACGAAAGATAAACTCTCTTCACCCTATTCTCCTCGACAATCGATTCGTCAACCGATGCCAATCACTCATGGTAGATACTTGAAGGCGATCTCCGAACCTTTATAGACTTCTTCTTTGAGAACCACAATCACTCTTGGTCTCTGAAGAAATTGACACCTAACCGTCTAGAGAGTTTGCAGCTCTCAAGAGTAATAGGCGGAGCGTACTAAACTTAGATTCTAGTGATGTTGAACCACTATCTAATTTTTTGGATCTAAGGTTTTTCTCTCGGTGGATTTTAAACTCAAATCGCTCAGAGAGTGGGTTGCTCAACAATCTTCTCAGAATCAAACGGAGCAGCCACCGGACAACGCCGGTGCAGGGTGGCTATTTATAGCCGCAACCTTCCCTGATGGGAAATGACCATTTTGGACATTAGGTCCAGCCAATGCCAATTGACACGTTCACAACGGTCGGATTTTGGAGCAATGGTAACATTACTTGAGGAATAAGTAATGCGAACTCCTCGGTCTGAGTCAAATCTCTCACAGCGAAGAAGATCACAGTCTCTTGCTGGCAAGTATTTACTCGGAACACAAAGAGATTTCTCTCACAACTTTCAGAGGATTTGGGCTTAGCATAAGAGAATCAAAGCTTTGAATGCTACACCCCTCTTAATAGTACGGTGGTCCTATGACTCAATGAAAGAAGAAGAACAACGAAACAAATGCTACGTCTTCATCTCATGTTCATTCTTCCTCGAGCGCAGTCATTTTCTTCGAACAGACACCGAACCAATTGCTTGAACTTCAGCAATTTTTAGGGGTCACTCTTGTTAGCTTCGTTTTCAGTGATAACCTTCGCTGCAACACAGGGAGATTATCTTTGTCGTTTGCATCGAACTCCTCGATACTTCAGGGACCTGTTACTCTGTGTGCACTAGCAAACACATAAGTCCCATACTGTTTATGTATCATTGCACGAATAGAGTCTCCTATTTTGTCACTTTCATATATTACTAGTGGGATTTTTTCATTATAGAACTTGGCTTGTATATTCCAATGATGGGCTTCCTCAAATGCCCTAGGTCTTCGTGAGCAAGCAAGTTGGATGCACACTGATATGTCTCCAACGTATCTATAATTTTTTATTGTTCCATGCTATTATATTATCCATCTTGGATGTTTTATATGCATTATTATGCTATTTTATATCATTTTTTGGGACTAACCTATTAACCTAGTGTCGGCATGGAAGCACGGTCACCTATGGGGCAAGGCTGCCCCTTTGTGGTTCGGCAAGGGGACGATCACATTGCATAAAGAGCAGAAATAGCAGGGCAGCACGACGATGGACAACTCTCTTTTACCCAGGTTCGGGCCACTTTGTAGCGTAAAACCCTACTCCTGCTATGGTGGATTGATCTGGAGGAACACGAAGACGCGGAGCGCTCAAGCCTGACAAGTGTGCCTCGGGGAGAGCAGCTACGTGCGTACAAGTGTTGATGGATCAAGGTCCCGAACCCTCTGCTTGGTTGCCTCGAGCCTCCTTTTATAGCTTAAGGGGCGACCACAGTGGCAAAATAGTCATTCTAGTAGGATTAGATAGCTAACAGTGTCATCATACATAACTCTGGCAGTTAGGACAAAGTGCATTAAATGCACTACTAGGTGTCATGCTGAGGTTGAAGCCCGGCAAACCTGCCACGCCGCTTATCCATCTTCTCCTTATTAGCGTGACACACAATCTGGATGGGTGTCAATAAAGTTAATCTCCTCTCCAACAGGTTGCCACGTGCTCGACGAGATCCACATAGCCACTTGAGAGCTCGACACCGCACCGATTAGCGACTGGGGTACGATGAGGTGGAGCGGTGGCATCTTGGCGGAGGTTTGCTGGCACGGAGCCTGCCGGGCTCTTGTCTTGTGGCCTTGGCGGCCCCGGAAACCTTGTCGGGGTTGCATGGCCTTGTCTACAGGCACGACTTCGACCCCGCCGGGCTCGCCTGCCCGGCAAGGGAGGCCCTCTTGAAAGCTTCTCTGGTTGGTCTGGTCTTTTTATTGCACTCCTTGATCTCACGAAGACCGGTTTCTCTGGCTCATCTTATGTCAAGCCTTGATACCAGATGTATGCCTTGTCGTACGCCAGTGCATAAGTCAGGGAAGCGAACGCACATGCTCATTGCACCGACAGGAGCCCCCGGGCCTGGCCCACATGTGCATTCGAGGCATCGTTGGGGTAGGCCCAATGATACGTCTCCAACGTATCTATAATTTTTGATTGTTCCATGCTATTATATTATCTATTTTGGATGTTTTATATGCATTAATATGCTATTTTATATTATTTTTGGGACTAACTTATTAATGTAGAGCCCAGTGGCAGTTTCTGTTTTTTCCTAGTTTTTGAGTTTTACAGAAAAGGAATATCAAACGGAATAAAACTTTCGCGATGATTTTTCTTGGACTAGAAGACACCCAGCAGACTTGGAGATGAAGTCAAAGGAGTCCCGAGGAGGCCACAAGCCAGGGGGCGCCCTAGGGGGGGCGCTCCCTGAGGGCTTGTGGGCCCCTCGGAGCTCCCCTAACCCTAATTCTTCCTCTATAAATCCCCAAATATTACCAAACGACCAGAAGCGTCCACCAAAATACTTTTTCGCCGCCGTAACCTTCTGTACCCGTGAGATCCCATCTTGGGGCCTTTTTCGGCATCCTGCCAGAGGGGGATTCGATCATGGAGGGCTTCTACATCAACTCTATTGCCCTTCCGATGAAGCGTGAGTAGTTTACCACAGACCTACGGGTCCATAGCTAGTAGCTAGATGGTTTCTTCTCTCTCTTTGATTCTCAATACCATGTTCTCCTCGATGTTCTTGGAGATCTATCCGATGTAATATTCTTTTGCGGTGTGTTTGTCGAGATCCGATGAATTGTGGATTTATGATCAGATTATCTATGAATATTATTTGAATCTTCTCTGAATTCTTATATGCATGATTTGATATCTTTGTATTTCTCTTTGAATTATCGGTTTGGTTTAGCCAACTAGATTGGTTCTTCTTGCAATGGGAGAGGTGCTTAGTTTTGGGTTCAATCTTGCGGTGTCCTCACCCAGTGACAAAGTAGGGGTAGCGAGGCACGTATTGTATTGTTGCCATCAAGGGTAAAAAGATGGGGTTTTCATCATATTGCTTGAGTTTATCCCTCTACATCATGTCATCTTACTTAAGGCGTTACTCCGTTCTTTATGAACTTAATACTCTAGATGCATGCTGGATAGCGGTCGATGTGTGGAGTAATAGTAGTAGATGCAGGCAGGAGTCGGTCTACTTGACACGGACGTGATGCCTATATGCATAATCATTGCCTTGGATATCATCATAACTTTGCGCTTTTCTATCAATTGCTCGACAGTAATTTGTTCACCCACCGTATTATTTGCCTTCAAGAGAGAAGCCTCTAGTGAAACCTATGGCCCCCGGGTCTATTTTCCATTATATATTTTCAGATCTATAAACCAAAAAACCCAAAAATACCTCACTGCATTTTATTTGTTTTTACTTTGTTTTACGTTTTAGTAATCTTTTATATCTATCTCTATCAGATCTCACCTTTGCAAGTGACCATGAAGGGATTGACAACCCCTTTATCGCATTGGGTGCAAGTGTTTGATTGTTTGTGCAGGTGCATAGATTGGGGACTTGCTTGTATCTCCTACTGGATTTGATACCTTGGTTCTTAACTGAGGGAAATACGTATCTCTACTTTGCTGCATCACCCTTTCCTCTTCAAGGGAAAAACCAATGCAAGCTCAAGAAGTAGCACCCAACAAATGCACAGGCGTACACGTTGGCCTTGCCGGGGCTGGTACGGTTCATTTTGAGATCTTCTTTTCTTCTTCATTAACCTGGTCTTGATCTTGCTCCCAAGTCTCCCATGGCATCTTCAACATTCCAAACGGTGCGCTCCTTTCTCATCATAAACCAGGGGCGCACACGTCCACAGGAGCCCATTAGGGCGTCCACGCATGATCCGGAGGTAACTGCCATTTTATATTTACCTCACCCACTACGCCTGTCGTTTCCGCCACGCGCGCTGCATGCATTGCGCGGGATTGTTGGTGGATGCACAGGGCGCGGGAACGTGTGCCTTGGCAGAAAACGGAACGCCCTGGATTGGCGTAGTGGGGTGGCCGATGAGTAGGGGTGCCATCAGTCATGCAGAGGGTTGGGTTGGAGGGATGGGGAGGTTGCTCCATAGCAGTGGAGAGACAGCCTCCCCCTCTTATCTTGCTATAAAAGGAGACGAGCGGGGGTGGCAATGCTCATCCACCGTATCCTCCTCCTCCTTCCCTGACTTTGCTTCCACCATGGCAAGGGGAAGGGGCCGAGCTCGGGCTCCGACAGTGGCGACGAGAGCTTCTTCTCGGCACCCTGCTCCTGCCTCCATTGCCACTACAGGGGCAGGATCCAGTGCACAAGGTGAAGCTCCGAGGCATGGTCGAGGTCGACGCGGCGCCCGTGGTTGGGTCGGTCGGGGCGGTGTGCCCGCCGTCCCTCCTCCAGCGGCTCCTATACCAGCAGAAGGCCATGTGGGGGATACAGCGCTTGAGTTCATTGTCAAGTTGCACGGTCCCCCACGCAGTAGCCTGCGGCTCCCCGGTCCCTTTGCCAGGGTGATGGAGGTCGACCAGCCGCCCAGGCTGGGGTTACGCATGAGCGGCTGCTGCAACGGCGCTGTCTGGGTGAACGTTGAGTTCCCCGCACCGCGTGTCATGCTCCTCAGGCGTGGCTGGAAAACTTTTCCACGCGCCCATTATCTGGCGGAAGGGCACGTCCACCGCTTCAAGTTGGTGGAGGCTGATCTGTTCTCCATCAAGGTCTTCGGGCATTCTGGTGCTCGCTTAGGGTGCTGCGCGGAGAGCTCGAGTTATGACGAAAGCTCCTCCTCGAGCGACAGCGACGAAGAGGACACTGATGGCGAAGACGATGACGGCAAGCCCCCGGTCGTCAAGCATGAAGGCGATGACTCGGACTCCGGCTGAGCACTGGACGCACCGTCACCGTTAGCTAGGCACCGGTAGCACCATCATCTGCAGCTGGACCCCAGCAGAGCGATTTGCCGGGGGTGCTTGGCCTGGCCGTCACCGCCACCTCTAGCTGGACCCTGGCAGGCTTCCTCGTGGACTCCGGCTTCGTCTTCCCTGCCAGTGTTCCTGCCATGCCACGTTCCTCTGGTCCCGTTGGGGGTGACCAGGGCATCGCCTAGCCGCTCTCTCCATCCCTGGCTCTTCTTCCTTGCCGAGGAGGCGCCCTCCCGATCTTGTCAGGCTGCATCCTGCTGGTCCTGATGGGGTCAGGCTGGGCTTCTGCTCAGGCGCTCCTTTTTCCTTCTTTCCTTCTCAATGTAACTCCTAGGATGAGAGGGACAAGAAAGGCATTACGGGGCACTTATCTTTTTTCATATCAAAAAGTGTAGGCATGTGCCAAATTTTAATCAAAATTATGCAATCCTTCATCCATGTTAATACTTGTATGCCCTGTACTTTTTTGTCCACATAAATTTGGAAAAAGAGCTTGCCGGATGTTCGTGTATGTATTAAACATACTGAAGGACGAACCTTCAATACTCCTTACTAAACAAAATTCTTCGGCAAGAAATCTTTGCCGGCCTTCGGTGTTGCTGCTACTAAAACCACGTTTAATGAGGTGGAAAATGGGTTTGTGAGCGCGAACGAAGTCCAACCCCCTCCCCATATGTAGCTACAACTAAACTTGTCGAATGGACTCTAGTCAAGGATAGGAGCGCAAATGGCAGAGGCGGCTAGGTTTCCTTACATGCAAGTTCTTCATACTTAAGTATAGCATGGAATGAAGGGGTATCATGAAGTGCACTTATCTCTGATTGTTGTTCTTCTTATCGTTTCAGATAAGGAGAAGCTGTCGGGGATCAGTGCATGGGCTTGTATTCATCCTTCTTCCCGGGAAACTATCCATGATGAAATCCTTCTATTGTCATCAAAGGAAAGGGAGAAAAGAGGATAGCACATGGGCCTTTGCTGCATGTCAATTGCCTTATTTAAGAACTATTGTAATCACAATAGGATCATAATTAAGAAAACAGGAAATCATGCATGCATGCAAGTTTTTATGAAAGCGCTTCATTTTATTCAACTATGCACAGGGTCTGCGCCTGGCTTTGTACAAAGGGCTACAAGTCCTGGGGACTATGCTTGTACAAAACAGGTTGCCAGGGCAGGGCCTGACAACCGCGCCTTACGGGTAGAACTTATGAAGATGCTCAATATTCCATGAGTTTTGCATTGGGATGCCATCTTCGGTCTCCAGACGAACTGCGCCAGGTCTGGTGACACGTACTACCCGGTAAGGGCCTTCCCACTTTGGTGTCAACTTGTTTGCACCCTTGGCGGACTGAACACGCCTAAGGACAAGGTCACCTTCCTCAAGGCTCCGGGCGTGAACCTTGCGGCTGTGATAGCAGTGCAGGGCTTGCTAGTATCGTGTAGCACGTACAGCTTCCCGGAGATGATCTTCCTCGAGGAGCATGGCATCATCATGCCGTAGCTGCTCTTGCGCTACTCCATCATAGGCAAGTACTCGAGGTGACCCGTATATGAGTTCCGTGGGAGCACTGCTTCTGCACCATATACCAGGGTGAAGGGAGTCTGGCCAGTAGCTCGATTTGGTGTCGTACTGATTGACCAAAGAACCACTGGCAACTCATCAACCCAGCGCTTGCCACTTTTTCGCAATTTATCAAAAGTTCTTGTCTTAAGCCCTCGCAACGCTTCAGTGTTCATCCTTTCGGCTTGTCCGTTGCTCTTGGGATGGGCAACAGAAGCGAAAGAGACCTTGCTTCCAAGGCTCTGGATGTACTGCATGAAGGCGCGACTTATGAATTGGGTGCCATTATCGGTGATTACCCTGTTGGGCACTCCAAAACGGCACACCAATCCTTTAAAGAACTTGATAACTGATTGCGCAGTCACCTTCCTCACTGGCTCCACCTTGGGCCACTTTGTAAACTTGTCAATTGCCACGTACAAGAATTCAAAGCCCCCAGTAGCATGGGGAAAGGGGCCCAGGATGTCGAGCCCCCAGACCGCGAAAGGCTAGGATAAAGGAATGGTTTGCAGGGCTTGAGCAGGTTGGTGAATGTTCTTGGAATGGAACTGACATGATTCACACTTGGTGACGAGCTCAGTTGCATCCCGGAGGGCTGTGGGCCAGTAGGATCCTTGCCAGAAAGCTTCCCCGACAAGTGCTCTTGATCCCAAATGTGAGCCACATACACCTCCATGTATTTCTGCCAACCACATTAGTCCATCTTCTTTACTGATACACTTCAACTTCACACCATTCGGTGTCTTTCTGTACATAGTGTTGTCCACAAACTAGTACATACTCGATTGGCGAGCCACCTTTTCAGATTCCTCTGGATCATCGGGAAGTTCTCCAGTTTGTAAGAATCGGACTACATGTTGCGCCCATGACGGAGCCTGAGGCTCAACGACGAGGACTAAAGGCATCTCCTCTTCCGCGGGAGCGCTAGCCTCAACAACAAGAACTCGAGGCTCTGCTGGAGAATGCAGCTCGCCAACTAGCAAAGGGTTTTCCCCGGCAACCTTCTCACCAGCGGCTCCAGGGAGCTCTGCCGGGAAATGTTTGCCGGTGTTCAATTTTCTTCTCTTCCTGGTCAGTGCTGACGGAGAGACAAATGGTTGAGTCAGATGGAGTACAAAGTTCCTGGTTCCACAGGAAACTTCTGAGAGGCGCACTTTGATAGGTGGTCAGCGATGTTGTTCTCTGCACGGGGTACGTGCTCTGCTTGCAGCCCATCAAAGTGCTCCTCTAACCTTCTTACTTCTTCCACATATGCTTCCATCAGTGGGCTCTGATAATCCTTATTTACGTGCCTCACAACGAGCTAGGAATCACCACAGATGATTAGCTTCTTTATCCCCAATTCTATTGCAATCCTGAGGCCGGCAAGCAGCCCCTCATACTCTGTTGTGTTGTTGGTAGCATCTTCCCTGGGAAAGTGCATCTGGATAACGTACTTGAGGTACTCTCCGGTGGGTGCGACAAGTAGCACTCTAGCCCCGACGCCTTGCAGCGAGAAGGCTCCATCAAAGTACATTACCCATTCCTTGAGGGTCTCCTTGCCGGGGAGACTTGCTTCCTGTACTTCTTCATCGGGTGTTGGCGTCCATTCTGCAATAAATTCAGCCAGTGCCCCGCTTTGGATAGTTGCCGTGCTCTCAAACTTCAGTGCAAAGCTTGACAGTTCTAATGCCCACTCTACTATCCTGCCGGTAGCCTCGGGGTTCCTCTGAATATGCTGCAATGGAAGGCGAGTCACAACTGTGATCTCGTGAGCTTAGAAGTAATGCCGTAGTTTCCTCGAGGCCATGAGAAGGCCGAAGATCAATTTTTGCACCCCAGAGTACCTTGACCTAGCCCCCTGCAGGAGGGAGCTGACAAAGTAAACTGGTCGTTGCACCATCTTTTTCCTTGCTAATGCCCTCTGATTATCAGCATCTTCCTGCGGTCCCTCTTCACCATCTATAACTGAGCTTGTCGGGGACAGGTTTGATTCACCACTAGATGGTTCTGCCGCATTGGTTCCTTCGCTATCCACTTCTCTCTATGCCACCAAAGCAGCACTAACCACTTGATTCATTGCTGCCAGATATAGCAGCAGCGACTCTTGTGGTTTAGGCGCGACCAAGGTTGGCGCAGAGGAAAGGTAGGTTTTCAAGTCTTGCAGTGCATCCTCTGCCTCCGGAGTACATTTCATTGGACCAGCCTTCTTGAAGATTTTGAAGAACGGCAGGGCACGTTCAGCGGATTTTGAAATGAACCTACTTAGCACAGCAACACAGCCAGCCAAACGCCTCACATCCTAAACGGTTTCTGAGGCTTGGATCTGCTCTATTGCTTTGATCTTGTTGGGGTTGGTTTCTATCCCTCGCTGAGACACAAAGAACCCAAGGAGCTTGCCGGACGGAACACCAAATACACATTTCTCTGGGTTGAGCTTCAAATTGATCTTTCATAGGTTCACAAAGGATTCTTCCAAATCTTCAACAAGTGTAGATTTGTCCTTGGTTTTGACCACTATATCGTCCATATATGCTTCTATGTTTCTGTGTAGTTGAGGCTCAAAACCAATCTGTACAGCCCTTGCAAATGTTGAACTAGCGCTTTTTAGCCCGGAAGGCATACGTACAAAACAATACGTGCCTGTAAGTGCATCTAGTGCCCCTTAGTGATTTTGGTGTATTGAAGACTTATAGGTTAAGGGACTAATGTGTTTGTGAGTATACACAGGTTCTATAAGTCTATGAGGAGTTTGATATTTACGATGAAAGTCAACCCCTAAAAACGAATATCTTCATTTGAAGACTTTGGTTTTCTTGAAGACTTTGAAAATGAGGAAATTGGTGAGACCTTGAAGACTTTGATATTGATGCGAGGATTATGAAGCGTGAAGACTTTTGTTTTCGTAGTTTCATTTTCTCTTTCTTGAGTCATAGGAAACACCGTACTGTTAAAGGGGGTCGAGGTAAAACTAAGGAAAAGTTTCCAAGTGATGCTCATCTCAAATCCTACACCTACCCAATCCTTTTGAGTGAAGCCACTGGAAATCTCATACAGTTCAGCCAATTTCTTCAGTGACAGAGACGAAGATCTTCTGTTCTCTGAGGAATTTGTTCTGACTGAGGAGTTAGGAATTCGTCAGTGCGGATTGCCTACAAGTGAGGAACATGGTAGCCCTAAGGAATTTGAGAGCTCAAATTTCTGACCGTTGTTGTGCTACACGCCAGCTGTCCCAAATATCTTATCCACCTAACGGTCATATCATTGAAGGGCATTTATGTCTTATCTTGTCGGGCTGCTCCCCGGCTATAAATAGCCGCCCCCTACAACCACTAGCTGGTTGGCTGCTCTGAGAGAAACTGACACTTGTCATTTAGAGCATCCTATCCTCCAAGGACTTTGAGAGAAAATCATCAGTGAGGAAAAACCCAAACCCAACACCTAAAACCCAAAGTGATTGAGCATCACTGAAGAGATTGTTCCTGTGTGGAACCGACGCTTGTTACCTTTGAGGACTGTGCATTCTCCAGATGGTTAGGCGTCATGGTATCCAAGAGGAATTGTGGATCGCCGAGTGACCAAGTCTGTGAAGGTTTGGAAGTCACCTGTGAAGACTTACCTCGAGTGATTGGGCGAGGTCTGTGTGACCTTAGCTCAAGGAGAATACGATGAGGACTATGTGTCCGGGACTGTGTGTCCTCAGGTTTAAATACCTAGCCTCTCCAACCAGATGTACAACTATCACAGCAGTTGGAACTGGTCTACCAAATCATTGTCTTCATCGAGCTACTGGTTCTATTTCGTCAACCCTTTCATTTCCTCATTCATGTGTTGATGAAATTGATCGTTACTGTTTGAAGACTTTCTCAATTTCCTCAATCCTATTTCTTCAGTCATCTAGTCTTTTGCCTGCTTATCCTATTTACACGCTACCTGTGCTCTGTGCTTGTTTCATATCATCATGATGATTGTGTTACTGCCATGTTATGCTTGCACCTGAGTACTTATTCCGCTGCTTGTAGTTCGTCACTTATCAAATTCCTCAAATAGTATTTCCTAAGTGACGAATTTGTAAAAATCGCCTATTCACCCCCCCTCTAGTCGATATAACGCACTTTCAGTGCCACATGGGGTAATAAACACGGTTTTCTCTTCATCCTCCTTAGCCATGAAGATCTGATGGTAGCCGGAGTATGCGTCAAGGAAGGAGAGCAAATCACATCCTGAAGTGGAGTCAACGATCTGGTCAATGCACGGCAAGGGGAAGGGATCCTTTGGACATGCTTTGTTCAAGTTAGTGAAGTCAATACAAAGTCTCCACTTCCCATTTACCTTGCGTACCACCACTGGATTTGCTAACCAAGTTGGGTGCAATACTCCTCTAACCAAACCAGCTGCTTAAAGTTTCTTAATTTCCTCGGCAATGAACTGTTGCCGCTCCAAGGCTTGGTTTCTGACCTTCTGCTTGATGGGACATGCATGAGGACAGACAACAAGGTGGTGCTCGGTTACCTCCCTGGGAACACTGGGGATGTCAGATGGTTGCCATGCAAACACGTCGACATTCGCCCGCAGGAAGGCAACGAGCGATGTCGGTTCTATATCCGGCATATCTCGTAGTAGGGGTCCTAAGCTAGGCGTCTTGGAGCGATGGTAACATGGACACAGGATTTTACCCAGGTTCGGGCTCTCTCGAAGAGATAATACTCTACGTCCTGCTTTTGATTGTATTCATATGGGTGTAGTACAGGGTACATGTATCTACCACGAGATTGTTCTAATGAATATGAGATGATCTATTGACTAGCCTGGCCTCGGTTTATATATTACACCGGAGGCCTAGGGTTTAGAGGAGCCCTCGTCTTGTACGCCAAGTCTTGTGGAGTCTTCCTTGTATGCGGCATGGGCTGCCCGAACTGGCCCAATAGTGAACCACCATGGGAGTCCTAGGCCCGATCCACCTGGTCGGGAGACGACGTGATGAGTACCCCCTAGTTCAGGACACCGTCAGTAGCCCCCTGAACCGGTCTTCAAGTTGGGGACGCTCCTCGATTCTTTCGAACTGCTCTTCATCTTTGGTCGTCGGTCTTGAAAACTAGTTCGACAAATCTTCTCATCTTCGGTCTTGTGGATCGCCGAAGCGAATCCGAAGAGTTTACACGTCGGGTATCCGAGGAGCCCCTTTAAGTTTTCGGCCTTTATCAATGCCTTGTTATTTTTACGCCACACCTTGGGTTTGAAGTGCTTCCCGTGCAGCGGTGTCCTCTCACGTCCGAGCTCCAACGCCGGACTCTATCCAAGCTCCAACGCCGGACTGCATTCGAGGTGTCTTTTTGCAGCCGAGCTCCAACGCCGGACTGCATCCGAGCTCCAACGCCGGACTATATCCGAGCTCCAACGCCGGACTGCATCTGAGCTGCAACGCCGGACTATATCCGAGCTCCAACGCCGGACTGTATCCGAGGTGTCATAGATCACCTTGGTTCAAAAAAATTGAAGGAGTTCAGCCGAGCTTAATGCCAAAAATGTCCTATATGGATCTAGCCACTTGCATCCAAGCTTAATGCCGGACTGCTTCTGAGGTGGTGCACCACCTCGGCCGTGGGCTGATTGTTTGCGGATTTTATTTCCAATTGGTGCAATTTATTTGCTGACGAGATGTATAGCCAGTAGCCCTCAAGGTGTGTGTCGGCCTAAAATCCGAGATGCAACTGAAGGAAAACATGAAACCGCTGATCCCAGTAGCCCCTGAGGTCGATTCACGGAATCGGCCTGAGGATCAACTCCTAGCTCTGCAGCATACGTAGGAATAGAAACACGGTGTAATATATTAGAGGAGATAGTGATTGGCGGACATGCCCTTTAGAGAGGGTCTTTGAGAAGTCATCGTAATATATTAGCTTGATGCTAGATAAGTCCCAGATGGTACCTACTGTTGTCCGAAGACGCGTTTGCACATAGCTCGGTCAAGCCGAACACCTAGCAGTTTGAATTTTCTGCATTGAATAGGCAATGCAGTAGCCCCCGAGCCACTAGTCGGGTGGCAACACCAGATCAGGGGATCGATGTGCCCCTTTAATATTTGCAAATGATAAGCCCGAAGCCAAGTAGCCCCCGAGCCTTAATGTGGGCACGGGTGGCCGAATTAAGGATCGATATCTGGAGTAAAATCACAAATTATGTGTAATGATTCTATGTATCCAAGTACTCTACATCATTAATGCTCGGATCCGCATTGTACAAAACTTTGTTGACCGACCATCGGCTTCAACCTCCTCGGCCAGTAGCCGGGGAGTGTTTGTCCTACTTTATAAAGCCTTTATGAGGGCAAAGATTTATGACAAACAAGGCAATCCGGCCATATGGTTTTATAAACAAAGCTATGCGGAGAGATATGTTATATTACTATTTAACGTAAGAAACATCTTCCAAAGAAAATAGTCCTACTATCGGTTCCTTTCTTTGGGTTGTCATGCTGACCATGATCATGAAACCTCACCTCCGATCAATGCGGGAGAAAAATATTGAGGATTTAGTTTGGGGAAAGTTCCCGAACTATGTGGTCCTTAGCGAACCTAAATTTTCACTTCCGTCATTGCCGACCAATTATATCCTTTAAGATGGCTCATCTCAAATCCTACACCTACCCAATCCTTTCGAGTGAAGCCATTGGAAATCTCATACAGTTCAGCCAATTTCTTCAGTGACAGAGACGAAGATCTTCTGTTCTCTGAGGAATTTGTTCTAACTGAGGAGTTAGGAATTCACCAGTGTGGATTGCCTACAAGTGAGGAACATGATAGCCCTGAGGAATTTGAGAGCTCAAATTTTTGACCGTTGCTGTGCTACGCGCCAGCTGTCCCAAATATCTTATCCACCTAACGGTCATATCATTGAAGGGCATTTATGTCTTATCATATCGGGCTGCTCCCTGGCTATAAATAGCCGCCCTCTACAACCACTAGCTTGTTGGCTGCTCCGAGAGAAACTGACACTTGTCATTTAGAGCATCCCATCCTCCGAGGACTTTGAGAGAAAATCATCAATGAGGAAAAACCCAAACCCAACACCTAAAACCCAAAGTGATTGAGCATCACTGAAGAGATTGTTCCTGTGTGGAACCGATGCTTGTTACCTTTGAGGACTGTGCATTCTCTAGACGGTTAGGCGTCATGGTCTAGAGCATCCAAGAGGAATTGTGGATCGCCGAGTGACCAAGTCTGTGAAGGTTTGGAAGTCACCTGTGAAGACTTACCTCGAGTGATTGGGCGAGATCTGTGTGACCTTAGCTCAAGTAGAATACGGTGAGGACTGTGTGTCCTCAGGTTTAAATACCTAGCCGCTCCAACTAGACGTACAACTGTCACAGCAGTTGGAACTGGTCTACCAAATCATTGCCTTCACCAAGCTACTGGTTCTATTTCCTCAACCCTTTCATTTCCTCATTCATGTGTTGATGAAATTGATCGTTAATGTTTGAAGACTTTGACTGAAGATTTTCTGAATTTCCTCAATCCTATTTCTTCAGTCATCTAGTCTTTGGCCTTCTTATCCTGTTTACACGCTACCTGTCCTCTATGCTTGTTTCATATCATCATGATGACTGTGTTACTGCCATGTTATGCTTTCACCTGAGTACTTATTCCGCTGCTTGTAGTTCGTCACTTAGCAAATTCCTCAAGTAGTATTTCCTCAGTGACGAATTTGTAAAAATCGCCTATTCACCCCCTATAGTCGATATAACGCACTTTCAATTGGTATCAGAGCAAGGTACTCCCTTGTTCTGTGTGATTTTGGTTTAACCACCTGTTGTTTTAGTTATGTCGACTGCAGGCATGATCAAGGTCTTGGCTGGGTGTCCTACCTTTGATGGGACGGACTACCCCTACTGGAAGAATAAGATGCGCATGCATCTTGAGGCAATTGACAACGATCTCTGGTACGTTGTGAAAAATGACGTTCCCTCTGTCACTCCTTCCGTGAATGCTGCTGATGTGAAGAGATTCAAGCAACTCGACTCTCAAGCGAAGAATATCATATGTGGCCATCTGAGCAAAGGACAGTATGGCAGAGTGAGTGCTTTGGAGTCTGCAAAGCTTATCTAGGACAGGCTGTCCAAGGTCAACGAAGGAATCTCAACTCAACGTGATTCTCGAGTTGACGTTCTTCGCAATCTCTTCAACCACTTCAAAAGACTCGACAATGAGAATGTCCAGCAAACTTTGATCGCCTCACTGACATTTCAAATGAGCTTCAAGCACTTGGTACCACTGACATCACCGACCATGAGGTGGTGAAGAAATTGCTGAGGTCACTCGATTCTTCATTCGATACACTGGCACTGATGATTCAAGAACGTGGAGACTACAAGTCACTAGATCCTGCTGATATCCTTGCGAGGCTGAACACTCGTGAATTCCAACAAGCTAAGAAGAGAGATCTCTATGGGCCAAGCTATGGAAGATCACGCGCACTGAAGGCTAAGGCAGTTTCCTCATCTGAAAAAGAAGATTCTGATAGCAGCCTTGGTGACCCTGAAGAACTAAGCCAGGAGCTAGCAATGCTCGTGAGGAAATTCCAGAAATTCTCAAGGCGTGGTCACTTTGTAAAATCTTCAAAAGGTGATGACATGAGATCGGATTCCTCATCCCGTGATTACAAGAAGAGGACTTGCCACAAATGCAAGAAACCTGGTCACTACGTAACTGATTGTCCTCAGTGGGCAAAGGAATCGAAGAAGAAGAAATACAAGGATGATAGTTCAGATGACTCAAAGAAGAAGAAGAAATCTTCAAAGTCCTCATCATCAAAATCTTCAAAGTCTTCATCTCACAAGAAGAGCAGTTCCAAGAAGGCTCGGGCATTCATTGGCAAGGAAATGGACTCTGAAGCTGAATCTGAGGAAAATGAGGAAGAGGAGGCATCTGAGGAGTCAGACTCTGGTGTGGCGAGCCTAGCCCTCGCTACTGCTTTTGTCAGCAAGTGCATCTTCAACACTGAGGAAAATGGCTTCCCCAACACTGCTGATGACACCAACAATGACTATGCTCCCACCTATTGCTTCATGGCAAAAGGTGCCAAGGTACTCAAATATCCCTCCTCTGAAACAAGTGAGGATGAATCTGATGAAAATCTCAAACCCAGCTATTCCAAACTTGCTAATATTGCTGTTAAACAACAAAAGGCTTTGGAAAAGGTTCAAAATTTGCTAGACAAAAGCGATGATCTGCTTGGTGAGGAAATGGATCGAACTCAAACTCTGACTGATAATCTTCAGCGACTACAGTCTATGTTTGATAACCTTCAAAGTCGTCATGGAACTCTCTTAGCCGATCATGAGAAGCTTTCTTATGAATTTCTTCAAAGAAAGCAAGATCTTGAGAAGCTAAGGGTGAGTCATGAAGATCTTCAGAAGGAAAATGATTCATTACTTGCTCAACAAATCAGTTCCGCTCAGGAAGAATTTATTCCACCATGTTTGAAATGCATTGAACGTGAAACTGCTAATTCTTCACCTGAAAGTTCAAATGCTTCTATTGCTGCAAATTCTTCAACTATCTCTGTGGTCACAAATTCCTCATCTGAGGATACCACTAGTATCACTGACAAAAATGCAGGGTTGAAGGAATTGTATGTGACAGGTATGTACAAAAGCCTCAAAGGGCATCACACTCTTTATGATGTGCTCAAAAAGCAGATCTTGAATAGGAACCCTAGGAAAGAGGGTATTGCCTTTGAGAGGAAACTCAATGCTGATGGAACCTACTGGAAACCTGAGCAGTATCACAAAACCTCATGGGTTGCTGCGAAGGGACCTCCCGTAGATCCATCCACTTTATCTGGCTTTACTTGTGAATCCTCATATTCATCTGATGAGTCATTTGACTCCAACTATAAACTGTTCAAAAATCAGAATGGTGAAGTATTTGCTAGATATATTGGAACTAACTGCAGGAACGGTCCCCCTATGAAGAAAATCTGGGTTCCCAAAAGGTGCCTTGAAAATCTTCAGGTGAATGTCATCATGACACCACCTGTGAAGAATAGGAACCCCAGATCAAATTCTTCATATGGACCAAAGTCTTCAAATGCATCCAAGTCCTCATATGGATCAAGTTCCTCACGTGGATCCAAATCCTCATATGAACATCATTGTGCTAACACTTCTGTTTCGCAGGGAAAATCTAAGAGCTATGAATATGTGCATTATTCTTCAAATCATTATGTTCATAAGTCCTCGAAGAATTTCTCTGCTTATTCATATGCCTACTCTAACCCCTCTTCCGTGAAACGAAGTGCATTGGCTTCAATGCCACCTTTTCTCTTATGGAGCTCGCAGAATGATGAACTCTTTGCCACCCCTTAAGATGTGGGTGGTGAAGAAAAGAACTAATTTCTTATGCAGGGTCAGGTCTCCAGACGAACTTAATCGTCTGAAGAATTTGCTGGAGACCTGAAAATGCTTGAAAGGATGCAAGCTAATTATGAAGAAATGATTCATTCATTTCTCACGTCGTCATACTGCAATATATACATATGTTGCATTAATTGATGAAATTCTGTCTGATGAATTTGATGTCATATTCTTCACTCTGAAGTATATGAGTTCGTAAGAAGAACTAATTCATATACATGATGATTTACCCAAAGCTACTGAGTGGGTCCTCGACAGTGGATGTACAAATCACATGACCGGTGACAAGAGCTTACTGATGGACACTCCTTTATCTCCATCACATTTGGAGCATATCACCTACACTGACAAAGGCAAAAGAAAGGTATTGGGTCTAGGTAGGGTTGCAATCTCAAAGGATCGACACATGGACAAAGTCATGCTTGTCGAGTGCCTCGGATTCAACCTGATGTCTGTCTCAATGCTTTGTGATCTTGATATGGTTGTTGTCTTTGGCAAATATTGCTGCTTAGTGCTCATGGAATCTGACAATTCCAAAGTCTTTGAAGGCTTTAGGAGAGAAGACTTGTATATTGTTGATTTCTCTGCAGGACCACAGCCTGCCACATGTCTACTTGCAAAAGCTTCAGAAGGCTGGCTATGGCATCAACGACTGGGTCATGCTGGCATGAGGAACTTACACACGCTTGTGAAGAAGAAGCACGTCATTGGCATTAAGGGTGTCAAATTCCTCAAAGATCATCTTTGTGGGGCTTGTGAGGCTGGAAAGATGACCAGAGCCAAGCACCCCTCAAAGACTATCATGACTACCTCTCATCCTTTTGAATTGCTTCATATGGACCTCTTTGGCCCTACTCATTATGCCACACTAACAAATGCAGCATCTCTATATGGCTTTGTCATTGTTGATGATTATTCTCGTTACACATGGGTGCATGTCATTACTTACAAAACTGAAGTGCAGGAAGTCTTCAGATGATTTTCCTCAAGGGCTTCGACGAATTTTGGTGTGAAGATCAAGCATATACGTAGTGACAATGGGACCGAGTTCAAGAATACTGGTCTTGATGACTATCTTGATGAAATTGGTATTACTCATGAGCAAAATGGCGTTGTGGAGCGCAAGAACATGACTCTTGTTGAGATGGCTCGCACTATGCTTGATGAATACAAAACACCTCGTCGCTTCTGGCCTGAGGCAATTGATACTGCATGCCACATCATCAACAGGGTATATCTTCACAAATTCTTCAAGAAGACCTCATATGAACTCCTCACTGACAAGAAACCCAATGTGAGTTATTTCAAAGTCTTCGGTGCTAAATGTTGGATTAGAGATCCTCATCACAATTCTAAATTTGCACCGAAAGCACATGAGGGTTTTATGCTTGGTTACGGAAAGGACTCGCACACCTACAGAGTCTTCAACATCCATCACCACAAGGTTGTTGAAACTGTAGATATGCGGTTCGATGAAACTAACGGCTCGCAAAGAGAGCACCTACCTCCTGTGCTAGATGAAATGTCTCCTGAGGAATCCATCAAGCTGAAGGCTACTGAGGATGTCATACCTACTGAAGAATCTGCTTAAGAAGTCATTCCAGATCATGAAGAAAATCATGCGGGTGCATCTGAAGAAAATGCTGAGCCCAATCAAAGTCGTCAACCTGCTCATCCTCGCGTTGCAAATGAAGTGCAGATTGAGAGAATCATCAACGACATCAACGCACCAGGTCCTCTCACATGCTCAAAAGCTTCACATTTATCTAACTTTTGTAGGCATTTTGCTTTCGTCTCTATCACAGAGCCCACCAAAGTTGATGAGGCATTTCTGGAGCCTGAGTGGATTCAAGCTATGCAAGAGGAATTGCATCAATTCGACCTCAACAATGTGTGGGAACTTGTCAAGCAACCAGATCCTCGCAAGCACAATGTCACTGGTACCAAATGGATCTTCCGCAACAAGCAAGATGAAAATGGCCTAGTGGTGAGGAACAAGGCTCGTCTCGTAGCTCAAGGCTACACACAGGTTGAAGGAATTGATTTCGATGAAACTTTTGCATCTGTTGCTAGACTTGAGGTTATTCACATATTGCTTGCTTATGCTAACCATCATAATATCATCTTATATCAAATGGATGTGAAAAGTGCATTCCTCAATGGTAAGCTTGAGGAAGAAGTATATGTGGCTCAACCCCCAGGTTTTGAAGATCCTAAGCATCCTGACAAAGTCTTCAGACTCAATAAGGCTCTCTATGGCCTCAAGCAGGCCCCTCGGGCATGGTATGATACACTAAAGGAATTCCTCATGAAGAAAGGCTTCAAACCTGTTTCACTTGATCCGACTCTTTTCACCAAAACATATGATGATGAATTATTCGTGTGCCAAATATATGTTGATGATATTATCTTTGGCTGTACTAACCAACGTTACAATGACGAATTTGCCTATATGATGAGTGAGGAATATCAAATTTCTATGATGGGAGAACTGAAATTCTTCTTAGGTCTTCAAATTCGTCAACAACGCAATGGCATTTTCATTTCTCAAGAGAAATACCTCAAGTACGTTCTGAGGAAATTCGGCATGCAAGATTGCAAAGGCGTCAAAATCCCTATGCCCACAAATGGTCATCTATGCACCGATGAAATGGTATAGACTTCGATCAAAAGGTATACCGCTCCATGATTGGCTCTTTATTGTATCTATGTTCATCTAGGCTAGATATTATGCTTAGTGTTTGCATGCTTGCCCGTTTTCAAGCTACACCAAAGGAATCACACCATAAGGCTGTGAAACATATTCTTCGATATCTAGCTCACACTCCAACACTTGGATTATGGTATCCCAAGGGCTTGGCTTTTAATCTCATTGGATATTCTGACTCTGACTATATTGGTGATTGAGTGGATCGCAAGTCAACATCAGGCACATGCCATTTCCTCGGACGGTCTTTAGTATGTTGGTCCTCGAAGAAGCAGAACTGCGTATCACTATCTACTGCTGAAGCTGAGTACATTGCTGCTGACTCTTGCTATGCTCAATTGCTGTGGATGAAGCAAACCCTCAAGGATTATGGCATCAACATGAAGAATGTGCCACTCTACTGCGACAACGAGAGTGCCATCAAGATTGCTCATAACCCAGTTCAGCTCTCGAAGACAAAGCACATCCAGATTCGTCATCATTTTCTTCAAGATCATGTGTTGAAGGGCGACATCTCTATTGATCACGTGAAGACTGAAGAACAGCTAGCGGATATCTTCACAAAGCCCTTGGATGAGAAGAGATTTAGCAAGTTGCAGTGTGAGCTAAATATCTTAGAATCTTCGAATGTTCTTTGAAAGGACACACATCCTAACACTTATGCAAAATTGATGACTTAGATGTGCAACACACGAAGTAACATTTTTCTTCAATCAATGAAGACTAACCCTCTAAGTGTGAAGAAATTAATGAATAATTTGATTCTCAGAGCCCTACGACAATAGTACGCGGTGTCTGAAATCATCATTCTTATACGGTGGGTCACGCCACCAACAAAAAGTTGAAAATCTACAAAATTGAGTTTTTCTTCATTTTGCAAATTCTTCAAATTTTCAAATTCTTCAACTTTGCAAAGTCCTCAAACTCTTCGACTGGTGTTCTTCATTGACTATATATATATATATATATATATATATATATATATATATATATATATATATATATATATATATATTTGAGTTTTCATGTCCTCAACAGCATTCACTTAATGCTAATTCTTCAAATTGATTTTCATCTAAGTGAATGTGATCGGACCCGTTCCCCCTCTATGCTAAACTCAACCCAGTCTGTTCACAAATTCTTCATGTGCATTCTATTTGAAACCCGTTCAAAGTCTTCACTGTGTCCTTGACAGCTGAAGAATTTGCGAACGAAACTTTAAAATTTTCATATCTGAATTTTCGGCTTTTGCCGCTCAAATCGTTCCGCATCCCAAGATGGATTAAAATATTCACCCACGATCACCCACGATCTCCACCACTCTGTACGTGGGTGACACATGTCGTTAGAAGAGTAAGGGTTAGGGGCATGTTCGTCTAAAAATTTCGGACGGGCAGTTTTTTCACCGTGGCTATAAATACCCCTCCCCTATCTCTGTCCTCATTTACTTCGCTCGACCTCGATATCGCTCGAGCTCTTAAACCTAGCGCCGTCGCTACTCTCTATCATCGCCGGTGAGGAAGAGCTTCACTGCCTCGACCTCGTCGCCGTCGTACTCGCGCCGGTCGCGGAAATCTTCGCTCCGCCGCCGCCGTAGCTGTCTCTCGCCGCCAAGTTAGGGCGTGAGAGATCTGACCGAACGAACGTCTCCAACTCCACTCTCAGTTCATCGTGTTCTTCATCCAGGGTAAATAAAATCTAATTTTACTCCCCTACTTTGATTCTTATGATTTCCACAAAATCTTCAAAAGGTGTTTATTCTTCAACTTCCCATTCCATAAACACTCGAATGCTTCTGTATCTTGATTTGTTTCTCTAAGCTATGTTTTTCTTCAAGATTCCACAATTGTGTGGATTTTTAAAATCTATACAACTCTGGAACCTAAGTCAAGAACGCTTAGTGAAATTCCTCAAGAACACCTATGGTCAAATTCCTCAAGCTTGATTCTTTTGAAAAAATTCTGAGAACGCATATGACCTCTCCAAATTCTTTGCACCTATACTCTGTTCATAGGTACAAATTATCCGCTGCTGAATCACTAGGTTCTTATCAACTTAATTCATTTGTACTGTTCCTCGAAGATAAGTTGCATACTTCCTCAGAAACACCCATTGTTCAAAATACTCAAGTGAGGAAAATGGCAGATGAGAAGAGACCTCAGAAGGGAGGCAAGAGGCCTGAGACAAACACTGCTTTTGAGATCCCTGACGATATCTATGCTGAGTACTGCACACCTGATGAAGAAAAATATGGCAAAGAGAACAAGAATCAGTGCAAAGTGCGCATACAGAGGATTGAAAGGAGATGGGCTAAGGAATGGAGGGAATACTGATACGTCACTCCAAAGTACATGAAGAAATTCCCCGTAAACCCTCCATGTCCAAGACCTCCATTGGCAGCTGGCCAAGTTGCTGATCCCACAAGCATCAGGCGTGGTGAGGAATTTCCAAAAGAATGGGCCAAGCGCCAAGCCAAACTGGCCAAGCTTGCAAAAGAAGCAGTGAAGAAATTCAACGAAGATTCTCAAGCTGCTGCTCTGCCAGCAAGCCCAAGAAGGCTATGCTGAAGAAATCAGCTGTAAAGCCGAGTTCCTCAACAGCAATGCCCTCATGGCCAAGTTCCTCAAAGCCCTCAAAGCAAATTCCTCAGGAAACTTCTTCAAGGGTTGTGCAAATTCCCTCTGTTGCCACAAAGTCCTCAGTTGCTGCTGCAAAGTCCTCAACACTAGTGCATCTTGCAACGTGTCAACGGACTGCAGGCTTTTCAATTGCTTCTGGAGCATCTGCAAGTTCCTTAGCTCCACCATAGTCCTCAACAGGTCCAACTCTGCTGAAGAAAAAGGCCACTGCTGGACGTGGAACGAGGCCAAGTCCTCATAAGAAGCAAGTGGTGTTCCATGTTCCGTCTGATGACGATGAAGCTGATGATGAAGAACTTGCTGAAATCATCAGGGACAGGCAAGAAAGGGCTGCTAGAGCCAAAGGTAGTTCTGTGCCTCTAATGTTGGATCTGAAGAAGATCCTCGACTTCATTGACCTCTGGCACAAAGATCCCAACACTCCTCTGCCTGACTTGAACCTCACTGCTGGTCAAAGTCATATGTTGTCAGCATTCATAAGTGAAGAAAAATGGAAATTTGAAAAGGGCCGACAAGTCAAGAAGGCTCAATACAAGAAGGAGCATTTTCTGAAGAACAATGTTCTGAACATATCTCCTGAAGAACTTGTGACTCTGCAAATAGAAATCAAAGGTCTCAGTGATGAATTTGACAGATACTATGCCGATTGGCTAGGAGCCAAAGTCAGATTTGTAAAGCTTGCCAAGACCCTCAAGCCTAACATTGCAGGACCATCACAATGACAAAATCCTCAGGCTGATACTACTGCTCATTATACTGAAGAAAATGAAAGCGCAGCTGATGAAAATCAGGCTGCTGAAGAAACTGAGAATACCAGGGCTGATGACGAAATTCCAGCTCCTAAAGACTCTGCCAGCGCAACCACCAATGTTGCGCCTGAAGATCAACCCAGGCCTGCTGAAGCATTTGCAGCACCTGAAGAAACTGAACATGCCAGGACAACTGCATCAGTTGTGCCTGAAGAAACTGAACCAGCTCCATCTGCCCCTCCTGCTAAATCTTCAACAGTGAAGAAAATCAGTCTTCCTTCTGCATCAGAAGTGAAGAAAACAAAAGCTGCAGAGAAGGCAGTTGTGAAGAAGAGGAAAGCATCAACCTACGTATAGTCCTCAGCTCCCAAGAAAGTGAGGACTTTGACAAGCTCTTTCAATAATCCAATTGATGTTGTTCCAATCTCAATAGTGCCATCAAAGGAGCTCATTCCTTTTGGTGAAGAATATGTCATTCCAGATGACACAGATGAAGAGAATCCTTCTGCTTCTTCTTTAGAGCAGTTGGATGAAGATATTGAAGTGGAAGATATCCCTTCAACCCCACTGGTATCATCGCCAATGCCCCAGTTCACAGCTGAAGAGGCAGGCATTAAAGAAATTGAAGAAGACGTGGACATTGGTTCAACTACTCCTGTGCTGAATGATGATTATTGGAAAAATCTTCACCCCAATTCACCATTGACCACACCTTTGCATCCATTTCCTCAGTCCCCTGTGCAAACCGAAGAAATTCAAACGGGATCTGAAGGACGTCAAACTTCTCTTCTGTCCATTCCTGAGGAAGTTCCAGCTACTACTGCTGAAGAAATAGTGACTCAAACAGCTGCTGAAGAACCTGAACCTTCAATTCCTCAGTCAGCAGCTCTAGAGATATTGATCCAAGAGGTTGTGAAACCTTCAACTTCTAATCTTCAGCCCAAGCAGCAAAATCCTCATGCAAAAAGGCCAAAGTTCAAGGCTGACAATTTCTTCGCTGAGCATCATTTCTTCACTGATTTCAACCCATATGACTCAGCAAGACTTTGACACAAGCGCTTCTGGACAGCAAGCCAAATGAACTTCTATTCATCACTTCTGTTTGACAAGGACAAGGTCTTTGAGCATCGTCAAATTCCTCATGTGGATATGGAGTCCATCCCGTGCTTTCAACCTGTCTTGAATGTTCTTCACGACGCTGGGCTCCTGAACTTCTGTGCTGACATCTGCGATTGGAATGAAGAGCTAATTCTTCAATTCTATGCTACTCTGCACATCACTGGGAACGTGGCTGATGTCAATTCATGGGTGCTTGGTTGGATGACTAAGAACACGCACTACAAAGCACCGGCCTCTGAATTACTTCATGCCGTTCAAATCAGTCCACCTGCTGAAGGCGCAAGGCTTATGTATGAAGAACCTGAACTTTCTCATCATATGATGCAAGTGCTAATGAAGCCTTTGAAGTCTGGCCAAGCTCCAAGAACCACCTTCCTAGTGAAGGATTTGCTTTATGTGCCTAGGACAATCTACCGCATTCTGACCAAAACCCTCAGTCCGATCAAAGGCCACAACTCTGAAGAAGATGAAGTTGTTGGTATCATGAAGAATCTGTTGTTCAATATTATACATGGTATTCCCATTAACTACCATGATTTCTTCCTGAGGACTTTGGCAAATGTTGCACTATCACCGTTTGAGTTGAAGCCTTATGCTCCATGGATTATGAAATTCATCAGAACCAGGTCTTCAATTCACTACAAGGCAGATTGTCAGAATCACCTCAGCTATTTGCCACCCATTGAAGTCCTCAAACGGACTATTTCCTCAGTGGATGAAAAAGGCAAGGCTGCTGTTATTGATGAAGGCACTCGTCCATTGGATGGTCAGTTTCGCAAAGCTGCATCTTATTCCACCAATGATGACTCTGCAACTCAAGACTCTGCCGCAAAAGCTTCAAAGCCAATTCCTCAAGCCACTGCCCCACGCGTGATGACTGATCGTGAGCTTCTACTAAGTCTTCATCAGAAGGTCGATCGCAATCACAAATGGGTCAAGCGTCAATTTGGCTCAATTCTTCAGAACATGACTGTCACGCAAAACACTATGAAGAAGAATCACTATTATGCTCATGAAATCTTCGATCGCACTTGGGCCATATTGTCTCACCTCTATGGTGATGAAGACCTCAAGCAGATGGGATTTCAACAGGACTTTGAATGGTCTCAGCCTCCTTCGAAGAAATTCAAGAAGGTCAAAGTTCCTCAGCTCGTCACAAGTTCATATTCTTCATCGCGTGAGACAGATGAAGCTGAAGATCTCAACGACACTGCGGCAGGCCCTACCTCAATGGACAACCCCAACAACGCTGGCGCTCCTCCATCGACTTCATGATGATATTCTTCAGGGGCGTTAGTCCTCATTTTTCGTCCCTTTTGGTCATTCGATGACAAAGGGGGAGAAATTTGAGTTAGTCTTCAAGCGGGTCTTATATATGGCCTATTTTTTCTGTTAAGTTACAACTCTTGCTTTTCTGAGGTGTTTGCTCTGATGAGTTGTAAACTTAAGTCCTATGGTGGTCTGATACTTTTGAACTACTTTCTGCATGCTTATTTCCTCAAGTACTTTAATGCACGCATGTTGAATTTCATCAGACACCATATTTCATCATGCATTACAAATTCTTCATATCATATGATTAATGCGTGTATGAATTACAAGATATAGGGGGAGATCTCCATGATATTACTCTACAATGTGCATTTGCAATCCAAAGCAAATTCCTCATATGCACATCTTTAGGGGGAGTTCTTCTATATCTTGCAATCAAATTCCTCAATATCAGTATTTACACTTCATATGTTTTATCCCCGCTGAAAACTTAGCCTTTTTGTGATCAATCTCCAAAAAGGGGGAGATTGTAAGTGCATGTAGTGCCCCTTAGTAATTTTGGTGTATTGAAGACTTATAGGTTAAGGGACTAATGCGTTTGTGAGTATACACAGGTTCTATAAGTCTATGAGGAGTTTGATATTTACGATGAAAGTCGACCCCTAAAAATGAATATCTTCATTTGAAGACTTTGGTTTTCTTGAAGACTTTGAAAATGAGGAAATTGGTGTGACCTTGAAGACTTTGATATTGATGCGAGGACTATGAAGCGTGAAGACTTTTGTTTTTGTAGTTTCATTTTCTCTTTCTTGAGTCATAGGAAACACCGTACTGTTAAAGGGGGTCAAGGTAAAGCTAAGGAAAAGTTTCCAAGTGATGCTCATCTCAAATCCTACACCTACCCAATCCTTTCGAGTGAAGCCACTGTAAATCTCATACAGTTCAGCCAATTTCTTCAGTGACAGAGACGAAGATCTTCTGTTCTTTGAGGAATTTGTTCTTACTGAGGAGTTAGGAATTCGTCAGTGCGGATTGCCTACAAGTGAGGAACATGATAGCCCTGAGGAATTTGAGAGCTCAAATTTCCGACCGTTGCTGTGCTACGCGCCAGCTGTCCCAAATATCTTATCCACCTAACGGTCATATCATTGAAGGGCATTTATGTCTTATCTTATCGGGCTGCTCCTCGGCTATAAATAGCCGCCCCCTACAACCACCAGCTGGTTGGCTGCTCCGAGAGAAACCGACACTTGTCATTTAGAGCATCCTATCCTCCAAGGACTTTGAGAGAAAATCATCAGTGAGGAAAAACCCAAACCCAACACCTAAAACCCAAAGTGATTGAGCATCACTGAAGAGATTGTTCCTGTGTGGAACCGACGCTTGTTACCTTTGAGGACTGTGCATTCTCCAGACGGTTAGGCGTCATGGTCTAGAGCATCCAAGAGGAATTGTGGATCGCCGAGTGACCAAGTCTGTGAAGGTTTGAAAGTCACCTGTGAAGACTTACCTCGAGTGATTGGGCGAGGTCTGTGTGACCTTAGCTCAAGGAGAATACGGTGAGGACTGTGTGTCCTCAGGTTTAAATACCTAGCCGCTCCAACTAGACATACAACTGTCACAGCAGTTGGAACTGGTCTACCAAATCATTGTCTTCATCGAGCTACTGGTTCTATTTTCTCAACCCTTTCATTTCCTCATTCATGTGTTGATGAAATTGATCGTTATTGTTTGAAGACTTTGACTGAAGACTTTCTCAATTTCCTTAATCCTATTTCTTCAGTCATCTAGTCTTTTGCCTGCTTATCCTGTTTACACGCTACCTGTGCTCTGTGCTTGTTTCATATCATCATGTTGATTGTGTTACTGCCATGTTATGCTTGCACCTGAGTACTTATTCCGCTGCTTGTAGTTTGTCACTTAGCAAATTCCTCAAGTAGTATTTCCTCAGTGACGAATTTGTAAAAATCGCCTATTCACCCCCCTCTAGTCGATATAACGCACTTTCAGTGCCACATGGGGCAATAAACATGGTTTTCTCTTCATCCTCCTTAGCCATGAAGATCTGATGGTAGCCGGAGTATGCGTCAAGGAAGGAGAGCAAATCACATCCTGAAGTGGAGTCAACGATCTGGTCAATGCGCGGCAAGGGGAAGGAATCCTTTGGACATGCTTTGTTCAAGTCAGTGAAGTCAATACAAAGTCTCCACTTCCCATTTGCCTTGCGTACCACCACTGGATTTGCTAACCAAGTTGGGTGCAATACTCCTCTAACCAAACCAGCTGCTTAAAGTTTCTTAATTTCCTCGGCAATGAACTGTTGCCGCTCCAAGGCTTGCTTTCTGACCTTTTGCTTGATGGGACATGCATGAAGACAGACAACAAGGTGGTGCTCGGTTACCTCCCTGGGAACACTGGGGATGTCAGATGGTTGCCATGCAAACACGTCGACATTCACCCGCAGGAAGGCAACGAGCGCTGTCGGTTCTATATCCGGCATATCTCGTAGTAGGGGTCCTAAGCTAGGCGTCTTGGAGCGATGGTAACATGGACACAGGATTTTACCCAGGTTCGGGCTCTCTCGAAGAGATAATACCCTACGTCCTGCTTTTGATTGTATTGATATGGGTGTAGTACAGGGTACATGTATCTACCACAAGATTGTTCTAATGAATATGAGATGATCTATTGACTAGCCTGACCTCGGTTTATATAATACACCGGAGGCCTAGGGTTTAGAGGAGCCCTCGTCTTGTACGCCAAGTCTTGTGGAGTCTTCCTTGTATGCGGCATGGGCTGCCCGAACTGGCCCAATAGTGAACCACCATGGGGGTCCTAGGCCCGATCCACCTGGTCGGGAGACGACGTGATGAGTATCCCCTAGTCCAGGACACCGTCAGTAGCCCCCTGAACAGGTCTTCAAGTTGGGGACGCTCCTCGATTCTTTCGAACTGCTCTTCATCTTTGGTCGTCGGTCTTGAAAACTGGTTCGACAAATTTTCTCATCTTCAGTCTTGTGGATCGCCGAAGCGAATCCGAAGAGTTTACACGTCGGGTATCCGAGGAGCCCCTTTAAGTTTTCGGCCTTTATCAATGCCTTGTTATTTTTACACCACACCTTGGGTTTGAAGTGCTTCCCGTGCGGCGGTGTCCTCTCATGTCCGAGCTCCAACGCCGGACTCTATCCAAGCTCCAACGCCGGACTCTATCCAAGCTCCAACGCCGGACAGCATTCGAGGTGTCTTTTTGCAGCTGAGTTCCAACGCCGGACTGCATCCGAGCTCCAACGCCGGACTATATCCGAGCTCCAACGCCGGACTGCATCCGAGCTCCAACGCCGGACTATATCCGAGCTCCAACGCCGGACTGTATCCGGGGTGTCATAGATCACCTTGGTTCAAAAAAATTGAAGGAGTTCAGCCGAGCTTAATGCCAAAAATGTCCTATATGGATCTAGCCACTTGCATCCAAGCTTAATGCCGGACTGCTTCCGAGGTGGTGCACCACCTCGGCCGTGGGCTGATTGTTTGTGGATTTTATTTCCCGATTGGTGCAATTTATTTGCTGACGAGATGTATAGCCAGTAGCCCTCAAGGTGTGTGTCGGCCTAAAATCCGAGATGCAACTGAAGGAAAACATGAAACCGCTGATCCCAGTAGCCCCTGAGGTCGATTCACGGAATCGGCCTGAGGATCAACTCCTAGCTTGGCAGCATACGTAGGAATAGAAACACAGTGTAATATGTTAGAGGATATAGTGATTGGCGGACATGCCCTTTAGAGAGGGTCTTTGAGAAGTCATCATAATATATTAGCTTGATGCTAGATAAGTCCCAGATGGTACCTACTGTTGTTCGAAGACGCGTTTGCACATAGCTCGGTCAAGCCGAACACTTAGCAGTTTGAATTTTCTGCATTGAATAGGCAATGCAGTAGCCCCCGAGCCACTGGTCGGGTGGCAACACCAGATCAGGGGATCGATGTGCCCCTTTAATATTTGTAAATGATAAGCCCGAAGCCAAGTAGCCCCCGAGCCTTAATGTGGGCACGGGTGGCCGAATTAAGGATCGATATCCGGAGTAAAATCACAAATTATGTGTAATGATTCTATGTATCCAAGTACTCTACATCATTAATGCTCGGATCCGCATTGTACAAAACTTTGTTGACCAACCATCGGCTTCAACCTCCTCGGCCAGTAGCCGGGGAGTGTTTGCCCTACTTTATAAAGCCTTTATGAGGGCAAAAATTTACGACAAACAAGGCAATCCAGCCATATGGTTTTATAAACAAAGCTATGCGGAGAGATATGTTATATTACTATTTAACGTAAGAAACATCTTCCAAAGAAAATAGTCCCACTATCGGTTCCTTTCTTTGGGTTGTCATGCTGACCATGATCATGAAACCTCACCTCCGATCAATGTGGGAGAAAAATATTGAGGATTTAGTTTGGGGAAAGTTCCCGAACTATGTGGTCTTTAGCGAACCTAAATTTTCACTTCCGTCATTGCCGACCAATTATATCCTTTAAGATGGCTAGCTTTCGGCTTCACCCAGTCTGAGGTACTAACTCGGATGACTCGGTAGTAACGATCACAGAGGTGCTCCCTTTACCGCCGAGCCGAACGATCGGGAACGTAGGGGTAAGCACAGGAGCCAGGCAACCCAGCTTGGCCAAAATCTTAAGTCAGATTGATGCATATTTAGGGCTTTATAACGATAATTATGGAAGGCAGCGCTTGTATAATGAATACAAACGCTGATGGTATATGTTTATTTTGACTCCGTTGCGACCGTTTATCATTTGAAAGTGGCCCATCGTCGGCTTCTATCCCTTTGTAGATGCTACGCAGGGTGTTTCCACAGTAACAAGACAACCCTTAGCCGACGTCTCGGTGCCCGGAGGCGGTTGTGTTGGCGGAAACGAGGCAATCAGATATGCGGGCTTTATAACTTTCACTTAGTCATAGGAGCTTAAAGTTGGGAGGCCAGTTACTAGCCCCCGGTTAGTGTTCGGCGTCAGCCGAGGTCAAGCCGTTAACACTTCGGCCAATGTTATGAACGGCCCATCATTTAACATGGGGTGACCTCCATCGAGCTTATAGTTTAACACAGTCATCGGATCGCTGACCAGTTTACGCTTATTGTGACAGTCAGTTTTTGGCTTTCTCCACTAAGGCGCTTAACCATGTGAGCTGGAAGCACAATCGCAGTGGTTCTCCCTTTGCACACCTAGCCGAACACTGCGGAACGAAGGAGGCAAGCACGGGAGCCCGGCAACCCAACTATTGGCTGAAGATACAATTCGAACTGATGCATATAATGCAATATCCGAGAATGTTTTACCGAGGAGTCCATGGAGTACCTTGGCTTTTGGTGGGTTCGGCTCTAGTTGCAGCCCCGCTTTGATATTGCTGAAGCTTTAAAGGTGTTCGGCGTCGTACTATAAGACTTATGCTGGAAACACACAAATAGGTTAAAAGTGCCATAAGCTTGGAAAAACAAAGAACTTCAGTAAAAACTTTACGTCTGAACTAAATCAAGTTTTTTGTGCCAATCCGAAATTGGTCTTAAAAAAATTGTGCTTCTGTCGTGCTTTAACATGACACATCCAATCTCAAGACTTCAAGCGGGACAGCCTACGGCTTCAACCTCCTATCCCGAAGGCGGAGTACTTCTCGTTAGGCCAGTTTAGTGAACTAAACTCGAGCGGCTTTGAGAGAGAAACTAGGCTCCCCGGCTATTGACCACACACTCGGGAGTGATAGAAAAAGACTTTGCAACGACTAAGAAGAAAACAATTATTATAGAATGGCTCATATAAATTTAAGAGCCCCCAGTTAACTTGGGTAAGAGAAGTGTTTTTAACAAACTAAGTTTTTTGTTTAGCACAAATGTAATGCTTGGTCGAACCTAACAAAAATTAAACATTAAAAAAAGTGAGCATGAAAGCGACTTAGCTGGTTAATGTGCTCGGTGTTGATGACGCGGCCCGAGCTTACGGTGGGACGAGGTCCCAGCCCCAAGCCAGTCCTGACGTGGCCGAGCGAAGAGCTCGGCACTCCGAAGTGGCGACACAACATGACCGCTGTGGAGAGGTGAAGCTCCCAGTCTAGCCGAGGTGACGGAGCAGGTCGGCGGGTGACGCCGGAGCCCCCCACGTCAGCCGACGTGTCGAAACAGGTCGGCGTCGATTTACCTGTGCACATAAAATAGTGCAAACCAAAAGTAATAAAAAATAGAGATAATAATATATGTTTTTTTAAATCTACTTAATTAACTTAAGCGTAGTAAGTAATTAAAGAAATATGGCTTGAGCGCCGAGGTCGGCTCGATGGCATGACGGCGTTGTGGCGCGGCGATGTCGACACAGGTCGGCCAGCCTCGGTGACGGCGAGACGCCGGCTAGACCGACGTCGTGCACAAGTGTCAACAAAATAACCCTGCAAAAATAATGCAGTGCAAAACAACAGAAAATATTCTGTGTGCAATAATTTTAGGAGCTAACCGAATAGTTAGGAAAAATAAAACATGTTCGACGGCGATGACCGGGACTGGTCTGTACAGAACTAGTATCAGTGAGCACCAAGAATTAGGTCACTTTGATCTTTATGTGAAGTAGTACTTGAATTACTAGAATTCGCTGACCAAAATCGAGGTACCGTACTCCAAGACTAGTATAATCAATTGGGTTATAGATTTATGCAATTTTCAACAAAAAAATAGCAGAAGACCAGCGACCAACTAGGAGCTGGGGAAAAAAAATCTCCCTGATCTGTGTTCGGAGGTCCTTATCTCCATGTGGTCGCTCGGGACGTGCTGCCGCCGCTCCATGTATGCGTTGCTGCATGTGCGCCCCTGAGAAGCCGATCAAGCCAGAGCTAACGCCCATCACGTGGTGGCAACAATGACCAAAAAAGGACTATTGAATTAGTAATCCAAGATGAATTAGCATATTCAAGTAAAAATAGGATATCTATCAATTAAATATGAAAAACGTGATCAATTTAGCACAAGTAGTACTTCCCTTGCTAGTATATTCATGATTACGCTTTTACTTTGCTAGCTTGGTTATGGGACTTGTGCGGGGATCATCTCCTCATGTGACTTTATGTCCAGATGGGGCCGCCGCTTCGACGGACCGAATTTTAAATTGGTCACTAAAGGTCTACACAGAAAAAATCATGCAAACCAGCAGAACAATATCCAGTGCGTATTTAATATATACTGTGCAGGTAACTGGAAAAATAGAACTTGATATTCCTGTTTGAGTAGCGAGGCGCTGAAATTCGAGGTGAAAAAGCCTGAACTGATCGGACTAGTACTACCTTGTATGAAGATCAATCAGACCTCAAAAGACGTGATGACTAAATATTTTTAGTGGAGTCCTATACATGAACTCCTAGTGGATTTGTACTAGTAGTTCAAGGCGTTTTGGTTCTCCACGTGCCCCAGCTTCGCTCCATCTCTTCTAACACTGGTTTGACCTCCACGTGAAGTAGCAGCCATGAAGGGATTCAACAAAACTGCACCATCTGACAAACGGCACTGTCGCTACCTTAATAATAAAATAAAAGGAAAAGGAGAGGAGAGGATCATCCCTATGCATGCACTGCATGGGGAGGGCGGCTTCTGGCCCCTTCGTGTCCGCTTGGGACCCAGGATCACACGAGGCCAGTGCTCAGCCGACGAAGACGCTTTTTGTCCTCAGTCGTGCCGATCTCTTGATGCTTAGCGGCTGCCCGGCGCATAATTTTTTTATCCGATCTAAGATCGAAGTTGTTCTGGACGAGCCTGTGAAATAAGATTGCGATCCAACAACAACAACTCTCGAAGAAATAAATTTGTGTGGAACAAATCTAACTGAAAAAATAGCACCTGATCATCTCATCGATCCGCGGCGATCACCCAGCAGGCTCTCAATGAAAGCACCAATGTCGGTTCTATATCTGGCATATCTCGTAGTAGGGGTCCTAAGCTAGGCGTCTTGGAGCGATGGTAACATGGACACAGGATTTTACCCAGGTTCGGGCTCTCTCGAAGAGATAATACCCTACGTCCTGCTTTTGATTGTATTCATATGGGTGTAGTACAGGGTACATGTATCTACCACGAGATTGTTCTAATGAATATGAGATGACCTGTTGACTAGCCTGGCCTCGGTTTATATAATACACCGGAGGCCTAGGGTTTAGACGAGCCCTCGTCTTGTACGCCAAGTCTTATGGAGTCTTCCTTGTATGTGGCATGGGCTGCCTGAACTGGCCCAATAGTGAACCACCATGGGGGTCCTCAGCCCGATCCACCTAGTCGGGAGACGACGTGATGAGTACCCCCTAGTCCAGGACACCGTCAAGCGCGCTTTCCTATTTGTCATCGAGGGTGGCACTAATGGTGAAGGTACGTTCTTTGTTGCAGGAAAGGTAGCCTTGGATCTTTTGCTAGCCGAACTTTCCAGCAATTCACTGCCGGGCGTAGCGCACTCCGAAGAGGTGCGCTTCCCGGGGTCCTTATCGTTCTCCTTGCCAGCTTTCTTAACTTTCTTTTCCTCCTTGGCGGGAGCCGAGGCCTTGACGGCCTCTACTGCTACTGCATCTCTATACATCTTGTCGACACCGATAACTGCATCCCTCTTATCTAACGGAATGGAGATGACTCCCATAGGGCCCGACATCTTCAAAGTGTTATATGCATAATGGGAGGCCGCCATGAACTTAGCCAAAGCTGGGCGACCAAGGATTCGGTTAAATGGCAGGGGAAGCTCAACAACATCGAACACAACCTTCTCAGTCCTAAAGTTTAGTTCCCCGCCAAACATCCCCGGCAAAGTAATTTTTTTCTTCGGCTGACTCCTTCCTTGGTTGATCCACTGGAAAGTGCCAGTCTTCTTCAGGTCTTTGCCAGGAATTTGAAGTTTCTTAAGCACGTCAGGGGAAATCAAGTTCAACCCTGCTCCACCATCAACCAACAACTTTGTGACCTTGAGGTTGCGGATTGTTGGTGAAACCAACAACGGCAAGCATCCAACCGTAGTAGTGCGATCAGGATGATCCTCAACGTAAAAAATGATGGGTGTGCGAGACCACTTGAATGGTTCTCGAGCGCTTGCTACTGATACGTCTCCAACATATCTATAATTTTTTATTGTTCCATGCTGTTATATTATCATTCTTGGATGTTTTACAATCATTTTATAGCAAATTTATATCATTTTTTGGGACTAACCTATTGACATAGTGCCCAGTGCCAGTTGCTATTTTTACTTGTTTATTACTTTGCAGAATATCCCTATCAAACGGAGTCCAAACGCAGTGAAACTTTTTGGAGATTTTTTTGGACTAGAAGACAACTTGGGAGCCAAGGAAGCACCTGGTGGGAGGCCCGTGGGGACCACAAGACACCAGGGTGCGCCCAGTAGCCCAGGCGCGCCCTGGTGGGTTGTGGGGCCCACGGGGGTCTCCTGCAATGCCTCTTCGCTCTATAAATACCCAAATATTCCAGAAACCCTAGGGGAGCAGACGAAACACAATTCCAGGCATCGCAAGTTCCAGAACCACGAGATCCAATCTAACACCATCACATAGGGGTTCATCATCCTCATTGGGGCCTCTCCGATGATGCGTGAGTAGTCCACCATAGACCTACGGGTCCGTAGGCCGTAGCTAGATGGCTTCTTCTCTCTTTTTGATTCTCAATACAATGGTCTCTTGGAGATCTATTTGATGTAAACCTTCTTTGCGATGTGTTTGTTGGGATCCGATGAACTTTGAGTTTATGATCAAATCCATATCCATGAATATTATTTGAGTTTATTTGATCTCTTATATGCATGATTATTTATAGCCTCGTATTTATTCTCCGAATCTTTGGTTTAGTTAGGCCAACTAGATTGATTTTTCTTGCCATGGGAAGAGGTGCTTTGTGATGGGTTCAATCTTACGGTGTCCTCACCCAGTGACAGAAGGGGTAGCGAGGCTCATATGTATGGTCTCTATTAAGGATAACAAGATGGGGTCTATTCCTACATGAATAGATCTTGTCTACATCATGTCATCGTTCTTATTGCATTACTCCATTTCTCCATGAACTTAATACACAAGATGCATGCTGGATAGCGGTCGAATTGTGGAGTAATAGTAGTAGATGCAGGCAGGAGTCGGTCTACTAATCTTGGACGTGATGCCTATATATTGATCATTGCCATGGATATCGTCATAATTATTCGATCTTCTATCAATTGCCCAACAGTAATTTGTCTACCCATCGTGTGCTATTTTCTCGAGAGAAGCCACTAGTGAAATCTCTGGCCCCCGGGTCTATCTTTTATCATATTGCTGTCAGATCTATTTTTCACCGCACTTGTTTTCAGATCTATTATTCCAAAACCCCAAAAATACTTTGCTGCACTTTTTATTTGCATCTTTTATTTCGTGTTTTATTCAGATCTATTTATCCAAACACATAAAAAGCAATCTATCTTTTTACCGAGGAGGGATTGACAACCCCTCTTACGCGTTGGGTTGCGAGGATTTGTTCTTTGTGTGCAGATATCGTTTACATAGTGTTGCTTGGTTCTCCTACTGGATTGATACCTTGGTTTCATAATTGAGGGAAATACCTACCGTAGCTGTACTACATCATCCCTTCCTCTTTGGGGAAATACCGACGCAGTTTCAAGCCGCATCAAAAGAAATTTCTGGCGCCGTTGCCGGGGAGACATCATCAACATCTATCAGGTTCCTAATCACAAATCTCATCTACTTGCAAATTACATTATTTGCCATTTGCCTCCCGTTTTCATCTCCCCCACTTCACAATTTTTTGTCATTTTATTCGCCTTCTTTTTCGTTCGCCTTTTTCTCGTCAGATCTCTTCCTTGACTAGTTTGTTGCTATGGCTAGTTCTTCCTCTATTGCATGTACCCCCGAGAATGAGGTTCTTAATTTTAAACAAAGGGGAGGGGAGAATCTAAAAGATGCTTGGTATAGAATTTCTAATGCTCGTAATAGATCTATTCGTAAGCAATCTACCATTGTTCTTCTTCGTAGTTTTTATGTGGGCATTACCACTTGGTATAGATTCATCCTTGATACTATTACCGGTGGAAATTTCTTGATGTGTCCATGTTTGGAAGCTTTTAATGCCATGGGATATCTAGTGGGTGCACCACCTATCGTTGTTAATGAAACAAATTTAACTCTTGAGCATGTTATGCAAAGATTAGATGCTATTGAAAAGAAGATAATTACCGAAGAACAAATTGGAAACTTGGACAAAAGGATGCATAATCTTGCTAATAAGATTGGGTCAAAAGCGGGAGATGTTTTTAAATTACTAAGGGAAAAGGAAACCGTAGTTTATGAAAGAATAGGAGAAAGCCCCTCTCGGATTGATAAGTTGGAAGAAATTTTTAGTAACTTAAGCTCGGCCTTTTCTTCTGTCAAAACTATTGAAAATACTCCCGTAAGAATTTGCCAGTCTACGCAGGTCACTAGGAACAAAGGTGCCACATCTAATAGCCACAAGGAAGATCTTAAAATGATTAGCATTTATCCCGATTTTGTTGAAGTGGTAAAAGATCCTACTTGCAAGAAAGAATTCTTCAATATTATTCCTAGAAGTATTGTCATTGAAAATATGCATGCTAAATCCTTGAAAAATTCTAGTTGTGTGATTGAGGAGTTGGAAACTAAAGATGACAATACTTGAATCTATGCATTATGCCTAGCTAGGGGCATAAAACGATAGTGCTTGTTGGGAGGCAACCCAATGAATAAAATTTATTTTTGCCTTTTTCTTTCTGTTCTTGAGTGTTTTCATAATTATTCTACTGTTATGATTGTGTTTTTTATGTTTTAATTAGTGTTGTGCCAAGTAAAGCCTTTGGGATAGCTTTGGGTGATAGTTGATTTGATCCTGTTGAAAAACAGAAACTTTTGCGTGCAGTAACAGAATTGTTAAAATTCACAGAAGCGACCAAAAATTCCTAATTTTTTACACACGATTGATATACAAATTTCCTATGTTTTCCTAATTTTTCAGAATTTTTATAGTTAAATAAATCTGAGAACAATTCGCAGCTTTACAGACTGTTCTGTTTTTGACAGATTCTTTTTTTTTTGCATTGTGTGCTTATTTTGATAAATCTATGGATTGTATCGGGGGGTATAAGCCGTGAAGTTAGAATACAGTAGGTATAATGCAATAACAAAATATGAATGGGTTTGCAACAGTACTTAAAGTAAAGATTGGTTTTCTTATACTAATGGATCTCACGAAGGTTTTGTTAAGTTTTGTGTGATTGAAGTTTTCAAATTTTGGGTGAGATCACGATGGATGAAGGAATAAGGAGTGTCAAGAGCCTAAGCTAGGGGATGCCCCATGGCACCCCAAGTTAATATTCAAGGAGAACCAAGCAACTAAGCTTGGGGATGCCCCGGAAGGCATCCCCTCTTTCTTCTGACGACCATCGGTATTTTACTTGGAGCTATATTTTTATTCGTCACATATCATGAGTTTTGCTTGGAGCGTCTTGTATTATATGAGTCTTTGCTTGTTTTGCTTTTTAGTTTTTCACAAGTATCCTTGTTGAACACACCTATTTGAGAGAGCCAAAATTATGCTATGATTTGTTAGAATTGCTCTATATGCTTCACTTAAATTTTTTGAGCCATGGAATTGCTCTAGTACTTCACTTATATCTTTTTGAGCACGATGTGCTTTGAAATTTTTGAATAAATACTCGCATGCTTCACTTAGATTAATTTGAGAGTTAGTAAATTTTTGAAGAAATTCTCTCATGCTTCACTTATATTATTTTGAGAGATGAAATTTTTTATGATCATGTTCTTCACTTAAATTTATTTGAGCTTGTCAAAAGCAATTGCAATATATGAAATTAGTCCCAAAGTGATAGATATTTAAGAGGGATATAATAAAAACTTTCGTGAAGATCATTGGACAAAATAAACTTGATTCTCTGTAATAGTTTTGAGATATGATGATAGTAATATATGAGTCATGTTGGTGAGTAATTATGATTTAGTAAGAATATTGGTGTTGAGGTTTGTGATTCCCTATGCAAGCACGAAAGTCAATAGTTATGCAATGAAATTACATCTTACTGGTGGTGCATTATTCGGTGTTAGTTATGCTTAATGCTCATTTATGAGAATTTTTGTTTCTTGGTTGGTTGCTTCTCAATCTTTTTGCTAGCCTCCACTTGTACTAAGTAGAAATGCTACTTGTGCATCCAAAATCCTTAAACCTAGTTTTGCCATATGAGTCCACCATACCTACCTATATGCGGTATTTCTGTGCCGTTTTAAGTAAATTTGTATGTGCCAACTCTAATTTTCAAAATGAATTTCCTTTTTGTGTGCCTGTACCGCTCATGAAGCGGCAGGGGGTGGTCAACATTTTCCATGCTAGATGTGTTATTCTCAAGATGAGTATTTATTCACTTGTCATTGCATGAGAGTGTGCGGCAATAGGGATGCCCAGTCTCGAAATGAAAAAGAAATTTACATTATGTTGTCAAATAATAAATTCCTTGGAAAGTGTTGGTATGGACCGTACCCGTGGATACGGCTAGCCGTGGAGTGTAAAAGTATGGTGGAAAAAGGAATAAACTTTATTTTATGTTTGGGAACTGCCTACGATATATCTAGCATGGAAAGTGTTGGGAAGTACTCGGTCGTTTTCGTTGACGGGAAAAGCATGCCTCTCAAAATATTTTATCTCTCAATTTAAGCTTTGAGCTCTGGCACCTCTACAAATCTCTACTTCCCTCTGCGAAGAGCCTATCTATTTACTTTATGCAAAAAAAAAATTACTTGAGTCTCCATCTTCTCTTATAAAGCACCAACTAGGGAGTACTATGATCATACTTGTGCATTGGATGTAGCTAATATTCGAGTGTGTTTCATGAATGGATCAATGATTGAGCATGATGGGCTAGGGATAACTTTCTTTAGTGTTGATATTTTGAAAGACATGGTTGCTTATTGATATGCTTGAGTATTGAAGTTATCATGTCAAATATAGACTATTGCTTTGAAGCATCAAAAAGTCCAAATGTCCATGCTACAAAAGAAAAGAATATGTGATGAACATGTTAGGCAGCATTCCACATCAAAAATTCTGTTTTTATCATTTACCTACTAGAGGACGAGCAGGAATTAAGTTTGGGGATGCTGATACGTCTCCAACGTATCTATAATTTTTTATTATTCCATGCTGTTATATTATCATTCTTGGATGTTTTACAATCATTTTATAGCAACTTTATATCATTTTTTGGGACTAACCTATTGACATAGTGCCCAGTGCCAGTTGCTGGTTTTTGTTTGTCTTTTACTTCACAGAATATCCCTGTCAAACGGAGTCCAAACGGAGCGAAACTTTTTGGAGATTTTTTTGGACCAGAAGACAACTTGGGAGCCAAGGAAGCACCTGGGGGAGGCCCGTGGGGAACAAAAGACGCCATGGCGCGCCCAGGAGCCCAGGCATGCCCTGGTGGGCTGTGGGGCCCATGAGGGTCTCCTGCACCACCTCTTCGCTCTATAAATACCCAAATATTCCAGAAACCCTAGGGGAGCAGAGGAAGCACAATTCCAGCCGCCGCAAGTTCCAGAACCACGAGATCCAATCTAACACCATCACGGAGGGGTTCATCATCCTCATTCGTGCCTCTCCGATGATGCGTGAGTAGTCCACCATAGACCTACGGGTCCGTAGGCAATAGCTAGATGCATTTTTCTCTCTTTTTGATTCTCAATACAATGGTCTCTTGGAGATCTATTTGATGTAAACCTTTTTTGCGGTGTGTTTGTTGGGATTCAATGAACTTTGAGTTTATGATCAGATCTATATCCATGAATATTATTTGAGTTTCTTTGATCTCTTATATGCATGATTATTTATAGCCTCGTATTTCTTCTCCGAATCTTTGGTTTAGTTAGGCCAACTAGATTGATTTTTCTTGCCATGGGAACAGGTGCTTTGTGATGGGTTCGATCTTACGGTGTCCTCACCCAGTGACAGAAGGGGTAGCGAGGTACGTATGTATGGTTGCTATTAAGGATAACAAGATGGGGTCTATTCCTACATGAATAGATCTTGTCTACATCATGTCATCGTTCTTATTGCATTACTCCATTTCTTTATGAACTTAATACACTAGATGCATGCTGGATAGCGGTCGATGTGTGGAGTAATAGTAGTAGATGCAGGCAGGAGTCAGTCTACTAATCTTGGACGTGATGCCTATATATTGATCATTGCCTTGGATATCGTCATAATTATTCGATATTCTATCAATTGCCCAACAGTAATTTGTCTACCCACCGTGTGCTATTTTCTCGAGAGAAGCCACTAGTGAAATCTACGGCCCCCGGGTCTATCTTTTATCATATTGATTTCAGATCTATTTTTCACCGCATCTGTTTTTAGATCTATTATTCCAAAAACCCAAAACTACTTTGCTGCACTTTTTATTTGCATCTTTTATTTTGCGTTTTATTCAGATCTATTTATCCAAACACATACAAACTAATCTATATTTTTACCGAGGAGGGATTGACAACCCCTCTTACGCATTGGGTTGCAAGGATTTGTTCTTTGTGTGCAGGTACCGTTTACATAGTGTTGCTTGGTTCTCCTACTGGATTGATACCTTGGTTTCATAACTGAGGGAAATACCTATCATAGCTGTAATGCATCATCCCTTCCTCTTTGGGGAAATACCGATGCTGTTTCAAGCCGCATCAGCTACTGGCTCTACCGCATTGACCTCACGCGCCCATTGCTTGAGTTGGCGGTGAGAGGAGTGCAAAGATGTGCCCCCGTAAATGCACACTGCCTCGATAGCCTTCTAAAATTCCTGTTCGCTGGTCTCATCATCTTCCTCTTCACTATCATCTTCATTTTCCTTTTTCTGACGGCCTCTGGCGGGTTTTTCCTTCTGCGGATCGACTTTGCCGGGATGACCATTGTGGCCACCACGGCCTTTCCCGCCAGCACCATTCTAGCCTCTCTCCTTATCATGCCTTTCATACTCAGCCTTTTGCTTCTCGCCCAGTTGTTCAACTTGTTTGCAGTCTTGGAGATCGTGACCCTTGGTCCTGTCGATCTTGCAGTAAGGCCCGTTGGACTTGCCGGTTTTCTCAGCTACCGCAGCCGCCCGGCAATCAACGCAAGTAGCAGCTTCCTTGACGGGTGTCTCAGTTTTTGCTTTCTTGCCGGTGCTAATATCACCGGAGCTCTAAACGTCCATCACTGCTTTCTCCTTACGCTTCTGGTTGCGCTTTCTGTTCCTCTTCCTGGGGGTGGCGGCGTCATCGTCGTCTTCCGAATCGACTTCGACACCAACCTCCTCCCCTGGAAGTCTTCTCCCCTCTTCAGCGCGAGCACATTTGTTCGCTAACGTGTAGAGTTCGTTGACAGTCTTGTGCAGCCGAACATTCATCTTGGCCCGCATCCTCTGCTTGCACACATTCGTGTGGAATGCAGCAATCACAGCTGCTGGGTGTATCTTCGGGACGTTGCAGTGCACTCGGCTGAACCTTTGCAGATACTTGCGCAAACTCTCCCCTTCTTTTTGCAGAAGGGCTTGTAGGTCACTGGGCTGCCCAGGTTCTTGATGGCCGCCCGTAAAGGTGCCAACGAACTCGTTGCAAAGGTCTGCCCATGAAGAAATGGAGTCTTCCGGCAAGTGCATCAGCCAAGACCTCACATTAGGCTTGAGGGCCAACGGGAAGTAATTGGCGAGCACTTTCTCATCTCTTCCCCCAGCAGCTTGAATGGCAATCGTATAGATGCCCAAAAACTCTACTGGGTTCAGTTTTCCATCATACTTCTCCGGCAGGTCATGCTTGAAGGTGCGAGAGGACGACCAACGTACTTGCCACAGCTCACGAGTGAAGGCGGGGCACCCTACCTCGTAAGGCAACTACCCGCCAACACTGGGCGCGGGTTCGTCAACGTCAGGTCCATTACGCTTGTCTAATTGATAGCATGCCTCACGGCTCCGCTCAATGGTGACGCGGGCATCTTCCTTCTTCTTGTCTCTCAACACTTGGCATTGATCTCTCTCGAGTTGCGGATCGGACGAGGCCATTGACGCTTCATCAGGATCGTCGACGGCCTGGGTTTGTTGAGCCCGCCGGGGTTGCCCTTGGGTGAGCTGCCGCGGAGGGGACTGCACCGTGGGCGTGGTCCTCTCAACTTGGCGACTAGCGGGGCTGCTGGTGTCGTCTGCGGGTGTCGCGAAGGCTCCACACGCTGTGACTTGTTGGCCTCAACAAACCCGATGAGGCTTTGGATGGTAACTCTCCATTCATCCATCTTGTCTGTTTATGGGGGAAAGTTCAGCAATAGCAGAGCCCTCGCCATTGCTTCGGCCACTGTCCCTGGCATGGCGTGGGAGGCAGAGCGCGACACCGCTCGACTCCTGGATGAACCAGAAGGAGCGTCGTCGTGCTCCTGCTGCCTTGGACCAATCACAAGGGCAGTTTGGCGCGGCTGAAGCTGTTCTTGCTGACCAGGCTCTTGATCAGTTGTACCTTTCCCATGCGGACGTGATCGTTGTGGATCGATGGCGCAGCTCGGGGTCTTGGCGTGCTCGCCCTGCGTGGGACGGAGCGCGTGTCTCGACGTCACCCCTCTGGTCGGCACGGCCGGAGGGTCTTGGCTTGCACCAGAGCAAGCATCGACATTGCACTGATTGCGCTCACTAGTGCCGAGAGGAGGCAGAAGCGGGGCGTCACCTTACCCACCCCGACGTGAGCATGCTTGCTAGAAGGTTGAGGGAGCGGGGCTGTTCCTACGGCTCTGGCTCCCGCTTCGTCGGTGGCAACGGTGTTGGTCGCACCGTCCGCCGTGGCTGCGACATCCGTGGAGCCCGCAGCCATAGGCGAGGCGGCCTTCGAAGTGGAAGGATGCGCCGCCATGCCACTTTTCTTCTTGGGAGCCATTGATGATGCAGAAGGTGATGAAGATCAACGCGCTGGTTACTGCCTCAGATTTGCACAAGCAACAGTCCCCTACCTAGCGCGCCAAAGATGTCGGCATGGAAGCACAATCACCTATGGGGCAAGGCTACCCCTTTGTGGTTCGGCAAGGGGACGGTCAAATTGCACAAAGAGCAGAAACAGCAGGGCAGCACGACGATGGACAGCTCTCTTTTACCCAGGTTCGGGCCGCTTTGCAGCGTAAAACCCTACTCCTGCTATGGTGGATTGATCTGGAGGAACACGAAGACACGGAGCGCTCAAGCCCGACAAGTGTGCCTCGGGGAGAGCAGCTACGCACGTACAAGCACTACAAAAAAAGACACATCCGTGATATTTTGGGCCGAACGAATTTTTTTCTGTCATGCTTATAACACTTCTATGACAAAAAATCATCATAGATGTGGCGGGCTCCTACTTCTATGACAAAAAATCATGACAGAAAATGGGCTTTTCGTCCTGGGCGAGCAAGGGACGCACCTTCATGACATTCTTTGGGCCATCCATGATGGAAAAAATCATGGTAGAAGCGAGGGCGAGGAAAATTTCGGGGAGTTCCCGGTTAATTTTTACGAAAGCACGTATCATCATAGATGTGGTGGGCTCCTACTTCTATGACAAAAAATCATGACAAAAAATGGGCTTTTCATCCTGGGCGGGCCGGGGAGGCACCTGCATGACATTCTTTGGGCCGTCCATGACGGAAAAAATCATGGTAGAAGCGAGGGCGAGGAAAATTTCGGGGAGTTCCCGGTTACGATGGGTGGTTGGGGCCGAGCGATGCACGGAGGGTTTGCGCGTTTCTCTCATACACGTACGCGCATGTGTGCGAGGCGTTGGGCTCTAACTGAACCCGAGCGCGGCGTTCGCTTACTGAACCCGAGCGATTGCACTAGCTACGCATTATTGAACCCGAGCGATCGATCCCTTGCTGTTAACTGAACCCGATCGAGCGATTCCTTCGCTACTGCTGCTAACTGAAGCCGATCGAACCTGCTGCCTCTTGATGAACAGTGACTGTTGTTGGGGGTTGGATGAAAAGTTCCTGGTGGGTTGGCTTAACAGGACCCCGTGGTAGTAGAGGATGTTGCCGCTGGATGAACAGGACCCCGATCGAGGGGGTGGGGGTGGATGAACAGTAGCCCGTGGAGGGCTGGTTGAACAGGACCCCGTGGAGGGCTGGTTGAACAGTAGCCGGTGGAGGATGGATGAACAAGACCCCGTGGAGGGCTGGTTGAACAGTAGCCGATGGAGGCTGGATGAACAGGGCCCCGTCGATGAACAATAGCTGGTGGAGGCAGGAGGAAGTCGACGGTGGATAAACAGTAGCAGGTGGAGGCTGGAGGAAGTCAACGGTGGATGAACAGTAGCCCCGTGGAGGCTGGAGCGAGGCAGTAGATGGGGGATGAATAGTAGCTCGTGTAGTCCCGTTTTGCAGTACGCCACACCCCTCCCGATCAACAGGACCCCGTTTCGACCGTAGGCGCTCCAACACAAGTCCATTTCCTCTGTTTTGCGGTACGCCACACCCCTCCGATCAACAACACCCTGTTTTGACCGTAGGTGCTCGAACAGAAGTCCGTTTCCTCTGTTCTGTGGTAAACCGGACCCTTCTCGATGAACAGGACCCCGTTTCGATCGTACACGGTCGAACAGAAGGCCGTTTCCTTCGTTCCGCGGTAGGCCAGACCTCATTTCGGCTGTTCCGTCCAAGCCGGTTGGCTCCCGATGAACACGCGACGCTATTTACTCCGTTCTGACCCAGCCGGTTGGCTGTCAATGAACAGGACGATGTCGCTGTACGCGTTAGAGACCCCGCCCGTATGTACGTACGTAGCCGTATTTACTATCTTGCAGTGTGGTTGTACGTACGTGTACATGATATAGACGGGACTGCGTGACATGCTACGTTGGCGCCTCTACTTCAACATGTGCTGCTCCTTACTCGGCCATGGTACGTCGCTGTAGAGAGACAGATCGACCGCTATGTACGTACACGTTCGCGGCCAGACAGATAACGCTACCTTCGCTTCAACCTGGTGGGTCCCAGCTGTCAGGGGGTAAAAGGCACTTCCTTCCATGCGAAGATAAAGCCGGTGGGTCCCAGCTGTCAGGGGGGAACATTTTTTTCGCGAAATAAAGAGGTCCTTCCGGTGGGTCCGAGCTGTCAGGTGGAGGAATCATTATTTTGCGCGTAATAAGGAGGCACTTCCTTGCGTGCGGCCATGGACCCAGCTGTCAGCCTCTACACGTACAGTCCTCTTCTGATGGCTGTCGTTCATTGACCGCGTTGACGACGCCGTACCGTCCGAGAGCACCAAGGTGGTGGACGACGGCGCGACCTAAGAAGGGAACGAACCGGAGCCGGGGAACACGCGGAGGGTAGTATGAGGGTTGACTGGTTCGGTTGCGGTGTGAGGCTGCCGTCGCCGCAGAATAACAGGGGGTGTGGGTGAGTAGAGGGATGGCCTGGCTAGCGGTGTGTGACGCCCCCGACCTAATCGTGCACTAATCATACACGCAAATGCACACAATCAAGCCTAAGGACTCACGGGAAGATAGCAAAACACAACTCTAAAACATAAATAAAGTCATACAAGCTTTATATTACAAGTCAGGGGCCTCGAGGGCTCGAATACATAAGCTTGCATACAAGTGTCAGCGGAAGCATCAGATATCTGAGTACAGATATAAAAGAAAACACAGAAAGGCCTTTAGAAAGGCGGGGCAAAAATAAAACACTACGATCGAAAGGCGCAGGCCTCCTGCCTGGGACCCTCCGATCCTACTCCTGGTCGTTAGTCAACTCGTAGTAGTATCCATCCTCGGGGTAGAAGTGGTAGCTGAAGTCGTCAACCGGGGCAGCGGTCTCAGGGGCTCCGTCATCTGGTTGCATCAAACGGATATGGGGGAAAAAGAAAGCAAAGCAACCGTGAGTACTCATCCGAAGTACTCAGCAAGCAAGTATCTAAACTACATATGCAACATTATCAAAGTAAGGCTGTATATGTGGACTGGGCTGCAGAAATGCCAGAATAGAGAGGAAAGCCTAGTCCTATCGAAGACTAGCATCTTCAGCGGTCTTGTAGCAATAGAAGAGAGTAGAACAGTACAATATAATGTAGTAGTATGATATCAACCTCACCCAGAGATCCTTTCTCGACTCCCTGCGAGAAAGTAATCCCAGAGCCATACAGTCATCAACCTCGTCCTGAGATCCCTTCTCGACTCCCTGCGAGAAGCAATCCCAGAGCCATATATCCAAGTATCATCTCACGGTCTAGTTGTGTCGATCGGGATACAACTCCGAGTGTCCGTTACCGAGGATCCGGCTATGCATAGATTAGTTCTTCCCTGCAGGGGTGCACCAACTTACCCAACACGCTCGATTAACTCCGGCCGGACACACTTTCCTGGGTCATGCCCGGCCTCGGCCAAACGATACACCACAGCCCTACCTACAGCTCAGCAGAGAGGTCCCCGCCGGTCTACATCCTAAGCGCTCAGGGGTCTTGGGCCGTCGTCCTGTGCACTCCGGGTCGTTGCGAGCAGGGTGGATACCAACGCCAATGGCACGATCCGACCCGGCCGCAATGCTGAACTGGACGTCTGTCAGAGCTTTCAGCTGATGCTACGATGCAGAACGCCCATACTATGCCCACGTGATGGTTAGTGCTATCGGGCCAGAGGCCCACTTAGATCACATATCCAAACCGTTAGTACCTTGGGGGTGCGGTAACGAGCAGAGACTCACGATCGATGTGACCCCGTCGCCCTGTCTCGAGGACTTGCGGCAAGGGCTAAGAATGCCCGGCCACGCCTCGTATTCTCACTCGGGCACCATCCAGGCAACCCGTCTTCACAACACACGCGGGTACCCCTCAGGGTCGACCCACCTTTCCAAGTAATAATAGTACAGTCCGAGTATCTGTGGGTCCTTAACATCAGGGGGAATCCGAGGTATCACCCTCGTTGGATTCCTACCCGATATATCCGTCAAGGTGAACTCGGAGGAATCACCCTCGCTGGGTTCACACTTGAGGTGTTGTATGGCGGCGTCGTTATCGGAAGCGGTGACGGAGGAATCACCCTCGATGACCATGATCGAATAGCTACTCTACAGAGTTAACATCAGTAGTGCTACAAGAGCTTTCACCCTCGGCACTCGATAGTAACATTGCAGTGTCGGTACAACTAAGGGGGGGTGATGTGCAGTGCCGGGGCCTGGTCTTCAATCCCGTTGATCGGGTCTTCGGATAATCCAGCGGGGCAGTCGGGATAAGTGGGGTCACTGAAAGGTCTCTACCCAGCCTATACTAAGTAGTTTAGGATAAGCAGATAAGGTTTCAATAGCAGGTTACAATAAACAGGTTATGCATCAGAATAGGTAAAGCAGTAGCAGCAGCAATTCTAATGCAAGCATGGGAAAATAGAATGGGCGATATCGGGATGATTAAAAGGGGGGACTTGCCTGGTTGCTCGGCGGCAAAGGCAAGGTCGTCAACGGTGGCGTCGGGCTCCTGAGTTGCGTTGGTCTCAGGGACGACGTCGGTGTCAGGGTCTACCGAGAGAGAAGAGGGGGAAGAAACAGTAAATACAAAGCAAACAAGAGCATATCATGACACTACGCAGAGCTAGGGGGTGACCTAACGCAGTGCTGCACGATATAGGTGAAGAGGGAAAACATCTGGGAATGTTTTCCCGAAGTTCGGCATTTTCGGACAGAGGGAACGGAGGGGGACGGTTGCATGTTTGGGTAGCTAGGGACGTGTGACGGACGAATGGACCGCGCACTCGGATCCATCTCGAAATTCTGAGCATTTTTCATATATAAATTATTTTCATTGGAGTTACGGTTTAAAAGATATGATTTTCTAAAGTTTTTATTAATTTTTTGGAATTTAATTAATTATTTAATTTTGAATTATCCAAAATAGTACAGGGTGACATCATCTTGATGTAATGCTGATGTCAGCAGTCAACAAAGGGGCTGACCAGTCAAACTGACCAGTGGGTCCCACATGTCAACCTCTGTTTCTTAACAGAGTTTATTTTAAACTAAACAGAGTTAATTAGACAGTAGGCCCCACCTGTCAGTCTCTAATTAGAAACTAATTAGGTTTTATTTATTAAAATGTTTTAATTAGTGAATTAACAGGCAAGGCCCGCACGTCAGTGACTCAGCACTGCCACGTCAGCTCGTTGACCGGTCAGCGCGGTCAACTGGGGCCCCTGGGCCCACCGGCCAGTGACCCAGGGTGACCCACGTGGCAGCCACGTTGGCGTCAGCCACCGGAGTTACTCCGGTGAGTATTTCGCGCGGCGGCACGCTCGGGCGGTGGTCAGAAATCGTCTATGGTGGATCATTTCGCGCGCGGTTTCTTGCTTTCGATCGGCCACTCCAAGCCGCGTCGATCTAGGCAAATGGCGCGAGCTCCGGTGGTCGGAAACGATGGCTACGGCGAGCGCGGGCGGCGGCCGGAATCCGAGCTCGGTGCATTCCGCGTTCTCGCACACTAGCGCGTGAACTACATCTACAGGGGGCTCCGCAAGGCTGCCCTGAGCACGTGGGCGTGCTCACTTGGCTACGGCATGGACTACGGCGCCGGAGCCAAGCTCTACGGCGGAGGCGAGCTACGGCAATGGCGGCGAGCAGCGTAGGGGACATGCGCGAAGCAGAGAGTAGGGGGGAAACGGGGAGGAGCTCACAGCGGGGACGCACGATGGTCCGGCGATAGGTTTAGGAGCCGCAGCGTAGCGGTTCGTCGCCGGCGAGGTTCGGTGGCCGGAGCATTGGCGGAGTCGATCCAGTCGACGTGCTTCTCCCCGGCTCGAGCTAGTGGTCGAGGAAGAGGAGGGAGAGGTCGGCGCACCTCCCGGACAGCGCGGCTGGACGCGGGGCCGCCGGTGGCCGCGGGATCGATGGGGTGCGGCGACGAGCGCGTACGGGAGAGGAGGAGGGCGAGGGAGAGAGAGTGAGGGAGGGGGGCCAGAGGAGCACGGGGGCTGCGGCTTTAACCTCGATGGGCGGGCGTCGGCGCGTTGTCAACCGCGGGGCAGGGGGCCGGCGCGGCGGGTGCGGGCGAGGCGACAGCGCGTGGGAGGAGCAGTGCGGGGGTTGGGGAAAGGCGCTGCGCGGGCTGGGCCGGGCACTGTGGCCACTTAGGCCCAGCGCTGTGGGCCTTTTTCTTTTTCTTATTTATTTTCTGTTTTCTCCTTTGTTTTCTGTTTTGTCTTTTGTTTTTATTTCAAACCACTTTTGTAAAATATGAGACTTGCCCAAATATTTACAGTGCAATATTAGACATTGTTAGAAAATGGTTTGGAGTACAAATGATTTCATTTGGATTTTATTTAAATAAAAAAGGTATTAACCAACTCTGTTTTCCTACTGTTAGAGTCACTTAGTTAATTTATTAATATTTGATTATGATTTTATAACAGTCTCTGGAATATTTGCTACTTATTGAACATTTTAGTTTCTGGGCTTGGACAACTTCTATTTTCACTTTCAGTTTGAATTTCCATTTGAATTTGAATTTTGAAAAGAGATATGATACTAATGACGATTAAGCACTGTTGATCATGATGACATGGCATAATCAAAAGTGGATTACTGTAGTTAACCACTGGGGGTGTTACAAATCTCCTCCACTAACAAGAATTCTCGTCCCGAGAATTAAGAGGTAGAAGGAAAAAGTTCGGGGTATTCCGCACGAAGATTATCCTCGCGTTCCCAAGTGGCTTCATATTCAGTATGATTTGACCACTGCACTTTGAGGAACTTGGTAACTTTTTGACGGGTCCGACGCTCAGCTTCATCGAGAATGCGGATCGGATGCTCCTTATAAGAAAGATCATCTTGCAATTCGAGCATCTCGTGATCCACAGCTCGGTGCGGAGATTCCTTGAAGCAACGACAAAGTTGCGACACATTGAAGACGTCGTGGATATGAGAGAATTGCAACGGCAACTCCAATTTATATGCCACCTGACCACGTCTAGCAACAATGCGGAAAGGACCAATGTAGCGCCGAGCTAGCTTGCCCTTGATTCCAAAACGGTGAGTGCCCTTCATAGGAGTGACATGCAGATAAGCTTAATCACCAGGTTGATAAGTCAAACCCCATCGTTTGCGATCGTAGTTGCTCTTCTGGCGGTCCTGAGCCGCCTTGAGAATTTCCCGGACAATACGAACTTGTTCTTCGGCGTGTTGAATAATATCCGGACCCACGAGCGGTCGTTCCCCAGTTTCTGACCAATTCAGAGGGGTTCGACACTTACGTCCATATAGAACTTCGAAGGGGGCCATTTTCAAGCTGGCTTGATAGCTGTTGTTATAAGAGAACTCGGCATACGGGAGAGATTCTTTCCACTTCTTGCCGAAAGAAATAACACAAGCTAGCAGCATGTCTTCAAGCACTTGATTAACTCGCTCGACTTGGCCTTGGGATTGTGGATGATAAGCTGAACTCCAGGTAATATGAGTTCACATAGCTTCTTGGAAACTTTCCAAGAACTTTGAGGTGAATAGACCGCCACGGTCTGAACTGATCTCCTTCGGAATGCACTGGAGTGAAACAATTCTGGAGATATATAACTCTGCTAACTGACTAGCAGTGATCGTCTCCTTGACAGGCAGAAAGTGTGCAACTTTGGAGAGTTGGTCGACGACGACAAGAATAGCATCGTGACCCTTCTGTGACTTGGGGAGTCCTGTAATGAAATCCATCTAAACCTTATCCCATTTCCACAACGGAATAGGAAGTGGTTGCAGAATTCCGGCAGGCTTCTGATGTTCTGCTTTAACGCGACAGCAAACATCACATTCAGCAACATAATGAGCAATGTCCTGCTTCATTCTAGACCACCAATACCTTTGACGGAGATCACGATACATCTTGGTGCTACCCGGATGAATAGACAGCGGGGTATCATGTGCCTCCTTCATGACTTTGTCAGTCATGAGTTCGAAGCGAGGTACCACAATGCGGTTTCTGAAATACAATGTTCCATCTTCAGACAGCGAGAAATCCCTGTACTTTTCAAGGTGAAGATCTTTCTTCATCAGATCAACTTCAGCATCTTTAGCTTGTGCATTCTTAACAGCTTTCTCAAGATCAGGTTGTATCTAAAGGTTATGAAGAGAACCCTGTGGAACAATACGCAGATTCAGCTTGCACAGTTCTTCAAAAAGATGAGGTTGAGCTCGCATAACCATGAGGTTGTCGCAATAGGACTTGCGGCTTAAGGCATCAGCCATCACGTTAGCCTTGCCAGGGGTATAAGAAATACCCAAATCGTAGTCCGCAATTGCCTCCATCCATCTTAGCTGACGGAGGTTTAGAGATGGCTGGGTGAACAAGTACTTCAGACTTTTATGATCCGTGTAGATCTCGCAACGATTACCAAGGAGGTAATGTCACCACAACTGCAATGCATAGATCACAGCAGCTAGCTCTAGATCATGTACCGGATAGTTCTCTTCATGTGGGCGCAACTGACGAGAGCCATAAGCAATCACTTTACGCTCTTGCATTAGGACACAGCCTAATCCTTCACGGGATGCGTCACAATAAATCACGAAGTCTTCACGAGAATCTGAAGGAGCAAGTACTAGGGCAGATGTTAGCTTGTCTTTGAGTGTTTGAAAACTTTCCTGACATTTTTCTATCCATTCAAACTTAACGCCCTTGTGAAGCGGATCAGTTAAAGGCTTAGCAATCTTAGAAAAATTCTCAACAAATCGACGACAATAGCTTGCAAGGCCGAGAAAACTTCTCACTTGCATGACGTTCTTCGGAGGTGTCCTGTCAAGAATAGCCTGAACTCGTTCTGGGTTAATAGCAATACGTGGGAAGGTAGTCAAAGAGATTGACGATGATAACACAGATCAGCGAGGGGCAAGGATGGCATTGCCGTTCATGAATTCAATTAACATCTCGGAAGAACTCAAAATGTTGACGCCGAACACGACACATTTTTCCGGGAGATTCCAAAAGTGTCAAATGACGGTAGGCGAGGTATAAGATAACTTGGAAAGAAAAGGTTAAACAACCCAATAGAAAGGAAAATAATTATCAGACTAATCAGATCAATGGTAAGGAATAAGCACACATATCCAGCTCTCCGGGTAGACGAGATTTACGAGATCCTAAGTGTCGGCGTTAGTAAAAAAAATTTAACCCGAATAGAAGAGAGATCAGAGTCCCAGAGTAAAGACGAGGAATAAAAGATCCTAATACCACCCAGTTGGCGACGTGGGTTCATAAGCCACACAGCCAAGTTAGTAAACAGTTTTGGACCACTAGACTCAACTTCGGCCAAGGAGTTGGAAAGGGGGGTTCCTACAGGCAGTCGGCTCTGATACCAACTTGTGACGCCCCCGACCTAATCGTGCACTAAACATACACGCAAATGCACATGATCAAGCCTAAGGACTCACGGGAAAATATCACAACACAACTCTAAAACATAAATAAAGTCATACAAGCTTTATATTACAAGCCAGGGGCCTCGAGGGCTCGAATACATAAGCTTGCGTACAAGCGTCAGCGGAAGCATCAGATATCTGAGTACAGATATAAAAGAAAACACAGAAAGGCCTTTAGAAAGGCGGGGCAAAAATAAAACACTATGATCGAAAGGCGCAGGCCTCCTGCCTGGGACCCTCCGATCCTACTCCTGGTCGTCAGTCACCTCAAAGTAGTATCCATCCTCGGGGTAGAAGTGGTAGCTGAAGTCGTCAACCGGGGCAGCGGTCTCAGGGGTTCCGTCATCTGGTTGCATCAAATGGATATGGGGGAAAAAGAAAGCAAAGCAACCGTGAGTACTCATCCGAAGTACTCAGCAAGCAAGGATCTACACTACATATGCAACATTATCAAAGTAAGGCTGTATATGTGGACTGGGCTGCAGAAATGCCAGAATAGAGAGGAAAGCCTAGTCCTATCGAAGACTAACATCTTCAGCGGTCTTGCAGCAATAGAAGAGAGTAGAAGAGTACAATATAATGTAGCAGTATGATATCAACCTCACCCAGAGATCCTTTCTCGACTCCCTGCGAGAAAGTAATCCCAGAGCCATACAGTCATCAACCTCGTCCTGAGATCCCTTCTCGACTCCCTGCGAGAAGCAATCCCAGAGCCATATATCCAGGTATCATCTCACGGTCTAGTTGTGTCGATCGGGATACAACTCCGAGTGTCCGTTACCGAGGATCCGGCTATGCATAGATTAGTTCTTCCCTGTAAGGGTGCACCAACTTACCCAACACGCTCGATTAACTCCGGCCGGACACACTTTCCTGGGTCATGCCCGGCCTCGGCCAAACGATACACCGCAGCCCTACCTACAGCTCAGCAGAGAGGTCCCCGCCGGTCTACATCCTAAGCGCTCAGGGGTCTTGGGCCGTAGCCCTGTGCACTCTGGGTCATTGCAAGCAGGGTGGATACCAGCACCAACGGCACGATCCGACCCGGCCACAATGCTGAACTGGACGTCTGTCAGAGCTTTCCGCTGATGCTATGATGCAGAACGCCCATACTATGCCCACGTGATGGTTAGTGCTATTGGGCTAGAGGCCCACTCAGATCACATATACAAACCGTTAGTACCTTGGGGGTGCGGTAACGAGCAGAGACTCATGATCGATGTGACCCCGTCGCCCCGTCTCGAGGACTTGCGGCAAGGGCTAAGAATGCCCGGCCACGCCTCGTATTCTCACTCGGGCACCATCCAGGCAACCCATCTTCACAACACACGCGGGTACCCCTCAGGGTCGACCCACCTTTCCAAGTAATAATAGTACAGTCCGAGTATCTGTGGGTCCATAACATCAGGGGGAATCCGAGGTATCACCATCGTTGGATTCCTACCCGATATATCCGTCAAGGTGAACTCGGAGGAATCACCCTCGCTGGGTTCACACTTGAGGTGTTGTACGATGGCGTCGTTATCGGAAGCGGTGAACGAGGAATCTCCCTCGATGACCACGACCGAATAGCTACTCTACAGAGTTAACATCAGAATTGCTACAAGAGGTTTCACCCTCGGCGCTCGATAGTAACGCTGCAGTGTCGTTACAACAAATGGGGGGTGATGTGTGGTGCCGGGGCCTGGTCTTTAATCCCGTTGATCGGGTCTTCGGATAATCCAGCGGGGCAGTCGGGATAAGTGGGGTCACTGATAGGTCTCTACCCAGCCTATACTAAGTAGTTTCGGATAAGCAGATAAGGTTTCAATAGCAGGTTACAATAAACAGGCTATGCATCAGAATAGGTAAAGCAGTAGCAGCAGCAATTCTAATGCAAGCATGAGAAAATAGAATGGGCGATATCGGGATGATCAAAAGGGGGGGGGGCTTGGCTGGTTGCTCGGCGGCAAAGGCAAGGTCGTCAACGGTGGCGTCGGGCTCCTGAGTTGCGTCGGTCTTGGGGACAATGTCGGTATCAGGGTCTACCGAGAGAGAAGAGGGGGAAGAAACAGTAAATACAAAGCAAACAAGAGCATATCATGACACTACGCAGAGCTAGGGGGTGACCTAACGCAGTGCTACACGATGTAGGTGAAGAGGGAAAACATCCGGGAATGTTTTCCCGAAGTTCGGCATTTTTGGACAGAGGGAACGGAGGGGGACGGTTGCATGTTCGGGTAGCTAGGGACGTGTGACAGACGAATGGACCACGTATCCGGATCCGTCTCAAAATTCTGAGCATTTTATATATATAAATTATTTTCATCGGAGTTACGGTTTAAAAGATATGATTTTCTAAAGTTTTTATTAATTTTCTGGAATTTAATTAGTTATTTAAATTCGAATTATCCAAAACAGTACAGGGTGACGTCATCTTGACGTAATGCTGACATCAGCAGTCAACAGAGGGGCTGACCAGTCAAACTGACCAATGGGTCCCACATGTCAGCCTCTGTTTCTTAACAGAGTTTATTTTAAACTAAACAGAGTTAATTAGATAGTAGGCCCCACCTGTCACTCTCTAATTAGAAACTAATTAGGTTTTATTTATTAAAACATTTTAATTAGTGAATTAACAGGCGGGGCCCGCATGTCAGTGACTCAGCACTGCCACGTCAGCTTGTTGACCGGTCAGCGCGGTCAACTGGGGCCCCTGGGCCCACTGGCCAGTGAGCCAGGGTGACCCACGTGGCAGCCACGTCGGCGTCAACCACCGGAGTTACTCCGGCGAGTATTTCGCGCGGCGGCGCGCTCGAGCGATGGTCGGAAATCGTCTATGGTGGATCATTCCGTGCGCGGTTTCTTGCTTTCGATCGACCACTCCAAGCCGCGTCGATCTAGGGAAACGGCGCGAGCTCCGATGGTTGGAAACGATGGCTATGGCGAGCGCGGGCGGTTGCCGGAATCCGAGCTCGGTGCATTCCGCGTTCCCGCACACTAGCGCGCGAACTACATCTACAGGTGGCTCCGCAAGGCTGCCCTGAGCACGCGGGCGTGCTCACCTGGCTACGGCATGGACTACGGCGCCGGAGGCGAGCTACGGCAATGGCGGCGAGCAGCGTAGGGGACGCGCGCGAAGCAGAGAGTAGGGGGGAAACGGGGAGGAGCTCACAGCGGGGACGCACGATGGTCCGACGATAGGTTTAGGAGCCGCAGCGTAGCGGTTCGTCGCCGGTGAGGTTCGGTGGCCGGAGCATTGGCGGAGTCGATCCAGTCGACATGCTTCTCCCCGGCTCGAGCAAGTGGTCGAGGAAGAGGAGGGAGAGGCCGGTGCACCTCCCGGACAGCGCGGCCAGATACGGGGCCGTCGGTGGCCCCGGGATTGACGGGGTGCGGCGACGAGCGCGTACGGGAGAGGAGGAGGGCGAGGGAGAGAGAGAGTGAGCGAGGGGGGGGGGCAGAGGAGCACGGGGGCTGCGGCTTTAACCTCGACGGGAGGGCGTCGGCGCGTTGTCAACCGCGGGGCAGGGGGGCCGGCGCGGCGGGTGCGGGCGAGGCGACAGCGCACGGGAGGAGCAGTGCGGGGGTAGGGGAAAGGCGCTGCGCGGGCTGGGCCGGGCACTGTGGCCACTTAGGCCCAGTGCTGTGGGCCTTTTTCTTTTTCTTATTTATTTTCTGTTTTCTCCTTTGTTTTCTATTTTGTCTTTTGTTTTTATTTCAAATCACTTTTGTAAAATATGAGACTTGCCCAAATATTTACAGTGCAATATTAGACATTGTTAGAAAATGGTTTGGAGTAAAATTATTTCATTTGGATTTTATTTAAATAAAAAAAGGTATTAACCAACTCTGTTTTCCTACTGTTAGAGTCACTTAGTTAATTTATTAATTGTTGATTATAATTTTATAACAGTCTCTGGAATATTTGCTATTTATTGAACATTTTAGTTTCTGGGTTTGGACAACTTCTATTTTCACTTTCAGTTTGAATTTCCATTTGAATTTGAATTTTGAAAAGAGATATGATACTAATGATGATTAAGCACTGTTGATCATGATGACATGGCATAATCAAAAGGGGATTACTGTAGTTAACCACTGGGGGTGTTACACGGTGGGAGTAGTAGGGGGCGGTGAGGCCTACGCGGCAGCACAGCCGGCCACGGGAGGCAGGAGCACGCGGTGGTTTGGACGGCTGGAGCAAGAAAATCAGAGGTTGAAGAAGCAGGACGACCATTGGATGTTCACAATCCAACGGTCACTGGTGATAGAATCATTTGTTGACTAAGTTGACAAAGCCCTGCGTACGCGTCAACTTAGTAGGGCCACATGTCAGCCTCCAAATCTGGTGGGCCCCAGCTGTCATGGGGAGCACTCGTTATTTTTCGCTTAATAAGGAGGCACTTCCTTCCGTGCCAAGATATAGCTAGTGGGTCCCAGCTGTCATGGGGAGGATTCATTCTTTTTGGTGTAATAAGGAGGTACTTGCTTGCGTGCGGCCATGGACCATGTGGATCCCAACTGTCAGCCTCTCCATGTACATCCCTCTTCCGATGTTGTCGTTTGTTGACAATGTTGACCACGCCGTGCCGAGAACACCAATGCGATGGACGACGGTGAGACCCAGGAAGGGAATGACCCGGAGGCAGCGAAGCCACAACAGTGGAGGGATGTGGGTGAGTAGAGGGATGGCCTGGCCATCGGTGGGAGTAGTAGGGGGCGGTGAGGCCTGCGCAGCAGCATAGCCGGCCACGGGAGGTGGCAGCAGGCGGTCCCGCTGGCGTTGGATTTGGCGGCTGGAGCAAGAAGATCAAAGATTGAAGAAGCACGACGCACGTCTGCTAGAATCATTTGTTGACGTATATAATAAGTAAAAAAATCTTGCATATGCGTCAACTTAATAGGCCCACAAGTCAGACCATTCCCTATTTTTTTAATAATTTACAGCTCATTGCAACTTCTTATGCAATTTATTGCATTCTGTTTTTTAATTGGCCAGGGCCAGGGTTAAAAATTTAAACTAAATTTCGCATATTTCGATGGGGTCCAAACTATTTTTAATACCGAAATGTCGAGCCAGATTTAAAGTACTTTGAAGATATATTTAAATTAGGTTAAAGCCCAGTGAAATTGGAATATGAAAATGTGAAAAAATTCAGAAATTTGAAAGTAATTGCCAATTTGTCGTGTGTTTTTTACATTTACAGCCCATTTCATATTACTTTTAAGATTTGCAGCCGTCTTGAAAGAGTTGCAGCCCAGCAGGGCGGAGAAAAATAAGTAGGCCTGGATTGGGTATTCTTCAGAAAAAATAAACTGGGCTAGCCATTCTCACAAAGAAAAAATAGCTGGGTTGGTCATGTGGTGAACGAAAAATAGAAACCTGGGCTAGACGGGCCACGGCCCAATTGAAACCCTGCTCCGTCTCAAAAATAACACAAAAAAATACTGCTCGAGCAGCTACGTCCCAGGTGTCAGCCGATCTTGTGCTGTTCTCTTGTCTATTGACTATACGCTGACAATGTCGTGGGTCCCAGATGTTAGCAAACCACTTGGAGGAAGCATTTTCTCTTTCTATACGCTGACAATGGAGTATACAACAAAAAGTGAGGAACTTGCTTGCGTACGGCCATGGACATGGTCGGTCCCTACTGTCATCCTCTCGACGTACAGTCCTCTCCCGATTCCTCTTGTTTGTTGACCATGTTGACAACGCGAGAGGGCGGCGCCGCGGCGAGCGCACCAAAGCGCGCGGAGGATGACGGCGAGGCCTCGGACGTCGGTGAGACGGTGAGGCGGCGATGCGTGCGCTGAGGCGCAGTCAGCCGTGGGAGGCAGAAGCAGGCGGCCCCGCCGGCGCTGGTTTGGTTTTGGTGGCCGGAGGAAGACGAGACTGAAGAAACATGACAGACTGTAAAAGCAGCAGGAGTACTTAACAACCTTAACTGAAACCAGCAGGGGCACATAACAACCATAGCTGAAAGCAGTATGAGTACTTATACAAGTTCAACCGTACAAAGCACGCCTCGAACAGTGCTACTTTGCCTACAGTTAACCAAGGGTGAGGCCACCAAGCCCCAGGACAAGGCCCAGGCGCCACCCCGCGCATCCACAACCTTCTGAAAGCGTCTTCATCTCGCAATGTGTTCAATAAACAGGATATTCGCTTTAGAGCCATGAAAAAGCATGAGCATAACCTTCTGTCCTATTCTCCAAGATGGCCGGGCCTTCATTATTTGAGACCACCCATGAATAAGTATCTTTTCACCTCCAAGGGAAATGGAGTAGGTCGACATAAACATCATGTTGTGACCAAGCGCAAGTCTGACCAGACCATGGTCAGACATCTGTATAGGAAAAATAGAACTGGGCAGTTTCTGTTTCAAGAAGACCATAGCTGTAAAACTGTGTATAAGTAAGAGTTTATGAACAACATATATAACAGAAAACAGCTTGTACCATAAGTTTCTTGACACAGTTGGACCTGTTCAACGTGTGCACCAATGTCACACATATCCCATGTGGCCTTCCACCATTGAAACGCCCCACAAGGACCTCAAGACGATCAATAAAGTGTAGGAACTAGTGGATGTCGTCCCAGTCAACTTCAGTGCCATTAGTAATAGTCGACTTCTTATAGAATAACAAACGAGTAGTGTGCTTAACTTTGAAATAACCTACACGTGCCACCAATTATAAGAAATATTAGTTAGAAGTAGCATCTTCGTGAGAGAAGGGAATCACAAATCCCTGCTACTTCTAAAGTCAAATTGTGATTAGTTAGACAGAATAGGTAGATTAAGAAGTAATCGAGGCAACATGCAAGAACCAGATACAATGCTAACATGGATGAACTACTGGAACGACGTCGGGGTGGAAGATCACAGTGAAGATGAGACCAGGTTCTGCTATTTCCATCTACATTCGTGCGCCGACTTTCAGTCCGTAACACTTGAGAAAGTTTATCCAAGTTCGGCCATAAAAAAAGCAGCGTTCTTCTTGGTTCATGAACCCAACTCGGAACTTATATCCATGGCTTGTCTTCAATGTGACCATTAAACTGGTGTATTCAATTATAGCAAGGCCGACCATCTTGAGTACATGTGTTCTGGCAGAGCAAGGAATGCACTGCAGGAAAAATAATATGAGAACACAATGTATTCGCTATCCAAATCTAGAAATAATTTCCTATTTCACGTCAGTGTTGACCATGGTACTAGTACCTTTTATCCAAATATAGCAATCCAAATTTCCAAATTAGTCGACAGCATGTTCAAAAACCCCCACCCTCCTGGATGGAAAAGAGGATTCTAGGAACATACTGTGCACGTTTTAAAATCATGTGTTAGGATGAGAAGGAACAAGTGTGGCATCTCGTCGAGGGCGCAGAAACCTGTAGGGTCCTCGCACTTCGGGTACTGCAAATGAAACACACTAGATTCAATAGGAAGAAAAATGCATCAACGGCGGCGGCTGCCATCCTAGGATTACCCGCGACCAAGGGACTAGGATTTATCGGGGATGGATGAAGAATTTGTACCTGGTTCTCCATGAGAAAACCCTACGCAATCGCCGAGAGGAGGTTTTCTTTGAACAAGCAGACGAGGGAGAAGGGGATTCAGGCCCAGTGAAATATTGCTGCTTCGTCCGTCCAGCTTACTGCTACTGCGGAAAGGTGGGGTTTTTTGTGATTTGATGGCTGGGCATTACTGCGGCGCTACGACCGTGGTGAGTCTACCGTGTAGTTGGGCACTCTAATTTGGTGCATGGCACGTGGACCCCATTGCCGGATGCCCCACATATCAGCGAAAGGAAGTAGAAAGCCGGGAGTAACTAGTTACACATAAATATATTTTCGATAGAGAGATACTCCCTCTGTAAAGAAATATAAAAATCTTTTATATCCCCTACCGCAAGAGTAACTGGATGCCCCACATATCAGCGAAAGGAAGTAGAAAGGCAGGAGTAACTAGTATCACATAACTTTATACATAAGAAAAATCAAGGGGAATATATATAACATAATATGGGGGTTCAGATGAGAATATAATACTCAGATAGGCTGACGGTTCTGGACTTTGGGCCACAGGCCGGTGGGCCTGCATGTTTGGGGGCCCATGTGTTCTAACTCAGCGCATTTCATATTGCAAGCGATCGGTACCTCGCTGGTTTTAGATGCTGTCGCAAGGCGAATACAGAAAATTAGATAAAGCACGGCAGCTATTAGAATGAAATCGAACGACAGTTCCTAACCAGCAATCAGAGTTGCAATTCTTTCACGATATCCTACATGATAAATAATACCGTCGTACTACTTATACACACAGGACACTTGTTTCACCATGCCATATTATTACATCAAAAGCTCTCAGAGGATAGATCAGTTCAGCAGTTGCGTGCTGCTACTGAAGAATTTCAAAGTTGATTTGGATCGGCTCTCCTTGCCGAGAAAGTTCGATTTTGACATCATCCCCTACCGCAAGATTTGATAGAGTTTTGAACCTTGACCATCCTTTAGCATCAATCATCATGCGACCATCCTTTGTACTTACAGTATATTGAGCAGGTTCATTCACACCAAGGCTGCGCATGGTAAGAGAAACTTGGCCACGGTCGCCCGGATTAGTGAACGACTCCCTCGTTGCTCTAGGAATTCTCTGTTTGCAAACAAGAAGACATACACAAACAGTTAGATCAACACAGTGAATCATGTGAAACAACATGGAAAGAAAAAAGAACGAAGCACCTGGGCTGCCAATGCTTACCAAGAAGGTGGAGATGTCGGTTTTTGTAACGACTTTGGTATATGCAGTGCGAACTGCAGCCCAGTCTGTTGCTGGTGCAAGTGCTGGTTCCGTTGCCGCTGCACGGGCCGGAGCAGATGCAAGTGCAACTTCAAGTGTTGGTGCAGGTGCCGGAGCCATTCCTGGTGCCCGTGCCGGTGCGACTAGTAGTTCCGTAGCTGCTGCCGAAGTTGGTGCTCCTTGTGGAGCTGGTGCCGGTGTCGGAGCAGGTGCCCGTGTCGGTGCCCGATCCTCCGGTAGATCAGTCTGATCCGCTGACGCGGTCGGTGCCCAATCCTCTGGTGGATCAGACTGAGCTGCTGCCGCTATCAGTGCTAGAGCCACTGCCATCAGAGAAGGTGCCGGTGCTCGATCCGATGCTGAAGGTGGTACCGATGTGCGAGACAGCAGCGATTATCTCTGGTCTGCTATGATTTCATACTTCAGCTTTCTAACTTCACTAGGCTCCGTGACCTTGATCCAGTCTTTTTCTTCACTTCTTTCAAACACGAGAAGGACTAATTGTGGCGTGTTTGTTAAACCAAACTGCAGTTCATCATAGGGCTTCAGATTGTACTCAGACAATAGACTGATCCAATTGTGTCCAGTAATATAAGTAATGGACAGTGCCTTCGTTACTGACACGACATAAGAAGTGAAACCTACAAAAATAACCATCAAAGAGCAAACCAAATGGTTTATTCTGTAACGAATGTCATATGGCAAAACCTGCATCGTAAAATTTGCAGCAAAAGTAAGAAAACATGACAGTAAATCAATAAGATTTAGACAGTAAATCAATAATATTTACTTGATGTGGCACGAGTGAATCCTTACTAGGAAATCACTATGTTCAAGTTCTGAATTGAAGGTTGATTGTCCAATTACAGGTGGCATGCAGGGCCCCCGCTTACTCCCACAAGTAGGACAGTCCAAAGGTCGTGACAAATCGTATGGACCGAACATCCATGGAACTGGAAATTCTGGTGGGTCCGATAACTGCAATGCATACAAATATTGGAGTGTAACCATAATTGATAAACCGTCCTCACAAAAAAGATGATCTGGATACTTCAAAATATACAGACTGAATTGAGTGGACAGACATTAACATAGATTGTTCTCAGGACTCACCACACAACAAAAGCGGCAGTACTAAACAATACAGGGTTCACACACACAAATCAAGTACTGAACAATAGTACTTACTACAGACAAGCAAACTTGCACTAATTAAACTCTGCAGACTATTTCTTGCCACCGACCTACGGGATGTACCCCACATAACTGACTAGGCCATGGACTTCGTGAGAGATGTCTACCGGCACCATCGCCATCTCGTCAACCTTGGAGAACCTAACAGAGTGGTCTTTCTACTCATAAACATGACGATGAAGACAGTCCGCATCAGACTTGTCGGGAAGCTTTACAAGAACCACACCCTTTGTAATCGAAGGCACAGCTAGGAAATTGTTGCGGTGAAGTACACCCTCGAGAACACGCCTGACTTCAATGCTACCGGAAAACACATGTTCATGACACGTGGCGACAAGGACACAACAGCAGGATAGTTTAGTAGTAGAACTCATCCTCAGGTCTTCCAATTCACACGGCATGACTTTGAGAACTTCATCTCCACCGCGGACCTGGTTCTAATTAAAACAGAAACCAAATATTTTTTACTACCTCTATTCAGAAATATAAGATGATTTTCGATATTTTACTCCATATAAGACTACATATACGCACAGAAATGAGTGACCAAAGACACTAGAACATGTCTTCAAAGGCATGCGAGCAGAGGGATTACTTGCAATATCCATAACACAAGTTACTGAGGCTACTATACTCTCTTCAAAGGCATGAGAGCTAAAATCTTGTATTTCCTACAGCTAGCATTGATGTTCATAAAGTAGTTGAAAGTGATCTATAAGAAATCAGTGTTATGTGCAATAATCATATGTATGCCAACCTCTCGCATGTTTTGGTCAAAAGAGCAATTTAGAACCATCATTTGCCACACAAAAATCACATGCAAGATCACCCAGAAAGTTGTACTACTAGTACTAGTACTGCGTGTTAGATGAAAAAACACGATCAAGATCGCCAAAAAGATCGTCAAGAAGAGATATTACCTAGACTTGCTTAACGAGGGATCCCGGAGAGGGGGGCTTGGACAGGGCGATGGCCTTGAGCTTGTCTGCGGTAGTCTCGGTGGGTGCTTGCGCTTCTTCGTACCCTGAGCCTCGACGGTTTTGGCCAGAGCCATAGACATCACTTCGGCCGGTGCTCCAGGGTCCATCAAGAAACTGTCAAATAGAAATAAAAGAAAAGAAACCATAATCACAAACCCAAAAGAAGAACAGAGAGGGAGTTATAGGATCAGTCTCGGGGTTGCAAGACCGAGCCTTGGACAGAAGCAACACCATTGATGCGCTCACCTTTCCTTCTTTGGGAGAGAAGAACAATGGAAGAAGTGCGTCGGGGTTTTCTTGAAGAAATGAGGAACAAGATGAGGGAGAAGCGAGTTGGGGTTTTCTTCAAGAGAGGAAGATGAGGGAGAAGAGTGAAATGATGGTTGCTTTGTCCGTCCAACTTACTGCTGGAAAGGTGGGGGTTTTGTGATTTGACGGCTCAATGGGCATTATTGCGGCACTTCGACCGGTGTAGTCTACCGTGCAGTTGTGCACTCTAGTACGAAGTAATTTAGTGCATGGCAAGTGGACCCCGATGCTGGGTGTCCCACACATCGGCGAAAGTGAGTAGCAAGGTTCCCGACGACCGTCGAGGAGGATCCGCACGATAGAGCGTGTCCACTGTTTCTAAAGAAAAAAATGATTACAGCAAGCATTTCCACTCTTACGACGGAGGAGTGCGAAACACGGCAGCCACTTGAACTTACACAGTACTCCTACTACTAGCCATGTGCAGTGGTTCATATGTCAGTACTATATAATCTTGTTGCTAGTGTAGTAAGATATGACGATAACAAATGATGTTGTGCGCATGTCAACTATATGAACAGTAATGTAACATACCCCTTTTTTGACTGTCCGGTCAAGAATGAAAGGCGAGATCAATGTTAACAGAACTAGGTCTACAATGCACGGAGAGTACAATGCTACAGTACTCCACGGAACATGAACCATATGAAGCACGAATCAGTGTTAGGTAGGGTGTATGAACGGTGCATGGGAGCAAAAGTTCCCTTCTCGACCCACTTTTGGGTGTTTGGCAGAGTGCATGAAGGGTGCATGAGTCCACAGTAGTAGGTTAACACAAATACACTAGGAGCATGCATGAAGAGCGGTGCTGAGATGAGCATGCACGAAGAGGGGGGGTGTGTTTGGTTGCATTCTCATCTTAGCATAGTTGTTCCCTCTGCATGATGCATGAGTCCACACTAGCTCAACACAAATACACTAGGAGCATGCATGAGGAGAGCATGCATGAAAAGGGGTGATGAGATGAGCATGCATGAAGAGGGAACAACTATGCTAAGATGAGAATGCAACCAAACACACCCTAAACACCACCGAAGTCCCTCTGCTTCTCGAGGCGCACGACGTTGGTGATGCAGGGTGCCACCGCCCGCAGAGCCAGCTCCCGGTCGACGGTAGCCAGCTCGTCAAAGATGGCATCCAATGGCACGAATGAATTCCGGTGATGAAACCCTGAGAGGATTCGCCCGGCAACGGCGACGGCCGCCCGCAACCCCTCCTTGTCCAGCTCCGCCCCCACCATCACGCGGAGACGGCTCTGCTCCTCGGAGATATAGGTGAAGAAGGAGACCAGGTCAGGAAGCCGCAGCTCGTTGAAGTCGACGGGGTGGTCAAACGGGTTTAGCCCAACGGCCGGCAAGGCTGCGCTGGCACGACGGTAGGCATCGCGCAGCCGCAACACGTGCGTGGCATCATGGTCCACCAAGTGGTTGAGGCGATCCTGGACCTCATCACGATCGGCCCGCTCACGCTCCAGCCGGCTCGCCTGACCGCCTATCGTATCTCCCGCTTTATGCAGCAACGCCGCCGATGCCTCGAGCATCTTTGTGGTGGACGCCTGCCACTTTTGAAGCTCCGTGAACTCCCGCACATAAAGGAGGAGCATGGCACTCCTCTCCTCCTTGAGCTCACGGAGCTCCACGCCCTTGGCCCTGAGCTCCGCATCCTTGGCATGGAGCTCCTGTGTCAGGCGCCTCACCACAGAGTCCGTCATCTGGTGCGCCGCCATGGAACCAGGTAGAAGCAATGGGGAGAGGAAGCAAAGGGGGCGAAACGGCTGAAAGGCAATGCAATCTACGGGAAGGCGGAGGGAGCCAGCCGAGGAGTAGGGTGAATCTTTTGGTTTTCACCATGGGAAAACACCAGTCGACGACTTTTCACTTCACGGAGCAGTGGGTTTTACAGGCGGAGAAATCCTGACTAATTGCTGTCGCGCCTGCTCCCGTCAATAAAAAAAAAATCCTGCCACGCCTGCCGCACCCAAAGACCAGTGCAATGCAGCGGTGGATATTTAAATTTACCTACCGGCAAGGAGAGAAAAAAAGGGGTGAAAAAACAAATGTGGCGGCGGCCTAGCTACTCGGTCGCACTAGCCCAACTAGCTAGCCACTGTGCTTCACTGATGTACTCGGCGAGAAAGGTGGGCTTTTGTGATTTGACGACTCATTTACTTGCTTCAGCGCTACGACTGAGGAGGACCCAGAAAATGCGTGGTACGGCGTCCCATGTCTCGGCAAGGAAGAAAATATGAGTACACCACCCGGGAGGACCCAGAAACCGCGCGGTAGGGTGTGCCATGTCTCGGCACGGAGGGAAAATGTGCGTGTAAAAATGAACTATATCAAACTACCTATGGTTCGACCTCGGGAGCAAGCCAGTCGGCTGAAAACACCCCACTAGCCACACAGCTTCATCATGCTTACGTGGCATGGAGGATAGTTAGCTCCGTCTTGACCAGCCACAACGTCTCTTGTTCTAGGTGATTCATCTATTTTCCTAGCATTTTTTAGTTATAATAACACCACGGCAAGCTCGCGTCGCTCTTCGTGTGTGCCCGTGCGTCTAAAGGTTGTACTACTAGATGGAGAGGAGAGAGAATGGCAGACATGGGACCCACCAGTAAGTCAGCCAATGTTAATGCACCCGCTGACGAGCCACTCCCTCTACTCTACTCAACGTAATACTGTATAAAATCAAGTTATGCGACCAAGCCAACAACCGTTGCGGTTTCAGCCTATCAACGTAAGCTTTGTACTCTAGGTTGCCGGTTCAAATCTCGTCCTTCAGATTTGTTAGTTTTAGGTCCAAATTTGATCAATGACAAGTGGGCCTCCCGTGTGTTGTTCCGATATTTCAGTGTAGGATGGTTTTTTTGCACAAACACTTTACGCGGTTAGACAAGTTACGGCAGCAGTTACACGTATTTTGCAAGTTTAGGAACAAAAATGACAGCAGCATAGAATATCACATGCTCCCCGCAGCTTAGATGCTATGGTGATACAAGATTTTACGTCGTTGGATCTGAGATCCAATGGCTTGGGAGTAGTCTTTGTAATTATGCGCAATTTCCAAACTCTCCAAGGGTTTTTTTGCAAAAAAAACCATTCAGACCTCGTGTGAGCCACTGGATCCTGGATCCAACGGCTCCCAGTACCTCATATTAGGTGCTCCCCGCAGCTTAATTAGCCGCTACGGTGATATGAGCATCTAGGTCGTTGGATCTGAGATCCAATGCCATGTGCGTAGTATTTGTACTTTCTGCGCAATTCCCAAACTCTTTGAGGCCTATATTGCAAAAACATTCAAATCTCCTACTGCGAACCGTTAGATCTCTCGGGAACTCGTATCACCATAGAATCTAAGGTGTGGGAGCACCTCATATTCCCCCGTGCGAGAAAACATCAGGTGCTCTCGCAGCTTGGATGCTACGGTGATACGAGCTTCGAGGTCATTCGATCTGAGATCCAATGGCATCTGAGTAGTCTTTGTGCTTGTGGGGTGCGCCCAAACTCTTTGGGGGCTTTTCTGCAAAAACATTTGAACCACCAAGGAGTCGTTGGATCTCAGATCCAACGGCTCTGAAGAGCTTGTATCACCACAACATCTAAGGTGTGGTAGCACGTGATATTCTTAAACACAAGAGAATATGAGGTCTTCCCTCATCTTAGATGCTACGATGATATGAGCTTCGAGGCCGTTGGATATGGGATCCAAGGGCATCTGAGTAGTTTTGGTACTAATTGTGTGCAATTCCGAAACTCATTAAGGTTTCTTGTAAAAATATTAAGACATCTATGAGCCGCTATATCTCAGATCTACACGCTCCAAGGAACTCGTATCACCATATAGCATCTAAGGTGTGGGGCCACATGATATTCTCTCAGGGGGGTGGGGTGCACAACCCATCGGTGTCTGGGAGGGTGGGGACAAATATAATGTTCAAAAAATATAATCCAAACAATCCTAAACAGAGCTTCACAATTTTATCTAAGGTCGAGGGGTTACCCCCCGACAATCTACACAGCTCCGCCTATGCAAGAGGTGTAGTGGGAGCGTCTAGGTGTGAGAGAGATGACGCGAGAAAGTGAGGTCAATCGAGTCATTTATAGAGGGAGAGATCGAGTGAGTGTGGCATAGCGTGCACTCGAATGTTAAAGACGATACACCGAGATATCGTGCGGCGAAGCTGCTGTGAGGGCTGGAGGGAGATAGTTACCGAGAGTGGCCTAGATAGACTTTGTGTGTGCATGCACGGTGAAGGTGTTTTACAAAGGCAACGTACGTGTCTTGAGAGAGAGAGGGAGGGTTTGTCATGGAGGGCATGACGAGGTTGTGTGTGAGAAATACATTTGTTGAGAGTGTGTGGGCGGGTGTGACATAAATGGAGATCGAAACGTGAAGAGAAATAATGAGCGGGCGTGTGTCGGATACCAATAGCTCTATTAACAAAGAAATGAAGATCGATCAATACATGAAGTATGTGTGGTTGTTGGGGCGTGTCGATGGAGAGACCTAAACACAACATTTGCATGTACATAGTACTAGACTTAATATTCATGTTTCAATTTATTGTGCATTTTAAATATTGAATTGAGGACCATGCATGGCTTACATTTTAGTTTTGAATTCGTGTCATACATGCATGGTCATACATCCACGTTGAGATCACTATATCACAAACTCACTCTAATTCAAGAACTCGTCATAAATCAATTACCGTGCCTTTTGGAATGACCAGTTATTTACAAGGAAAATACGGGCATTGTAATACATATAGATTCGTTTAGCAATTTAAAAAAAAGATACCTTTCGCATTCTCGAATGGTAGCACCCGACGGCGTACCAGCCAGACCCGGGCTCGTGTCCTGGTGGTGGCGTGCGTGGTACGCACATTAGCCAACCCCAACCAAAAGAACCGCGATATTAAACTTCACGCCTCCACTCGAGCCTCCGCGTTTCTAGTCGAAATATCTAGTGGCTAGAATTCCAGCCCTAGGAAATTCCCCTCATGTCCCCGGTCCATAATGACAACTGATGAACAATGGAGGGATGCTTTAGTAACTAGCCCACATTACCTACCGTGCCGAGCATGGTTCAATTCCCTTGGTCGCCCCTACCCAAGGTCACCCGTCAACTGCATTGCCTAGTACTAATAGTACTACACTAGGATGAGCACAGAATGGAGCTCCGTTTGTTGATTTTGTTCATGCCTACTAGAGTTATAATATCAGGCAATGCACTGGTACAGAGGGATTATCTTTTTACTCTGCAACAGTAAAGATGTATGGCTTGATAATTTATTTCATGATGCAGGTTATGATATTGTTTCAAATCCTGGATTTTAAATTCCAGAAAATCCAAAACTGACCTGAAATTCATGAAACTGAGCATGGTCACGTGATATGGCACAAATAGGCTATCATATTTTTTTGTTCAAGAGACGAGCTGCTTATGAAAAGTTGCACAAATGAAGAACCAAGGTATTTTGGAACAAAGACATGTCACGTTAACGCGAATGGTTTCACTATTCAAACCGTGGGCGTTAGACCTACGTGCCGCCACGAGTCCCGCTTCTCATCGGCAGGTGCCGTTCGAGCAAGCGTGTGAGTCGACGGGAGGCGTGCGAGCAGACCGCTGCACCGGCTGACCGGGAGGCGCGCGAGCAGGCCGCTGCGCAGGCTCACCGGGAGGCGAGCCCTTTGACCAGGCTCCGCCGCCCACCTTCCTCCCAACTTCCCCCACTTTTAATGGCGCCGTAGTTTAAATCACCCCCGCACTCCCCGGTCTCGCTATAATCTTCTCTCTTCCTCTCGGATTCTCCTGTCGTCTACCTCCAACCAGCCTAACCTCACTGTATGCCATGCCGCATCACGATGGTCTGCCCTTAGTCTTCTAGTTTCCTGAGGAAGACACCCAGTCGGAGTCTCAAGAACATAAGGCACTTTGGGACGAGCTTGAACTGGCCTTGCAGGAAGAAGCCGCGCCTGTCACCGCTCTCGTTCCAGCTCCCGTCGCCCTGATTGTGCCAGCGCCCATCCCCCTGGCATTGATGGCCTGGGAGCCGCATTGTCACCGAGCTTGCAGCCACGGGGTTCCACGAGGTCCCCGCTGACTTTCACGCGCCCATGCACCTGCCAGCGCCTGCGCCTTCGCGTGCACTGACACGCGCGCCCTTGCCGGTGCCCGTGTACACGAATGTCTCCGCCGCGCCGTTGCCACAGCCTGTCCCCGCGCCGGTGCCAGTGCCCCCCTCAGCAGAATGGATCGCCGCCGTCGACCGCTTCCTTGCACCAACGCCAGTCGCCTCCTCCCGCCAGTTGACTGGCTCCTGGAGACCGAAGTCCAGAACATTCTGGCCTTCCTTGAAGCTAGGGCCAATGTCTAGGAGTATGCCAACAACGGCGCAAGACGCCACCGACGCCGCCGGTCAGTGGCCCGATGACACACAGAGCATGGCAGAGGAGCCGCTTCCCGCCGCAAGACGCCTCCGCCTCCGCCACGTGATCTAAATATGCCATGAAAAACGTTTGGGATTTATCATTTGCGTTTATTTTAGTCTGATCGTGGTATGAATGTAAAGTCGCAGTCAGACTGAATGAAATCTATGGTTTGATCGATTGAATGTTCTGCTAGAGCCGTATCAAATTAAATATAAAACGTCATCAAGCGACATGTGTTCCTTCTCATCGCAAACATTTCATATTAAATACCACATCAATTCCAAATATTTTTTTAGGGAAGCCAGTTCCAAATACTTGTAGGGTGCGAGCAGTCCCCTTGTTCATGCACTATAGTCGATACAGCTATTTATCCACGCATTTAATTGTTAGTAGATACTACTAGCCTAACTTGTCCGTCACAGTCACTTTTGTTCCTAAACTTGTTACATACTCCAATACTAGTACTAGTACTAGCAAGATGCCCGTGCGTTGCACGGAACATCAAGATGCATTTGTATGAGTAGTTTATCTTGTGGGAGAAAAGGATGAACGAGGGAAGGCCTTATTTGCAAATATGGAGAGGGGTGTGGGTATCTTTTTGCAAAATTGCCATAGTTTCCTTCCTATCCGTTAGATAGAAATCAGACGGCCTATATTGCAGGATGGCAGGCACACCATCATCACCAACTCTATTTTTTATAATAGTAGGGATTACGTGAAACTGGTGCCGTAACTTGTGAACGCGTCCAGATTCGGTCAACGGCCCCACCGCCCGCACGTTCTTCGTGTTTGCCTGTGCGTCTAAACGTAGAAGGGGAGGAGAGAGAGAGAGAAGACATGGAACCCACCAGTAAGTGAAGTGGAATAGTACGTGCTCATGAGCCGGTCCCACTAATGTACTAAAGTTAATATAAAAACATGTTGTCCATTAAATAGGTTGTGGTAATATAAAAACATTATATCAACAAAGTGGAGTACAACAAACGTTGCTACTATGTTGCCTATTGACGTGCGGCTTGAAGGCCATGGTCGCATGTTCGATCCTCATCCTTTTTCATTTGTAATTTATACTAGTAAGGTACACGTGCATTGCTCGCATGAGATTTGGCAACCAAATTATGAATAAATACCACTCCATAGCATGTAAGCTTTGATTCATATATGCATGATGTAGATGTTCGTTTAATTCTTATAGTTCATCTCATTCAAAATATATAAGTTTTATAAAAAAAGTTAATCTATCTTAAGATTCATGGAATTGTGCATTGTAGAGCATAAAGTAAAAACAAATAATGGCAATTCATTTAGAAAAAAGAAAATTGGGCAATTATGATACAGAAGATTCTAGGACAAAGGAGAAGTGCTTGTGTTTTGAGGTTTGTGCATTATGCTTAAGTTCAACCATGCAGTCTTCTAGATTGTACATGTGGCAGAATGTGGTGGAATGTAGAAGATATCCAACGGTCAGTGGTGCTCGAATTTGCCATCTCTGCACCGTCGGATTGGCTTCATCCAACGACCATCTTTCAAAGTTATTCGCACACTATATAGGGGTGTAGATATGGTTCCAAATTTGCTCCATGACAGTTGGGCCCCCCGGTGTGTAGTTTGTAGCACTTTAATTTCTTGGTCGAAATTTGTTCCATTACAGGTAGACTCCGGGTGTGTAGTTTGTAGCTTATTTGTAATAATTAAAGAGAACACCAGAGTTTTTTTTGCAAAAATACCATGGTGCGACGTGGAAGGTTAGAAAGGGCGTGCGAGAGAGCGGTGACCGATCCAGAGGGAGAACAATTGGGGGAGGGGCGGGGGTTGCAACTGTGTTTGGAGTAGTTGTGGGGCGAATGCTACAAAAATATAATCTAAACCCACTGGAATAAATGCCTTCACAAATTAATCGAAGGTTGGAGTGCCCCTCGCAATGTAAATAGCTCCGGCTCTGCGAGGGATGGAGAGGTAGCTTCAATGTGTGGAAGAGACGGCGTGAGAAAGCGAGGTCAATCGAGACATAGATAGAGAGACAAAGTGAGTGTGCCCCGACATTCGTTGAAAAGATATATATGTTGTGGATAGATGTTATCCGATTGAGCTTTTGGGAAGGGTGAGGAATGTAAGAGAGAGCTTGAGAGATGATCCAGTCACAGACAGGTACACATATCGTTTGTGCGTGGGAGGAAGCAAGGTCAATCGATACATAGAAAAAGAGAGAGAGATTGAGTGAGTGTGGGTCGTCATGTGATCGAAAGAGTGAGACAGGTTGGAGAGAGTGACCTAGATAGACAATGTGCGTGTGAGAGTATACACTATGAATATGTCGAATTAGTCCCAAACATGGAGATATATCGTTTGTGTGTGAGAAAGAGCGAGGTCAATCGAGACATGCATAGAGAGAGAGAGAGAGATTGAGTGAGCGTGGGCCGCCATGAGGTCGAATGAGTGGAACGGCTTGGAGAAACTGATCTAGATAGACAATCTGCGTGAGAGAGTATAGAGTGTGTCGATCGAGGCCCGAACAGGGAGATATATAGTTTGTGTGTGTGAGAGAAAGCGAGGTTAATCGAGACTTAGATAAAGAGAGAAAGAGAGATTAAGCGAGTGTGGGCCGATGTGCGGAAGAAAGAGTGAGACGGTCTCTCGAGAGTGACCTAGATAGACAATGTGCGTGCGTGCGCACAAGAGGGAGGGAGGGGGGGGGGTCTAGATAGGCAATGCACGTATCTACCGAGAGAGGGTGGGAGGGGGAGAGAGAGAGAGCTTGGCATGGAGTGCAATGGCGGGTGTGTGAGAGTTAGAGATCGGAACATGGAGAGAAAGAATGAACATGCGGAAACCAATAGCTTTGTAAGGTGGTTAGGAGAGGAAGATTGATCAATAGAGGAAGTATGTAGCGTGTGTGCCAAGACAACATTTGAATGTAGATAGTACTAGGCTTAATATTGACGTTTTAATTTAGTGTACATTGTAAGATTTGAATTGAGGACCATGCATATGGCTTCCATATTTATTTCGAATTCATGCCATACTAGGTTTGGAAAGGTTGATATTGACTCGATTGTTGTGGTATTTTGTATGTGCGTGGTCATATGCTTGAATCCATCCAAAGTTTTCTCACTACCATGGTGTTCATCTTATACATATATGATTTTGTATTAAAAAAGTAGCGTGGATACCCTGAAATGTGAAATCCACGTTAGAATTGGAGATCGCTATGTGACAAACACACTCTAATTCAAAGAACTCCTCATTAATTAATTCATAGTATCTCTTTTCGAAGGACTAATTATTTGCAAGGAAAACACGGGCATGGTAATACATAGTAAAAGATTCGTTTGCCAATGAAAGAAAATTCGTTTGCATTTTCAAATGTCGGCGCACCAGGCAGACCAGGGTCGTGTCGTGGTGGTCGCGTGTGTCGTACGGACGCTAGCACCCCCCCCCCCCCCAAAAAGAACGATCACAAAAAAAATTCGCGCTTCCATGTTTCGGATTGAAATATATGGCGGCCCCAATTCCAGCCCTACAAAATCTCCCTTCACCCCGTCCCCTTCCGTGCCCAGAGCTCTCAAATCCCTAATTCGCCGCCAACCCAAGCAAAATTCGAATCGCCCTTCGTCCTGTCTCTTTCCCCACCTCTATGCCGGACGACGACGACGAAGACGACAGTCGCACTTCACCACTGCACCGGAGCTACGTCATCTACCCTCTCGTCTTCCACCGACATGCCTCAGACACCGACTTCCACCGCATCAGATGCGCTTCACCGACGCCGTCTCCCACCTCACCGGGGCCACTTCACAGAGAACATCGTCGCACCTCCACCCTCCCGACGGCGTTGGTGCTTCACCAACGGCCTCGTCCACCGCATCGTAGCGTGGTCGGCGTAGTCAGCGCGCGGAGAGGCGGGAAGGGGCGACGCGTGCAGAGAGAGGTAGATTTGGGCGAGGCGGCGATTGAATGCTCGCCGGTGGCCAAGGCGGCACTTTGATCCACCGTGGATGAGCACGGTGGCCATTACACCGGCCTGCCGATAGCTCACCGGTGAGTAGAGGCTGGGGAGTGGGCCAGGGAGTCGAGGCATTGATGAGCAACGGCGACGCCGTGCTGGAGAAGGAAGATGAGGGGTGCACGGCACCGATCGCCACTGCCGACTAAAGCCAAATTCAGTTAACTGAATTTCAGTCAGTGATGAATAGTGTGCACACCAACTGTTTGATGAAATGACAGAGGGTTCTAGGGATTTTAGGATTTTGTGGGAATTTTTGTGGTAAGGTGTTGATGCAAATGAGAGAGTCTGGCAAAGTTTCAGAATTTTTGGAGTAATTAAAATTGAGTTTATATCAGAGAGATAGTTTCTGGTCCAAATTTGGACAGAATAAATTTTGAAAAATTTGAATTGCGGAACCCAATGTTTTTGGTGAAATGGGTCGTGGGTACCTTCTAGTTGATAGGATAATTTTGGTGGAGGCATAAGAGTTGTAGAAAATGTAGTTCCTTTGTAACTCAAAGAAACCATGAATAATGCAAATTCCAACTTTGGAATTTATTTAAAATATGAAAAAATATTATTGTGGGGTGGGAAGGAGTTGGTTGCTGCCCTAGAAGGTGTGATTGACTTGAGGGATAATTTAGAAGTGACATAAAAATTATTGGGTAGACTTTGGAAGTGCTAGAAAGAAAAGAAAAGGGCATCTCCTTAGGAGTTTCTGGTTAATCAAAAGCTTTTAAAAAGAAAAAAAAGTTTGGATCTACCAAAAATAGTTTTCCAAATAAAGCCATCAATCAAAACAGAACCTTTTAAGAACATTTTGAACCCAACTAAAATTTGAAAAGGTTTTCAAAACAGAAGAGGGAAAATAAGATAAAAATGGTTTTCAAGAATTTCATTTTAAAGGAAAGATTTTCAAAATCCAGGAAGATTGTTTTGGGGTGTTACAAGATTAGGCTCTTTTCACTCCTTTTTCCTTCATCCATCGTGATCTCACCCAAAACTTGAAAACTTCAATCACAAAAACTTAACAAAAACCTTCATGAGATCCGCTGGTGTAAGAAAACCAATCTTTGCTTTAAGTACTGTTGCAAACCCATTCTTATTTTGTTATTTCATGATACCTACTGTATTTTAACTTTACCATGGCTAAACCCCCCGGTATAGTCCATAGATTCTTCAAAATAAGCACACAATGCAACGAAAACAGAATCTGTCAAAAACAGAACAGTCTGTAAAGACTCAAATTTGACTCATACTTATGTAACTCCAAAAATTCTATAAAATTAGGACAACAGAGGCAATTAAGATATCAATCTTCTGTAAAACAATTCAGAGTTTTTTGTCGCTCAAGTGATTTTTAACAATTCTGCTACTAGACGTAAAAGTTTCTGTTTTCCAACAAGATCAAATCAACTATAACCCAAGCCATCCTAAAGGCATTTCTTGGCACAAACACTAACTAAGACATAAAAAAACACAATCATAATAGAGGCATAATTGTGTAAACACACAAAAACAGAAACAAAAGAGAAAAAACTATTTTATTCATTGGGTTGCCTCCCAGCAAGCGCTATTGTTTTATGCCCCAAGCTAGGCATGAGATTTTATTGACGCTCACATGACAGATAATAATTGTAACGCAAAGAGAGCATCATAAAACAAGTGACAAGCAAATTTAAGTCTAACATACTTCCTATGCATAGGCATTTTATAAGCAAACAAGTTATCATGGCAAGCAAAAACTAGCATATGCAAGGAAGAAGAAAGAAACAATAGCAATCCCAACATAACGAGAGATAATTTAGTAACATGAAAATTTCTACAACCATATTTTCCTCTCTCATAATAATTACATGTAGGATCATAATCAAATTCAACAATATAGCTATCATATAAAATTTTCTCTTCATGATCCACATGCATAAAGTTTTATAATCTTCCAAGATAGTGGGATTAACATCAACTAAAGTCATGACCTCTCCAAACCCACCTTTATCAAAAATTTCATAAGATTGAAAACACTCCAAATATGTGGGATTATTTTTACCTAAAGTTGATGTTCTTCCAAACCCACTTTCAATATTATTGCAAATAACATATTCATCATGAGGCTTAAATAAATTTTCAAGATCATAAGAATAATCACCCCAATCATGATCATTACAATAAGTAGTGGACATAGCAAAATTAGCATCCCCAAGTTTAGGGTTTTGCATATTATTAGCACAATTGACATTAATAGAATTTATAATAAAATCATTGCAATCATACTTCTCATTCAAGGAGTTATCGTGAATCACTTTATAAATTTCTTCTTTTAACATTTCATCACAATTTTCAGATTCACGAATCTCAAGCAAAACTTCATAAAGATAATCTAGTGAACTCAATTCACTAGCAATTGGTTCATCATAATTGGATCTTTTAAAAAGATTAGCAAGTGGATGTGGATCCATATCAATAGATTTTTAGCAAGCGAAGATGCAAGCAAATAGAAGGCACATGGCAACACAAGCAAACAAAAGATCGAACAAGAAAAAAGCAAACGAAAAATATGGCAAATAACAAGGGAAATACTTTTGTGATTTTATGAAAACATTTTAGAAGTGGGCGAGATGAAAACGAGAGGCAAATGGCAAATAAAGTAATTGCAAGGATATGAGAGTTTGTGCGTAGGAACCTGATAGATGTTGATGATGTCTCCCGGCAACGGCGCCAGAAATTGGCAAGTGGACGGGAGACTATCTTGACTTGATCCTCCTCGGCAACGGCGCCAGAAATTCTTCCTGATTGCTTGTATCTGCGTTGGTAATTCTCTGAAGAGGAGAGGATGATGCAGCACAACAACGGTAAGTATTTCCCTCAATTATGAAACCATGGTTATCAATCCAGTAGGAGAACCAAGCAACACTATGTAAACAACACCTACACACAAACCACAAAAACTTGCAACCCAACACGTAAGAGGGGTTGTCACTCCCTCCTCGGTATTGAGATAGATTAAATTGTATGAGATTGGATAAATAGATCTAGCAAAAACACAAAATAAAATAAATAAAGAAAAAGTGTAGCAAGGTATTTCTGGATTTTTGGATTAATAGATCTAAAAATAATATGATAGGAAATAGATCGGGGGGGGGGGGGCGTAGATTTCAATAGAGGCTTCTCTCGAGAAAATAGCATATGATGGGTAAACAAATTACTGTTGGGCAATTGATAGAAAAGCGAATAATCATGACTATATATATCCAAGGCAATAATTATGTATATAGGCATCACGTCCAAGATTAGTAGACCGACATGATTCTGCATCTACTACTATTACTCCACACATCGACCGCTATCCAGCATGCATCTAGTGTATTAAGTTCATGGAAAAACGGAGTAATGCAATAAGAATGATGACATGATGTAGACAAGATCTATTCATGTAGGAATAGACCCCATCTTTTAATCCTTAATGGCAACGATACATGCATGTCATGTCTCCTTCTGTCACTGAGATTGAACATCGCAAGATCGAACCCATCACAAAGCACCTCTTCCCATGGCAAGAAAAATCAATCTAGTTGGCCAAACCAAACCAAAGTTTCGGAGAAGAAATACAAGGCTTTAAAGATCATCCATAAAAGAGCTCAGAGAATACTCAAATAATATTCATAGATAGAACTAATCATAAACTCACAATTCACCGGATCCCAACAAACACACCGCAAAAAGTCATTACATCAAATAGATCTCCAAGAACATCGAGGAGAACATTGTATTGAAGATCAAAAAGATAGAAAAAGCCATCTAGCTACTGCCTATGGACCCATAGGTCTGTGGTAAACTACTCACCCATCATTGGAGGGGCAAGGGTGATGATGAAGAACCCGTCCATGATCGTTGACCCCTCCGGCAGAGTGCCGGAGAAGGCCTCTAGATTGGATCTCATGGTTCTGGAACTTGCGGCAGCGGAAACTGTTTTCTCTCGACTCCCCTATAGTTTTTGGGATTTTAGAGTATTTATAGAGCTGATAGTCGGTGGAGAAGCCTCGCGTGGTCTCCACTACCCACCAGGGCGCGCCAGGCCTCTGGCGCGCCCTGGTGCCTAGTGGGCCCCATGGGCCTCCTCCCATGCACTTCTTTGGCCCCCTGGGTGTCTTCTATCTAGAAAAAAACTCCAAAAAGTTTTGTGGCATTTGGACTTCATTTGGTATTGATTTTCTGCGAAGAAAAAAATGCAAAAAATAGTAACTGGCATTGGGCACTATGTCAATAGGTTAGTCCCAAAAAATGATATAAAGTTGCTAGTAAATGAGTATAAAACATCCAAGAATGATACTTTAATAGCATGGAATAATAAAAAATTATACATATGTTGGAGACGTATCACTTGGTTCTCAAACTAAGGGAAATACTTATCTCTACTTTGTTGCATCACCCTTTCCTCTCCAAGGGAAAAACCAACGCAAGCTCAAGAAGTAGCCGTGGTGCCATCGTATGATTCGATATTGATGGGCTTGAATCCTTCAGGGAATTGATGTTCCATAACCCTGTCTGTAAAGCAGATCGTGTGGGATGGACCTCGGAACCGAGGAGCATCTCGTCGGAGGTCGTGGGAAAGCCGTAAGTAGGCTTCATCTCGGGCATGGACGTTCCTGTCCATCCAGGCATCGTAGCCATTGGGCCCGGCGGGGGCGCGTCCTCTTGATCCGTAGATGGACCGAGGAGGTGCCCTGTTTGCCTCGATGCAACATCGAACGTCATGAGGTTCTAGGTAATCCACGGGGTCTTTTCCATAACGATGTGGAGGTGGCTGGTCGTTGAGGTTTTCCTGCATGGGCCTGTCCTGCCCTCTAGGGGGTCGGTCCTGGTCATCGGCGAGCTCCTCATCGAACTCCGGCAGGAGACACCTACGTGGGTATGATTTCAGAGCATTATGGTGCCAGTCTTCCATGTCTTGCTCGGCGGAGAGCACTTCGACCCACTTCTCATTCAGTGCATCGGTATTGGCCTGCAGCTGCCGCTGCTTGCGCTTCATGCTCCGAGCCGTTGCAATGAGGCGCCGCCGGAAGCGCTCTTGTTCAAAAGGGTCTTCGGGGACAACAAAGTCCTCAGTATCGAGGCTTTCGTCCTCCTCAGATTCCGGCATGTAATTGTCCTCAGCTCCTTCAAAGCGGTCGTCGGGATCTGAATCCCCGAGATGTCCATCAGGTGTGCTGTTGCGCCCTAGGGAAGCTTGATGGTCTCCCTTAGGGTTGCCGGCATCACCTGCTTCTGTGTCGCCTTGTCAGCAGTTGCATTATTGCCGCTAGGTTCCCCATCGTTGCCTCTTCTGTGTCTTCGATGACGTCTTGGAGGGGTATTGGGGGTATCCACCATATAGACATCGTAAGTAGAGGTAGCAGTCCACCCGCCAGTGTTTACCACGGGCAAGGTGCCTTCTGCAGGGCCATCGGCATCTTCATCCATGTCCGTGGCCTCTTCATAGTCTAATATGTCTGTTAAATCATCGATTGTGGTGACTAGGTGGGTGATGGGTGGGATGTAGATTTCCCCATCGTCAGCTTTAAGTCCGACCTTATCATAGACCGAAGTCTTGCCGTCCGAGATGGACATGCTCTGGATGCGATCAAGCATCTCGTTGAGGTTAGACAACTCTTCAGGATTTATTGCTGCGTCATAAGCTGGGCTGACTAGAAGTACGCCCGAAGTGTTACTTGGCGTGTCTTCGGCGCGAAGGAGACCCGGGAGTGATTCTAGATTCTGCGCCGAGGTCAGTTCTAAACATGACATGATTTCTGAGGTGGGAGCCGGATCTACGTCCAGATTGGAGATCAGAAGGGCACTGGCCGAGGTAATTACGTTGAGGGTCTCTGGCGACGCCACGACGGAGATCGCTTTCGGAGTCGAGCCTCCGGAGTCGAGCGAGTTCTCAATTCAGCCGGGGGCCCATACTGATAGGACAAGCTCACCATGGGAGTCCGTAGTGTACTCGAGGCCGCCAAAGGTCACAATCCAACCTGGGGCGTAGTTCTGGACGGAGGCCATATGACCTATCGAGTTGGCGCAAAAGACCATGCTGCCGAACGAAAAAGCTGGTCGGGGGTAAAAATGCTCCCGAGGCCGTTGGAGCAGTTGATCTGCAGATGAGCCATCGATCCTTCCAGCGATCGCACAACGGAACTCTCAATGAAAGCACCAGTGTCCATGTCAAAACCGGCAGACCTCGGGGTAGGGGGTCCCAAGTTGTGGATCTTGGATCGAAGGTAAGAGGAACGAAGGAGACGATGTTTACCCAAGTTCGGGCCCTCTTGATGTAGGTAAAACCCTAGGTCCTGCTCTTGTTTATATCAATGGAGATGTATCAAGTACAGAGTTGATCTACCTTAAGATCGTAATGTGTGGTCTAACTCTAGGGCTAGATGAATGATTTTTGTGTTGATGTCCCCTCTACGGGCTAAACCCTATGGCTTATATACACGCCAGGGAGGGCATCTGGGGTTTAAAAGGTCGGTAGCTAGGAGCTAGGTGGCGGCAGAGATCTTGGAGTATACGTCAAGTCTTCGGGGGAGGCAATCTTGAGCACGCCTCCTGCATGCGACCTCCGGAGTCCATCTTAACCATGAATGAGGGTTGGTCGGCCCAACCCGAGGAGAGTAGGCCGACTGGGTTAGTACCCCCTTATCCAGGACACCGTCATACGGTCTTCATGATTTAGCAGCGCTTCGCCGTCCAAAGCTAATCGTCGCCGGAGAATTAGAGGGAGCAGATTAGAACCACAATGGGCTTCTAATTATGAGGATTAGATAGGATCTAGATCTAGCTCTAATTAGATCAACTAGGACTAGAACTAGAGGAGGCTCCAAAAACTTGTGTATTAAAAAGTGCCAAAACCTCTAGTATATATATGTTGGAGGAGGAGAGAGGGGTGCCACAAGAGGGGAAGGTTCTCCCCCTTGCGCCAGCCATGATAAGGGGGAAACCCACTCCAATTCGCCCCCCTCCTTCTACAAGGGGGAAGGGGGGTGCCACCTCCTATTAGGCCCAAATGGCCCAATATCCTTTCCACCACTTGGCCTTTTAAGGCCCATTGATATTTAAATGAATATAAATGCCTCCTAATCATATTTAGAGCCTTCTAATATTAATTTAACATCACCAGAAACTACTTCCACCTATATATTAATTATCGGTATTACCCGATAAACCCCGAAACCCTTCCGGTGCCCCTGAAACGCTTCCGGTTCCTCTTGAAACTATTCCAAATATTAATGAAGCTATTTCATAAATATTTTATCATTACTCCTGATCTACTAACAGTCAGCAGATCATGATTACCTTAAGCTTGTGACCTTGTAGGTTCTGTAAAATATAGATATGAACAAAAGCCCTTCCATTCAATGACCGATAGCGGAACCGTGGACGTCCATATCGATCCCTATGAGTACAAGAATGACATTTGAGTGAACCTCTGGTTATCATGTGGTATTACCTTCATGGTACTTTACAAAACCCGAGGTGGGATATATCGGTATGCTCTTGAGTCGTACACATGCTCACTATGCCGGTCTCCTCGTTACCGGTTTTGTTCTTCTTTCTCGGTGACAGTTCCCGCATACCCATGACCTAGTCACATGTGTCTGGCCACACAATGATGGATCCCGTCACATTGAGTGGGCCCTAATAATATCTCTCCATTGTTGGAGGAGCAAAACCCACTATTGAGCTATCTAGTCCCTTGTCAAACTTTCCGATGAACCTGTAAGTTGTCGTTATGATCACCGTATTACATATGACATTTGAGTAACCCCAAAGTTCATCGTATGGTAAGAAGTGACTACGATACTCTCATGATCTAAGGAACTAAATCACAAATTAACTCTCCATGTTATGGCAATTGACTTCTGACGATTGTATCTCAAAGTATAACAAACAAGTTTGGGTTGATTCAATATGATCATTCTTCTAACATCATACTCTCAAAGTTGTTTTAGGACTATCGTTACACTTAATGATATCCTAAGATCCGAAAAACATGATCCCCAATAACATTTGAGCTAGTCTTAGAGTCGAGGCTAGGAATCTTATCTTACCGCTTATCATTCCACACGTGCATTTGAGTTTTCCATTGAATCGGACATTCCAGGATCACCGCAGTTATACCATAGAATGTAAACTCTTATTTATGAATATGGAATTATACTATTACAATATTATTGCCTCTAGGGCATTTTCCCAACATTTAGACCTTCAAAAGAAGAGTTGCTCTTATATTGCCAAACAACTTCTCTTGTCTACTGATACGTCTCCAAAGTATCCATAATTTCTGATTGTTCCATGCTATTATGTTATCTATCTTGGATGTTTTACATGCATTATTATGCTATTTAATATCATTTTTTGGGACTAACCTATTAACCTAGTGCCCAGTGCCAGTTGTTGTTTTTCCTTGTTTTTGTCTTTTACAGAAAATCAATACCAAACGGAGTCCAAACGAACAAAACTTTTTGACGATTTTTCTTCGACAAGAAGACATCCACGAAGCTTCGGGAGGAGGCTAGAAGAGCCACGGGTGGGCCACAAGCTCACCAGGCGCGCCCTAGGGGTGCCCTGCAAGCTTGTGGGGACACCATAGCCCCCCTAACCCTAATCTCAGCTCCATAAATACCCAAATATTCCCCGTATACCAGAGGGCACACCAAAAATACTTTTCCGCCGCCGCAAGCTTCTGTCCTCGTGAGATCCAATCTTGGGGCCTTTCCAGGTAATCTGCCGGAGGGGGATTCGATCACGGAGGGCCTCTACACCAACCTTGCTGCCCTTCCGATGATGTGTGAGTAGTTTACCACATACCTACAGGTCCATAGCTAGCAGCTAGATGGCTTCTTCTCTCTCTTTGATCTTCAATACAATGTTCTCCTCGATGTTCTTGGAGTTCTATTCGATATAATCTTCTTTTGCGGTGCGTTCGTTGAGATCCGATGAATTTTGGATTTATGATCAGATTATCTATGAATATTATTTGAGTCTTATCTGAACTCTTTTATGCATGATCAAGATAGCTTTGTATTTCTCTCTGATCTATTGATTTGGTTTGGCCAACTAGATTGATCTACCTTGCAATGGGAGAGGTGCTTTGCTTTGGGTTCAATCTTGCGGTGTCCTCACCCAGTGACAGAAGGGGTAGCGAGGCACGTATTTGTATTGTTGCCATTAAGGATAAAAAGATGGGGGGATTACCATATTGATTGGATCTATCCCTCTACATCATGTCATCTTGCTTAAGGCGTTACTCCATTCTTGTTAACTTAATACACTAGATGCATGCTGGATAGCGGTCGATGTGTGGAGTAATAGTAGTAGATGCAGGCAAGAGTCGGTCTACTTGTCACGGACGTGATGCCTATATTCATGATCATTGCCTTAGATATCGTCATAACTATGAGCTTTTCTATCAATTGCTTAACAGTAATTTGTTTACCCATCGTATGTGTTCTTTCAAGAGAGAAGCCTCTAGTGAAAACTATGGCCCCCGGGTCTATTTTTATCATATTATTTTAAGATATATAAAACCAAAAACACAAAAATACCTTGCTGCAATTTATTTACTTTTATTTAGTTTTGCACTTTTATTTATCTTTTATACCTATCTCTATCAGATCTCATCCATGCAAATGACCGTGAAGGGTTTGACAACCCCTTTATCGCGTTGGGTGCAAGTATTTGTTTGTTTGTGTAGGTGCTATCATTGGAAACTTGTGTGTTCCTCCTACTGGATTGATACCTTGGTTCAAAAACTGAGGGAAATACTTATCTCTGCTTTCCTGCATCACCCTTTCCTTTTCAAGGGAGAAACCAATGCAAGCTCAAGAAGTAGCAGGAAGAATTTATGGCGCCGTTGCCGGGGAGGTTCTACATCAAGCCTACCAAGTACCCATCATAAACTCTCATCTCTTGCATTACATTATTCGCCATTTGCCTCTCGTTTTTCTCTCCCCCACTTCTAAAACATTTTCAGAAAAATAGAAAAATATTTGCCTTTTTATTCGCCTTCTTTCGGTTTGTCTTTTCGTTTGCTTTTTCTTTGCTTGTGTGCTAGATTGCTTGCTTTGTCATGATCTCTCAAGAAAATACCAATTTGTGTGATTTTTTCAATACTAATAGTAATGATTTTATTAGTACTCTGATTGCTCCCGCCACTAGTCCGGAATCTTATGAAATTAATGCCGCTTTGTTGAATCTTGTTATGAAAGAACAATTTTCCGGTAGTCCTAATGAAGATGTTGCATCCCATCTAAACACTTTCGTTGAATTGTGTGATATGCAAAAGAAAAAAGATGTGGATAATGATATTGTTAAATTTAAGCTATTTCCGTTCTGACTATGAGATCGTGCTAAAATTGGTTTTCATCTTTGCCTGAAAATAGTATTGATTCATGGAATAAGTGTAAAGATGCTTTTATTTCCAAGTATTTTCCTCCCGCTAAGATCATCTCCCTTAGGAACGATATAATGAATTTTAACCAACTAGATCATGAACATGTTGCACAATCTTGGGAGAGGATGAAATTGATGATAAGAAATTGCCCTACTCATGGTTTAAGTTTATGGATGATCATACAATTTTTTTATGCAGATTGAATTTTGCATCTAGAAATCTTTTGAATTCCGCCGCGGATGGTACTTTTATGGAAATCACATTAGGAGAAGCTACTAAACTCCTAGATAATATTATGGCAAATTACTCTCAATGGCATACCAAAAGATCTTCTACTAGTAAAAAAGTGCAAGCGATTGAAGAAAATAATACTTTGAGTGGAAAGATGGATGAACTTATGAAATTGATTGCTAGCAAGAGTGCCACCATTGATCCTAATGATATGCCTTTGTCTACTTTGATTGAGAATATTAATGAATCAATGGATGTGAATTTTGTTGGTAGGAACAATTTTGGTAATAACGCGTATAAAGGCAATTTTAACCCTAGACCGTTTCCTAGTAATTCCTCTAATAATTATGGTAATTCCTACAACAATTCTTATGGAAATTATAATAAGATACCCTCTGATCTTGAGAATAATATTAAAGATTTTATTAACTCCCAAAAGATTTTCAATGCTATGGTAGAAGAAAAATTGCTCAAGATTGATGATTTGGCTAGAAATGTTGATAGAATTTCTCATGAGATTGATTCTTTTAAGATTATATCTATGACACCCAAGCTTTATATTAATGAGTCTCTGGGCTATTCAAATTTCTATTAATGAGTAGGGAGAGAACCGCTAGGATGCGTGCTAAGAGAGAATGGCTAGGAAAAGTATGTTCTTCTAGTTTTTGCGACAATCATGATGAAGATGTTAAAGTAATTGGTGTGACTCCTATTGAATCTTTGTTTGATAATATTAAACTTGATAAAGAAGGGACTAGAGATGAGTCAACTTTAGCTAGAAGGCATCCCAATAATTTGGAGAGTGAAGATCTTAATGAAAAAATTGATAAAAGTGGGATTGGTGAGGTCAAAACTTTAACTAGAGATGAGCCCACTCTTTTGGATTTCAAGGACTTTAATTATGATAATTGTTCTTTGATTGATTGTATTTCTTTGTTGCAATCTATGCTTAATTCACCTCATGCTTATAATCAAAATAAAGCTTTTACTAAACATATCGTTGATGCTATGATAAAATCTTTTGAAGAAAAACTTGAGTTGGAAGTTTCAATCCCTAGAAAGCTTTATGATGAATGGGAACCTATTATTAAGATTTTGATTAAAGATTATGAGTGCAATGCTTTCTGTGATTTGGGTACTAGCGTTTTCACTATTCCAAAAACTTTATGTGATGTGCTAGGTTTCCGTAAACTTGATGATTGTTCTTTAAATTTGCACTTAGTGGATTCCACTATTAAGAAACCTATGGGAAGGATTAATGATGTTCTTATTGTTGCAAACAGGAATTATGTGCCCGTAGATTTTATTGTGCTTGATATAGATTGCAATCCTTCATGCCCTATTATTCTTGGTAGACCTTTCCTTAGAACAATTGGTGTAATTATTGATATGAAAGAAGGAAACATTAGATTTCAATTTCCGTTAAGGAAGGGCATGGAACACTTTCCAAGAAAGAAAATAAAGTTGCCATATGAATCTATTATGAGGGCTACTTATGGATTGCATACCAAAGATGACAATACCTAGATCTATGCAATATGCCTAGCTAGGGGCGTAAAACAATAGCGCTTGTTGGGAGGCAACCCAATTTTATTTTTTGTTTTTTGTTTTTTTGTTTTTGATTCTGTTCTTGAATAAATATGCAATATTAACTCTATAATAATTGTGTTTTAGTGTTTTAATTAGTGTTTGAGCCAAGTAAGACCTTTGGGATGCTTTGGTAGATCGTTGATTTGATTTTGCTGAAAAACAGAAACTTTTGCGCCTAGTAGAAGAATTGTTAAAATTCATTGGAACATGGAAAAACTCTGAATGTTTTACACATGATTGATATATTAATTTCCTATGTTTTCCTAATTTTCCAGAATTTTTGGAGATACAGAAGTATGACTGTAATTCTGGTCTTTACAGACTTTTCTGTTTTTGACAGATTCTATTTTTGATGTGTTGTTTGCTTATTTTGATGAATCTATGGGTAGTATCAGGGGGCATGAGCCATGCAGAAGTTAGAATACAGTGGATATAATTCAAATATAAAATTGTAATGAGTTCACAACAGTACCTAAAAGTGGAGATTTGTTTTATCATACTAATGGATCTCACGAGTTTTTTGTTGAGTTTTGTGTTGTGAAGTTTTCAAGTTTTGGGTGAAGTTTCGATGGACTACGGAATAAGGAGTGGCAAGAGCCTAAGCTTGGGGATGCCTAAGGCACCCCAAGGTAATATTCAAGGACATCCAAGCATCTAAGCTTGGGGATGGCCCGGATGGCATCCCCTCTTTTGTCTTCAATCCATCGGTAAAATTACTTGAGGCTATATTTTTATTCACCACATGATATGTGTTTTGCTTGGAGCGTCTTGTATTATATGATTCTTTGCTATTTATTTTGCCACAATCATACTTTCTATACACACCTTTTGAGAGGGACACACATTAATCATGAATTTATTAGAATACTCTATGTGCTTCACTTATATCTTTTGAGCTAGGTAGTTGCTCTAGTGCTTCACTAATATCTTTTTAGAGCACGACGGTGGTTTTATTTTGAAGAAATTGATAAACTCTCATGCTTCACTTATATTATTTTGAGAGTCTTAAAAATAGTATGGCAATTTGCTTAGGTTATGAATTTAGTCCTAATATGATGGGTATTCAAGAGGCATATAATAAAAACTTTCATGAAGATCATTGAATATATGAGAAGTTTGCTTCCTTGCATTTGTTTTGAGATATAAAGATGGTGATGTTAGATTCATGCTAGTGAGTAATTGTGGATTAGTAAGAATATTTGTGTCAAGGTTTGTGATTCCCGAAGCATGCATGTATGGTCTCTTGTTATGCGATGAAGTTAGAGCATGATTTATTTTTGATTGTCTTCCTTATGAGTGGTGGTCGGGGACGAGCGATGGTATTTTCCTACCAACCTATCCCCCTAGGAGCATGCGGATTACTACTTTGCTTGGATGGCTAATAAACTTTTGCAATAAGTATGTGAGTTCTTTATGACTAATGTTGAGTCCATGGATTATACGCACTCTCACCCTTCCACCATTGCTAGCCTCTTCGGTACCGTGCATTGCCCTTTCTCACCTTGAGAGTTGGTGCAAACTTCGCTGGTGCATCCAAATCCCGTGATATGATATGCTCTTTCACACATAAGCCACCTTAAATCTTCGTCGAAACAGCCACCATACCTACCTATTATGGCATTTCCATAGCCATTCCGAGATATATTGCCATGCAACTTCCACCGTTCTGTTTTATTATGACACAGACCATCATTGTCATATTGCTTTGCATGATCATATAGTTGGCATAGTATTTGTGACTTGTCCACCGTTCATATTTTTTATACATGTCACGCTAGATCATTGCACATCCCGGTACACCGCCAGATGCATTCATATAGAGTCATATTTTTGTTCTAGTATTGAGTTGTAAGTAAATAAAAGTGTGATGATCATCATTATTAGAACATTGTCCCATGTGAGGAAAGGATGATGGAGACTATGATTCCCCCACAGGTCGGGATGAGACTCCGGACTTAAAATAAAAAGAGGCCAAAGAGCCCAAAATATATATAAAAAAAGAGGCCAAAGAGCCCAAAATATAAAAAAGGAAAAAAGTAAAAATGAGAGAAAAAGAGAGAAGGGACAATGTTTCTATCTTTTTACACACTTGTGCTTCAAAGTAGCACCATGTTCTTCATATAGAGAGTCTCCTATTTTGTCACTTTCCTATATTACTAGTGGGAATTTTTCATTATAGAACTTGGCTTGTATATTCCAATGATGCGCTTCCTCAAATTTCCCTAGGTCTTCATGAGCAAGCGAGTTGGATGCACACCCACTTAGTTTTCTTTTGAGCTTTCATACACTTATAGCTCTAGTGCATCAGTTGCATGGCAATCCCTACTCCTTGCATTGACATCAATTGATGGGCATCTCCATAGCCCATTGATTAGCCTTGTCAATGTGAGACTTCCTCCTTTTTTGTCTTCTCCACACAACCTCCACCATCATATTCTATTCCACCTATAATGCTATATCCATGGCTAACGCTCATGTATTGCGTGAGAGTTGAAAAAGCTTGAGAACACTAAAAGTATGAAAAAATTGCTTGGCTTGTCATCGGGGTTGTGCATGATGAATACTTTGTGTGATGAAGATAGAGCATGACAAGATTATATGATTTTGTAGGGATAACTTTCTTTAGCCATGATATTTTGAGAAGACATGATTGCTTTATTTAGTATGCTTGAAGTATTATTGTTTTTTTGTCAATATTAAACTTTTGTTTTGAATCTTATGGATCTGAATATTCATGCCACATAAAGAAAGATTACATGATAAACATGTTAGGTAGCATTCCACAACAAAAATTTTGTTTTTATCATTTACCTACTTGAGGACGAGCAGGAATTAAGCTTGGGGATGCTTGATACGTCTCCAACGTATCTATAATGTCCCATGCTATTATATTATCCATCTTGGATGTTTTATATGCATTATTATGCTATTTTATATCATTTTTTGGGACTAACCTACTAACCTAGTGCCCAGTGCCAGTTGTTGTTTTTTTCCTTGTTTTTGTCTTTTACAGAAAATCAATACCAAACGGAGTCCAAATGGAACGGAACTTTTTGAAGATTTTTCTTCGACAAGAAGACACCCACAAAGCTTCGGGAGGAGGCCAGAAGACGCCCGGGTGGGCCACAACACTACTGCAGGATGCTGCTAACGCGACACTACAATCAGAGACCCTTCGATGAAACTGTGTGTGATGCATTAATCGCAAACGGTGATGTAAAAAAACCGTCAAAAAAAATGCAAAACATTTGCGATGGCAGATACATCAAACACGGTTAAGATTTTAATTGCGTGTGCGATGCGGGGCATACGGTTCAGTTCAATGAACTGTTTGCGATGAGGCAGGACAACAGAAACGAGCAGCCAGATGAAGGTGTGTGCGATATACGGCATATAGTTAACTCAGATAAACTGTTTGTGATGAGGCGGAACAGCCGAAACGGGCAGCCAGATGAAGGTGTGTGCAATATACGGCATACAGTTGACTCGGATGAACTGTTTGTGATTAGGCGGAACAAAAGAAATAGTCAGCCAGATCAAGGTGTGTGTGATAGAGGGCAAACAGTCCACTCGGATGAACCGTTTGCGTTGAGCCAAGAGAACAGAAGCAGTTCAATTTAACAAGATGTCTGTGATACGCGGCAAACAGGTCTGTAACCAGAAATGAGTGCGAAGACCGATAATAACATAGACGATTGCTACTAATAAGACGTGTTTGTTCTGCGATGGGATTGCATACAGAACAACAACATATATATACACACTTATAAGGACATGGTTGCATAACAAAATTAAACATCGAATTACATAGGTGGCTACTACACACATGACAGTTGCACACACCAAAGTAAACTATTACATGCATAATTACATAGGTGGATACTACACACATGGCATTTCCACACACCAAAGTAAACTATATATTACATGCATAATTAACTAGGATAAACGATCATCTGATCATCATCTACTTCTTATGACGCTTGCCGCTACTGCTCTGCTTGTGGCTCGATCCAGCCTCGTCGATTTCGGGAACAAGGCACTTCCTCATGTCACCGATCCGCCTGTGCATCTCGTAGCATGTGTACACGCTCTTGGCCGCGAACCTGAGGTGAGGTTCATCCAGTTGCCGCATCCAGGCCCAGTGCCAGGATACAGGACTTGTTCTATTGGCATCCTGCTTCATCTTTTCGTAGTAGGGGTCGATGATGGCTAAGGCGAGTTCAACCAGGGAGTCCTTCTTCGTGCTGCCCCAGACCCTATAGTGGTCACGGATTTCGACAAGGTTCTTGCAGGACAAGCCCGTAAGCATGAGCGCTTTTACATCGTTGGAGGTTTCCACCGTAACGAACTTGTAGTCGGTGCTGTTGACAAACCTGGCGAAACGGTCGCAAGGCTCAGTGGCCATGCAGCAGTGGTAGATAAGGACATGATGGCGCACGCACAACTGGGTGACGGCAACCTTCTAATCTTTGCCGGGATGACCGCCGGTGTACTAGAGGTCGATGCCGACCACCTTGTACTTGTCTCGAGCAAGCAACTGCTCCACGGTGTTGATGTAGTCCTCCACCACGGCCGGGTCAATGGTGTACACCATCGAGAGATCCGTCTCCCTCACGTGGGTCTCCACTTTATGCTCGCCAAACTCCATTGGAGCGCCGCTAGGTATCCTCTCTGTATGTGTCATCGTGGGAGTGCTTGTTGTGTTGTGGAGCGAGATCAAAAGGTTGAAGACACTAAGGTTATAATGGCAGCGGGAATTCATGGGGAAGCCGGACGGCCTGGAATATCCGCACACCCGGATGGCAGTTCTAATTTGTAGTGCGTAACTACATCATGCCGCACGTAACTGCATCGTGGTGACGCGCGCGGCACAACCGCATGCATATGGGGCCCCCAACGTGATCGTGCGCAAGCCCCAACTGCTGGCAGAGTGCACACACAGGGACGCGAGCAGAGCGCTCCGCGGTCGCCTCAACGGCGAGCAACCATATATATGCATATAGTAGTTGAACACGCAAGGAAAAGCTGTCCACAAGCCGAGCACCTGGAGGTACGCCAGCAGAGTGCATCGACGAACGCGAGCAGAGCATGACACGGCGCCTAACGGCGAGCACAGCGTGCTGTGGCGCCTAACAGCGAGCAGAGCATGCCGAGGGACGCGAGCAGAGGCCGGCACAGTGATACGTGGCAAATAAGGCGAACTGTGCGAGCGATGGCGGAGACATCAAGCACGAATCCGATTAAAGTTGCGTGTGCGATACATGGCATACACTTGATCCATCATTTCACACAGCTACTAGCATGCCCCACGGTGAGTGTGTAGCAAACACGCACATGCCTCGGCCTCCTAGTCTGCCTGCGCGGCGGACTGCTAGCATGCGTCTCGTCAACTCACGCATGCTCGTACTGCACACGGGACGTACATTGTTGGTCTAACGCACACGGTTTGAATAAAGAGTCTGTTTGCGATATTGGTTGATAATTATTGATAATTTCCTGTCTGTAAGAAGATTATATCAAAACTTGTCTCAAATTTGAAAAAAAAATTCACAGTCTATTGGTGTCCATATGACACCATGATAAGTTTCATGAATTTCAACTTAGTTTTGGATTTACTGGATTTTAAAATCAAGATTCTCGATGTTAGAAATTTCTTGCATGGGGACTAAACATGCACCCAGGGACACGTACACATATGATTTTGCAATCCATTTTCGTGCACTATCACGGGTCTCATGTAGATCAAATTTGATTTTTGCACATTAAATCCCTGGGAAATCAATCATTGTATAAAAACGGACAAATATTATCTATTTTTTCAATTTTTAACAATAAACTCCTTTGGTCGCATGTTCGTTGCAGAAAAAGTTTGACATGCATCTTTGGGCCACATGCACGCGGTGGTCCTAGGACACTCTCTCGCATGTGACACTCTTTGTGGGCCCGCGAGGTCACCCTCCAGCACACATGCGGTGAGGGAAGTTAATTTGACCAAAAAGGATGGTCATTTTTTGGTTTTTGTTACATACGGTAGGAGTAATATATAGTACGCATTGAAGAGTGTGGTCAGGGGCAACATATACTACGCGTCATATAGGACAGTCACTCGCGTGCGATGCTTCCATCCATGGGCCCGCGAGGTTGTCCTCCATCACTTTGACCCAACAAGGAGGTTTCTTTTTGGGTTGTGTTGCGGTAGGAGTATATAGTACGCGTCGAAGAGGGGATGAGGGGGCCGAGGCAGCACATACTACACACACGTCATGAACGATCTCGCTCCGTGTGGGGACTTCTCGGTTTCCGAGGCAGGTGCCACAAAGAAGTTGTGCATATTGGGTATTAAAAACATCACCAACACTTTGGGCCACGTGCAGATGATGGTTGTCACTCATTCGCCTGCGACGCTTCCCTCCATGGGCCCGTGAGGTCGTCGTCCATCTAATATATGACACAATGAGAAAGGTAATTATATTTAATGAACAAGGAGGATTATTTCCGGGTTGTGTTATGGTACGTAGGAGTATATATTACGCGTCGAAGAGGGGAGGGGGCCAGCATATATATACTGCGTGTCATGAACCTCGGTTCATATGGGGGACTTAAAGGTTTCCGAGGCAGGTGCCACATCAAAGTTCTTCATATATATTAGGCATTCAAACATCACAACCACACATCTCCATACATGTGTTTGGCCCACAAGCAAGCGATGGCGGTTGTCCTCTAGCACTCACTCACGGGGTTATCGGCGAGATGCTTCGTCCATCTGTGTGTGCCCGCTTGGTCAATCACTTTGACCGACAGTGATAGAGGTTATTTTGACTTATAATTAGGAGGGGATTAAATTTTGGTTCATCTTATATGATACGGTACATGCATGTCATGATGTGAGAGATAACATATTATACTTTGAGCGCATGTGCACGCACGAATCCCTCCCACCGGGTCAAAGTGGGGGGGGGGCAAGCACACGACGCGTCATGAACCAGATTTGTGTGGGGACTGTGTGATTTTCGACGCATGCATGCGCCACATCAAAATGTTGTGCTTTTGGTATTCAAACATATATGCATGCATCACACATGTCCATACATATGTTTGGGGCACATGCATGCAGTGGTTGTCTTTGGAAACTCTTCCTCGCTTGGTTATCATCGACGGCCTATATATTCTTGGGCCTGCGTGGACGTCCATCACTTCAACTAACAACGCGAGAGAGGTTACCAGGGTGGATTCTTCTTCTCTTGGTTCACGTTACCGTATAGTCGTACGTCGATCATGGTGATATTCGAGACCTAAGTTCGAGGGCTTGCATACACATGAATCCCTATATATATATATATATATATATATATATATATATATATATATATATATATATATATTATACGCATCTTGAACACTCGCTCCGTGTGGGGACTTATCGGGTCCAAAAGCATGGTGCCACATCAAAGTTGTGCATTTGGTATATTCAAACACCACATGACACTTCATACATATGTTTGGGCCACATGCACGCAGTGGTTGTCTTTAGGCACTCCCTCGCGTGGTTATCGGCGACAAGCTAGACTATTTGTGGGGCCGCGTGTGGACGTCCATGCATGACTTTGACCCAAAAACAAGAGAGGTTATACGACCAAGGTGGTGATTCTTCTTGGTCAGTGTTACAATACGCCTTGGTGAGATGCCCCTCCCACCGACTCAAAGTGTGTGTGGGGGGGCACAGTACTACTTCACATTAGATGAACCTCCGTGGGGTCGGGGATGTCCGGTTAATTTGCGATGCACATGTGCCACATCAAAATTGTGATTTGGTTATTTAAATATCACACCACATCGTTTTCACACACACACACATCGGGCCACCCGCAGGTGTGGTTCGTATGTGGTCTCACCCATCTAACGCCAGAAGAACACATCTGTGGGCCTGCACACGGTCCACATTTGATCGGAAGCAAAGGGGGGGGGGGGTGACCATGATGTACTCCTTTCGGTTTTGTGTTATGGTAGGGTGAGATGTCAGACCTAGCTATTTGGGGGCATGCGTTCTTAGCTAGGATTCCCCTCCTGCCAACACGAAGTGTGTGTGTGTGTCTGGGGGAGGGGGAGGCTAGCAATAATAACGTGCGCTTTGTGCGACAGGTGCCACATCAAAATTGTGCATTGGGTATTTGAACATCAAACCACCCTTTTCATACATATATTTGGTCCACATGCAAGTGTGTTCATGTTCTGACCCTTTCCCGCATTTTTTCGCCAAATTTATAAACAACAGATGAGTCAGATGCAGCAACCGTCTATGATTGGGTACGATACAGACATGGTTCCCACGGACTACCCGTGTGCCGCGCCCCTGCCCCTGTCACCCACATCATCACAGTAGATTGGGCTCCACGAGGCTTCCCTCCCCCTCTCGAAAATATCTACTCCCTCACAATCTCGAAAATATCTACGCGCGTAGATGGTTTTTTTGTTTGATAGCACACGATTAGTATGTGTGGACCGTGTGCGATGTCTGTTACTCCCGCTCTGCTTCAATCAGTAGATCCAAATTTTTAGTAGCCCCGGCATTTTACTCTCGCCTGCATCCCTCGCAATCTCAAAAATATCTGCTCGACTGGAGAGTTTTTCTGTTTGATAGCACACGATTATTATGTTTTAACCGTGTGTAATGTTCATTACTCCCGCCCTGCTCTGCTTCAATCCCTTGATCCAAATTTTCGGTAGCCCCACCATTTTACTCCCACCTAGTAAAATTTTCAGTACCCGCGGCATTTCCTCAAACACCACCTTGGACCCCCTCCACACACACACCCCAAATCCTTCGCTCACCCCAAATCCCCCGCTCACACACATACACACCACCCCTCCCTCGCTCAAAACCTAGCTAGGTCACCGCCACCGCCGCCGCGCCGCCTCCATCGTCAACCTCTGCCGGTCTGCCTGTGCAGTTTACCCACCGATGTACATACCCTCGCCGCCCTGAGTTTCTTAGATGATGCCTGCGAAACACCCCCTTTCCCACAGATCCCCATCCCCACCCCCTCCCCCACTCCAGAGCATCACAGCCTAAGCCCGGCTACGATTCCCAGGGTGCTCGAGGAGTGAATTACCCAAAAGAGCTTTACCGCGGCCTCTTCGCCCGACGTCGACGAGGTGGCCGCCGAGAAAGCTGACGACGATGACTGGACCTGGATGGAGCCTTTCAATCAGCGGGCTAGAATATTCTGGCATGTCATGGACACTGGCTACGGCATCGAGGTCGTCGACAGCGATGGCTTGACGCGGGCTATGTCACAGGTTAAGTTGCCCACCCCCAACCCTTCGGGTTTGACAGCCGTTGATCTCATCGATGGCCCTGCCGCTAATCTCCTGCGGCTTGTTATGAACAATTTGCCATCCTTCATCTCCATGGAGCCCCTTTTGTCATTTCTGAAGGACACGTTCTGCAACGCTGGCTTGGGATCCTCAGCTGGCAAGTCAGACCTCATCGACGGCGACCACGAGGAGGAGCCAATCTGTTACAAGTGAGGAAACCCATGATTTGTTTTGCCGTGCCTCTTCACCGGGGGAATCCCATGATTTGTTTTCTCGAACCCATTTTGTAGTGAGAACCTGCCCAGTATTTATTGCTATATTTGGTTGTTTGCATTACGCCTTGTTTATTTCTATGGTTTTTGGTTGTTCGGTTGTTTGTAGTTAGCATATGTCCAGTTTTAATTGCCATCTTTGGTTGTTCGTAGTATGCCTTGTTTATTTCAGCTATTCACAGTGTGATGTTCTATATGTGCTAGTATGAATTGTGAAGTTCAATTTCATCAATACCAATTTTAACAATAGCTCTATGAATGACTATATTTGGTTGCTATTAAGCATGTTGTACTCCCTCTGAATCTTTTTAGTTCGCATATAAGATTTTTCTAAAGTCAAGCCTCGTAAAGTTTGACCAACTTTATAGAAAAATACCAACATTCACAATATGAAATCAATATCAGTAGATGTGTCATGACTTAAATTTTCATATTGTATAACTTTAGCATGGTAGATGTTTATATTTTTTCATATAAATAAGGTCAAACTTTATGAAGTTTGACTTCAGACAATTCTTATATGCAGAGTAAAAAGGACCGGAGGGAGTATTTAACACGCCTTTCCATTTGATTTAACAAATGGCACTGTTTGGATACTCTAACTTAGCTATAGGTTAGAGTTAGTTTCTACCTCGACAGTTAAAAGGGAGAGAGAGAGAGATTGGTGGAATAGTTGATTGTATTGCTTGAGCCTCGTGGGCATATATATAGGAGTACATGGTCATCTTGGAGTACAAGTAAAGGTAGAATAAATCCTATGTTATCCAACGTTTCCTAAATAACAATGATACTCAACAATGTCTAACCCTAAACTAACTCTAGCCAAAAAGGTGTTTGGATGATAGGGTTAGATTGACAATAATTGGCCCTGTTTGGATACTCTAACTTAGTTAGAGGTTAGAGTTAGTTTCTAGCTCATGACTAACCCTGGACTAACTCTAACCAAAGAGGTGTTTGGATGACAGGGTTAGATTGACAATAAATGCACTAGGAGAACTTGCTCCAATTAGCACTTCTTGGGTGTGATATTTTTTTGGGTGGGTTAGATGCAACTAGCTCAAACTAGCCCTCATGTTTGGATACTTTAGGACTATTTGAGCCCAAACTAGCTCAAACTAACTCTAACCCATGGATCCAAACAGGGCCAATAACTAGTGTACTTAGACCTACACAATACAAGTTTGAATAACTATGTTTGCTTGTTTTTAAATATTAGGCATGTTGCAGTTAATAACACACCTTTCCACTTCTTGTTTTTAAATATTAGGTTTTTAACAATTTGGTCTTGCACATGTAGGTCCTGCTGTCAGAGGTTTTGACCCACTGTTCGACCCTTTTTGCATATGGGGAAATGAATTGTCCATGAATATCAATCAAGTCAAGAAACTCAGAAAGATTGTTAGGATAAAGAAATTAGCGGAAAAAAACAACAAGATCTTTGTCTGCACAATGAAGAAGACATCAGTTCACTACAGGATGGTACTAACTGTTATACCTTGTCTTTTTAATTCCTTTGCACCATTTCAAATCTAGAGAAGATATTTATGCATATCCTTGTTTTCAGTCCTTTCTAAATAAGTTCCCTGATGATTACCTCTCAAATCACCTATATAGTCAGGAGGCGATGAAGGTATTCATACAACACCCATGGTTCAGTATTGAAGTCTTCCTGAAGAGGACGAAGGATGGACGGTCACTCATCCACAAGCACTGGCCTAAAGTTGCAAAGACCTTCAACATCAATGAAGGCTCAATATTCGCCTTCCACTTCAGCAGTTTTACAGATGAGATTCATCTATCTATGTACCATCTATGATGCTAATTCCGAAAGGTTATAGATGTTGCATGTGAAACTTGGTGCTGGTGCAGTTGTGTAATGGGGTAGCTGAGTGCTGAAGCTATATGATGTTGTACTCTGATGTATTTCAATTATGAAATCCTACTTCCTTAATATGAAAATTAAATATATTGTGTGCTTAATATGAAATGTCAATTATATTAATAAATGGATTATTAATAATAGGCCAATTAGCCTACTAATTGGGTTTTTCTCTTGCAAACGGTTATTGAGAAAACACCATGGGCGATGACCTCAGACAACACATAGAGTTTCTAGAAATAAAGCGTGTTGGATCAATGAACAATCGCACACGACTTCCTCTTGAAAACTGTTTGCATTATGCCACCATGCACAAACGTTTACCACATAAAAAGTGTGTGTGATGGACAGCCTATGCCACACAGTTTCTTCTACGCACCATGTGTGATGCATTCAATAATGCAAAGGGTGAAATTGTTAATATCGTCTGCAATGGCAACGCTATCACAAACGATTTAATGGGGAAATTTGTGTGTGATGTACGTACGAACGGAAATGTTTTGCCTAGATTGACTATCTGGGATGTACATAGGAACAGAAACGTACTTCTTGGATTGACTATGTGGGATGTACTTACGAACAGAAACGTATTATTTGGATTGACTATGTGGAATGTACATACGTACGAAAACGTTTGTCTGGGACTGATTGTGTGGGATGTACTTACGACCGGAAATGATTGGGCATGTATAATTGATTTTTTTAATACAACTATATGTATAACCGTATTTGATCACTCGCCCGTCACACACGACCTCATTTTTCCCAGCGTGTGTGACCGGAGGGCCTATCCCGACAGTTTCAGGGTCGTGTGGGAAGGACCCCCCTATCGCACACACTCAATTGGCGACCGTTTGTATAGCACCTCGTTGTACCAGTGCAAACTCACCAGGCGCACCCTAGGGGGCACCCTGCAAGCTTGTGTGGACCCCGTAGCCCCCCTAACCCTAATTTCAGCTCCATAAATACCCAAATATTCCCCGTATACCAGAGGGCACACCAAAAATACTTTTCCGCTGCCGCAAGCTTCTTTTCTCATGAGATCCAATCTTGGGGCCTTTTCCTGTACTCTGGCGGAGGGGGATTCGATCACGGAGGGCCTCTACACCAACCTTGCTGCCCTTCAGATGATGTGTGAGTAGTTTACCATAGACCTACGGGTCCATAGCTAGTAGCTAGATGGCTTCTTCTCTTTCTTTGATCTTCAATACAATGTTCTCCTCGATTTTCTTGGAGTTCTATTCGATGTAATCTTCTTTTGCGGTGCGTTTGTTGAGATCTGATGAATTGTGGATTTATGATCAGATTATCTATGAATATTATTTGAGTCTTCTCAGAACTCTTTTATGCATGATTAAGATAGCTTTGTATTTCTCTCCGATCTATTGATTTGGTTTGGCCAACTACAATGATCTATCTTGCAGTGGGAGAGGTGCTTTGTTTCGGGTTCAATCTTGTGGTGTCCTCACCCAGTGACAGAAGGGGTAGCGAGGTACGTATTTGTATTGTTGCCATTAAGGATAAAAAGATGGGGGGTTTTACCATATTCATTGGATCTATCCCTCTACATCATGTCATCTTGCTTAAGGCGTTACTCCGTTCTTGTTAACTTAATACACTAGATGCATGCTGGATAGCAGTCGATGTGTGGAGTAATAGTAGTAGATGCAGGCAGGAGTCGGTCTACTTGTCACGGACATGATGCCTATATTCATGATCATTGCCTTAGATATCGTCATAACTATGCGCTTTTCTATCAATTGCTCAACAGTACTTTGTTTACCCACCGTATGTGTTCTTTCAAGAGAGAAGCCTCTAGTGAAAACTATGGCCCCCGGGTCTATTTTTATCATATTATTTTCAGATCTATAAAACCAAAAACACAAAAATACCTTGCTACAATTTATTTACTTTTATTTAGTTTTGCACTTTTATTTATCTTTTATATCTATCTCTATCAGATCTCATCCTTGCAAATAACCGTGAAGGGATTGACAACCCCTTCATCGCGTTGGGTGCAAGTATTTGTTTGTTTGTGTAGGTGCTATCATTGGAGACTTGTGTGTTCCTCCTACTGGATTGATACCTTGGTTCTCAAACTGAGGGAAATACTTATCTCTACTTTGCTGCATCACCATTTCCTCTTCAAGGGAAAAACCAACGCAAGCTCAAGAAGTAGCATCTACCTTTAAGCCACAAGTTAAATCTAAGCAATCACATAACAATAGCAAGAAAGGTTCTGCTTCTAGTGGTAACAATAATAATGCTAAACCCAATATTGTTGCTTCTAGTAGTTCTATTGATTCCACTAACGATTCCCTTAGCCAAGTTACACTTGAGAAATAAAACAATTTATTGAAAGGAATCATAGAGAAAGGTGTCTACAAAGTCTTGCCAGAAGTAAGCAATTTGATGAAATTGTAGGCAAGTAAGGATGGCGTCGGAAGAACCATGGTGTTGGTTTTTAATTAAAGTCCAATGCCAATGAAGTTGAGTGAGAAGAATATCAATACCCCAAGACAAAGTTTGTTCCCCCAAAGGAGAAGTATGACCCCACTTCCTTCAAGGGAACTCAAGCTCATGATGATCTTCCACCACAAGATCACAAGCAAAAAGAAAAGGACAAGCTACAAGATGAGAAAGACTCATATGAAGAACCTCCTAAATCTTTAGTCAAGTGGGTTCCCAAGACTGCTTCAAGTTTTGTGTCATAAAGTGCTACCACAACTCCAAGGATTCCCATCCAGTTGGTGTGGGTCCCAAAGAAGAAAAACTAGAGAGTTCTTAAGGGTGACTCCGCCAACAAACTTCACTAATATTCATTCATGGCAAGAAGTTAGTGCAAACCATTTCCACATCATGCACTAGTTAATGGAGTCACAAACCCTCTTGTTAGTAAGTCAAGGGACAAGTGCTACAAATCTCATGGAAAGCTCCCAACTCATGATGAACATCATCAACATTGAGCTTCCGCAACTACAACTACAACCACATAAAGTCTTCAACAACCCAAGGTTAGTTCATCCCTCTTAGGGGAATCTCACATCTAGGGGGAGCTTTGCTCTAAGACTTGAGCTAAAGCAACTCTAGGGATGTGAATAAATTAATGCTTTATGTAAAAATAGTAACCCCATTTGTGCTTAAACGATGAGTGTTACCTATGATCAAATGTTCTCATTTAGCTCCTAAGTCAAGATTCTCATATATAGGTGACTTTGTCGCCGAGCCTTGTCTTGGTAGTTTTTAGATTGGTTGTGCATGTTTGCCATATTCCATCTGCAATCTTTTTGAGTGAGCATGTTGCTATGAACATTTTCTCATTCGAGGACATCCAATTGTTGCATGGTTGATTTGGATCTTTTGACCAATTGGATGGACAAGAATGCCTAAGCACCCTCCCTAGCTATCTATCTCAACTTGTCTCAAATTCATTCTTGGTGATCACAAATGAACAAGTTCCTACTCAGTCCCTCCAAATGAGGAGCATTCAGAGCCTCCAATCTGACTAGGGCTTAACCTTAAAACCTTCTGCGTGTACCTAGGTCCGACCAAATCATTCCCTATCGGTGTTACCGAGTCACATAGATTGATCTCATATTTTCCACTCGGACAGTTTGATTGAAAACTTCTGGTCTGACTAAAGCACTCTTAACAGAGCATTTATAGACTTTGGTACCACTAATTTTTTCACTCGGTCTAACTGACAGTGTGTGAGGTATATATACCATGGACGGTTCGTTTGGAAATTTCTTCAAACGCTTCACCCTCGCACCTCACCTCTGCCGCCATTGTGATCGCCTGATCATCGCCTTGATCTCCTGTGCCGTCCTGCCGCCGGATTCCTTCACCGCCATCATCTTCCAACCCCAATGTCGCTGATACTTCTCCATCGTATCTAATTTTTTTGATTGTTTCATGCCAATATTCTTCAACTTTCACATACTTTTGGCAACATTTTATATTATTTTTGGGACTAACATATTGATCCAGTGCCCAGCGCAGTTCCTGTTTGTTGCATGTTTTTTATTTCACAAAATATATATATCAAACAAAGTCTAAATGCGATAAAATTTACGAAGATTTATTTTGGAATATATGTGTTTTTGGGGAAAAAGAATCAACGCGAGATGATGCTCGAGGGGGCCACAAGCTCAGACGGTGCACCCCCTACCCTGGGCGTGCCGGGCAGGCTTGCGGGGCCCCTGTAAGGCGGTTGGTGCCCTTCTTTCGCTACAAGACAGATAATATCTGAATAAAAATTCCATCAAACTTTCAGCCCAATCGTATTTACGGATCTCCAGGAATTTAAGAAACGGTGAAGGGCCAGAAAACAGGAACGCGAAACAGAAGAGAACAGAGAGAGATCCAATCTCGGAGGGGCTCCTGCCCTCCGGGAGCCATGGAGACCATGGATTAGAGGGAAAACTCTCCTCCCATCTAGGGGAGAGGCCAAGCAAGAAGAAAAAGGATGGGGGGTCTCTCCCCCTCTCTCCTGGTGGCGCCAGAACACTGTCGGGGCAACCATCATGATGGCGATCTACACCAACAACTTTGCCATCGTCATCACCAAATCTCTCTCCCCCTCTATGATGCGGTGTAACACCTCTTCTCCCCGTTGTAATCTCTACTAGAACATGGTGCTTAATGTTGCATATTATTACCAATGATGTGATGCCATCCTATGATGTTTGAATAGATTTGTTTTGTCATATGGGTTGATTGATGATAGTGATTGGTTTGAGTTGTATGTTTTATTTTGGTGATGTCCTATGGTGCCCTCCATGTCGCGCAAGCATGTAGGATTACCGCTGTAGGGTGTTGCAATACATTCATAATTCGCTTATAGTGGGTTGCTTGAGTGACGGAAACACAAACCCGTGTAAGGGGGTTGTTGCGTATGGGAGTAAAGAGGACTTGTTACTTAATGCTATGGTTGGGTTTGACCTTAATGATCTTTAGTAGTTGCAGATGCTTGCTAGAGTTCCAATCATAAGTGCATATGATCCAAGTATGGAAAGTATGTCAGCTCATGCCTCTCCCTCATATAAAATTGCAATAATGATTACCGGTATAGTTATAGAGTGCCTAGGGACAAATCCTTCTCTTGTGTTACAAAAAGCTTTCTACTAAACGACTAACTTTATTATCTTGAAAATTTCTCCTAGTTTTATTCTCGCTAAATACTTCTAGTTTTGTGCTTGCAAACTTATCCTATTACACCTTCAAAGTAGTTTTATTCTATTTCCTAGGTAAAGCGAACATTAAGTGTGTGTAGAGTTGTATCAGTGGTCAATAGAACTTCAAGGGAATATTAATTCTACCTTTAACTCCTCGTTGGGTTTGACACTCTTAGTTATCGAAAGAGGCTACAATTGATCCCATATACTTGTGGGTTATCAAGACCCTTTTCTGGCGCCGTTGCCAGGGAGAGATAGCGTGGGGTGAATATTCTCGTGTGTGCTCGTTCACTTTATTACTAAGTAGTTTTTATTTTTCTGTTCTAAGCTGTTCTCTATCTTTAGTTATGGATATGGAACATGACATACCAAAAATAATTAGTTGTACTAGCTACTCATGGAGATGGGGAACCTCCTAAAACCCTCGATGCTCGTTATGTGGAAAACATTAAATACTACTTTGATAATCATGATAAATCTCCATTCAACTTGATAATGGGAGGTACTTTGGATCAATTGGAATGCTTTAGGGATCATCGATTGTCTCAAAAAGGGAAACACTTATGGGATCAAATTAAAATGTTGTGTTGGTATGCTTGGAATTCATGCTTAAGATATTATTATACTTGTTGTTCTAAGATGGAGGATCTACACCTCCCCTTTCTATGTGAATTTAATGATAACGAAACCTTAGCTTCTTATGCTAATGGTGTATATGATTACTATGATGTGGAACAAATAGAATAATTTGTTGCTTTTAAGGGTGCTTATGAAATTGAATCTTTGTCTCAAATGTATGAAGATTGTGATGATGCTCTATACAGATCTGAATATTATGCTATACTTAAATATTGCTATGAGAATTATGAATACCATGCCTATACTAATGAGTTTATTGAGGAAGTCTCCGCTGTCCAAGAAGAGAGTAATATTTTGCAGGCTCTTATGGAAGAAGGAATTGATGACACTGTGAGCTCATTAGATGAAAAAGATGATGAGGAGAGCGAAGAACAAAAGGAGGAAGAGTGGATTAGCTGCCCGTGCCCACCTTCTAATGAGAGTAAATCTTCAACTCATACATTGTTTAATTTCCCTTCATACTTACTGAAGGATGAATACTATCATAATTGGTATGATCCCTTGTATTCGTTTGAAACCTTCCTTTTTGATGAAATTGATGCTTGCTATGCTTGTGGCCATGAAGCCAATTTGAATTATGCTTATGGAGATGAACTTGCTATAGTTCCTTATGTTAAACATGAAATTGTTGCTATTGCACCCACACATGATAGTCCTATTATGTTTTCAAATTCTCCTAACTACACTATATCAGAGAAGTTTGCTCTTATTTAGGATTATATTGATGGGTTGCCTTTTACCATTACACATGATGATTTTGATGAATATAATATGCGTGTGCTTGATGCTCCTAATTGCAATTATTAGGAGAGAGGAACTACATCTCCACCTCTCTATGTTTCTAACACAATAAAATTGCAAAAAACTATTTATGCTTTGTATCGGCCTTTGTTATGTGTGCATGAGTTGTTCTTTTATGACATGCCCATGCATAGGAAGAGAGTTAGACTCCATTGTTATGTTATATATGTTTCTTTCTGCTCACTACTAAATTATAAACCATTGTTAATTGAAATTGGCTTTGATATACCTTGGGATCCGGGTGGATCAATTACTTGAGCACTATATGCCTAGCTTCATGGCTTTAAACAAAGTGCTGCCTGGGAGACAACCCAGAAGTTTTAGGGAGTCATTTATTTCTGTTGTGTGATGAGTGGATTTTATGCATACTTTTTAGAGTATATTATAGTGCAAAATCTGTCATATCATATCCATCTAGCACTTATTCATGTCTTCAATGCATAGTTTTCGGTATTTACTTGTTTTACCAAGTTCGTTGCACACCTTTTATTTTTATTTAGTTTTTATAAATTTTCCTTTGTTTTGCGGTCTTTGTAGGTGTGTTGACATGTTCATGCACTTGGGACATCAAAATAATTGAGCTAGGGGTCAAACCGGAGAAGCTCCAGGCACCAGATCAAGGCCCTTTGGAGATTTTGATGATTTGACATTTATCAAAGTGTCCAAAATGAATATCCAAGGCCAAAAATGCATCAGGATTTTCTCTAACAATCTAACGAGCCCAAGAACATCAAAATCAGAGTTCGTATGAAGAAATGGCGACCAAAATACGAAGCAGCTCCCGGAGTCCAGAAGGAAACACAGCCTTTCATGCGACCGGAGCCGTTTGTTGGAGCTCCAAACAGCCACGAAAATTGGCCAGAACATACCAAATTTTGCTCCGATTTCATCCCTGTTTTTTCCTACGAGATCCTTGATGACCAAGGCTTATTTGGGACGTAGATTTGGCTCCCCTTGAGCCCTTGGATGAAGGGGAGGAGGCTAGATCAACGGATGACACCCGAGGAGCACTCCTATATGAAGACCTCCAACCCTAGCCGCCAACTCATCTCATCTTCATCCTCCACAAGTTTCATCTCCTGCCGCCACACCTCCATTGCAACACCTCCACCATAGAGGGAAGGGCCAAGCCAAGGAAGAAGGAAGGGAGGAGGCGCCTCCACACCGGGGCCGGCCGGAGGGCCGGTGCCCTCTTCATCAGCGGCGCCATGCCTCTCCCCATCTCCATCTCCAACTTTGTGTTGGCTTGTAACTCATCCCTAATTCCTATGTACTCCATCACCATGTTTGAGTAATTTATTAGTTGTTGGGGGAATAAGATGAACTCTAGTATGTGCTAGTATCGATTGTCTTGCGCGATATGATATCCTCTTTGCTTGTTTATGTTAGTAGTCTTCTTGATGTTGGGTGAAGTCAACCATCTAGTATGCCAATTTTGGACGGAAGGTATTACTGTTGGCAAACCGTGTGGTTGGTGAGGTGGGTAAGTGACAGGCCCCATCTCCCTTCGTAGCAGATCGTTGCAGCAGTGGGTAAAATGGAGACCACTTTGGCTGCGTCCACGGGGACCTTTTTCCCCTTAATCATCATCTGATAACTGGAGTGGGGAAGGGCGATGGTGGCGTATGTGATACGGGGCTGCCGCATATATGCATGTATCTGTACCAGCTCCACCCACCAAGAGAAACATGTAAAGTGGCTTAGTATTAGTAAAACGAACGTGTAGTGATGATTCCGAATACCTCGAGAACGCCCTTATTACTCAAGCGCCGCTCCTTTATTTTTTTTCCATTGTTTTATTTATGTTTTTACCTCCGCGTAGTTGTTTAGTCAAAACCACCCTTATTATCATTTCCGCTAGCAACCGACGAATAGACTATTTCCAGATAACTCTCTGGGTGTGAACGTAGCCACGTAAGTGACGACGTAGCTGCGGGGTTGGTAGTTATCAGTGCAACCACTGCTCCTCGTGGGATCGATATACTCTACTTATCATGAATTGCAATAGCCCCGTGCCCTTGCAGGTCATCAAGCTTTTCTGTGCCGTTGCCGGGGAGCAAAACCATTCGGTTATTACCTTCCCAGTCACACATAGTTTATTTTGATAGTTGTTATTTATCTTTAAGTTTTTCCCTTCAACCAAAAAGGAAAAATACTACTAAACATGTCTTCTGAGATGACTCTCCTGGAACACATGGAACTTGCGATAAAGGAAAAGAGATACAAGAGTCTACCATTTTTGGCTACCGATGAAGCAAAGTTGAAGGAATGAATTAAACTGGTTAAAAAAATTCACGTCCCTTACACTCCATTCATATCCGTCATCATGTGAAGATTGTGGATCCAAAGAGCACCTACAATATCAATGTAAGTACAATATTGATCCCACATTAGCAAGAAATAATATTCTAAGTAAATCCAATGCTAGTGTGGAGGTCTTCCAATTTGTGCTTCTTGCGTGTGCTGATGAGGTTCTACATTATATATTGGGTTTGGAGATAAGAGATGCTATCCTTGATACAATTTGCATTGAGTTACAACCTATCCATACTTTTTGCCTAGATAATTTCTGTGATAATGCATTAGTTGTCAATGAAAAAGAGCGGATTGCATCCATTCCAGAAATACAAAAACTCTTGCAGGAACCATAGGAGGATGAAGAAAAGGATGCAATCAATGAAGAGAAAACAGCCCACATTGATGAATGGATGCAAGAAATGGTAAGAGATCATGAATTAAATATTTATGAAACTACCTTGCAGCAAAATAATGGGGATCAAAAAGAACAAATGAACTTGGGCGCACAAGATGATACACATGAAGAAGTGATCTCACAGGAAGAATCCAGCAAGGGAGAGGAGGACAAACGGTTTTACCGCCTTCTAACAACTACTACTTTTGATAGTGATTTCTTGCAAATATTTGAAGTGCTCACTGATGAATGTATGGCTACTATGGATATGAGGCTATTAGTAGATTTGTTGGATGAATGTGCATTTATGTTATGTTCCTCATATCCAGTCTCTTGCAGGAATTGTAATAATAAGAACCACCTTGAATTCCAGTGTGCAGATTGTCTTGACGAGGTCATGGCATATTACCACGGTGGTTGTGAGAATGAATACGATGAGGAAACATTAGTATAAGCTTTATGTGAAGGTGCCTTGATGTTGCTCAAAGAAATTGAAAGAGTTCAAGCCAATGAAGAGAGGGCCATACGTACAGAGATATATCATGCGGTGACCATCATATTTAATTATTGTGGTAAGTATATTTGTGAATATGATGTGTTACAGGAAAAAGATGAAGAAGAAGAAGAAGAAGAATAAGAAGAAAAAGAGGAAGAAGAAAAGAATGAGGAAGAGGAGTTCATGATTAAAGATCCCTCCAATATACAAGAACAAGAGTATAGTGATAACTCTACTTTGAACGAATTAGATGCTAACAAACTTCCCATGCAGAAATGTCACCCTCAAGTTGAGGATGATAACTATCCTGTTAGCTCAAATGCCAAAATAGAGAAATAACATACTCTTGATTTATCGATGCTAATGTCCAAATATGCTTCTTTGGACGATTTTCTTATGCAGGGGAAACCATTAAGCAGTGTTGAGTTAACCACTCCAAAGGAAGAATTTTATGAAGTGTTTGCCTACAATGGTATCCAAGGTGAAATATTAAAATTTGTTCAAATATCTCTAACCCTTGCATTGCAAAAGTACATGGAGACATGTCTTCCTACTCCGGTGCATCAGTTCTCGCTTGAGAGAGAGGATCTCTTCACATACACGATGCCGATGCACTGCAAGAAGGTACGACTCCGACCACACTTTGCTATGAGATGCTCCAAACAGTGGTCGGAGGCAAGTCCAACTACACACCGGGTCAATATCCCTTGGGATCCGGGTGGATATATGGAGCATCGAAGACTAGCTATATGGCTCTAAAGAAAGTGCTATCGGGGGCAGCCTTCAACTAAGTAGGACTCTTCACTAGCTTTGTGTCTTTTGAGTTTAGTTTGCACTCATATTTTTTGCATTGGCACTTTGCATGAATTACTACCAAAGTTGTTTTGGGTAAGTCTTCATTAGGTGAAATTTTTCATCTGCTCAAAATTTTATAAGTGGCACAATTGGATTTTCTTAATATTTGCCTAGTACAAGTGTCGGAACTAACCCCGTAGGAATTTTTGAAGAAAATGAAGTTCCAGACGAAACATAGGAAAAGACGGCGCATTATACGACCGCCCATGGTCGTATGTGTGGTCGTGTCGAGTGTGGGAGGCTCCAACAAAAACATCCAGAGGCAATAGAGCCAAAGACGGCATCCCATACGAGCGCGTGCACTCGTATGAGCGCTCGTATGAAGCTTGGGCAAAAAGCGACCAAAGATCCAAAGCGCAAGACAGGGTTTGGAACGAGCACGAGCGCTCGTATGCACGCTCATATGGCTTGGTGCCGATGCCGTGTGCCACAACAAAGCAAAACACGATGGACTGTACGACCGCAAGCGGTCGTACGAGCGCTGGTATGACGGTAAGAAAATACCCATTTTGTTTATTTCTTCAAGACAAGGTCAGTGGGTTATATTTTAACCGTACATTTGCATCCTAACTTCAATTATTCACCCTTGAAGCCTCTTGACCAATAAACTTTATAGTTCTTCATGTTTTCTTTTATTTCCTTTGTCCGGTTGGGTATACGAATTCCGTTCGTATACCGAACCGTGTTCTTTTTTATCTTGTGTGTTATTTTCGCATAGGTTTGGACCTAGTGTGGTGACATGTACGATACAGTGCCAACTATATGCAAATCCACACAAGCCACTTGGTCACTTCGATTCAACAAAGTCTTCAACTACAAGTGCCCGGTTCTACCGGACTGTGTAAAATGTTTGATGAAGCGTAGGTCTATATCCATTAAAGGGGAGGTTATTTGCATCTCATCGGTAAAAAAATCATTACCCTTGCTTATATTCAAGCTTGGGGAGGTAGCCACTGATAGGTATCCAACGTATCTATAATTTTTTATTGTTCAATGTTGTTATATTATCATTCTTGGATGTTTTATATTCATTTTATAGCAACTTTATATCATTTTTTGGGACTAACCTATTGACATAGTGCCCAGTGCCAGTTGCTGTCTTTTCCTTGTTTTTTACTTTGCAGAATATCCATATCAAATGGAGTCCAAACGCAGCGAAACTTTTTGGAGATTTTTTTTCCTAGAAGACAACTTGGGAGCCAAGGAAGTGCATGAGGGGAGGCCCGTGGGGCCCACAAGACACAAGGGCGCGCCAAAGGCCCCTGGCATGCCCAGGTTGGTAGTGGAGCCCACGGGAATCCTTTCCACCGCCTCTCAGCTCTATAAATACCTAAATATTCCAAAAACTCTAGGGGAGTCGATGAAACACAATTCCACCAGCCGCAAGTTACAGAACCACGAGATCCAATCTAGACCCCTATTCCGGCACCTTGCCGGAGGGGAACATGATCACGGAGGGGTTCATCATCCTCATTGGTGCTCCTCCGATGATGCGTGGGTAGTTTACCACACACCTACGGGTCCGTAGGCAGTAGCTAGATGGCTTCCTCTCTCTTTTTGATTCTCAATACAATGTTCTCCTCGATGTTCTTGGAGATCTATTTGATGTAGTGACTTTTTGCGGTGTGTTTGTTGGGATCCGATGAATTGCGAGTTTATGATTGGTTCTATCTATGAATATTATTTGAGTCTTCTTTGATCTCTTATATGCATGATTGTTATAGCCTCGTATTTATTCTCCGAAACTTTGGTTCGGTTTGGCCAACTAGATTGATTTTTCTTGCAATGGGAAGAGGTGCTTTGTGATGGGTTTGATCTTGCGGTGCTCAATCTCAGTGACAGAAGGAGAAGTGACACGCATGTATCGTTGCTATTAAGGATAAAAAGATGGGGTCTATTCCTACATGAATAGATCTTGTCTACATCATGTCATCGTTCTTATTGCATTACTCCATTTCTCCATGAACTTAATACACTAGATGCATGCTGGATAGCCGTCCATGTGTGGAGTAATAGTAGTAGGTGCAAGCAGGAGTCGGTCTACTAATCTTGGACATGATGCCTATATACATGATCATTTCCTTGGATATCGTCATAATTATTTGCTCTTCTATCAATTGCCCAACAGTAATTTGTTTACCCGCCGTATACTATTTTCTCGAGAGAAGCCACTAGTGAAATTTACGGCCCCCGGGTCTATTTTCTATCATATTGTTTTCAGATCTATTATTCCAAAAAACCAAAAATACCTTGTTGTACTTTTTCTTTATTATTTTATTTTGTGTTTTCGCTAGATCTATTTATCCAATCTCATACAATTTAATCTATCTTAATACCGAGGAGGGATTGACAACCGCTCTTACGCGTTGGGTTGCAAGTATTTGTTATTTGTGTGCAGGTACCGCGTACATACTGTTGCTTGGTTCTCCTACTGGATTGATAACCTTGGTTTCATAACTGAGGGAAATACTTACCGTTGTTGTGCTGCATCATCCTCTCCTCTTCAAGGAAATACGAACGCAGATACAAGCAATCAGCCACTTTCCATACTCTCCTTTAATAAATTGCACCTTCTCTTTTCATAACTTTCTTGAGACTAGTTCTTGCAAAGTCCTAAGCTTGTGGAAGTTATTTTTGCATGTGTAGAGTTTTGTGCAATAATCTTCATCTGATGAATACTATGCAATCATGTGTCCCACTGTTGGATATGCTTGCTTAAGTATGATTGCTCTGTATTTGTATAAGGGAATCACTTGCTCAAGTTAGGCCCCATATTGCCAAGTTAATGTTTTTATGCACTTTGTTCCAGTTTTTGCTTAGCTTGGGAACAATCCTGTGATCCTTTGAAAGACATTACCACGATCTCTACCTCTAAAAAATGGTTGAATCAAAAGTTTGACACCTGTTAGAATTGTTTTAAAAGAAAGACTTATGCAGTAGCTTAAACCCATGGTGTTTGATATAATAGACTCAAGGGATTTCTATTTCTGTGCCCCTGGTTCCTTAGTTGTGCTTAGTTTTGCTCCGCCACCTTAACGCTCCTCACTTTTCCCCTTGTCCCTCGGCTACAACCTCTCAAATGCCCAGATGAAGCATTCCGTCGGGTCAAAGCCCATCATTGACCGTTACTTGGATGAGGTCCTGGCAAGTGAGACCTCAAGAGTGCGAAATCGATGTCGCATCCCAGCCCATGGGCTGAGCCAGTGCGGCACGTGTGCGTATTTGCTTAAGAGCCTGGGTCGGCCTTTTCAACCTACTTGAACAGTGTCAAATACCATTTTCCATTTCTAGTCAAACTTACAAATTCATAGAACATTCATTTCAAATCCAGTTGAGTTGATTCAAGTTCCTAAATTCATCATATCTGCAGGCCTATTAATAACTAATTTTCGTAATTATACATGAAGCTTTTCTATGTATTTTTTATTTAATATATATAGCACTTCATTAGAAATTCCAAATCTATTTCCTGTTGGTCCAAGTCTAGTACCAAATGTATATAAATCCTTATTTGACCTCATTAATTTGCGTAACTATTTTCAGAGAATTGTATTTAAAAAATAACACTGAAAAGATAGCTTCCAAAAGAGGCAGTTTCCCAATTTTTGTTACAATAAAAATCATTTCTCAACTGCCAAAAGGGGGGTGTTTTGTGTGAAGCGAGTGGAATAAATAAGATGCAAAAAATTTACTTGTGTAATTTTTATCATATTTCGGTTACTTGCTTCGTAGAAAACCCCAGAAATAGTGAAGTAATTGGCAATAAAATACAGCACACTTGCAGTTAAAATTTGAATTACTTTATGTAAATCTCTAAGAATAGTGAATGGCACAAGTTCAAATTTGGCCATCTCTTGGGCTGCCAGGCGTGTACATTGTTCTTTTCCTTTCACTTTTTTTCTATTTTCCAATATTTGTTGCAAAATTTAAATTTTATGGTTCAAATGAAAGCCAAATATTCTTTATTTTTTTAGTTTTAATTTTTTTTAGACGGACTGAGCTCGTGTTTTGGTGTGGGATTTTTTAATTAACTGCATTGGTTTGGTTTGACCAAAACAAATCGGTCTCAAACCCTTTTTGTTCAAGACAAAAATGGAGACGCTCGAGCAGCCGCTATCCTAATGTTCGCAATGGTCGGCAGTAATCTCAATCACATGAATGACTACTTGCAACCAATAGAACAAACACATTACATAGATAGATATATTAATATTAAGGCCCAGTTCTTTTGGGCAGCTTAAAAAATAAGCCGCCACTCCCCAGCTTTTCCCATAAGCCGTCTCTTATATTAATTGGAGCTTCTAAACTAGTTATCGGATAACTAATCTAGAAGTCTCAAAAAAATTGTAGGTGGCTTATGTTTTAAGCTGGGGAGAGGCAGCTTATTTTTTAAGCCGCTCAAAAGAACTGCCCCTAAGCAAATTGCATGAACATAACATCCATTGATATATTCCCATATATATAGGGAAGACACACATTACATAGATAGATATTAATATTAGGGCTTATAGTAGCATCCTTATAGATAGCTTAGCCCTACATTGGGCAACACTAAACATCTCCTGCCTCCGTCGCCATGTTCACTCCTCATCCTCGGTATTGTAGGGGAGAGTGTGCATGCCGTTGGTGGTGGGGAAGATGTTGTCGAAGTTGGTGAAGATGTTGTGGGTGGTGAAGGCGATGAACTCGCACCCACACTAGAAGACATTGCCGAGGAGGAAGTAGGCATCGAAGCGGTTGGTGAAGCAAGTAGTGAGGCTAATCACAAGGCCTCCGTTGCCATGAACCTCTTCCACGCAGAACATGACCGGAGAGCCACGTGGGAGGTGGCGGTAGCCGGCAGCAAGGAAGAAGTTCGCTAGCTCCGTCGGGCCTCTCCACCTTGAGACGGCCTACACACGTAGGGTGTCCTCACGATGTCCCCGCCCAGGTACTGCATCTTCAGCATGGTGGCTGGCAGACGGTAGGTTGGGTCATAGTATTGCATCTTGTCTCGGGCAAGATCTGGCTTTTGCTTTGGCTTTTGGAGAAGAATAAGAAGGGGGCGCAGAAGGATGTGAGATCGAGTTGAGAGGGAGATGTAGATGGGGGTACTTAAATAGCCGCGGTGTGACGCACCCGTTTGCATGCGTTCATCAGGCACTGCCTCCGCTGATAATGGCAATAATAGCCCATCGGAGCCCTATGCGTTTTTCACACCGAATTGGGGTGTGCCGATCGGTAAAGTTGTGTCCCTAGGCTGCACTAATTGCCCTGATGTGATGAAGCTGCGTCTGCGTCAAGTGGTTGCGCGCATGCATGGCAATGGGGTGGCTGCGCGCATTCATGGCAGGCTGAGACTTAGGGCCTTTCTACAACGGCACATCGGTCCGACGAGCACCTCTACGAATGAATGCGTTTCAGAAAAGGTGTCGATCCCGCGGCCGCTGTCGATTGTTCCTGCTGCCACTGCCAGGTGGGCCACTCATGTTGTGCTCCAGCCTTGCCTAAAAAATGTTCGCTCCGGCCAATCAGGTCTCCTCTCGTGGATCTACCATGGCAAACCCTAGTGCCTGATCCAAACCATCCCCGAACAGTGATCCGACAGCCCTGATGGTGCGGGGTTTTGAGAGGGGTTTGAGGGGTTTTGAGAGGGTTTCAAAGGTTAGGGTTGAGCATAACTAATTAAAAAAATCAAAAAATATGAAACTTCCGCACATCATAGTTTTATGTTACTAAGTTGCTAGGAAAAATAAGAAATTGCGACTACAGATATTTTCATGAAATTCCCTTCATGTAACTTAGCTATCACGGACAAGGTTGTATGGTTTTCAAGGGTAATGAGCTAGGGTTTAGGGTTAACCATGGCATGGTTTGTCCCATATTGCGCATGGGCCCTATATTTGTGCACTAGATGTTAAGTTTTTTAGCTCATTTGGAGAAGTTAAAAAAAAACTTAGTCGGTTCAAATTTGAAATTTGGCTCAAATTTGGAACATGGCGCATAGTTTTCAAAGTACAGCACACATCAAAATATGAGTAGCATTACATCACACAAAATGAGACTCATAAACCAATAGATTTCACTTCTTCTTACGATAGCTTGCTCTTGATTTCACAGCACAAAGCTCACTGATGCTCTTGGTTTTCTTCACTCGACTAGCTTCAGTTTGTAGTGTTTCAGCAACCAGGGGCTGGCCTGCACGCCTCCTCCTGACAAACAAAGCATGTCATTTGGTTAGTAGTTGAAAAAATAGCCAAATCAAAAAACATCACAAACATGAACATACTTTGGCCGTTTCAGGAGTGTAACGGCATTTTGGAGATCCTTTTCAGTGCCCAAGTTCTTGGCACAGCTTGCATCTATTCTTGTTACCTTTCTGGGACCTTTTAGGCCTTGGATCTTACTCTCCCTTCTTACTACTCTCACCTTCCTCAATCGATGCCTTGAATGCACTCTCCTTAGGCCTGCCAGCCTTTCTTTTCGTTAAGGGAGGACACATGGAAAATTCGATTTCCACTTCAGGCCACTGAGACTGATCTATAACTGATGGAATTGGAGCTGCATACGCAACCTTGAATCTTGGCACCGAGTAATATTCATGGAAATATTGGTGCATGTTTATATTCGGGCGGGAGAACAAGAAAACCATGGCATGCTCACGTGGTTTCCCAGTGTGTTGCCACTCTAGGCAAGTGCAGTCATGCATTTTAGTGCTAACAATATGCCGCCTTCCATACTTTGTATCTCTAACTTCAGTACTCCACACTGTAGATTTTTCAACAGAAAAATGTGTAACATTTCTGCTCCTGTTGACCACCTATTGTACCACTACAGCAAGCTTATCCCCTTGCAGATAATCACCAATCCTTCTTATCAATTCCCACAAACGCATGATCATGATCCTTATTTAGTCAACCATGTCATGCACATGCAAGTTTATAAACTGCTTCACCTTGTTGTTAAAACTCTCTACCAAGTTGTTGTTGATATAATCACAATTGATGGCAGTGTTAAATTCTGACTTGTACCATAACAGAGAATGGCAGGTGTTCATCCATGGAACAATCTCACTGCATGCTGCCATTATATTACCAAGATGATATGAATGTGTCTAAGTAGTGTAAGATCTTCCTGCTGGCCACACGTGCTCAAATTCTTCCCCACTGAATTTTTTGATCAAATTCATCCACATATGGCCGAAGCACTCCCTCTGCTCAGCATGGGGAAAAAAATTCTTGACTGCAATTTCTAGCTCTTTACATGCATCTGTCCACTGGCCCTATGCATCTTTTCAACTGCATTATGAACCATGTCCATGAAACCTCTGTCTTTGACTGAAACAAGCCAATAGCAAAAGGGAACATCCAATGTGGCCATCTAGAGAATTGCATGCTGCCAATTGACCATTCCACTTGCCAGTTAAAGAAGAAGAGCCTATGCTCAAATATGGATGGCACCCTGCTTTTAAGCCATCGATGCAAGGATTTAAAGCCATAAAGAACTTAGAGAAAATGACTTTGCCATCCGTTGTTACCTTAGTATCTATCTCAACAACACTACCAGGTGGCCTCCTCTCCACCTCTGCTTTGAAGTTATAATGCATCCTAAAGGTATTTGCCCAATCACCATATAATTGCTTCATTGCCCTTTGTTTTGCCTTCCACACTGTGGTATATTTCAGCTTAATGGGGTACTGATTTTTTAAGTCTACTAAAAGTTTCTTTGCAGTAGTGCTTGGTTTCTTGGCTAAAATCGCAGTGATCTTTTCTGCAACCCAAATGTGTGATGTCATGGTTGGTACTCTGTGAACTTGTAATACAAGTATGTCGATGTGGAACTTGATTAACCCTGATAAAACTTTCATCAGTTTGGCGTCTAGCAGATATGTGATGGAAATATGCCCTAGAGGCAATAATAAAGTTGTTATTATTATATTTCCTCATTCATGATAAAGGTTTATTATTCATGCAAGAATTGTATTGACTGGAAACTTAAATACATGTGTGGATACATAAACAAATACCATGTCCCTAGTGAGCCTCTACTAGACTAGCTCATTGATCAAAAGATGGTTAAGGTTTCCTAACCATAGACATGTGTTGTCACTTGATAATGGGATCACATCATTAGGAGAATGATGTGATGGACAAGACCCATCCGTTAGCTTAGCATATGATCGTTCAGTTTATTGCTACTGCTTTCTTAATGCCAAATACATGTTTCTTCGACCATGAGATCATGCAACTCCTGGATACCGGAGGAATACCTTGTGTGCTATCAAACATCACAACGTAACTGGGTGATCATAAAGATGCTCTACAGGTATCTCCGAAGGTGTCTGTTGAGTTGGCGTGAATCGAGATTGGGATTTGTCACTCTGTATGACGGAGAGGTATCTTCGGGCCCTCTCGGTAATACACATCACAAGAAGCTTGCAAGCAAAGTAACTAAGGAGTTAGTTGCAAGATGATGTATTACGGAACGAGTAAAGAGACTTGCCGGTAACGAGATTGAACTAGGTATAGAGATACCGACGATCGAATCTCGGACAAAGGGAATTACGTATGTTGTCATAAAGGTTCAACCGACAAAAGATCTTCATGGAATATGTAGGAATCAATATGGGCATCCAGGTCCCGCTATTGGATATTGACCGGAGAGGTGTCTCGATCATGACTACATAATTCCCAAACCCGCGGGGTCGCACGCTTAACGTTCATTGACGCTAGAGTACTATTTGGATATTTGATGAGTGGTAACCAAATGTTGTTTGGAGTCCCGGACGAGATCCCGAATGTCACGAGGAGTCTCGGAATGGTCGAGAGGTAAAGATTTATATATAGGAAGTCATATTTTGGGTTCCGGAAAAAGGTGCAGTTTTTTTGGTATTGTACAGGGAAGCTTCCAGAAGGTTCCGGAGGATTCAGGAGGGGTCCGGAAGTCCACAAGTGGGTCCACCATGACCCAAGGGCTATCATGGGATGCGGGAGGTGTCCTGGCCTTATTGGGCTAGGTGCACCAAGTCCTCAAAAGCCCATGTGGCCAGGGAAGGCAAAAAAGGAAGGAGTCCTAGTAGGAATAGGATTAGACTTGGAGTCCAAGTCCTCTCCCCCTTAGCTGCGCCCCAGGGCTTGGAGGGGCTGTTTCCCATGCCCCTCCACCTATATATAGAGGGGAGGGGGCGCCCCAAGAGGACACACCAATCCCTTGGCGCCCCTCTCTCTCCCGTTACTCTGTAGTTCCACCGCCTCGTCCCGGTGACGCTTAGCGAAGCGTTGTCGGTGCTCCACCATCACCATCACCACCACGCCGTTGTGTTGGTTGTGATCCCATCTACTTCTCCTCTCCCGCTTGCTAGATCAAGAAGGAGGAGACGTCATCAAGCCGCACGTGTGCTAAACTCGGAGGTGTCGTCCGTTCGGCACTAGATCGGTAGGATCATGATCGGATCGCGAAGAGTACGACTATATCAACCGTGTGATAACCGCTTCCGCTCAGCGATCTACAAGGGTATGTAGATGTTCTCCCCCTCTCGTAGCTATGCATCTCCATGGATAGATCTTGCGTGTGCGTAGAAATATTTTGTTTTCCATGCAACGTTCCCCATCAGTGGCATCATGAGCCAGGTCTATGTGTAGATGATATGCACGAGTAGAACACAAAGAGTTGTGGGCGGTGAGGTTCATACTGCTTACCACCAACGTCTTATTTTGATTCGGCGGCATTGTGGGATGAAGCGGCCCGGACCAACCTTACATGTCCACGCACATGAGACCGGTTCCATCGACTGACATGCAACTTGTTTTGCATAAAGGTGGCTAGCGGGTGTCTGTTTCTCCTACTTTAGTTGAATCGAATTTGACTATGGCCGGTCCTTGAAGAAGGTTAAAACAGCAAACTTGATAAATCACCATTGTAGTTTTGCGTAGGTAAGAACGGTTCTTGCTAGTTGCCCATAGCACCCACGTAAAACTTGCAACAACAAAGTAGAGGACGTCTAACTTGTTTTTGCAGGGTATGTTCTGATGTGATATGGTCAAGACGTGATGTGATATATGTCGTTGTATGAGATGATCATGTTTTGTAATATCGACAATCGGCAGGAGCCTTAGGGCTGTCTCTTAATTATTGTATGAAATGCAAGCGCCATGTAATTGTTTTACTTTATCGATATGCGTTAGCAATAGTTGTAGAAGCAATAGTTGGCGAGACGACCCCGATGCAACGATGGAGATCAAGGTGTCGAGCCGGTGACGATGGAGATCATGCCGATGCTTTGGAGTTGGAGATCAAAAGCACAAGATGATGATGGCCATATCATGTCACATATTTTGATTGCATGTGATGTTTATCCTTTATGCATCTTATTTTGCTTAAAACGACGGTAGTATTATAAGATGCTCCCTTCACTTATTTTCAAGATAAAAGGGTTCTCCCTGAGTATGCACCGTTGCTAAAGTTCATCGTTTCAAAGCACCTCGTGATGATCGGGTGTGATAGACTCTACGTTCACATACAACGGGTGTAAGTCAGTTTTTGCACAAGCAGAATACTTGGGTTAAACTTGACGAGCCTAGCATGTACAGACATGGTCTCAGAACACTGGAGACCGAAAGGTCGAACGTGAGTCATATAGTAGATATGATCAACATAGAGATGTTCACCATTGATAACTACCCCATCTCACGTGATGATCGAACATGGGTTAGTTGATTTGGATCATGTATCACTTAGATAACATGAGGGATGTTAATTTAAGTGGGAGTTCATTAGTAATTTGATTAATTGAACTTAGTCTTGATAGTATTTGCATATCTATGTTGTAGAACAATGGCCCGTGTTACCGTTCCCTTGTATTTTTTAATGCGTTCCTAGAGAAAACTAAGTTGAAAGATGTTGGTAGCAATAATGCGAACTGGGTCCGTGATCTGAGGATTATCCTTATTGCTGCACAGAAGAATTATGTCCTTGATGCACCGCTAGGTGGCAGACCTGCTGCAGGAGCTGATACAGACGTTATGAATGTTTGACAAGCTCGATCTGATGACTACTTGATAGTTCAGTGCGCCATGCTTTACAGCTTAGAATCGGGGCTCCAAAGACATTTTGAACGCCATGGAGCATATGAGATCTTCCAAGTGCTGAAATTGGTATTTCAGGCTCATGCCCGTGTTGAGAGGTATGAGACCTCTGACAAGTACTTTGCCTACAAGATGGAGGAGAATAGCTCAGCCAGTGAGCATGTGCTCAGAATGTCTGGGTACTACAATCGCTTGAATCAAGTGGGAATTAATCTTCCAGATAAGATAGTGATTGACAGAGTTCTCCAGTCACTATCACCAAGCTACTAGAGCTTCGTGATGAACTATAATATGCAAGGAATGACTAAAACAACTTCCGAGCTATTCACGATGCTGAAATCGGCAGAGGTAGAAATCAAGAAAGAGCATCAAGTGTTGATGGTTAATAAGACCACTAGTTTCAAGAAAAAGGGCAAGGGAAAGAAAGGGAACTTCAAAAGGAATGGCAAGCAAGTTGCCGCTCCCGTGAAAAAGCCCAAAGCTAGACGCAAGCCTGAAACTGAGTGCTTCTACTGCAAAGGAAATGGTCACTAGAAGCAAAACTGCCCCAAATACTTGGCAGATAAGAAGGATGGCAAAGTAAACAAAGGTATATTTGATATACATGTTATTGATGTGTACCTTACTGGTGCTCGTAGTAGCTCCTGAGTATTTGATATCGGTTCAGTTGCTAAGATTAGAAACTCGAAACAAGAATTGCAGAATAAACGGAGACTGGTTAAGGCGATGGAGTGAGGAGGGGAAAAGTGAGCAATGTTAGTTGGCTTGGACAAAACTGAGCACAACTAAGGAACCAGGGGCACAGAAATAGAAATCCCTAGACTCAATGGCCCTTCTGAATAAAGTTGTCCAGAGAAACTTAGTTGAAAGGTGAATGAGATTATGCCAAAATCTGTGTTGCATTTTACATGGCGCTGCAGCTTCTCGCTGGTGCTATGGCCTTGCTACTCTATGCACGTGTATGTGTGTAAGTGTGGCTTCGTCACCATTATTGATGTTATGTTGAGAACTCCGCTGGCTAATGAATGATCCACCAGAGTTTCGGCTCGGATTTCGGCTATGAGTTTGTTAACGTTCGCAGTGGCAACACTGCAACGAGTATCATTTGGCTTTCTCTAGAGTGAGTGTGTATGTGGTAATAAATGAGTACTAATCACAAGATCTCAGAAGAGACAACATATTGGTCCATAATACTCAAATTTAAGCCATTGCGAAACCCAAGCATAATCATTTCTTTGGCATGATCCCGTCACCTGTCAATAAAAGTTTCAGCGAACAATGATTGAAGTAAGTGCCTGAGAGCCTTGAGTTCAGAATGTTAGTGGTCATGAATGAAAAACTCCATATCTTGACTTTTTAACAACTTTGTGTGCTCAAGTTTGTTTAAAAAGAAAAACAACAAAAAGAAATGAATGAGCTAACACTACTGCAGGATGCTGCTAACGCGACACTACGATCAGAGACCCTTTGACAAAACTGTGTGCGATGCATTAATCGCAAACAGTGATGTAAAAAACCATCAAAAAAGATGCAAAATGTTTGTGATGGCGGATACATCAAACACGGTTCAGATTTTAGTTGCGTGTGCGATGTTGGGCATACGGTTGATCCATATGAACTGTTTTCAATTAGATAGAACAACAGAAATGGGCAGCCATATCAATGTGTGTGTGATATACGGCACATAGTTCGCTCTGATGAACTATTTTCTATTAGGGAAAGCAACAGAAACGGTCAGCCAGATCAAGATGTGTGTGATATATGGCATACGGTTCACTCGAATGAACTGTTTTTGGTTAGGGAAGGGAACAGAAACGGTTCAACTTAACTAGATGTGTGTGATATGCGGCAAACTGGTCTGTAATCAGAAATGTGTGGGAAGACCAATAACAACACAGACGATTCCTGTTAACAAGCCGTGTGTGTTGTGAGCAAACGATTGCTGGTATACAATTATCAGTGATGGATGAAATCATCACCGACGGGTTCCATTGTTTAGTCCGTGTGCGATGTGATTTGCTCTGTCCGCACAACATCTACGCTCTGTCTACAGAGCATCAACATGTATACTTAAAAAGACAGCATTGCAAAACCAAATTAAGCATACAATTACACAAGTGACTACACACATAACATTTCCACACACCAAAGTAAGCAATTACATGCATACTAAACTAGGAGAAATGAGCATCTAATCATCTACTTCTTGTTGCAATGACGCTTGCCATTGCTCTGCTTCCGGCTGGATCCCTGGCCGTTTTGGGGAAGGATGCACTTCCTCATGTCAACGATCCGCCTGTACATCTCGTAGCTTGTGTATGTCTCCTTGGCCGCGTACACGACGTGAGCTTTGTCGAGTTTCTCCATCCAGGCCGAGTGCCAGGCACGCTTGTCCTTGTTGCAGGAATCCTTCATGTCTCTGTAGTAGGGATCGATGATGGCCTCGGCGAGGTGAACCAGTGAGTCCTTCTCATGCTCGTTGCTGCCCCAGATCTTGTATTGGCCCTGGATGTCGACAAGATTCTGGCAGGCGATGCCCGAATTCTTGAGCATCTTTACATCGTTAGTGATGTCCACCGTAGCGAACATGTAGTGGGGGCTGTTGACGAACCTGGCAAAATGCTCACAAGGCCTTGTGGCCAGGCAGTAGTGGTAGACGAGGACGTGATCGCGCACGCACATCTGGGCGACGACGACCTTGGGACGAGACCCGGCACAAGCGTGGGTGTACTCGAGGTCGAACCCGACCACCTTGTACTTCTCCTCAGCAAGCAACAACTCCATGATGTGGATGGAGTGCTCCACCCAGACCGGGTTGTTGGTGTACACCACCGAGAGCTCCGTGAACCTTCTGTGGGTGTCCACCACCGCATGCATGGTGAACTGCTGCTCGTCGTCGGCAGCCACTCGGAGCGCCATTAGAGCGGCGCAGGATACCCTCTAAGAATTTGTCGTGGTGGGTGTGCTTCTTGCAATGGTGGGGTGCGATCGAAAGGTTGAAGAGACACAAGGGTTAAATGGCCGCTGTAATAAATGGGGGCCGGCCGGCCTGTAATCGTCATGTCTTGTCACCGCGTTCATAGCAGAGGATTCCAGTGCATGCTTGACAACACCACACCGCACGCGTTTCGTTTGACCACGCGTGGGCTCGAAGAGGCACCAAATGTATCGTCGGTGAGCCTGTTCCCGCGCTACCGCGCAGTTTCCCGCGCAAGCTTCCCGCCCGGCTAGTTTGCCCACGCGTTGGCTAGAAGAGGGACAAATCGTGGGTGTTTATTGGCAAAAAACTTTGTAAAAACGAAGTGTGTGGAATGACTTCGGTCATAAGTTTACCCGTGGGTGATAAGGTCAAAGTTACACAGAAGGGTGATGATGGACACTCGAGTGCGATAATTAATTCTGTGCTCTACAGGGCACACGGTTGAAGAAACCAACTGTGTGCAATAATGTCGAAGATCGTAGTCGAGTTAGCTATATAGATCATGTGCTATGAGATCGACAAGGTAAACAGATTCGAGAATGGTTAATAAAATCTAAGTCCATTGCATATTAAGGTCAAAATAGTGCTACCAATATACGAGTCTCATACGATGCCATTTCAACGATTGTACCACAAAAGCTCAAAATATTACAAGGTTCAAATTCCAGAGTTATATGGCTCAAATTCGAAGATTACAAGGTTCAAACTGATATTAGAAATGAAATTCAGCTCATCAGCTGCAAACGCTCGCGCTGATCCGCTGAACATGGATATCAGAGAGGTTCAAACTAATATTACCACTTGTAAGTCTGGTTTCGAAACCTCATAATTTTTGCAAAGGGGTCAGCCACTGAGAAGTCATGTATGGGGTTGACACGATGACTTCCGATTACTCTGTCATATGAAGTTCCAAAATGAAATTCAGCATTTTTGGAGCCTATTCCATTCTGTCGCAGCCGCCGGCGCTGATCAACAAACCATTCATTTTTGCAAAATAAATGTAGGGAAACCTCATTACCTTCAGCACCCTTGCTCTGACAACAAAGAACCTGGCGAATATAATCTCCTGTAAGGTCCCTCGGTAGGGGTTCAAAGTAATTTCTGAGAGATGCAGATCTAGGCATTCGATGTGATTGTTATATTGTATCACATTATCCACCACCGGGCCTAATCTTATCTACAAAAGAAGAAAAGGTGTTAGTGCCTACATGCAGTTTTGAACACTACTACAGGCCTATTTGGTTTGCAGGATCTGTAAAATGCACTAACATGCCATCTTCGATCCGACATGATTAACATGGGCATTTGATTACAATCTAGAAAAATGTAGCCTTCTTCACAAGAGGTTGGAGTGGATGAAAAGTTCCCTAAGAAAACTAGTACAGATGAATCCAAAGGAGAAATGCTTATGGATTGTAACCATATGGATCAAGCAACCAATATGGGGGGGGAACATGTTTGTACTGAAATCCTCCAAAAAATCCTTCAGAAATCGTAGTACATTGTCATTGTAAACTTGGAAAAAGGTGTCACAAATTGAACTCCCTTATGGTTAACATTTAACAGGAAAGGAACATCACCTCGATATATAGTTTCTCTAGGCACGGAAAGCATCTCAGGAAACTGACAACTTGCTCCAGGTTGGGGCCGATAGATTCTAGTGCCAAGACCTTCACTATGCGCAGTTTCGGGGTCAAGCTTGTCGGAATCATTTTCTGGATGACAGACGAACATACATCTTCAAAATTATAAATAATGTTAATTTCTAGAAGGAGAGGTAGAAGGCGGCTGTTTACCTGAACGGGTGTGGATCTAATAACAAGTTCAGAGTATTTATCAGACAAGTAGCCCACCACTGTCAATTTCGGCGCAGAAATGACATTGATTCTTGTTGGACCTTCTTGATCAACTACAAGTAATCTCTCAAGTGAAGGTGTGTCCTCAATGACCATACCGTGGTACACATCTTGTGATGTCTTCTTGCAGCACCAGCAACACACATAAATAGTCCGGAGAGTCATGGAGGTGATGTGGAAGCTACTCAACCCATTGATCGCCTGAAGACGAAGGTACTCGAGTGCAATACAGCCACGGAGCAGGCGCTCCATGTCACCGTTTGGGAGGCAGATGGCGATGAGCTCGAGGTGCTTCAGTCGTGGTAGAATAAGAGCGGGCACGTCATTAAGGGGGGGATGACAGTTCCTGAACTTGGCGACATGCAGCGTGGGCGCGAGGCAGAGCGCGGACGTTGGTAGCGAGCGCATATGCCCATCATCAAAAGTGAGCTCCTCGAGTTGATCTAGGGTGGTGGATCGGAACCAGTCATCAAGCTTGGCTCGGTCCTTGCCGTTGGAACAGAACTTGCCCATGCTAAGGCCTCTGGTTGGGCCAGGGTGACTGCCGAGGATCTTGGAGAACGCATCCAAGCTTTTGCAATAGCCATGGCAGAGCTCGTGGGTGTCGATGAGGTCGAGAGGGGTGGAGTTCCATAGGGGGCGCCACCGCCGGGAAAGGACGGTTGTCCGCGCCCCATATTTGATTGGTAGGAGGGAGATGATAACTGTCAACATATCATTGGGGAGGCTGCTGATGAAGTCTAGGCCTGCTGGAGTCGCTTGCGGTTCTTGCTCGACCTGCCTCCACTTGTTGGCAGCCCCGTTCTCCACCTCCGGAGTCTCCTTGTCAGCGGCGCTTTCTGATAGAAGTGGGAGTACAGGGAATATTTAGTTAAAACAGGGCAATAGAAAAGTGTATTGGTAACTAGAAGTTAGTAGGTAGGAATAGAGTAAGAAAATGGAATAACAATTGGTTGCTTAAATACTACACAATTCATTTGATATTGCTGGGTAAGTCAGCATGCAGATACTTGAAAGGAACACTTACTTCGAACAAAGTCTGGACGGATGATATCGTCGGGGAAGTTAGCATATATCTCATGACCAGGCTCTTTTATGTGCAGTGCAATTTTAGTGCTTGCTTTCAGTACATAAAACTTAAAAATTTCTTTCCAAAGGCCAGTGCCAAAATAGGAGTCACCACGTTCATCAAGTCTTACAGTAGCAACAATTGTAAATCCATGGTTTGTGTTCAGTATGACATCCCTGCAGTCTTGATTTATGTAAAGGGAAAGATTGTGTACTACAGATTTTGTTGCATAGCAAGGGACGCGCTGCAGAAAATGGTAGGATTGTTAAAGAAAATATGGTAACATGCAAATATAGGCCCAAATGGAAAGAACTGTACAGCAGTTGAAATCAAAGGACAAATATCTATAATTAAACTGATAGGGTAAACATGATGTCATGGAAATATGAGAGTAATCGAAAGAACAATACATCATTAATTTGCCTAATATATAAAGAAGAGGGGAAAAATCCCCTTTGACGTATATGCTGCATGTGGCACCTTTTATCCAAATGTAGCAATATTTAGTATATGTTCAGGAAAGTAGGCCATGCCAACCGATTTAGGGTGAGATTGAACATACTGCGCGTATCCTCAAGTCATCTGGTATGGTGAGATGGAACTCCATGGATGTCTGGTGGAGGCCGCAAAGTCCTGATGTGTCCGCGCACTGTACACTCTATGAATGAAAGAAAACCCTCAAATCAGCTCGAATAAAAATGAATTCACGATGAATTCGGCCGGGTGATTAAAGGAGGCAGATGAACTGGGATAAGAGATGAGATAATATCTCATTAAATTAGTTACCTTGTTGTCCATAAGAAAAACCCTCAATACGGCGGATTCCCCAACCGGGCGGAGCTGGGTCGACTGCGAGCAGCGTCGAGAAAGTCGATGGCGATAGGCGGTGGCAAGCGGGAGTGGCGAAATGTGGTGGGGTTTGCCGGCAGCCTGGCGGCGGCGGCAGGCGTCGAGCTAAGTGGTTGCCGCGGCGATAGGCGCTGCCATGCATAGACGTGAAGGAGCTTGTGCAGGTGTGAATGGGGACCGGAGGGGGTGGCGGGCAGGGTGAGGGTTTTTGTGACGTGGGGATGGTGAGGGTTTTATTTTTTGAATTGGGTGGTGAGGGTTTTCTGTCCCACAAAGAGTTTCGGAGGCAACGGTTTGCTAGAGCCAACCGTGTGTGATTGACATAACAGGGAAAATGAAAGTCATTGCACACGGTTCCAATTTAGGAACCGTGTGTGATTGACGTACTACCTCCGTCCTGGTTTATTGGTCCCCTTTGCAATTTGTCCAAATTTTGACCAAAGATTTAACTAACAAATGTTTATGCATGTCACCAAAGATTATATCATTGAACACTATGTTCAAATACGCATCCAACGATATAATTTTTGCTGACCTGCACTAACATTTTGTCAGTTAAATCTTTGGTCAAAATTTAACACAAATTACAAAGGGGACCAATAAACCAGGACGGAGGTAGATTCCATCAACCGAACTGATTGCATCCATATCCCACATTTAGACATAAGTAAACATAGATTAAACATACTCAGACATAGATAATAAGCATACACAAGCATAGTTCAACCATAAGTACATAGTTCAACCGTCATTAAGCATACTCAAGCATACATAGTTCGATCCCACATCTCATCTCATATGCCGGCACGATCCCGAAGCTTCTCCAGGTACTCAGCGTACGCGGCGTGCGCCACCCTGCGAGAATACTTCTGCTTGAAGGAGCCAATGGCTCGTCCTCTTGCATGCGCCAGAACACATTGATACGCATCATGAAGCTTTTGATTGCAAAATGGGCATCGATAGCCGCCGTCCCAGGTCCTAATACGCCTGTTATGCGTTCCCGCATAAAGCTCCCTCAGGATTTGCCTCTTGTACATCCTCTGGCCATCTTCATCCTCATTGTCCACATCGTCAGACAGCACCTATACAAATAGTAAACAAAAATGTGGCGTCAAATTAATGTTTACAAACTAATCTCTAGCGAACATTTGGCAGTTGCCAAAATTTGGCATCAAATCAATGTTTACATGCCGTGAAGTAGGATTAGGAATTTATGGCTATTTTTTTATACATATCCAGATATTATGGTTCGATTTTTAAGCACAATCGTCTATGTACAGACCAATCTTGAAGAAAATAATGGCACAAACATACATGTAGGTCATTCAAAATCAATTGTCAAGTCCTGGCTAGGAATTATTAGCACAAACACTAACCCTAGTCGGATTACTATCAGGAATCATTTGCACAGATGAAACAACTAATCACTTATCACTTGTACCATTCAAACAATCAATACACTACACGGATCTAAAGAAACTTACTCAGATTTCATGGATTGGGAGAACATAACCATAGGATTGCTATTCCAAAAAGGGGGAGGCAGGAGTAACCAGAGAAACCCTAGGATCTATTTGACACATAATGGGTATAGATGACTAACCGGTTGTCCATCGTCATCGGAGTCGTCGCCGGAGTGGTCGTCGGAGTCTTCGCTGGGCTCATCGCCCGAGTCGTCACCGGAGTCAGTGTGGACCTCCGGCTCCGGCTGCAGAAGCACAACGCCGTCGATGATGTCAGGGTGCAGCGATACCTCGCCGGCGGTGACGGCAACCTCTGTCTCCATCTCCACGCCGTGCTCCGGTGCTTCAGCAGCCCCGGCGTCGCCACCCCCTCCGATGGGGCGCTTCGGCGACATCCTCATACACTGACAGCTTTGAGGACTGAGAGCGGCGTCGAGGATGCAAGCGAAGAGAGAGGATTGTGTGTGTGGCGAGGATGGGGGGTGCGGCCGCTCGGGCGTGCCATTAATATGGAGTAGTGGGAGAGAGGCGGGCGGCGGTCAAACCGCTGGCTCGCCTCCCGGTGAGCCTGCGCACCGGACTGCTGGCATGCCTACCATCATTTCACACAGCTACTCGCACGCCTCCCGGTGACACTGCGTAGCGAGCACGCCTCCCGTCAATTCACACACCTGCACGCACGCCTCCCGGTCTGCCTGCGCGGCGGACTGCTCGCATGCGTCCCGTCAACTCACGCCTGCTCGCACGGCACACGGGTCGCGTGGCGGCACGTATATTGTTTTTCTATTTGGATGATTAATGTTGCTGCTTTATTGCTTAACCAAAGCATGGCACGTATCCATTGTTGGTCTAACGCTCACGGTTCGAATAAATAATCCGTTTGCAATATTGGTTCCCAATTATTAATAATCTCTCGTTTGTAAGAAGATAAAGATTACATCAAAACTGGTCTCAAATTTGACAAAAAAAGTACAATGCTACTTTGTATTGGTGTCCATATGACAACACGATAAGTTTCATGAATTTCAAATAAGTTTTGGATGTACTAGAATTTAAAAATCAAGATTCTCAATGTTTGAAATTTCTTGCACGGGGAGTAAACATGCACCCAGTGAGACACATGTGTTTTTGCAATCCATTTAGGTGCACTGTCACGTGTGCATGTAGCTTAAATTTGATTTTTGCACATTATACCCCTAGAAAATCAATCAATGTACTAAAACATCTTAATGATCTCTGTTTTTTTTCAAAATTAAAATGTCCCTCCTTTGGTAACATATGTTCACCGCGGGATAATTTAAAATGCATTGTAGTTGCGGTGGATTCGCGGTGTGTGTGTGTGCGTCTGGGGGGTGGCTGGCAGTACACTACGAGTCATGAAACACCGTGTGGGTTGGCCATTTTGTGAGGCAGGTGCCACATCAGAGTCGTGAATTCGTTATTTAAAACATTACACAACCCTTTCATACATACATGTTCTGGCCACATGCAGTTGATGGTTGTCCTACACGACACTCACTCGCGTGTGACGCTTTCTGTGGGCCCGCGAGGTCGTCATCCATCACTTTGACCAACAGCCGGCAGAGAGGTTAATTTGACCAGCAAGGTAGAATCTTTTTTGTTTGTGTTATGGTGGGAGTATATAGTACGTGTCGAAGAGGTGGGAGGGGACTAGCATATATACTATACGTACGCGCCCGTGAACAAGTACACCTCACTCAGTGTCGGGACTTTTCGGTTTCCGAGGCACGTGCCACATCAAAGTTGTGAAATTGGCTATTCAAACATCACACGACACCTCTTTGGGCCACATGCATGCAGGCCATGGTTATCCTAGGACACTCACGTGTGACGCTTCCATCTGTGGGCCCGCGAGGCCATCGTCGATGCATGCATCACTTTGACCTACATCGGGAGAGGTTAATTAATTTCACCATCAAGGAGGATTCTTTTTGGGTTGTATTACGGTAGGAGCATATAGTATACGTCGAAGAGGGGGAAGGGGGCCATCATATGTAGTACGCTTCATGAACCTGACTATGTGTGGGGACTTTACGATTTTCGAGGCATGTGCCACATCAAAGTTGTGCATTTTGGGTATTCAACATATGTTTTGGCCCACATGCAAAGCGATGGTGGTTGTCCTCTCGCACCCACTTAAGCGGTTATCAGCGATATCGATGCTTTCCATCTATGGGCCCGCTTGTTCCATCACTACTTTGCCTGACAACGAGAGAGGTTAATTTGACTTAGGAGGGGATTATTTTTTTGTTTGTAATACGGTATATATATATATATATAGGTCATGCTCTGGGATGACATGATACAGTTTGAGCACACACATGCATGTGTACGCATGAATCCCTCCCATCGAGTCGAAGTGGCTAGTACCACGAAACGTCATGAACCTATCTCGCTCTGTGTGGGGACTGTACGATTTTCGACACACGCATGTTGTGAAATGGTATTCAAACATGCATGCACGCATCACCTCTATACATATGCATGTAGTGGTTGTGTTCGAACGGTACACTCCCTCGCGTGGTTATCGGCGACAAGCCTATATATTTGTGGGCCTGCGTGGACATCCATGATCACCTTGACCGACAACAAGATAGGTTACCATGGCGGATTCTTCCTTTGGTTCATTTTATCCTAGTATAGGTCATGGTGAGATTCAGACCCAATTAAGTTTGAGCGCATACTATGCACGCATGCATGCATGAATCCCCGTCATCGGCTTGAAGTGTGGTGTGACATACATATGCATCGTCAACTAACCCTCGCTCAGTGTGGGGATTTTTTGTTCGAAAGCATGGTGCCACATCAAAGTTGTTCCATTGTGTATTCAAACACACCTCTCCATACATATGTTTGGGCCACACGAAGGCAGTGGTTGTCTTCGGGGACTAGCTACTTGCATGATTATTGGCGAGCTAGCCCATCTCCGGGGTCGCATGGATGGCCATCACTTTGACCAACAACAAGAGAGAGGTTGTACGACCAAGGTGGATTATTCTTGGTCCATTTTACGATCCATCTTGGTGAGATGCCCTCTCCGGCCCACCGACTGAAAGTGTGTGTGGGGGGGGGGGGCTGCTACTTTGCACTTTGCTAGGTGAACCTCCGTGGGGGGGGGGCATGCATTCATAGCTTGGGATTCCCCTCCTGCCGACATGAGGGGGTGGCAAGCAATACCGTGCACTTTGCGAGATAGGTGCACATCGAAGTTGCATTTGGTATTTGAACATCAAACCACCCTTTTCATACATATATTTGGTCCACATGCAAGTGTGTTCGTGTTCTGACCCTCTCCCGCGTCATTTTCGCCAACTTTATGAACATTAGACAAGTCGGATGACATAACAGACACGGTTCACTCACACTAACCGTGTGCCATGCCGGTGCCCCTGTCACGCACATCCGCACAGTACATTGGGCTCCACGAGGCTTCCCCTCTCAAAAATATCTACCCGCCTGCAGGTTTTTTCTGTTTGATAACACACGGTTATTATGTTTCGACCGTGTGTGATGTTTCTTGTTCCCGCTCCCGCCTGCATCCCTCAAAAATATCTGCCCGCCTCGAGGGTTTTTCTGTTTCATAACACACGGTTGTTATTTTTGGACCGTGTGCGATGCACCATCATCCAAATTTTCAATAGCCCCGGCATTTCACTCCCGCGTTTGACTCCCGCGTAGTAAAATTTTCAGTAGCCGCGTCATTTCCTCAAACACACCCCCCCTCCACACACACACACACACACCAAAACCTCCTCAGGCGCGCGTGCGAACGCACACACACACACACACCCTCCCTCGCTTGAAACCCTAGCAAGGTCGCCGCCGCCGTCGCTGCCGCAAGGCCTCCATTGTCAACATCTGCCGGTTTGCCCGTGCAGCTTACCACCGATCTCCATACCCAGGCCGCCGTGAGTTTCTTAGATGACGCCTGCCAAACGCCCCCTTTCCCACAGATCCCCATCCCCATCCACCACTCCAGAGCGTCGCAGCCTAAGCCCGGCTATGCTTCCCGTGGAGCTCGAGGAGCGACTGGCCCAAAAGAGGTGTATCGCGGTCTTTTCGCCCGACGTCGCCGAGGTGGCCGCCGAGGAAGCTGACGACCATTACTGGCCGCAGGCACTCAATCAGTGGGCTAGAGTATGCGAGTATGTCACGGACACCAGCTACGACATCGAGGTCGTCGACAGCGATGGCCTGACGCGGGCTATGTCACAGGTTAAGTGGCCCACCCCCAACCCCTCGGGTTCAACCGCCGTCAATCTCATTCATGGCCCCGCTGCTGATCTCCGCTAGCTTGCTGTCAAGAATTTGCCATCCTACATCACCATCGAGCCCCTTTTGTCATTTCTGAAGGACACGTTCTGCGACGCTGGCTTGGGATCCACAGCTTCCAAGTCAGACCTCATCGACAGCGACCACGAGGAGGGCACCCTCTCCGGCTCTTCCAAGGGGAAAGAGCTCATCTGCTCTTCCAAGGGGAAAGAGCCCGTCTGCGACATCAGGGAGGGCACCCTATAGCCGTGCTCTTCCAAGGGGAAGGAGCCCATCTGCGACAACATGGAGCGCATCCAGGGTCTGTGCTCTTCCCACGGGAATGAGCCCATATGTGACAAGTGAGGAAACCCATGATTTGTTTTGTCGTGCCTCTTCAAAGGGGGAACCCAATATTTGTTTTATCGAGTCCCTTTTGTAGTGTAGTGAGAATATGTCCAGTTTTAATTGCTATATTTGGTTGTTTGCAGTATGCCTTGTTTATTTCAGTTGTTCACAATGTGATGCTCTATATGTGCAACTATTTACTGTGCAGTACATTTCATCAATCCAGTTTTAAACATACCGATAGGAATGCATATATTTGCTTGTTGTTAAGCCTGTTATAGCTAGCATATGCCTCTTTTAAAGTTTTTTGATTGTTCAGTTGTTTGTAGTTAGCATATGTCCAGTTTCAAATGCTATCTTTGGTTGTTCGTAGTATGCCTTGTTTATTCCAGTTATTCACAACGTCATGTTCTATATGTGCAAGTATGAACTGTGCAGTTCAATTTCATCAATACCAGTTTCAACAATACCACTATGAATGACTACATTTGGTTGCTGCATCGTGTAGTTAACACGCCTTTCCATTTTTATTTAACAATAACCAGTGTACTTAGACCGGCACAATACCAGTTTGAATGACTATGTTTGCTTGTTGTTAAATGTTAGGCCTGTTGCAGTTAACACACCTTTCCACTTGTTTTGCTTTACTAGCGTGCTTAAACCTGCACACTAAAGCTATCTTTTGGAGATTATTTTGTCTGCCATGGATATATTTGGTTGATGTTTAGCCTGTTGTGCTTAACATGCCTCTCGATGTACTTACACAGGACAATTTTGGGAACGACTGCTATTTTCCATCGAGGTTAGTTTCATCCCATGGCTTATATATACTCACTGTTCAGGATATCGGTAGCTGGTACCATATAGGTCGGGGGCCGATAAGGGACTAATCGGTGAATCGAACTTTTAACTGAATATATCTGTAACCCATTTATTGTTAGGTTAACTAGGGCCATATGTAATATATCTGAGGCTACATAGCAACATGCACTGCACTGCACTTAATGTCTAAATATGCAATCCTAGGCTACATAGCAACAAGGAAGAGTGTTACCTTAATGTTCTGATGATGTCTAGATATACGTAAAAGAGCAGCAGCAACAACAACAACACGGCCCTGTTTGGATACTCAACTTAGCTAGAGGTTAGAGTTAGTTTCTAGCTCATGACTAACCCTGAACTAACTCCATCCAAAGAGGTGTTTGGATGACAGGGTTAGATTGACAATAAATGCACTAGGAGAACTAGCTCCAATTAGCACCTCTTGGGTGGGTTAGATGCAACTAGCTCAAACTAGCCCTCATGTTTGGATATACTTTAGGGCTATTTGAGCCCAAACTAGCTCAAACTAACTCTAACCCATGGATACAGCAGCAGTTAATCAGCCAATAATTTGTAAAAATGCAATAAACTCCTTCCGGCCCATAATATAAGATGTTAATTCATCTAATATGTGAGTATATTGGATGTTATAAGATATTATAAAAGAGTGTTGTACTACATCATTGTGCAATTGTTGTTTAGCTTCTAATATTAACTTGGTGCTTTTAGGTACATATATCATTGGTAAAGATCCGCGCTTCGACCCTTTCTGCGTATGGGGCAATGAGATACCGATGAACCAGCATCAAGTGAGGAAGCTGATAAAGATTGTTAGTAAAATGGGTCAAAAGATGGCAATTAAACTATTTGTTTACACTTTATCCAAGACAATAGTGAACTGCAGGATGGTAAGTAAGAACTCTGCAGCCTTCTTTTTACTGCCCATAATGAGTTGTGTTAGATGACAATGTCTGAATCTTTTTCCTTTGCAGTGCTTCCCAAAGCAGTTTACTCAAGATTACCTCTCAAACTACATGATTGGTGGGCATGCAAAGGTTAAAGTATTTCTACCAGAACACGATGATTATCTAGATGTTTTCATGAAGACCATGAAGGATGGGCGGTCGGCCATCACAAGGGGTTGGACTAGAGTCGTGTGTGCCTTCTAGATGGAGGAGGGCACAATATGGGCATTCCGCTTCACCTTGTTCAGCAACCAGAATGTATTTCGCCTCTTTCTTTACCGTCTTTAATAGTACAAGTATACAGCTGTGGTTCATCATTCTTTATTTGGTTCTTATGTAATTCTTGAACATATGTACCTATGAATCGAATAATACATTGGTTGTTTCAACCTGATGGATATGAATAAAGCTATAGCATACATTCAAACTCAAATCCGGTATAATTTAAAATAGCAGCAATCAAATTATGGTGAAATTACGCTCTACAGGTCGTTACGGCGCACACGGTTGGTAAAACACAAACATTTGTGATATACACCATAGTCCGACACGGTTCAGAGAGAGGAAACGTGTGCAAGCATGCACACAGTTGCAGTTTGCAAAGCGTGTGCGATGTCAGACAATATCACAAACGGTGCGGGCAAACTAAACGTTTCTGATAGTTGCCTTATCGTACACGATTCGCAACCATGAACTGCTTCTGATTTGGTATGCATCGTAAACGTTGCACCACAAAATAGTGTGTGCGATAGTTGTCATGTACGACGATGTTACGATGGTCCAACGTTTCGTAATCCTGTCCGACACTCGTACAATGATTAGCTAATATTCTTAAATTAGTTATCGCATACGGTTTTGGAAAAGTGAATGTGTGTGATTGTCTGCTTATCATACATGTTCTATAATCGTGAACCGTTTGTGATGGGCCGCGCATCGTAAACGTAGCACCACAGAATACCGACTGCGATGGCAATGCGAGAACAAATGAGTTGCAAGGATGCAGCATCTGGGTGGCTCCCTATCCCCGACGGTTTCTGGGTCGTGTGGGAAGGACCCCCTTATCGCAGTCACTCACTTGGCGACGGTTCCAAATGCCGTCGCGGAAAGGGGTTAAAAACCATTTGTATAGCACCTCGTTGTACCAATGTAATAAGTAAGAGGATTCAAGTATTTGTTTTCATGCTAGATTAAACTTTATCAAGGAGCATAGAAATTTTCCCTGAAGCACTAGTGGTTTGGTGATCAAAATAAATATTATCTAGCTTAGCACGTGTTACGTTGTACATATATGTTCTATCTTGCTTAAAACTTGTAGAGAAGACAAGGATACGCCTCTGGGGCAACAATCTTTATTAATGAGCTAGATGGATCAACTTTGGTTTATCAACCCTTTTTCTTGAGGATGAGCAAGGTTTAAGCTTGGGATGTTGATGAGTGGATTTTATGCATACTTTTTAGATTATATTATAGTGTCAAAATCCCTCATATCATATCCATAGTTTTCGGTATTTACTTGTTTTACCAAGTTCGTTGCACACCTTCTATTTTTATTTAGTTTTTATTAGTTTTCCTTTGTTTTATGGTCTTCATAGGTGTGTTGACATGTTCATGGACTTGGGACATCAAAAGAATTGAGCTAGGGGTCAAACTGGAGAAGTTACAGGCACCAGATCAAGGCCCTTTGGAGAGTTTAATGATTTGAGTTTATCAAAGTGTACAAAATGAATATCCAAGGCCACAAACGCATGGACTTTTCTCTAGCAATCCAACGAGCCCAAGAACGTCAAAATTGGAGTTCGTATGAAGAAATGGCGACCAAAATACGAAACAACTCCCGGAGTCCACAAGGAAAGACGACCTTTCATGCGACCAGAGCCGCTCATTTCACCGGTCGCTTGAGCTCCAAACAGCCATGAAAATTGTCCATAACATTCCAAAATTTCCTCCGATTTTGTCCCTGTTTTTTCCCTACGAGGTCCTTGACGACCAAGGCTTGTTTGGGACGTGGATTTGGCTCCCATTGAGCCCTTGGATGAAGGGGAGGAGGCTAGATCAACGGATGACTCCTGAGGCGCACTCCTATATGAAGAGCTCTGATACGTCTCCAATGTATCTATAATTTTTTATTGTTCCAAGCTGTTATATTATCAATCTTGGATGTTTTATATTCATTTACTAGCAACTTTATATCATTTTGTTGGACTAACCTATTGACATAGTGCCCAGTGCTAGTTGTTGTTTTTTGCTTTTTTTACTTCACAGAATATCAATACCAAACGGAGTCCAAATGCCATGAAAGTTTTTGGAGAATTTTTTCTACCCAGAAGACACCCAGGGAGCCAATGAAGTGCACAGGAGGAGGCCCGTGGGGCCCACTAGGCACCAGGGCGCGCCAGAAGGCCCAGGCGCGCCCTGGTGGGTAGTGGGCACCACGGGAAGCTTCTCCACCGCCTATCAGCTCTATAAATACTCTAAAATCCCCAAAACCCTAGGGGAGTTGGGAGAAAACAATTTCCACCGCCGCAAGTTCCAAAACCACGAGATCCAATCTAGAGGCCTTCTCTGGCACTCTGCCGGAGGGGTCAACGATCATGGAGGGGTTCTTCATCAACACCCTTGCCCCTCCGATAATGCATGAGTAGTTTACTACAGACCTACGGGTCTGTAGGTAGTAGCTAGATGGCTTCTTCTCTCTTTTTGATCTTCAATACAATGTTCTCCTCGATGTTCTTTGAGATCTATTTGATGTAATGACTTTTTGCGGTGTGTTTGTTGGGATCCGATGAATTGTGAGTTTATGATCAGTTCTATCTATGAATATTATTTCAGTCTTCTCTCAACTCTTTTATGCATGATTGTTATAGCCTCGTATTTCTTCTCCAAAACTTTGGTTTGGTTTGGCCAACTAGATTGATTTTTCTTGCCATGAGAAGAGGTGCTTTGTGATGGGTTCGATATTGCGGTGCTCAATCTCAGTGACAGAAGGAAACATGACACGCATGTATCGTTTCCATTAAGGATAAAAAGATGGGGTCTATTCCTACATGAATAGATCTTGTCTACATCATGTAATCGTTCTTATTGTATTACTCTGTTTCTTCATGAACTTAATACACTAGATGCATGCTGGATAGCGGTCGATGTGTGGAGTAATAGTAGTAGATGCAGGCAGGAGTCAGTCTACTAATCTAGGACGTGATGCCTATATACATGATCATTGCCTTGGATATCATCATAATTATTACTTTTCTATCAATTGCCCAACAGTAATTTGTTTACCCACGTATGCTATTCTCTCGAGAGAAGCCTCTAGTGAAATCTACGGCCCCCGGGTCTATTTCCTATCATATTAAAACCAAAAATACCTTGCTGCATTTTTTCATTATTTATTTTATTTTGTGTTTTTGTTAGATCTATTTATCCAATCTCATACAATTTAACCTATCTCAATACTGAGGAGGGATTGACAACCTCTCTAACGCGTTGGGTTGCAAGTATTTGTTATTCATATGCAGTTGTTGTTTACATAGTGTGGGTGGACTCCTACTGGATTGATAACCTTGGTTTCATAACTAAGGGAAATATTTACCGTTGCTGTGCTACATCATCCTCTCCTCTTCGGGGAAATACCAACGCAGATACAAGCAATCAGGAAGAATTTCTGGCGCCGTTGCCGGGGAGGATCAAGTCTTCCGTTCACGTGTCAATCTCTGGCACCGATGAGACGCCATCAACATCTATCAAGTACCCAATCAAAAATCTCATCTCCTTGCAATTTACTTGATTTGCCATTCGCCTCTTGTTTTCATCTCCCCCACTTCTAAAACGTCTTCAGAAAAACACAAAAATATTTGCCTTTTTATTTGTTTTCTTTTTTGTTTGCCTTTTTCTCGTTCGATCTTTTGTTTGCTTGCAATCTTGTTTGAGTAGTCACGATGTCTCAAGAAAATAACAAATTGTGTGATTTTTCCAATACTAATAATAATGATTTTATTAGTACTCCAATTGCTCCTCCCGCCGCTAGTGCGGAGTCTTATGATATTTATGCCACTTTGTTGAATCTTGTTATGAAAGAGCAATTTTCTAGTAATGCTAATGAGGATGTCGTGTCCCATCTAAAAACTTTCGTAGAATTGTGTGCTATGCAAAAGAAAAAATATGTGGACAATGATATTGTGAAGTTGAAATTATTTCCTTTCTCTTTGCGTGATCGTGCAAAAATTTGGTTTTCATCTTTTCCTCGCAATAGTATTGATTCGTGGGATAAGTGCAAAGATGCTTATATTACTAAGTATTTTTTGCCCGCGAAAATTATTTCCCTTAGAAATCAAATCATGAATTTTAAGCAACTTCAGCATGAACATCTTGCACAATCTTGGGAAAGAATTAAATTAATGCTAAGAAATTGTCCTACTCATGGTTTAAATCTTTGGATGATTATACAAAAGTTTTATGCGGGATTGAATTTTGTTTCTAGAAATCTTTTAGATTCCGCCACGGGTGGCACTTTTATGGAAATTACTTTGGGGGAAGCTACTAAATTGCTTAATAATATTATGGCAAATTATTCACAATGGCATACCGAAAGAGCACCTACAAGTAAAAAAGTTAATTCAGTTGAAGAAATTAGCACTTTGAGTGAAAAAGTTGATGCACTTATGAAATTGGTTGCTAGTAAAATTGAACATGTTGATCTTAATGACGTGCCTTTGTCTACTTTGATTGAGAAAAATAGTGATCCCGTAGATGTGAATTTTGTCTCATGAAACAATTTTAATAATAATGCTTATAGAGGTAATTTTAATCCTAGGCCTTTTCCTGGAAATTCCTCTAATAATTATGGCAATTCCTATGGTAATTCCTCTTATAATAATAATAGGATGCCCTCTGATCTTGAGAGTAATATTAAAGAATTTATCAATGCCCAAAAAGTTTTCAACACTACGATAGAAGAAAAATTAAATAAGATTGATGATATGTCTAGAAGCATTAATAGAATTTCTCATGATGTAGAAAATCTCAAGATTAAAATTTTTCCACCTACGGTTGATACTAATGAATCAATTAAAGCTTTATATGTTTCTATGGATGAAAGTAAGAAAAGAACCACTATGCTTAGAGCTAAAAGAGAATTTTTAGAAAGAGTGTTTTTAATCGAATGCTTTCATAATAATGATGAAGATGTTAAGATGATTGGTGTTTCTTCTATTGATTCCTTGTTTAGTAGTATTAAACTTGATGATAATAGGACTGAAGAAGATTCAATTTTAGCTAGAAGGCGTCCTCATAATTCGGAGGGTGAAAATCTTGTTGAAAATTTTGATAAAAGTGGGTTTGGAGAGGTCAAAACTTTAACTAGTGATGTGCCCACTCTTTTCGATTACAAAGACTTTAAATATGATAGTTGTTCTTTGATTGAGTGTATTTCTTTGTTGTAATCCATGATAAATTCACCCAATGCTTATGAACAAAATAAAGCTTTTACTAAACATATTGTTGAAGTGATGATGAAAGCTTTAGTAGTATTAAACTTGATGATAATAGGACTGAAGAAGATTCAACTTTAGCTAGAAGGCGTCCTCATAATTCGGAGGGTGAAAATCTTGTTGAAAATTTTGATAAAAGTGGGTTTGGAGAGGTCAAAACATTAACTAGTGATGTGCCCACTCTTTTCGATTACAAAGACTTTAATTATGATAGTTGTTCTTTGATTGAGTGTATTTCTTTGTTGCAATCCATGATAAATTCACCCAATGCTTATGAACAAAATAAAGCTTTTACTAAACATATTGTTGAAGTGATGATGAAAGCTTTAGAAGAAAAGTTAGAACTAGAGATTTCAATTCCTAGAAAATTATATGATGAATGGGAACCCACCATTAAAGTTAAGATAAAAAATTACGAGTGCAATGCTTTATGTGATTTAGGTGCTAGTGTTTCCACAATTCCGAAATCTCTATGTGATGTGCTTGGTTTTACCAATATTGAAGAATGTTCTCTTAATTTGCACTTGGCGGATTCTACTATTAAAAAGCCTATGGGGAGAATTAATGATGTCCTTATTCTTGCAAATAGGAATTATGTGCCCATAGATTTTATTGTGCTTGATATTGATTGCAATCCGTCTTGTCCTATAATACTTGGTAGACCGTTTTTACGAACTATAGGTGCCGTGATTGATATGAAAGAAGGGAATATAAAATTTCAGTTTCCACTAAGAAAGGGTACGGAACACTTCCCTAGAACAAGAATTAAACCACCATATGAATCAATCATGAGGGCAACCTATGGAGCAAAAACTAAAGAAGACAATACTTGAATCTATGCATTATGCCTAGCTAGGGGCATAAAACAATAGCGCTTGTTGGGAGGCAACCCAATGAATAAAATATATTTTTTATTTTTGTTTCTATTTTTGTGTGTTTACACAATTATGCCTCTGTTATGATTGTGTTTTTTATGTTTTAGTTAGTGTTTGTGCCAAGTAATGCCTTTAGGATGGCTTGGGTGATAGTTGATTTGATCTTTTTGAAAAACAGAAACTTTTACATCCATTAGAGGAATTCTAAAACATTACTGGAGAGACTAAATACTCTGAATTTTTTACACAAGATTGATATACGAATTGCCTCTGTTGTACTAATTTTTCAGAATGTTTGGAGCTACAGAAGTATGAGCAAAATTCGAGTCTTTATAGACTATTCTGTTTTTGACAGATTCTGTTTTCGTTGCATTGTGTGCTTATTTTGATGAATCTATGGACTATACCGGGGGGCGGTATTAGCCATGATAAAGTTAGAATATAGTAGGTATAATGAAATAACAAAATATCAATGGGTTTGTAACAGTACTTAAAGTAAAGATTGGTTTTCTTATACTAACGGATCTCACGAAGGTTTTTGTTAAGTTTTGTGTGATTGAAGTTTTCAAGTTTTGGGTGAGATCATGATGGATGAAGGAATAAGGAGTGAAAAGAGCCTAAGCTTGGGGATGCCCATGGCACCCGAAGGTAATATTCAAGGAGAATCAAGCAACTAAGCTTTGGGATGCCCCGGAAGGCATCCCCTCTTTCTTCTAACGACCATCGGTAATTTTAGTTGGAGCTATATTTTTATTCGTCACATATCATGAGTTTTGCTTGGAGCGTCTTGTATTATATGAGTATTTACTTGTTTTGATTTTTAGTTTGTCACAATCATCCTTGCTGGACACACCTATTTGAGAGAGCCATAATTATGCTATGATTTATTAGAATTGCTCTATGTGCTTCACTTAAAAATTTTGAGCTATGGAATTGCTCTAGTACTTCACTTATATCTTTTTGAGCACGGTGGTGCTTTAATTTGGAAGAAATATGCTCTCATTCTTCACTTAGATTATTTTGAGAGTTAGTAAAATTTTAAATAAATATCCTCTCAATGCTTGACTTATATTATTTTGAGAGATGAAAATTGTTTTGAAGAAATATGTGCTCTCATGCTTCACTTAAATTTATTTGAGAGCTTTGTTAGTAGCAATGGTAAAATATGAAATTAGTCCCAAAGTGATAGATATTCAAGAGGGATGTAATAAAAACTTTTATGAAGATCATTGGATATTATAAACTTGATTTGTTGTAATAGTTTTGAGATATGGAGATAGTAATATGTGAGTCATGTTGGTGAGTAATTATGCTTTAGTAAGAATATTGGTGTTAAGGTTTGTGATTCCCTATGCAAGCACAAAAGTCAATAGTTATGCAATGAAGTTACATCCTACTGGTGGTGCATTATTCAGTGTTAGTTATGTTTAATTCTAGTTTATGATCGTTTTTGTTTTTTGGTTGGTCGCTTCTCAATCTATTTGCTAGCCTTTCCTTGTACTAAGTGGGAATACTACTTGTGCATCCAAACTCCTTAAACCAAGTTGTGTCAAATGAGTCCACCATACCTTCCTATATGCGGTATTTCCTTGCTGTTCCAAGTAAATTTGTATGTGACAACTCTAATTTTCAAAATGAATTTCCTTTTTGTGTGCCCTTACCACTCATGAAGCAGCAGGGGGTGGCCAATATTTTCCATGCTAGATATTTTATTCTCAAGATGAGTGTTTATTCACTTGTCATTGCAAAAGAGTGTGGCAGGTAATGGGGATGCCCAGTCCCGAAATGAAAAAAAAATTACTTTATGTTTTCAAATAATAAGTTCCTTGGAAAGTGTTGGTATGGAAGGCACCCGTGGATACAGCTAGCCATGGATTGTGAAAGAATGATGGAAAAAGGAATAAACTTTATTTTTTGTTTGGGAACCACCTATGATCTATCTAGCATGGAAAGTATTGGGAATTCTCGATCGTTTTCGTTGATAGGAAAAATATGCCTCTCAAAACAATTTTATTTCTCAATTTAAGCTTTGAGCTCTGGCACCTCTACAAATCTATGTTTCCCTCTGCAAAGGGCCTATCTATTTACTTTATGCAATTTTTAATTTTTATTTTGAGTCTCCATCTCTTGTTATAAAGCACCAACTAGGGAACACTGTTATCATACTTATGCATTGGGCATAGTTAATATTATAGTGTGTTTCATGAATGGATCAATGATTGAGCATAATGGGCTAGGGATAGCTTTCTTTAGTGTTGATATTTTGAAAGACATGGTTGCTTGTTGATATGCTTGAGTATTGATGTCCTCGTGTCAAATATAGACTATTGCTTTGAATCATCTAGAAGTCCAAATGTCCATGCTACAAAAGAAAAGAATGTGTGATAAATATGTTAGGCAACATTCCACATAAAAAATTCTGTTTTATCATTTACCTACTCGAGGACGAGCAGGAATTAAGCTTGGGGATGCTGATACGTCTCCAACGTATCTATAATTTTTTATTGTTCCATGCTGTTATATTATCAATCTTGGATGTTTTATATTCATTTAGTAGCAACTTTATATCATTTTTTGGGACTAACCTATTGACATAGTGCCCAGTGCCAGTTGTTGTTTTTTGCTTGTTTTTTTACTTCGCAGAATATCTATACCAAACGGAGTCCAAATGCCACGAAACTTTTTGGAGAATTTTTTCTGCCCAGAAGACACCCAGGGAGCCAAAGAAGTGCACGGGAGGAGGCCCGTGGGGCCCACTAGGCACCAGGGCGCGCCAGAAGGCCCAGGCGCGCCCTGGTGGGTAGTGGGCACCACGGGAAGCTTCTCCACCGCCTATTAGCTCTATAAATACTCTAAAATCCCAAAAACCCTAGGGGAGTCGGGAGAAAACAGTTTTCCGCCGCCGCAAGTTCCAGAACCATGAGATCCAATCTAGAGGCCTTCTCCGGCACTCTGCCGGAGGGGTCAACGATCACGGAGGGGTTGTTCATCAACACCCTTGCTGTTCTGATGAAGCATGAGTAGTTTACTATAGACCTACGGGTCCGTAGGTAGTAGCTAGATGGCTTCTTCTCTCTTTTTGATCTTCAATACAATGTTCTCCTCGATGTTCTTGGAGATCTATTTGATGTAATGACTTTTTGCGGTGTGTTTGTTGGGATTCGATGAATCGTGAGTTTATGATCAGTTCTATCAATGAACATTATTTCAGTCTTCTCTGAACTCTTTTATGCATGATTGTTATAGCCTCGTAGTTCTTCTCCGAAACTTTGGTTGATTTGGCCAACTAGATTGATTTTTCTTGCCATTGGAAGAGGTGCTTTGTGATGGGTTTGATCTTGCGGTGCTCAATCTCGGTGACAGAAGGAGACATGACACGCATGTATCGTTGCCATTAAGGATTAAAAGATGGGGTCTATTCCTACATGAATAGATCTTGTCTACATCATGTCATCGTTCTTATTGCATTACTCCATTTCTTCATGAACTTAATACACTAGATGCATGCTGGATAGCGGTTGATGTGTGGAGTAACAATAGTAGATGTAGGCAGGAGTCGGTCTACTAATCTTGGACGTGATGCTGATAACCCACAAGTATAGGGGATCGCAACAGTTTTCGAGGGTAGAATATTCAACCCAAAATTATAGATTTGACACAAGGGGAGCCAAAGAATATTTGTAAGTATTAGCAGATGAGTTGTCAATTCAACCACACCTGGAGATTAAATATCTGCAGTAAAGTGATCAGTAGCACAGTAATATGATAGTTTGATAGCAGTGGTAACAGTAATATTAACGGTAATAGTGATAGCAATGATTTTGTAGCAGTTGTAACAATAGCAATAGCAATAGCAATAGTAACTTAGCAAGAACAATATGTGGAAAACTCGTACGCATTGGATCGGTGAATTCTTTGGATAATATTCATCATATAACAGTCATAACCTAGGGCGACACAGAACTAGCTCGAGTTCATAAATATAATGTAGGCATGTATTCCGTAAATAGTCATGCGTGCTTATGGAAAAGAACTTGCATGACATCTTTTGTCCTACCCTCCCGTGGCAGCGGGGTCCATAAGGAAACTAAGAGATATTAAGGCCTCCTTTTAATAGAGAATCGGAACAAAGCATTAACACATAGTGAATACATGAACTCCTCAAACTACGGTCATCACCGGAAAGTATCCCAATTACTGTCACCCTGGGGTTTACGGATCATAACATGTAATAGGTGCATATGAGTTGCAAGATCGGATCTAGAACATAGATATAATGGTGAAAACATAAATGGTTCAGATCTGAAATCATGGCACTCGGGCCCTAGTGACAAGCATTAAGCATAGCAAAGTCATAGCAACATCAATCTCAGAACATAGTGGATACTAGGGATCAAGCCCTAACAAAACTAACTCAATTACATGATGAATCTCATCCAACTCCTCACCGACCAGCGAGCCTACGAAGGAATTACTCACTCCCGATGGGGAGCATCATGAAATTGGTGATGGAGGATGGTTGGTGATGACGAAGACCGAAGATTCCCCTCTCCGGAGCCCCGAACGGGCTCCAGATCTGGCCACCCGATGAAGAACAGGAGCTGGTGGCGGCTCTGTATCGTAAAACGCAATGAAACTTCCTCTCATATTTTTTATATCAAAAAATAGGATTTTATAGTGTTGGAATTAGGGTCAGGGGGGCCTCGAGGGCCCCACCACCCACCAGGGCGCGCCAGAGGGGGGTGGCACGCCCTGGTGTCTTGTGGGCAGCCAGCCCCCCCCCCCCACTAGTGGGTCTTGGTTCCAATATTCCTCATTTCTTCCAAAACATTTCTCCAAAAATTTCGTCCAAATCCGAGAACTTCTATTTCTGCAAAAAACAACACCATGGTAGTTCTGCTGAAAACAGCGTCAGTCTGGGTTAGTTTCATTCAAATCATGCAAATTAGAGTCCAAAACAAGAGCAAAAGCGTTAGGAAAAGTAGATACGATGGAGACGTATCAACTCCCCCAAGCTTAACCCATTGCTTATCCTCAAGCAATTCAGTTAACAAACTAAAAGTGATAAATAAAAACTTTTACGAACTCTTTTGTTCCTGTTTACATATATATATATGCTTAAATAGCACCCATGTTTTCAGCAAAGAATATGACTAACCATGCCAACAATAACTCTTAGAAATTATATTAACTCATATCAATGGCATAATCAACCAGCGAGCAATAATAAGATATATCAAATGCCAACACTTTGTCAAAACAATCATGATATAATATGACAACAGTGGTATCTCGCTAGCCCTTTCTGAGACCGCAAAACATAAATGCAGAGCACCTCCAAAGTTCAAGCAGCGACTAAACATTGTAATTCATGGTAGAAGAGATCCAGTCATGATGCATTCAACATTAACTAAACACAATGCATGAGGATGACAATAGTGCTCTCAGGTCTGGTGCTTGTTTGAGAAGGTGATGACTCAACATAAAAGTAAATAGATAGACCCTTCGCAGAGGGAAGCAGGGATTTGCACAGGTGCCAGAGCTCAAAGCTTAAAACAGAGATAAATATAATTTTGGGAGATGCACCCTTCCTATCAATGTTACGACCAAAAGTTTTCAATATCTTCCATGCTAAACAGATTAGCGGTGGTTCCCAAGCGATAAAAGTAAAGTTTACTCCTCCTCCACCAACAAACACAAGCCATGGCTAACTGAATGCACGGGTGCCTTCCATACCAACAACAATCTTGGGGGAGTTTTGTTTAATTATTTGCAGTTTTTTACTTCGGGACTGGGCATCCCTATTACCGGCCCCTCTCGTGCAAGGATGAGTGAATAAACACTCATCATGAGAATAACCCGCTTAGCGTGGAAGATACTGACCACCCCCTGTCGCTCCATAAGCGATCCAGGCACACAAAACAGATGTTCATTTGAAATTTTAGAGGTGGCACATGCAAATTTACTTGGAACAGCAGGGTAATACCGCATATAGGTAGATATATAGTGGACTCATATGGAATAACTTTGGTTTAACGATTTTGATACACAAGCAGTATTCCCGCTTAGTACAGGCGAAGGCTAGCAAATAGATTGAGAAGCGGCCAGCTAGAGAGCGAAAACGGTCATGAACATGCATTATGAATAATCGACATTGAATACTAGCATGAGTAGGATATAAAAACCATGAACATAAATATCGTGGAGGCTATGTTGGTTTTGATTCAACTACATGCGTGAACATGTGCCAAGTCAATCCACTTGAAACATTTAGAGGAGGATACCATATCATTATACTACATCACAATCATTTTAATGCATGTTGACACCCAAGATAAATCATTATCCACTCCTAGCTACTTAAGCATGGCATGAGCAACTATAATCTCTAATTGTCATTGCAAACATGTTTGATCATAATATGTTGAATCATGGATACCGAGTTAAACATATTTACAGAAACAGGAACAAGTTGAGTTCATACCCGCTTTTCCCTGCCACAGTCACTTCATCAAATATCGTCATTATTGCCTTTCACTTGCACGACCGAATGATATGAAAATAATAATAGTGCAAGAGTGTCGTGGACTAAGCTGGAATCTGCAACATTCTTATTCAAAGGGAAAGACAAAATAATATGGGCTCTTTGTTAGATCAACAATACTGCATATGAGAGCCACTCAACATTTTCATCGTGGTCTTTCCCTTGGTACGACTCAACAAAAGAAAAGGAAAAGAATTTCAGAGAAACACACTGAAATATTTTTGGAGTTTTTAGTTTTTCTTGAAGAAAGCAAATTGAAGAAAAAAACAAGAATGAGAAAAACTATTTACATGGGAAAGCTCCCAACAAACAAAAGAAGAAATGAGAAATCTTTTTGGGTTTTCTTTTAATACTACAACTAAATTACACTAGAAAGAAAAACCGAAAAGAAGCAAGAAATATTTTTGGATTTTCTCAAAGTTTTTCAAACACACAAAAAGAAAGCGAGAAAATAAATCTAGCATGGATAATACAATGAAAAAGTGTGGGCACCAACAACTAGAATGAAATGTGTGAACATGAATGTAATGTCGGTGGAAATACATACTCCCCCAAGCTTAGCCTTTTGGCCTAGCTTGGTAAACACCACCCGTAGTAGCCATCCGGTCCCATGTGGAAGTGTTGTGGCGGCGACACCTGAGCATCCCACTCCTAGGGCTCATCCTCTACCACTGCCTGGTTGTTCCGGTAGGCAATAATGTCCTCGGGCATGACCCTGTATCCATGCCTGGCAAAAGAATCAAACAAAGCAGGTGCACGCAACGGGATAATATCACGAGTCTCCTCACTGAATACCAAGTTATAACGAATGTTATGGAAAGAGTCAGCAGCATCAGTAAACTGGTGAGCCACCATCGCCTGGTGATCTAGATAAACTCAGGGCAAAGGATAATCATGTTGGCGTATCTGAACATTAAAGTGACTCGCTAAGCGAGTGGCATAAACACCACCATGAATTTTGCCCTTAGTTCTGTTGAGGTGCAGAGGACGTGCAATAATAGCCCCTAGGCTAAAGGTGTGATCATTGTGTAGTGCACGGCGTAAAATGGCGAGGTCAGGAGCACTGAGTGCACCATCCTTCTCTCTAGCAGTTAAACACTTCGCGTTGAATAAAGCAAAGTAATGCATAGAAGGAAACTGCAAACTACTAGCGGTGGCTTTCGGCACACCTCTTTCCTCACCCACTGTCAAAGTGAGGAGGAAATCCTCAGACTCTGCCGGTCTAGGCTATCTTAATTCCCCGTCAGAGGGAATCAAACATATGTCACAAAAGTCAGTGAGCGGTATCTGATGGGTTTCAGAATATGAATTAAACCGCACTTCAGGAGGATTGTTCCTATTTAAGAAATAGAAATTTTGCACAAAGGAATTTGTAAGGAGGTGATGTTGGTCACACTCATCTGTGAGGAAGTCAGTCAGCCCGGCATTTGCAATAAATTGGGAAAACTTTTGATGGAACCCGGCCTCGTCCATGAAGACATTATGTGGCCATTCGCACGGCCGCACCTCTACCATTCTCGGAGTGTTGAGGTCATTGTCCGATGATTCCCCGATGACTCCCTTGGCATTCTTTTTGGAGGAAAACTTCCGAGAGATACTCATCTTTTCCTATGAATAAAATTCTGAAATTTTTGGCCACAAAATTTTTGTCAACAAAACTTCACAAGATTGATAGCAACTACTCATGTGGGTGCCTAGAGGCTATATTAAGCATTCAAACTACTTAGAACTCTAAGAATTTAACATGCAAGCTCATCTACAGCAGCACCAAGAGTAGCAAAATACTCAAAATATAAACCACTAGAACAAAAACTAATTGGAGCAATGGAGGAGTCACATACCAAGTAGCAATCCCCCAAAACAGTTTCGGAAACGGGGCTTCGAGCAAAGAGACAGAAATCTGCGGGTTTGAGAGCAAGAACATGAGAGAGAGAGAGAGAGCAAGAGTGATTTTTTTCTGGAGGTAGGAGATGACATGAGCTAAAGAGATAAGTGAGGGGACCCACGTGGGGCCCACCACCCACCAGGGCGCGCTTGGGGTGGCTGGCGCACCCTGGTGTCTTGTGGGCACTAGGGGCACCCCCTCGTGTGGTTATTTGTTCCAGAAATTCTTAAATATTCGGGGAAAAATCGTGTTAAAATTTCAAGTCATTCTGAGCACTTTTATTTTTGACCACTTTTTTACTGCACAGAAAATTTAGAAAATAGAATAAACATGGCATTTTATTTTATTTAACTATGAAAAATATAAAACAAAAGGTAGGGACAGAAGGTTGTGCTTACTAAATTCATCGACCACATGCCTCTCGAAAACAATCCATTAATAAGGTTCATCAAGTCTTATTAACAATCACTTTCGATTAACATGAACCCGAAGAACTTTCGTGAAACACTAAGTTACCTCAATGGGGATATGCATATCCCCAACAATAAGTATTTTATATTCCTTTTTGACAGTAGGTAGAGGGAGTTGAAAACTTCCAATAGTGATTGTCGGAGATTTTTCAATAACATTAATACCATTCACTTGGAATTGTTTCTTCGGAAAGTGCACCGTATGCTCATTACCGTTGATATGAAAAGTGACTTTGCTTTTATTGCAATCAATAACAGCCCTTGTAGTATTCAAAAAGGGCCTACCAAGGATAATCGACATGTTGTCATCCTCGGGCTCTCAAGTATAACAAAGTTTGTTAAGATAGTAACATTTGCAGCAACAACAACGGGCACATCCTCACAAATACCGATGGGTATGGCAATTGATTTGTGAGCCGTTTGTAGTGATATCTCAGTAGGTGTGAGTTTACTCAAATCAAGTCTTTTATATAAAGAGAAAAGCATAACAGTAACACCAGCTCCTAAATCACATAAAGCAGTTTTGACATAATTTCTTTTAATAGAGCAAGGTATAGTTGGTATTCCTGGATCTCCAAGTTTTTTAGGTACTCCATTCTTAAAAGAGTAATTAGTAAGCATGGTAGAGATTTCAGCTTCAGGTATCTTTCTTTTATTAGTGACAATTTCTTTCATGTATTTTGCATAAGGGGCCATCTTTAAAATATCAGCCAAACGAGTGCGCAAAAAGACTGACCTAGGCCTTTCAACAAACGTTCAAATTCTTCAGAATCTTTTTTCTTAGATGATTTAGGTGGAAGGGGCATGGGTTTCTGAACCCTTGGTTCTCTTTCTTTTCCATGTTTTCTAGCAACAAAGTCTCTCTTATCATAGTGTTTGTTTTTAGGTTGTGGGTTATCAAGATCAACAGCTGGCTCCATCTCAACATCATTATCTGGTTCTTTATCATTGTCTGGTTGAGCATCTACATGAACATCATCATTATCATTTTCATTATCACTAGATGAATGTTCATTACCAGATTGAGTTTCAGCATCTGAGATAGAGACATCATTATTATCTTCAGAAAGTTTTTCTATTTCAGGTTCACTAGAGGTATGCAAAGTCCTATCATTTTTCTTTTTCTATTTAGAAGGACTAGGTGCATCAGCATTAATTCTTTGAGAGTCTTGTTCAGTTCTTTTAGGGTGTCCCTCAGGGTAAAGTGGTTCCTGAGTCATTTTGCCTCCTCTAGTTGCTACTCTAACAGCTTAATCATTCATATTATTGTTCATTTCACTAAGCAATTCTCTTTGAGATTTAGCAACTTGTTCTAGCTGGGTTTGAACCATAGAGGCATGTTTTCCTACACCTCTAACATCATTAGTGATTCTAAACAACAAGTCACTCAAGCGAGCAATCATATCAGAATTTTGTTTCAATTGTTTCATAACATTTGCATTGAAGTGATCTTGTTTTCTAATGTAATTATCAAATTCATATAAGCATTGGCTAGGATGCTTATTGTAAGGGATGCCACCTTCATCAAACTTTAATAAAGAATTTACCTCTACCACCTGTGGTGGTGGTGTGTCAAGTCCATGTATTTCTTCAATAGGTGGTAAATTCTTAACATATTCAGCTTTAATACATTTTTCCTTCATACATTTCTTTGCCTCTTGCATATCTTCAGGACTGAGAAATAAGATACCCCTCTTCTTCGGAGTGGGTTTAGGAAGTGGTTCAGGAAGAGTCCAATCATCATAATTGTTCAATATATTATTCAACAATTCCTCAGCTTGTTCAACAGTTCGTTCCTTGAAAACACAACCAGCACAACTATCTAGGAAGTCCCTAAAAGCATCGGTTAGTCCATTATAGAAGATATCAAGTATTTCATTTTTCTTAAGAGGGTGATCAGGCAAAGCATTAAGCAATTGGAGAAGCCTCCCCCAAGCTTGTGGGAGACCTCTTCTTCAATTTGCACAAAGTTAAATATTTCCTATAAGGTAGCTTGTTTCTTGTGAGCAGGAAAATATTTTTCAGAGAAGTAATAAATCATATCCTGGGGACTACGCACACAACCAGGAGTAAGAGTATTGTACCATATCTTAGCATCACCCTATAATGAGAACGTAAATAACTAGAGAATATAGTAATAGCGAATTTTCTCATCCTGAGCAAATAGGGTGGCTATATCATTCAATTTAGTGAGATGTGCCACAACAGTTTCAGTTTCATAGCCATGGAAAGGATCAGATTCAACCAGAGTAATTAACTCCGGGTCGCCAGAGAATTCATAATCCTTATCGGTAACAAAGATAGGTGAAGTAGCAAACTTAGGATCACATTTCATTCAAGCATTCAAGGATTTTTCCTTCAACTTGCATAATAATTTCTTAAGGTCATCTCTATCCTTGCAAGCAAGAAAGTCTCTAGCTACCTCCTCATCCATAACATAACCCTCAGGTATCTTAGGCAATTCAAATCTAGGAGAGCTAGGTCTAATAGGTGTTTCATAATTTTCAGTTTGAAAGACCTCATCAGTTTCAGTAATTTCATCAGTTTCAGCATTCTCAATATGTTTAGCTCTAGCAATTTATTCATCAAGAAATTCACCTAGTGGCACATTATCATCAAGCAAGGTACTAGCATCATTCATAATAGAAGTAGCATCATCAATAACTTGCGACATATCAGGATTAATAGCATGTGGTGGTGTTGCAAGTCTACTCAAAACAGAAGGTGAATCAAGTGCAGAGTGTGATGGCAAATTCTTATCTCCCCTCGTCTTAGAGGGAACAATCTTGGCTTTGGTATCTTTCAGATTATTCATAGTGATAAATAGATAATAATCCCAAGTGACTCAACAAATAAAGCTATGCTCCCCAGCAATGGCGCCAGAAAAAGGTCTTGATAACCCACAAGTATAGGGGATCGCAATAGTTTTCGAGGGTAGAGTATTCAACCCAAATTTATAGATTTGACACAAGGGGAGCCAAAGAATATTTGTAAGTATTAGCAGTTGAGTTGTCAATTCAACCACACCTGGAGATTAAATATCTGCAGCAAAGTGATCAGTAGCACAGTAATATGATAGTTTGATAGCAGTTGTAACAGTAATATTAACGGTAACAGTGATAGCAATAATTTTGTAGCAGTTGTAAAAATAGCAATAGCAATAGTAACTTAGCAAGAACAATATCTGGAAAACTCGTAGGCATTGGATCGGTGAATTCATTGGATAATATTCATCATATAACAGTCATAACCTAGGGCGACACAGAACTAGCTCCAGTTCATAAATATAATGTAGGCATGTAATCCATAAATAGTCATACGTGCTTACGGAAAAGAACTTGCATGACAACTTTTGACCTACCCTCCCATGGTAGTGGGGTCCATAAGGAAACTAAGGGATATTAAGGCCTCCTTTTAATAGAGAACCGGAACAAAGCATTAACACATAGTGAATACATGAACTCCTCAAACTACGGTCATCACCGGAAAGTATCCCAATTACTGTCACCCTGGGGTTTACGGATCATAACACGTAATAGGTGCATATGACTTGCAAGATCGGATCTAGAACATAGATATAATGGTGAAAACATAAACGGTTCAGATCTGAAATCATGGCACTCGGGCTCTAGTGACAAGCAATAAGCATAGCAAAGTCATAGCAACATCAATCTCAGAACATAGTGGATACTAGGGATCAAGCCCTAATAAAACTAACTCGATTACATGATGAATCTCATCCAACTCCTCACTGACCAGCGAGCCTACGAAGGAATTACTCACTCCCAATGGGGAGCATCATGAAATTGGTGATGGAGGATGGTTGGTGATGACGAAGACCGAAGATTCCCCTCTCCGGAGCCCCGAACGGGCTCCAGATCTGGCCTCCCGATGAAGAACAGGAGGTGGTGGCGGCTCCGTATCGTAAAACGCGATGAAACTTCCTCTCTTATTTTTTCTCGAAAAATAGGACTTTATAGCGCCAGAATTAGGGTTAGGGGGCCTCGAGGGCTCCACCACCCACCAGGGCGCGCCAGAGGGGGGTGGCGCGCCCTGGTGTCTTGTGGGCAGCCAGCCCCCCCCCCCCCCTCAAGTGGGTCTTGGTTCCAATATTCCTCATTTATTCCAAAATAATTCTCCAAAAAGTTTCGTCCAAATCCGAGAACTTCTATTTCTGCACAAAAACAACACCATGGTAGTTCTGCTGAAAACAGCGTCAGTCTGGGTTAGTTTCATTCAAATCATGCAAATTAGAGTCCAAAACAAGAGCAAAAGCGTTAGGAAAAGTAGATACGATGGAGACGTATCAGATGCCTATATACATGATCATTGCCTTGGATATCATCATAATTATTTGCTTTCTATCAATTGCCCAACAGTAATTTGTTTACCCACCGTGTGCTATTTTCTCGAGAGAAGCCTCTAGTGAAATCTACGGCCCCCGGGTCTATTTCCTATCATGTTAAAACCAAAAATACCTTGCTATGTTTTTTCTTTATTTATTTTATTTTGTATTTTTGTTAGATCTATTTATCCAATCTCATACAATTTAATCTATCTCAATACCGAGGAGGGATTGACAACCCCTCTAACGCGTTGGGTTGCAAGTATTTGTTATTTGTGTGCAGGTGTTGTTTACATAGTGTGGGTGGATCCTCCTACTCGATTGATAACCTTGGTTTCATAACTGAGGGAAATACTTATCGTTGATGTGCTGCATCATCCTCTCCTCTTCGGGGAAATACCAATGCAGATACAAGCAATCAAGCTCCAACCCTAGCTGCTAGCTCATCTCATCTTCATCCTCCACAAGTTTCATCTCTTGCCGCCACACCTCCATTGCAGCACCTCCACCATAGAGGGAAGGGCCAAGCCAAGGAAGAAGGAAGGAAGGAGGCGCCTCCACACCGGCGCCAGCCGGAGTGCTGGTGCCCTCTTCATCACCGATGCCATGCCTCTCCCCATCTCCATCTCCAACTTTGTGTTGGTTTGTAACTCATCCCTAATCCCTATGTACTCCATCACCATGTTTGAGTAATTTATTAGTTCTTGGGGGAATAAGATGAACTCTAGTATGTGCTAGTACCGATTGTCTTGCGCGATACGATATCTTCTTTGCATGTTTATGTTAGTAGTATTCTTGACGTTGGGTGAAGTCGACCATCCAATGTATGCCAGTTTTGGACGGAAGGTTATTATCATTGGCGAACCATGTGGTTGACGAGGTGGGTGAGTGACAGGCCTCATCTCCCTTCGTAGTGGATCGCTGCAGCGGGGGTAAAACGGAGACCACTTTGGCTGCGTCCACGGGGACCTTTTTCCCCGTAATCACCGCCTGATAACCGGAGTGGGGAAGGTCGATGGTGGCATATGTGATATGGGGCTGTCGAATGTATGCACGTATCTGTACCGGCTCCGCCCACAAAGAGAAACATGTAAAGTGGCTTAGTATTAGTAAAACAAATGTGTAGTGATGTTTCCGAATACCTCAAGAACGCCTTTATTACTCAAGCGCCGCTCCTTTATTTTTCCCGTTGTTTTATTTATGTTTTTACCTCCGCGTAGTTGTTTAGTAAAAACCACCCTTATTATCATTTCTGCTAGCAACCGACGAATAGACTATTTCCAGATAACTCTCTGGGTGTGAACATAGCCACGTAAGTGACGACGTAGTTGCGGGGTTGGTAGTTATCAGTGCGACTAGCGCTTCCTATGGGATCGACATACTCTTCTTATCATGAATTGCAATAGCCCTGTGCCCTTGCAGGTCATCATTGTGTGCTTTGAAAAAGTTTAAAAACAAAAAATATAGAGGGGACCCTAAAACTTTTTCAAAAAGAAAAGTGAAAGTGAGAAAAACAAGAACCGTTGAAGTGGGGGATATCCTTGAACTTTGTTCATGCCCTTGGAAACTTTGTGAATCTTGAATTACAGAAACTTCTCAACAAAAAATATTATCCCCTTGTACAAATCCATTGCATTATAAAAATAATGTGCTAAGATTTACCTTTAGGATGTTTAAATTGCTTGTTTGGTGTGTGCAGTGCAAAATTAGAAACTTTTGCTCTCGTGCGTGAATTTTCATAATTTACTGGAACATGGAAAAATTCTGAAAGTTTTACACAGTACTTCTATGCAAAAAAATTATTATGTCCTAATTTTTCAGAATTTTTGGAGTTACAGAAGTATATGTACCATCTGCATCTTTATAGACTATCCTGTTTTCACATATTGTTGTTATAGTTTCTTTATTTGCTTATGTTTGAAATCTTGTTGAGCCACGTTGACTTGGGAGCCATAGAATTGTGATAGCATACAGTGGGTAATGTTTGATTACAATCTTAGGACATGATGGGATTTGATATTATATGTACTAACCCTTGTAATAGAAAGTTCGGTTATGTTTTGTGTGGATGAAGTGTTCGATGATCAAGGAGGTATCAATACAAGGAGAATAAGGAGAGGCAAGAGCTCGAGCTTGGGGATGCCCAAGGCACCCCCAGTAAATAGTCAAGGAGACTCAAGCGTCTAAGCTTGGGGATGCACCAGAAGGCATCCCATCTTTCTTCAACAATTATTGGTATGTCTTGGTTTTTGTTTTGTTCACATGATTGGCGTAAATTCTTGGAGCGTCGTATGACTTTTGTTTTTCTTTTAGTAATGCACCATGCTGGTATGAGATAGTCCTTGGTGATTTATAGAATGCTCTTTGCACTTCACTTATATCTTTTGAGTATGGCTTTATAGAATGCTTCATGTGGTTCACTTATATCATTTGAAGTTTGGATGCCTATTTCTCTACACCTAGAAAACCGTTATTTGTAGAATGCTCTTTTGCTTCAGTTATATTTATTAGAGCATGGGCAAGTCTTTTGTAGAAAGAATTAAACTCTCATGGCTTGCTTATATTTATTTAGAGAGCAAACAGGAATTGGTCATTCACATGGTTAGTCGTAAAATCCTACATAAAACTTGTAGATCACTGAATATGATATGTTTGATTCCTTGCAATAGTTTTGCGATATGGAGATGGTAATATTTGGGAGGTACTAGAGAATGATTGTGGTTTAGTAAGATTATTGGTATTAAGGTTTGTGATTCCCGATGCATGCACGTATAGTCTTTCGTTATGCTAAGAAGTTGGAGCATGATTTATTATTGAGTGTCTTCCTTTGCGTGCAGGTCGGGGGCGCGCAATGGTTAACTCCTACCAACCTCCCCCCTAGGGGCATGCGTAGTAGTACTTTGCTTCGAGGGATAATAGACTTTCACAATAAGTATGTGAGTTCTTTATGACTAATGTGAGTCCATGGATTATATGCACTCTCACCTTTCTGCAATTTCCTAGCCTCTTCGATATCGTGCATTGCCCTTTCTCACATCGAGAGTTGGTCCAAACTTTGCCGGTGCATCCAAACCCCGTGATATGATACGCTCTATCACACATAAGCCTCATTATATCTTCCTCAAAACAGCCACTATACCAACCTATTAACGCATTTCCATAGCCATTCCGAGATATGTTTCCATGCAACTTCTATCATCATCATATACATAATTTGAGCATTCATTGTCATATTAATTTGCATGATCGTAAGATAGCTAGCATGATATTTTCATGGCTTGTCCGTTTTTTGATATCCTTGCTACGCTAGATCAATGCACATCCTGGTACACTGCCAAAGGCATTCATATAGAGTCATATGTTTTAGTTTTATTGAGTTGGAATATCGAGTTGTAAGTAAATAAAAATGTGATGATCATCATTATTAGGGCATTGTCCCAGTGAGGAAAGGATGATGGAGACTATGATTCCCCCACAAGTCGGGATGAGACTCCGGACGAAAAAGAAAAACAGAAAAAAAAAAAGAGCCCAAAAAAAATGAAAAAAATGAGAAAAAAAATGAGAAAAAAAATGAGAGAAAAAGAGAGAAGGGGCAATGTTACTATCCTTTACCACACTAGTGCTCCAAAGTAGCACCATGTTTTTCATATAGAGAGTCTCCTATGTTGTCACTTTCATATACTAGTGTGAACTTTTCATTATAGAACTTGGCTTGTATATTCTGATGATGGGCTTCCTCAAATGCCCGAGGTCTTCATGAGCAAGCAAGTTGGATGCACACCCACTTAGTTTTCATTGTTAAGCTTGCATACACTTATAGGTCTTAGTGCATCCATTGCATGGCAATCCCTACTCCTCGTATTGACATCAATTGATGGCCATCTCCAAAACCCATTGATTAGCCACGTCAATGCGAGACTTTCTCCCTTTTTGACTTCCCCTTCCCTACCATCGCATTCTATTCCACCCATAGTGCTATGTCCATGCCTTGTGCTCATGTATTGCGTGAGAGTTGAAAAAGTTGCTCAGTTGACACCGGGGTTTTGTACATGATTTATATTTTGTGTTAAGTAGATGAAGCATGACAAGGCTATATGATTTTGTAGCGATGGCGTTCTTTAGCATTTTTATTTTGAAAGACATGATTGTTTGTTGGTATGCCTGAGTATTGATGTTGTTGACGTTCTGGGACCAGGGGTACCCAGGCCCGTCTGCCTGCGGCCCAGCGCGTGGCCCCGTCGGGGGCCTAGTACGGCCCAACTACAAGACTTCACGGACAAGACCCGCGAGGCGAACGACATCAAGTCCTCCCGAGGAGCGGCCCCCCGAGGCTGCCTCCCAAGGAGCGGATATCTCTAGGCAAGCGTCCCGCCTTGCGAGGCGTGCTGTGACGTGAGCCATGATGACCAAGGCTAGGAGGGGGCCAGTCGGCGCAGGAGAGGACAGTTTCCTCTTTGGTGCTAAGGAGGCAAGACATATGCGGGTTCCCAAGGAATCCCCCAAAGGTTTCCATTCTGGTGCAACAAGACCAAGGTCGCTGGCTCGGCAGGACGGAGGTCAGCGCCGAGCCCACCACAGCGTCACGACCAGAGGCTTTGCAGATGAAGACCACCTTTAGTCGGGATAAGGGTGTACTCCTGTCCCCCTTCAAATTGGCCGTTGTGGTATCCCTTCCCGCCTAAGTTATGAGGGAAGAGGACCAAGGCCACTATAAATATAGGTTAGTCTCCACAATAGAGAAGGATCCAATCCTTCGGCCATTGAGCTCGCCAGAGGCAGCTTACACTTGTACTAGTTCATCCTCATCCTCCTCACGAAGCAATCCACCACAAAGCAGGAGTAGGGTTTTACACCGCAAGGTGGCCCAAACCTGGGTAAACAACCATGTCCACTTCTTCTTCCCGCTCGCATGAACTCATCGGAGTCAAGTCGTGAGGTGGTGAGCAATGAGTCGCAGCTAGGCAAGATCCTTCGCACACGCCCCAGAGTTCGAACCTTGTTTGGGTCTGCGGAGCCCCGAGCCCGACATTTGGCGCACCAGGTAGGGGCGTGTCGAAATTATTCCTTCCGCATCGCTTCTCCTCGCCTCACCACCCCCATGGCCGACACTGGTCACCCCGCCGCTCGATCCGCCGTTCCTGGGAACGCCGCGGGTTGCCCGGCCTTCACTCCTGACATGCGCCGAGTGGAGTGGCCGGTTAGGTTTAGGCCAGTGTTGCCCCCACGCTACGACGGTGCGGCCGACCCTGAGGAGTTCCTCCAGTTGTATGCCCAGAGCATCCTGGCGGCGGGTGGCGACAACAAAGCCATGGCAAACTGGCTCCCTCTGGCCCTCACGGAAGCTCCGCGTTCTTGGCTCTACGGCCTCCCAGAGGCCTCGGTGTCCTCTTGGGGAGAGCTCCGCGGTTAGTTCGTCGCGTGCTTCGCGGCTCCGGGGTCCCACGCGGTCACGTGCATCCTCGGCGGGTCACAAGCGCCTGCATCCTGTCGCCACGCCAAGCAGCTCTTCCGCCACGCGAATGCCGCTCGGCCTCAGCCTGAGGCTCTGCGGAGCCGCGCGGAGCCACGCGCGGCGCGAGGTCGTCATCACCTTCGACTCCAGGGATCACCCCAAATCTACGGCGGCTGCTGGTGCGCTCCCCATGTTGTGCATGCCCACCAACAGCAATGTCGCGGTCACCAAAACCCCCATTGACGGCGGCGCTGGCCTCAATGTCCTTTCCGTGGAGACCTTCGAGATGCTTCAAATGCCTTATGACCAGCTCCTGCCCACCAGGCCGTTCTCGGGGGTGACAAAGGGCTCCGCCACCCCCCTGGGGCAGGTGCGCCTCCAGGTCACCTTCGGTACCTGCACCAACTACCGCACCGAGTTGATCGACTTCGACGTGGCCCGCATCGGCCTCCCTTACAATGCCATCTTGGGGTACCCTGCTCTCGCCAAGATCATGGCGGTGACCCACCCGGGCTACAACGTCATCAAAATGCCAGGCAGCAGCGGCGTCATCACTGTGACCGGGGATAGGAAGGATGCGGTTCGAGCCGTCAAGCTCGCCTACAGGGCCGCGGCGGCCTCACACCCAGACGTCGAAGGCACCCCGGAGGCTCCGGAGGCCGCGCCCGCGAAGAAGAAGCAACTGTTCTCCCAGGAACGCGCTGAGATGAAGAAGGTGCCCGTCGACGACGCCAACTCGGGCCCCACCTTCACCATCGGCGCCGGCCTGCCCCCGGAATAGGAGCAGGCGCTTGTCCGCTTCCTCTGGGCGAACAAGGACGTGTTAGCATGGAAGGCGTCCGATCTAGTTGGCATCCCGAGGGAGGTGATCGAGCACCACCTGGCGGTGTGCCCCAACGCTCGTGCGGTAAAGCAGAAGGTGCGGTGTCAGGCACAGGAAAAGCAAGCATCCATTGTCCAAGAAGTATAGAAGCTACATGAAGCAGGGGTCATACGAGAGGTGCGGCATCCGGAGTGGCTCACCAACCTAGTGGTTGTTCCCAAGAAGGGCGGACAGGAGTGCATGTGCGTCGACTTCACGAGCCTCAACAAGGCCTGTCCTCGAGACCCTCTCCCGCTCCCGCGCATCGACCAGATCATGGATTCTACCGCGGAGTGTGATCTGTTGTGCTTTCTGGATGCGTTCTCGGGCTATCACCAGATCAAGATGGCGGTAGAGGATGTCAAGAATACGGCCTTCATCTCCTTGTGTGGCGTGTACTGCTACACCTGCATGCCCTTCAGGCTGAGAAGCGCCGGTGCCACCTTCCAGCGACTGATGCACATTGCGCTGGGGCTGCAGCTGGGGAGAAACCCGAAGGCGTACATCGACGACATCGTGGTCAAGTCGCGTGCGGCAAGAACCCTGGTCGAGGATCTCGAGGAAACGTTCGCCAACCTGCGCAGAGTGAACCTGAGGCTTAACCCAGAAAAGTGTGTTTTCGGGGTCCCATCCGGCAAGCTGCTCGGCTTTCTTGTCTCGCACCGAGGAATAGAAGCCAACCCCGAGAAGGTCAAAGCTATTGAAAGGATGCGCCCTCCTCAGACCCTCAAGGAAATGCAGAAGCTGGCGGGGTGTGTCACCTCCTTGGGGCGCTTCATCTCCAAGCTGGGCGAGCGCGCACTGCCGTTCTTCAAGTTGATGAAGAAAAAGGGGCCCTTCGAGTGGACCCCTGAAGCGGAGGCAGCCTTCGAAGACCTCAAGAAGTACCTCACGAGCCCACCTATCATGGTGGCGCCCCGCTCCCGCGAGCCCTTGGTACTCTACTTGGCGGCCACCCCGCACTCGGCCAGCGCAGCACTCGTGGCGGTCCGGGAGGAATGCGTCAGCACCCGAGGGAGACCCGACGGCCCGCGCGAGATCATGAAGCCCCCCGAGCCCTCGTCACCGCAGGGCAGCACCCCTGGGGACTCTGCCCCTTGGTCACCTAATGAGGCGTCCGGGCCCCACGCACCCCGCGCTGGGTAGGTCGCTGCCGACGCCCCATGCCTCGTCGAGCATCCGGTGTACTTTGTCAGCACGGTACTACAGGATGCGCGCGCACTAACCTATGCAATAGAAGCTCCTCCTCGCGCTCTTGGTCACCTCACGGAAGTTGCGCCATTATTTCCAAGGCCACCCCATTAAGGTTGTGTCCGCATACCCCCTGGAAAAGGTGCTGCACAGCCCCAACGCTGCCGGCAGAGTCGCCGAGTGGAACATCGAGCTGCAGGCCTTCCAGCTAGAATTCAGTATGACCAGGGTCATCAAGGGAGCGGCGCTTGCCGACTTCGTGGCGGAATGGACGGACACATACGACCAGGAGCTGCGCGAGGACCGGTCCCTTGCACCGGGCAACGAGGCGCCTGACGGCTGGGTCATGCACTTCGACGGAGCCTTCGCGCGGCAGGGTGCGGGAGCCGGGGTCATGGCCGTTTCCCCGACCAAAGACAAGCTCTACTACGCCGTCCAGCTTTGCTTCCAGCGCGGCGAGAAATTCTCCAACAACATCATGGAGTACGAGGGCTTAATCGCCGGGCTCAAGGCCGCGGCCGCCCTGGGGGTCAAGCGCCTCACCATCAAGGGCGACTCCCAACTCCTCGTCAACTTCTCCAACAAGGAGTACAAGCCAAAGGACGAGCACATGGCGGCATACCTAGAGGAGGTATGTAAAATTGAAAAGCGATTCTTGGGCTTGGAGTTGCAGCACATCCCGCGAGGCGCGAACAAGGAGGCGGACGACATCGCCAAGCGGGCATCACGCCACGAGCCCCAAAGCCCTGGCGTCTTTGAGGAAAAGCTCTTCAAGCCGTCAGCCACACCCCCGACGGCTGGCACGATGCTGCCCCAGGAGGAGTTACCCCCCGCGCCGCTCACGGGTGCCCCAGCCTGCGGCCCGACCTCAGGAGCCCGCCTGCTCCTGGAGTTGATACCTCAGGAGGACAGTTGGATCAAGGAATTTGAGGCATACCTGCTTCATGGCACCCTGCCAGAAAAGGAGGAGGACGCGGAGCGCGTGGCTCGCCAGGCCACCACGTACTGCTTGCAGGATGCTGAGCTGTACCGCGGGCGTCCTAACGACGTCTCGCTAAGATGCATTCTAGATGATCAAGGGCACGAGCTGCTGGCCGATATCCACGGGGGAGACTACGGGCATCACTCTTCGTCGTGCACTCTCGTGGGCAAGGTGTTCCACAGCGGGGTCTACTGGCCCATGGCACTTCACGATGCCGCCGAGCTGGTTCGATCATGCGAGGCCTGCCAATTCCATGCCAATTAGATTCACCAACCGGCGCAGGGGCTCCAGACAATTCCGCTCTCATGGCCCTTTGCGGTCTGGGGGCTGGACATACTGGGGCCATTCCCTTGGGCGGCCGGCAGCTACCGTTACCTCTACGTAGCCATCGATAAGTTCACCAAGTGGGTGGAGGTGGAACCTGTGTGCACCATCCCAGCAGGCTCGGCGGTCAAGTTCATCAAGGGCCTCGTGAGCCGTTTCGGCGTCCCCAACCACATCATCACCGACAACAGGTCCTAGTTTACAAGCAACCTCTTCAGGTCATATTGTGCTAACCTTGGAACGCAGATATGCTACGCTTCGGTGGTGCACCCGTGGAGCAATGGCCAGGCCGAGCGTACCAACGCAGAGGTCCTCAGGGGCCTCAAGGCTAGAAGCTTCAAGAAGAAGCTTGAGGCCTACGGCAAGGGTTGGCTGGACGAGCTGCAGTCCGTGTTGTGGTCTATCCGCACCACCGAGACTAAGCCCACTGGTGAAACTCCGTTCTTCCTCGTCTACGGGGCTGAGGCGGTCCTTCCGCTTGAGATCAAGCGTGGTTCCCCGTGGGTCTTGGCATTCGACGAGGCGCGCCAGGATGCCACGCGGGGAACCAATCTTGTGCTCGGCGAGGAGGCCCGCCGCCAAGCCTCCCTCCGCGCTGCGAGGTACCAGCAGGCCCTGCGGCGCTACCATAGCCGCAACATCCGCTCCCGGACTCTCGAAGTCGGAGATCTCATCCTGAGGCGGGTCCTCTCCAGGGAGGGCCTCCACAAGCTCTCGCCCATGTGGGAGGGCCCGTTCAAGGTCGCCCGCGTCTCCAGGCCTAGCGCCGAGCGCCTAGAGACGGAGGACGGGGTCCCCGTGCAGAACGCCTGAAACATCCAACACCTCTGCAAGTTCTACCCGTGACACTCTCACGTAATAATGAGTGGGGCTGTACATGCCCCGGAGTCTCTCGATGTGCTATTCCACGGCCTCGCGGGAGCTCCCGCCCACGCCCAAGTGGAAGCCCCATGCTCTGCGCTGGCGGAACGGTCGAACAACGACTATGCCCACGCCCAAGTGGAGGCCCCATGCTCCGCGCTGGTGGGAAGACTAGTTTAGGCGCCAGACGCGGCAGCATTTCCCCTATTTCTTGTAAACCGTTTTGCGATTTCTTTGAATGAAATTTGAAGTTTTTGTGTATTTTCTCAGAGAAGGGTGGGGGTTTGTTTTCCAGCGGAGTTTCCCTTCTTGAAATCTTTTTCCAAAGAGAAGTTGCGGCTACCTGTCGCCTCCGCCCCGAGCGCCCCGCGAGCGGGGGCTGCACATGGTGTTGGCGCTTGGGCCAGCCCCAGCGGCATTAAAGACTCAGGCCGCGACGGCCGTGGGTCTGCCCCAGTGCACACCACCTCACCAGGACTCTGCCCCTAAATCCTCACGCGACGCTCACGGGCGAGCCAACAGGCACATGTTACCCTCGGCCTCTTGCCTCGGGAGGGCTCATCTCCTGGCCTTGCTCAGGCAGCACGACCCGGCATACCAATGACGATCAACCCTCGCTCGGGGGCTACGGGCATGGAACAAGCATAGGGGAAAGGTGGCCTAGGAGGGCACGAATACGGTTCGATACATCATTAAGGAATGTTCATCAATACCCCTTACACCCTCGAGGGGCCATACTCAAAATGTTAACAGGCAAACAGAAGAAAGACAGCCTAAGGAGACGCATGTCATCGTCGCTGTCGTCAGTCCCGTGCCCTCCGGCCTTGTGCTGGTCTTCATGGCTGTCGTGGCCAAACTACGCGATCAGGTTGTCCACATGGTCCTCCACCCACTCCCCCAGGGTGTCCCGAATCACCTTGGGCACGGGGGCTATCACGGCCTCGAAGTCGAAATCGGGGTCAGAGCGAAGGAGGTGACTGAAGACACGCATCGACGCCCGCGCAAGGAGATCGTGGCTCTCCTCCTCCACGAGCCTGCTCACCCTCTCCGCGCCTCCTTCAAGACGCTCCATGATCCTGGTAAACAAGGCAAGGTAACCAGCATCGTCGGACACAAGCGGGCTGGAGACACTCTCCCTGCTGACACATTTCAGGGCACGACAAGCCCTTTGCTCGAGGTCGCGGAACATCTTGGAGCGCATGTGCTGCAAGCCCCGAGCTTGGCTAGCCTCATCTGCTACCCGTTCTGTGAGGGAGGCGACATCGCCCACCTGTTGATAAAGGGACGCCAGCTCGGCTTCGGCCGTGGCCTGGGTGTCCAGCGCGGCCTTCTGGCGCCTCTCCGCCTCTGCCAGCTTCCCCTTGAGATCGTCAATCTCGCCCTTCAGTTCTTTGCGCCGCGCGCAGAAACGGGTCTCCTGAAGCTTCAGCTTCCGGCGATGGTCCTTGATGAGGGCCCGGCGGGCCGCCGCGACCTCCTCGTTGATCTCCACCTGGACCTTCGCCTCCCGGGAGGCCAGAGAAGCCTCGGCGGCCATCAATTGGCGCCCCATCACCTCCAGCCACTCATGCTCTAGGCTTTGCTCAGACGCGTCTAGCGCCAACGCGTCCTCGAGTGTGCGGAGCCCCGCTTCATGCGCCGATGGCCCTTCCACTGAGGCACCTAGGATGGCTTCACACGCTTGAGCTTGCCACTCGAGGACAGCAAGTGAAGCCAGAAGCTCCCGCTCGCGATTTCCCGCGGCTTCGTGCCATCGGTCTACGGCCTCAGCTTCCTCGAAGGCGTGGTCGCAGGCTTCTTTCACTGCGGCAGAGGACTCCTCGTCCTTCGAGTGAGCGGCCTTGCACTGCAGGCGGCTAAGATTGAAAGCGACCTCGAGCCAGCACCACTCACGTGCCAGGCGCAGATTCTCGGCCTGAAGATGCAGGTCAACGTTGTGAAGCTCCGCTCCAAGCCGGTTTACCACACCCCTCGCGTCTTGGAGGAGGCCATGCCAGATGATGCCACGGCTGCGTGCGAGCTCTAGCGCCCGGTCGAGGCTTCGCTCTGCGCTCTAGTCCATGGCGGAGGCGCGGGATGATCTGGGGCCGGCCGCCTCCCTGTCCGACTCTTCCGCCCAGGGCGTGGCCCTGTGCGAGCTCGACATCCTATCCGTAGGGGCCGTCGACTCATGAAAGACCCGGCCGCCAGTGAGAATTGGCGGGGGGAGCCTCGGCACCCTCCCCGCGAACCTGATGTTGCGTCCGTTGAAGGGCGCCGGGGACGCAGAGCCAAGGCCCGATAGGAGTCACCTCGGGCGAGGCGTGATTTCCCTGGTGCGCGCGGGCTCGGCCTTGCGGCCCACAAAACACGCTACTACTGCAAGCCCTGCGTCCGCAGGGGCTGGCGCAGGGGCGTCCTCGATTCTTTGTCTAGAGGAGACCTGAGAAACAGGAGCTTAGTGGGGACTTGCCACGCGAAAATCAAGGAGAGCGGGGCACTTACTCATCCATGGCGATTCACTTTCTCCTCTTCAAGGGCTGCGGAGGCGAGCCGACACCGTCCTCAAGCCGCCTCCTCCTCTGGGGGGCATGAGGATCAGGGGTCGGCGCACCAGGGCTCAGTGTATGGTCCCCCACGCTTGGAGCAGGGGCTGCACCCCCGGGCGGGGCGACGCCGCTGGCGCTCGGAGGCGTGAAGACGGGCCGCCGCGCGGCGGGCGGATCGGCGCGCCCCTCCGCAATCGCTAGGGATGCCTTGGCCTCGGAGCCTTCGGGGCTTGGGGTCGCTAGGAAGGGGTTGTCTCGAGGCCCCTCGTGGCCCTCGGGGAGCAACCCCCACTCGTCGAAGCGCGGCATTCCCCTGGTGAAGTCTCTCCCGCTCGTGTAGCCATACAGGGGGAGCCCACCCCGAGGGAGTGCGTTTGCTTCCCCACCAGTCAAGTGGCGGACAATCCCGTTCAGCATGTTTGGGGGCAGGGAAGCCACCTGAAGCCTCATGGTGTCCTCGCGGCCAGTAAAGGCCCACATTGGGCGAGAATGGTGCTGGAGGGGAGCGATCTACTGCCGGATGAACTCCCTCACCACCATCACCATTGTTACGCCCGCCGCCCTCAGGTCGGCCATCCTCGCCGTGACTCGTGAGAGCCTCGGGTCGGCGAGCTTCTCGTGCTTCCACCCGGAGCTCGCCTTTGCCCGGGATGACGGAGTCTGGAGCAGGGGGCTGTACTGGGCTGCGTCAACGTACACCCATTGTCTCCCGAAGCCCTCTACGTCTGGGTGGATCTCCATGTCGATGCCCTTGCCCGCCGTCGTGCTCACTATGTGGAGCCCCACGCACCCGAAGCACTGCGCGCCGGCGACCAGTCGCAGAGAGAAGAAGTGGCGGAGCAGCACCACGGAGGGGGCGATGCCCTTGAAGGCTTTGCACAAGAACGCGAAAGCGGAAAGAAGGATGATGGATTCCGGGTCAAAATGCAACGCGTGGACCTGGTAGTGCGAAAGCACGGCGTTGAAGAAATCTGAGAACGGCGGCAGCAAGCCAAAGAAGAGGGCAGGAAGGTGAAGGGCGATGGTGGTGGCCTCCAAATCGGTGGATGCCCGAGAGGCAGGCCAGACCTTTGTCGCCCTCCACTCGTTGGAGTCCGCTGCGATCATGGGTAAGATCTTGTCCAACCCTTCGTGATTGAGCATGGTGGACCGGCCCAGGGCGGGCCCCAGCCCTGCTGGGCGGTCCGCCATCGCCGCGTCCCCGTTCTTCTTCCTCCCGCAGGCCATGGTGATGCGGTGAGCCCGAGGAGGTGCAAGATCAAGTGGGCGAGGTGCGAGCCTGCTTGAGAAGGGAAGGACGGAAGACAGGTGCGCGGCAGAGCAATGATGGCCCTGTGGCGTGCGCCAGGTTTTTGTCAGCCTGGGCAGTTGCCGATGCGACGTGGGGAAGTGGGGGCGTCCGCGTCCCGTCGTGCGCCACGCGTCAAGCCTGGCCCGCAGGCAGTTAGGGCCCACGTTGCTTCGCCCTCCCCTCTCTGCCTTCGCCTCGAAGCCAGGCCAAGCGCGTCGTGGGCCCGGGGGCTACTATCGGTGTTCTGGGACCGGGGGTACCCAGGCCCGTGTGCCTGCGGCCCAGCGCGTGGCCCAGCCGAGGGCCCAGTACGGCCCAACTACAAGACTTCACGGACAAGACCCCCGCGAGGGCCCCCGCCTCGTGAGGCGAACGACAGCAAGTCCTCCCGAGGAGCGGCCCCCTGAGGCTGCCTCACGAGGAGCAGATATCTCTAGGCAAGCGTCCCGCCTCGCGAGGCGCGCGGTGACGTGAGCCGTGACGACCAAGGCCAGGAGGGCGCCAGCCGGCGCAGGAGAGGACAGTTTCCTCTTTGGTGCTAAGGAGGCAAGGAGGTATGCAGGTTCCCAAGGAATCCCCCAAAGGTTTCCATTCCGATACAACAAGACCAAGGCCGCTGGCTCGGCAGGATGGAGGTCATCGCTGAGCCCACCACAGCGTCACGACCAGAGGCTTGGCAGACGAAGACCGCCTTTAGTCAGGATAAGGGTGTACTCCTGTCCCCCTTCAAATTGGCCGTTGTGGTATCCCTTCCCACCTAAGTTATGAGGGAAGAGGACCAAGGCCACTATAAATATAGGTTAGTCTCCACCATAGAGAAGGATCCAATCCTTTGGCCATTGAGCTCGCCTGAGGCAGCTTACACTTGTACTAGTTCATCCTCATCCTCCTCGCGAGGCAATCCACCACAAAGCAGGAGTAGGGTTTTACACCGCAAGGTGGCCCGAACCTGGGTAAACCACCGTGTCCACTTCTTCTTCCCGCTCGCACGAACTCGTCGGAGTCAAGCCGTGAGGTGGTGAGCAGTGAGCCGCGGCTAGGCAAGATCCTTCGCACACGCCCAATGTTCGAACCTTGTTTGGGTCTGCAGAGCCCCGATCCCGACAGATATCTTTATGTCAAATTATAGACTATTGCTTTGAATCACTCGTATCTTAACATTCACGCCACGATTAGATTATATGATCAAGATTACGCTAGGTAGCATTCCAGATCAAAAATTATGTTTTTATCATTTACCTACTTGAGGATGAGCAGGAATTAAGCTTGGGGATGCTGATACGTCTTCGTCATATCTATGATTTTTTATTGTTTCAAGCCAATATCCTACAACTTTCACATACTTTTGGCAACATTTTATATTATTTTTGGGACTGACATACTGATCCAGTGCCCAATGCCAGTTCCTATTTGTTGCGTGTTTTTCGTTTCGCAGAATATCCATATCATATGAAGTACATGCGCGATAAAAATGTACGGATATTTATTTTGGAATATATGTGATTTTTGGGAAAAATAATCAGCATGAGACAATGCTCGAGGGGGGCCAAAAGCTCAGACGGCGTGCCCCCTACCCTGGGTGCATCGGGCAGGCTTGTGGGGCCCCTATAAGGAGGTTGGTGCCCTTATTTCTCTGCAAGAAAAGATAATATCTGGATAAACATCCCCTCAAAATTTCAGCCCAATCGGAGTTACGGATATCCGGGAATTTAAGAAACAGTGAAGGGCCAGAAAACAGGAACACGAAATAGAAGAGAACAGAGAGAGTGATCCAATCTCGGAGGGGCTCCTTCCCTTCGGGAGCCATGGAGACCATGGACTAGAGGGGAAACTCTCCTCCCGTCTAGGGGGCAAGCAAGAAGAAGGAGGAGGTGGCTCTCTCCCCCCCTCTCCTGGTGGCGCCAGAACACCGCTGGGGCAACCATCGTGACGGGGATCTACACCAACAACTTCGCTGCCGTCATCACCAACTCTCTCCCCCTCTATGCAGTGGTGTAACACCTCTTCTGCCCACTGTAATCTCTACTTAAACATGTTGCTTAATGCTACATATTATTATCCAATGATGTGTTGCCATCCTATGATGTTCGAGTAGATTCGTTTTGTCCTATGGGTTGATTGATGATCGTGATTGGTTTGAGTTGTATGTTTTATTTTGGTGTTGTCCTATGGTGCCCTCCATGCCGCGCAAACGTGTGGGATTACCGATGTAGGGTGTTGCAATAAGTTCATATTTCACTTATAGTGGGTTGCGTGAGTGACGGAAACACAAACCTGAGTAAGAGGGTTGTTGCGTATAGGAGTAGAGAGGACTTGTTACTTCATGCTATGGTTGGATTTTACCTTCATGATCTTTAGTAGTTGCAGATGCTTGCTAGAGTTCCATCATAAGTGCATATGATCCAAGTACGGAAAGGATGTTAGCTCATGCCGCTCCCTCATATAAAATTGCAATAATCATTACCGGTCTAGTTATTGATTTCCCAGGGACAATTCCTTCTCTTGTGTTACAAAAAGCTTTCTACTAAACGACTAACTTTATTATCTTGTAAATTTCTCCTAGTTTTATTCTCGCTAAGTACTTCTAGTTTTATTCTTGCAAACTTACCCTATTACACCTATGAAATAGTTTTATTCTTGTTCTAGGTAAAGCGAATGTTAAGTGTGCGTAGAGTTGTATCAGTGGTCGATAGAACTGAACTTCAAGGGAATATTAATTCTACCTTTAGCTCTTCGTTGGGTTCAACACTCTTACTTATTGAAAGGGCCTACAGTTGATCCACTAAACTTGTGGGTTATCAGTCGCTGCCGTAGAGGATCATCATCGAGTTAGGTTACGATTCGACCTCTTGTGCACTCCCCTTGCGATTATTTTTGCACAAGATCTTGCCCATTGTCTGACCACTGCAATTCCATGTTCACCCACTGCAAAGTTCGTAGATTAATAGGTTTATACGAAGACATTAGGTTTAGGGTTTCTCGGTTAACATCTCAGACTGACCGAATGGAGTCACTTCGGTGCCACTGAGTTGGCTATGGCCATTGCACAGAGTACTTTTCGGTCTGACCGAAATGGGCTCGCTCGGTGTGATTGAAACAATGACTAGGGTTTCCATGTGCACTTCGGAGAGACCGAGCCGCATAGTCGGTGACACCGAAACATGTTGGCATAGTCTCTGTTGTTGCCTCGGAATTTCTGAATCATTCCACTCAGTGAGACCGAAATGCTAACAGAGAAAGCCTATAATTATTTGCAAAAACTTCTGCATTTTGTGATCCTCATCTTGTCCACTCACATCTATCTATTTCACGGGGCTAGTGTGCAAGATGTTAGGGTCAGAGGACAGCCAGAACAAAGAGATGGAAGTTTTATTGATATGAGCTCAAGGACTGACCTAGAGAGTTCAGATTCTGATCCAGGTTCTCTAAGTGATCACAGCCTCCCTCCAGCTGCCACCTATGCAAAGAGGAAGAAGAATTCTTATGAGGAGGACAATGACTTTGTCCCAGAGGTTGATTCCTCAAGGAAGAATGTTGTGAGCAAGGTTTATGCTGCTCTTGAGAAGGTAAAGAGTCTAGCAAGACCCTAGGCTGAGGGCAGTTCAGTTGCAGGGCAGTCAAAGCCCAAGAGACAAAAAGAGGATTGTTCATGTTGTTTCAAGGAAGGCCACCATCCTTGTGGATCCCCATGCTGATGCAACTGAGAACAGCAATGAGGAGAAGGATGAAGAGGAATAGGAAGAGCAGGTATCCAAGCCCCTGCAATGAAGAAGAAGCTTATGGCAGATGTTATGCCAAAGTTTGCACCTCCTGCCTCCAAGCCTAAGCCACCTCCTAAGGGCAAGGGAAAGAGTACTGCTCCCACTGCCAAGAAGAAGAAGGCAGTTGTTACTGAAGAAGAAGAGGATGCCCCTGCTCATCTCAAGAAATTGAGACCCTTCTTGTCTACACATAATGATGCTCACCGTGAGGTGGAGGACATGAAGAGGAAGGACAAGAGTCTGAGGAGATGGAGAACTAATGACCCCTATGTTGCTAGGGGTCCCCGTTGGATGGCAAAGGTGGTCTAGACACCGTGGTCCAGACATATACATGCACTTTGAGTATCCAATTTGGAGACGCCCTTAACATACATAATGGAATGCCCTCGCTTTCACTATTGGGGGTGTCTTGGAACCTAATGGTAACTCCAATAGGTCGACCCAAATAGATAGAACATTTCTCCGCCTTTTGTCTGTTTGGGTGGTCAAGTGGACACGCGTCCGGCCCATGTCTGTCCTTCCCTGGCCAGTGCACCCAACGGGACGGCCCATTTGGTCCATCATGTCCCTTTTTCAATATTTGGCATATTTTCATCAAAATGAGATAGCAAATATATTTATCAAATAAATCTGACATTTTTTCATAGTACCAAGAGAATATTTTATGCCATGTCAACATACAACATTGCACCATAAGAATCACACGAGCCCCGCACGTGCCCCTCGCGTGCCCCGGCTCATAGTTCATGCAAAGCAAACAAATATAAGATGATCACGCATCTCGGTCGATCCTGAACTTTTTCCTATTCTCAAACCAAGCCCTTTTTCTTGGGGTCATGTTTCTCAGGTCGGCCCCCATGATCCGGGTCTCCTCGGAGAGTAGCACGAGCTCTACCTCCCTTTTCTTGACCTCCACTTCCTTGGCTCTTGACCGGGCATTGGCCCCGTCGATCTCGAGCTTCTACTTTTGTAGTTTAAAGAAGTTCTTCATTGTCTCCTCTTTCTCTTGGTGTTTCCTCTCTTCCCTCTTCTCACTTGATGCCTCCTTTTGGGTTATGAATCCCTTCAATGTTTCTTCCAAGGTGATCATTGCAGCATCACGCTTTGCATCTAGCTTGCAGTTGGTCTTCCCCCTCGGCCTCTTCTCACTTGGGCTGAAGACCGTCGAGCCCCCCCCCCCACCCACACACACACTTTTTTTGGACGCATATTGGTCTTTTCACTTTTGACAATCTTTGATTAGCATCCAAGAATGAGTCAAGGTTAATGGCTTGCCCCCATGTTCGGTCTTGAAGGTACCCAAAGCTTGAAACACCTACGTATATAGATGAAACCAACAAGATATATATATGTATAGGAGGACGATATATGCTCATATGAAGAAGGGAACAAAAAATATATCTAGTCCATGACGCAAATGCCACTCACGGGCCGGGTAACGACATGATCATACGAGCCACAAAATTTGTTGCAACTCCGCTTGGATAAAGATCCACCTCTTTTGAAGTGACACGTCACTCCGGTCACTCTCAAATTTGTGGGGCTCAAACTTCCTTTGATCATGGAAGAATTCATGGACCCTCGTCCAAAATGTTCCACTTTTTTGCTCGGCATTAATTTTTGGATCTTTTCCAATTTCCACCCATGCCTTGCAAATTAGTTATCCTCCTTCTACTCCATATATGATCCGGTCCTCACACTTTTCCTCCTCTTTTGTGACCGGGCTTGTTTATTTAGCTCGTCATGAAACAATGGCTCATCATCGATGTTGACACTCTCTTGGCCTTGAGTCTCTTGGCCACCATCATGGCTCCCTTGGCCACCATCATGAGTCTCTTGGCCATCCTCATTGATCATGTCTGCCAAGATCCCCTCGTAGTACCCCATGTTGACCGGGGCCGGCATTTCATTAAAAAGGTCATGGGCATCAGGGATGTTGGCCGGAAGACCACCCGCAGAGGCTTCCTTTGCGTCCCGGCTGACTCACTGGCCACAGGTGCGGTGTTCAGATCAATGGGAGGCACAACAGGCACGAACGACATGGAATCACCGACTTCCGGCGAGCTGTCCTGAGGTGAGGTCGAGAAGCGGGACATTGTCGGGTCATGTCCGGGCAGGTACCAATATGTCGATGATGATGTTGACATGGATGGCGACTCCGAAAGCCTACGAGGGCAAGCCGCCGACAAGACTGAGCTGGCCGTCACGACAAGGGTTGGCTCACGAACGACCCCTAGCATGAAGAGGGTGGCTTGCGCGACTTTGGAGGCGATGGTATCAGCGTCCCATGCCTGAGTGGTGGCGACGATGGTTTATTCTTTTGCCTTGACCCTCCTCCTCGGGTTGGCTAGCTTCGACCTCTCGATAGCTCTCTGCTCTGCGGTGAGCTCTTTCTTCGGCTTCACCGGGGCCATGGCGGGGACAGGGGCGGCTTCGGCGGGGATGGCGGCGGGGGCGGGTTCATCGGCCATGGAATTTTCCTAGGGCAAGCACGGGATTGGAGATGGTGTGTAACTGATGGGCGGGTCAAGAAAAGACAACACGGGCATCCGTAGCGTGTTCGCGCGGATGTATGGTATGTTTGGATTACTACCAAGGCTGACCCTGCCAAAAAATTGGATGCCCGTGCAATTTGGCAGCTGGACACAAAATAATTGGCTTGCCCAGCATCCCCCCGTGGGTGAGTCGCGGGCATGAAAAAGCTGCCCCAAAATTTTGGGGCTGTGACTTTGGTTGTTATGGTGGGCCCTGCCGCGTGCATGCAACTAAGATAAGATTTTTTGGGTGACAAATAAACAACGCTTTTAGTTATGCGGGCCTATGCGTGATTAGCGGTCGCATGCAGCAATTCTTAGGGCATGTACAATGGTGCTATCTTAGAAGTGCCACGTAGGATAAATGATGAGATGGAGGAGAGAGAACTCATAAGAAAAGGCTTGTCTTCTCTTATTTAAGAGAAGACAAGAGATGATCTCTTAGGGCATGTACAATGGTTGATACGATAGTCTTATCTTAAGTCTTGCATGTAATTTAGAGATGACAAAAAAATGTCTACAATGGGTCATCTCTTAGCCTAATCTTCAATAACTAGTTATCCCTAAAAATGTGGTGACACATATTATGCTAAGAGATCATCTCTTGTCTTCTCTTAAATAAGAGAAGACAAGCCTTTTCTTATGAGTTCTCTCTCCTCCACCTCATCATTTATCCTGCGTGGCACTTCTAAGATAGCACCATTGTACATGCCCTTAGCACAATATGTGTCACCACGTTTTTAGGGATAACTAGTTATTGAAGATTAGGCTAAGAGATGACCCATTGTAGACACTAGCAAAAAGGCCCGTGCATTGCAACGGGAGAAAAAAATCCTCTCATATCTCTAGCTGGATCAGTTGGACAAACTGTGCGTGGCCGGTTCGCAGGTTATGAGATCGAACCCTCCCATCAGCAATTTTATTTTTTGCCAGCTCTCCGGACCTGGGCCTCAGTGCGCCGCCAGGTGGGCTTTCTTCATTGGGCCAAAATGGGTGGCAAGTAACGAAACCAAATAGCGTACGGAACGAAACCAAGAATATCACCTCCCTTTAATAGTAGGTATAGATTTTTTTTGTCATCTCTAAATTACATGCAAGACTTAAGATAAGACTATCTTATCAACCATTGTACATGCCCTTAGGGCATGTAAAATGGTGCTATCTTAGAAGTGCCACGTAGAATAAATGATGAGGTGAAGGAGAGAGAACTCATAAGAAAGGCTTGTCTTTTCTTATTTAAGAGAAGACAAGAGATGATCTCTTAGCACAATATGTCTCACCACATTTTTAGGAATTACTAGTTATTGAAAATAAGGCTAAGACATGACCCATTGTAGACATTTTTTGTCATCTCTAAATTACATGCAAGACTTAAGATTATCAACCATTGTACATGCCCTTAGGTATCCAAACATAGCAAAACGAAGTACATGTAGCATGCCGTGTCATTCTTTTGATGACCTTTCTTTTTTTTGAGTTGCTGATTGTTTTTTTAACACAGTACAAACACAAGTTGTCGTGCGTATGACCATCTATGAAAAACATGGTGATCCCTTTGTGGTTCGACTGGGGAGATCGACGAGCACAAAGAGCAGAACTAGCAGGACACAAGATGTTTACCCAGGTTCGGGCCGCTGTGAAGCGTAAAACCCTACTCCTGTTTGTGTATTAAATGTGTATATGTCCAGTTACAAGGAGTGCACGTCCCGGCAAGGTGCGCGAAAGGTGCTGCTACGCATGCAGATGGACAGGGTTTCGGCCTTTGTAAAGGTAGCCATGGGCCTCCTTTTATAGATTAAGGGGTCACCACAGTGGTAAAATGGTAAATATACACTACAAATAGTGGCTACAGTGCTTATCACCTAACTCTGACGAGTTAGGACAAACGCATTAATTACACCGTGAGGTGTCTTGTGGATGGAGCTCCCCGACAAGGATGGTTTCTCCTTCTGCGTCGTTCGCCTGTCTACCTTTTATTTCCTCGACACGTCGCCTGGACAAGTGTCATTAAAGCTATATCTTTGGCGGCGAGCTGACACTTGCCCAGACAGGACTCACCTAACTACCTGCCTGCTCGACACCTAATCGACAAGTGACAACCTGATCGATGAGTTGGAGCGGTGGCTAGGTAGTGGGATTCTTGCCGGGCTTAGGACTTGGCGGTCTTTGCCAACTCTCCCCGGCAAGGATCTTGCCGGGTCTTCAAGTCGTATCTTCAGTATTTCTGACCTCTATCTTCGGAGATCTTCTTTGTATTCTTGTGATCTGGTCTTGAATTTGGCTTTAATTATCCTCCGTCATGCTTTGCCGTCGAAAAGGTTACAACTGCCTGTGCATAAGTCTGGGGTATTTAGGACCCAATTACTAATACACCGACACAAGCGCTCATATATACGCGCATACACTCAACCCTATGGATGCGCGCACACACACCCTACCCCTATGAGTATCTCCGAGAGACTGAGCCGGCATATCATCTTGAGATTTACGAAGTCACCGTAGGCGCCTCGTGGTCGACGGGAACGTCTTCTCCCACTGAAAGCGTATCGTCGGAAATCCTGAAATAAATCCAGGAATAAATGCGAGCATCAGGATTTGAACCCTGATGGGCTGGGGATACCACTTCCTCTTAACCATCTAACCACAGGTTGGTTCGCGAGTTATTGATTGTTTTTGAGATAGCTACCCGCTTATTCCAAGCGGTTTTTTATGACCTTTCTTCATGTTGACTACATCTAAGTTTTTTTTAGAGAAAAACACTTCTAAGTATCGACTTTAGATAATAGATGAAATTAAATATTTGTGGAACTAGTGTAATTATCATGTCAGTTCGTCACAAACCAAACAAAACAATGGTCTCATTTGCCAAAATTTTGGAGGACATAATGCCCACAATTCGAACACCAACAACTTGTCAAAATTTTGGTCTTGCCCTTGCTTTGGTCATGCCAAAAATTTGGTGGGCCAAGTTGGGTTTCAAAGCAAACAGCCCCATAAATCTAGTCCACATTTGGTTAGAAATAGGTCAAAGCGGACAGCACAACAGACATATGCTAGTTTGCGTCACCCCGTTGGTCGTGGTTTTTGTCCGTGTGGATAGAAACAAGATACAGACGGATGAAACGTGTCGGGCCGTTGGAGTTGTCCTAAGTAGAGTAATCCTTTGTTGTAACAATGACGAGGTAGAGAACAAGCCGCTCTAATATATACTAGTAAGCGTGCACGTGCAACGCACGTTTAACAAATATAAATGTTATCCATTGTTGTAACACCCCATGTCATTAGCCACAGTAATCACTTTTGATAATGACAAGTCAGCATGATTAACAGTGCCTGATCATCATTTGCATCATATTGCAATTCAACTCCTAACTCAAATTCAAATTAAATTAAAGTGGAAAATAAAAGTTGTTCAAACACAGAAACTAAAATGTTCAGTAAATAACAAATATTCCAGAGACCATTCTAAAATTGTAACCAACAATTAATAAATTAATTAGGTGACTCAAACATCCTCTAACAATGGCTAAAAACAATATCTAATAACCTTTTTATTAATCCAAAATTAATACGAAGTGATAAATACCCCAAGCTAATTTTTGGTGATAGGATATGTTGCACTGTGATTTATGGACCAGGTCACATATTTTACAAAATTCATTTGGGTGTCAAACAATTTACAGGGCAGAAAAGAAAAGAAATCAGAAAAGAGAAAAGGCCTAATACGCTACTGTGCACTTAAGCCTACTGCTACACCACCGGCCCAGCCCACCCTGCACCTCCTCCCACCTCGCGATGTTCACGCGCGCGCGCTCGCCGCGCACCGGCCCCCCCTCCCTCGCTCGACAGCGCGTCGCCCGCGCCCGCGCCATGGATAAGGGCGAGGCCCCGCAACCCCCTGGTGTCCCCCTCGCCCACTCTCCCCTCGCTCCCTCTCTATTTCCCCAGATCCCGAATGCGCCCGTCGCCATGGCCCCGTCCTAGCCGCGGCCACCGTCATTCCCTCGATGCCTCTCCGTGTCCGTCTGCTCCGCCGCTGATCGCTGCGTTGACCAGTGCCACTTGGCAGAGCTCGGAGCCCCTACAGCGACCTCATCTTCTTCCCCGGCTCTGTCGTCTTCATCGCCGGATTCCGCCGCCCTCCAACCACCACCGGCTTCACCGGGCCTTCCCAGCAACGTCAGTGAGCCCCTCCCTCTTTCCCCTCATTCCCCGCGCTCGATTTCGAGCTCTGGCGCCCGCTACACCGTCGCCCGATACCCACCGCCACGGACCTCGTCGCCGGCGACCGTCCGGCGACCATTTGGTCCCCTGCTGCTGTCCATCCTACTCGCCGTGCCTCGTAGAACCTCCCTAGCACTTCGCCTCGTCCATTTGCATGCCGATGCGAGTAACACGAGCACCACCCGAACGGTTCGCCGCCGGCGTCGTCGTAGCGCTCAGCTCCGGCCACCGCAGCCCCTCGCACCACCGCCATTCGACGCGGCGTCGTCCCACCGTTCGAACACACCAAGCCACGCCCCCGGAAACCCCCTGTGCGTGAAACCCGAACCCATCCCGACGCGTGCCGCCGCGTTTTGGCTCACCGGAGCCAGCTCCGGCGCTTCGCCGGCCACCGCTGACGTGGCCTGACGCGTGGGGCCCGCTGTGTCGCTGACGGGTGGGTCTCGTTGACCCCACTCAACTGCTGACTGGGCGCCCATGTCCCACTGACATGTGGGTCCCGCCTGTAATAACGAATTAAAATAAAACAATAATTAGTTAATTAGTTAATTAAGTCACTAAGCACCCACTGACTACTGGGGCCCACCCTCTAATTAACCCAATTAGTTAATTTTAACCCCTCTGTTAAGGCCACTGTGTATGACATGTGGGCCCCACATGTCAGGTTGACCCTGGTCAGCCCCTGTTGACCTGCTGACATCACATCTAGGTCATGCTGACGTCATCATTCACTATTCTGGATAATTCAAATTTAAATAAATAATTAAATTCAGAAAATGAATAAAACTTTAGAAAATCATATAAAATAATCCGTAACTCCGATGAAAATAATTTATATATGAAAGTTGCTCAGAATTTTGATACGAACCCGAATACACCCTCCGTATTCCTGTCAGATGCCTCTAGCTAGATGAACATGGAACTTTTAGACCGATTTCAGTAAATGAATAGTGCCCTTCTCTCTATTCTGGCTTTTCTGCAGCCCAGTCCACATATACAGCCTTTCTCCATTGATAATGTTGCATATGTAGTGTAGATCCTTGCTTGCTGAGTACTTCGGATGAGTACTCACGGTTGCTTTGTTACTTCTTTTTCCCCATACCCCACCTTGATGATACATCAGACGATGGAGCCCCGGAGCCAGATGCCACCTCAGGAGCTTACTACCAGGAGGGTCCAGATGGCACGTACTACTGGATCGAGCCAGCCGACCGGGAGTAGGATCGGAGGCTCCCAGGCAGGAGGCCTACGCCTTTCGATCTAGAGTCGTTGTTTGTGCTAGCCTTCTTAAGGCAAACTTGTCTAACTATGTCTGTACTCAGATAATATTTGTATGACTGACTTATGTATTCGGATCTTCGGATCCCTGTTCTGTAATATTGTGGATCTCCGTTTATTTGTGTTAGAGTTGTGTTGTGATATCTTCCCGTGAGTCCCTGTGCTTGATCGTGCATGTTTGCGTGTATGATTAGTGCACGATTGAGTCGGGGGCGTCACAATTGTATTATTGGAGATTGTACATTTTCACTATAATTTTAAATATTTTGTTAATTGCAATAACAATCAAACACACACTATTAAAGCAGTACTATCTAAAATACATCACACACACTAAAATATTAGAAATATTCTTAGATAAAAGAAATTGTTTGAAACAAATGCTCCAGTAAATATTTCAGCCATTGTTTAGATCGTACATAGCGTTGTGGAAACCCTACTGATGCAAGGTTCAAATCATTAAAGAGCCATACCTTTACACATTCCAGCAAAAGATATCAAAAGAGTGGACTTCCAGTCCCATATACCATTACAATAACAGAAATCAGCAGAATCACCATTGAACCACTAAACAGCAACTAGTAAATGTGCACGTGCAACGCACGTGTAATCTTAATCCGGCTTGAAGATATACCTGAATTTTCTGTAGAAAAGTAGCATAAAAAGAATTGTTTGTCTAACACCACCAGCTGGCAGGTCCATCTCTTCCTACAAATGGGTTAAAAATTGTACTAAATCCGACATAGTTAATGGTACAGGCAAGTAACCTGGGGAGGGGGCACATACCTTGTCCTCAATCCGCTAAGAGACAAATCCAAAAATCTAAGCACAATCCATTCAAATCAACTCAACCGATCAACTACCTGCTACCAAAAGTTCCATATCATTGTGTAACACAGTTGTTTCATAGCGCATCATCCAGGAGATGCCACTAATTCCACAGTTGTAGTCCTCTTCCATGGCCAACTAATTAGGCTAATGCTACATAAGATACGATTCTGATCAAATCTAAACATGCTAAAATAAAAACTTAGCACACCTCCAGATCACATCCAGTCAATCAAATAAGTATACTATCCAAATAGGCTTGTGGAGTAGTTATGCAAAAAGTAAAATATTCCATGGAAAGAGATGAAGGGTGAAAAGGATGGACCTCAATGTAGCCCTGCTGGTCGGGGTCGAGCTCCTCCATGATCAACGCCGTGTACTCCTCCATGCACTTGATGATCTTGGTGAGCTTGTTTTCAGAGGCCATCAGAGTGAGGACATGACAACGCAAGAGAAATTCAGAAGCATTCAAATGACTGGTTCTGAACAAACAAGACACTACGTAGCTTCAACTGCCATGACTCATTACAGCATTCTTTGAGCTCATTTGTCAACTCTTTGAGCTCCTCTTCGGTGACCCGACTGTGTGCATTCTTGTCAACCTTGCAACAAGTTCAGTACAATTGTCAAATTTGGTCCAAATTTCAGATTACAATCAAAGTTGAACATTGAGATCAGATTTGATTGGAGACGTACATGAAAAAGAAAGTCTGGAGCGTTGGTAATCCAGATCGACTGGATCCAGCCGGTTTGGCGGCTCGCAGCGTCGGAGTGAGGGCGGCGGCCGACGCGGTGAAGGGCGGCAGTGTTGGATGGTGGGGTGGCAACGTTGGATGGTGGGAGACAGCGTTGGAGGAGGCGGCGGCCACGACGGTTGGCCAGACAGTGTAGTAGGAGGCGGCATCCCCGACGGCCAGCCAGGAGGTGTAGTAGGACGCGGCATCCCGCCGACCGGCCAGGCGATGCAGGAGGAGGCGTTGTCCCCGATGGACGACGTCCGAGGTGAGGCGATGGGTGAGCGCCCCCATGGCCGGCCAAGAGGTGTATTAGGGGGCGGCATCCCGTTAGCCGGCCAGGCAGTGCAGGAGGAGGCGATGGGTGGGGGCGCCCTTGAAGGTGTGATGGGGGCGACATAGGGAAGCTGCTCCGGCTTGGTGTGATGGGGGAGATGGCATGAAGGTGCGGCGGGCGGAGGGAGGCGGCGTCCCCGATGGTGCGTGCGACAGTTCCCTTTTTCGTGTGCGGCAATTCCTTTTCTTTCGCGGGAAAGGAAGGGGATCAGGAGAAAGAATCGTTTAACGCTAAACGTGTTTAGTTACTCACCATTAGGACAATAAGGACCATTGGATTAACGCTAGTTGATGGTCAAGATTTGTTGGATCTGCCCCTTTGAGTCTTTTTATATTGATATAGATGCACCCCACCTAACAAATGCTCTCAACATCATTAGAAATCAGGGTAAGCAGCTACTATTTTAGCAAATTAATTAGAACCCATAGTTTCATACAGATTATAGAGATAAACACACGTCACAGAAAGATGGTCTCAACAGCATTGGCATGTTCTCACAATATGAATTCGTCACCACTCCTGACTCCTGAGCATGCCAACAATAGGACCACACAAACCAGAAGCTTACGAAGAGAATTGACAACTCAGTGTTTTAATCTTCAGGAACATACAAAACTCCCCCCCCCCCCAAAGCACAGTGCACATGGTGGGTAATTAAAGCATAAAACACGTTTACTACGTTGGAACGATGTAGACCATCAGATCGCATGATTTGATGGATGAGATGAATTGGTTCTCTGCCCTTTCGTGCTTTTATAGAGGTAGTAGATATGGGGAGTGAAAAGTACGTACACAGTTGCTTTGGGCAGAAGGAGGCCTGATCAAGCACGAAGAAGAATTTCACCCGTTCTTTCTTCCTGTGGAAGAAAAAGGGCAACCTCGCCAGCGTCTCTGTCAAGGAGAGTTCAGCCGCCGCTGTCCTTCGACGGCTCCCCTCCGCCGACGATCTCGGTCGTCGGTGGTGAGGGGGTCGCTGGATCCACGTGTGTGGATAGTTTTAGGCGAAAGTAGCTTCGTTTTAGGTTGTTAAATCGTCTTGGCTTCGACGGCGTGATGGTGGCGCTAAATAAAGATTCTTCATATCCTTCCCCGACAAGGCGATCGGCCCTATGGTTGGGGATGGCTTTGGAAACCAGTATGTTCAAGCAAGGTTGATGTGACAGCGGCGGCATCCTCGTGGTGAGCATGTGTCCTCCGGCTCCGCCGTTGCTACGGCGTTTGCACCAACATCGGCGCGGAGCTTGGGAGGTAGTACAGGAGCGGATGCAGATTGTGATCTGCATCGACGACATCTGAAAGACGGAACGTGTTCTAGGTTCGTGGTTGATGGATGGCAGGTGTGGTTTCCTCCTTCGGTGTCTTAGTCATGGTGGGGTGCGAGATCTGAAGTTCGATGGCATGTCCGGGGTGTCGCCCCGGTCTGATTCGTTCAACGACAATGGCTTCACTTTTGGTGAGCCACTTTGGAGGTCCGCAAAGCTGCATATCAATAGTCGAGCTCGGGTGAGAAGGTGATCTGTCATTCTTTTATTCGATGACTGTTGTGGTGGCGCCGGAGGCAGATGACGGGCGTTGGTGTCAAGCCCAGAGATGCTCTGTTATCTCTTCAGCTTTGTCATGTCGATCTTTCCATGATTTGTATTTTAATTTTTATGGTATGAATGAGACACGTATTATTGTGAAGAAGAAAAAAACACGAAGAAGAATTTTCCATATATATGTGAGTGGCCGCATCGCCATCAGTCAGAAGTATACAGCTAACAAGCTGAGGCCAAGATTGGTGCAGAGGCAGAACGGAACGGTAGGCGACCGACGACAACGATTTACCGGATCAAATTTATATGTGGACCATTCGCAGTCCTCCCCGGCCGAGAACCGCATTAATCTATACTACTATTAAAAGAGCAAACATAAACCCCCCTAAAGCCACACAGCAAATTGTACACAGGGTAACTAGAACCCTCCGATTAGATTGACTTAAACACATCCTACCGCCCATATTACATTAATGGTATGCTAACCCGATCAACGTATGAGATCAAATGTTCTGCCAACAGACGCCGTGATGGTCTGCCAGTGTTCGCGTTGTGTGATCCCTACGGGCCGCCCACAACGCCCTGATTTGTGGATCGATTCCACCGGAATCGGTGCCTCTCCCCCCGTCCAAAAAAAATTATGTGCCTCCCCGACCCTACTTTCGCTGGGCGCAACAACCATGGAGGCGGATCCGCGGCCGCTTCACCTCAGGTTCCGCGGTGATTCCACCCGATCAGTGCCTCCCCTACCCTTCTTTCACTAGGTTGGGCGCAGCAACCATGGCGGCGGATCCGCAGTGTCCGCGGCCGCTCCATCTCGGGCAGCGCGGATCACGGCCAGCGGCCCGATGTAGGCGTACCAGGAACAGGCGCGGTCTGCTGCTCTGCCCCGCGCTCCCTCCATGTATCCCCTGCGCTTCCGGTGGCCAGACGCTTCTTCCACTCTGGCCTAGGTAAGCCCCTCTGCTCTGCTCTCTGTCATGCGCGCGCCAGTGTGCGACAGTTATCGAGCCGCGGTGAATCGTATTCTAGCCATGTCAAGTTCTAGGGTTCTTGTCTCTGCATACAATTCGATTTTGCAGGCGTGGTTCCTTGTTGTTCTAGGCTGATTCAGATATATTTTTTTTCGATTCACCACTTGGACATGATCCAGAAATGCACTGTTGACCTGTTGTTCGAGGTTGTGTTGTTTGGATGGACTGTGCACAGAAATGCTATCCATTTAGTATTGTATTCGCGCGAGTAAAAATCATAAGCAGACTCCACTCCTCTGTCGATGTTCAGGTTGCAGGTTGAAGCTTTCTCAGGGCCTTGATTATTGTTTATTATAGAATTGTCCAACACAGCGCCTCGTGCTAGCCGGCCTGGTTTATGATGCCTATCTCCCTTATATTCAGAAACGGAATAGCTTATCCCTTATATTCAGAAACGGAATAACTTAGGCGTGTCGTCCGCGACGAAACAAGTTCATGGCATTTTGTCTTCAAATTAGATGTTGTACGTCCCTGCAATATGTGTGTCAAATGCCCCAAATTGGATTTGTGATCTCACTTTCCTACTGCACGGTCGTTTACTCTCTGCACATTGAAGCTCTCTGAATTAACAAAACCGGTTAATACCCCCTCTAACTGTTATATCTTAAGCTGCTTCTCCATAACCATTTGTGTGTCTACGGCTGTTATATCCTACGCTACTCTGACAATTTTTATCCCAAGTGATGTGCTTTGTGTGTATAACTGTACCTTATTTTGTACCGTCAACATTTCTAAATTATTTTGCAGTGGCTCACGAGGCAGCAGCTTCACACCGCCACACCTCCCTAGGCTTGATTTCTTCCATTGCATGAAGTGCAATTGCTGCCTTGGAATGAGACTATCAGAACACAAATGTCAGGAGAAGGGGCTAGAGACAAACTGTGCAATTTGCGGTGACTTCCTATTCACATCAAGTGCTGCACTTAGAGCTCTTCCTTGTGGTCACTTCATGCATTTAGCTTGCTTTCAGGTATTAGCAAGTAAAATAATAATTTTCTTTTTCTGATAATATATATCTGGCTACTGGTTGTCAAAAATGGTTCTGACAATTGTCAATCCCAGGCATACACTTGCAGTCACTACACTTGTCCTATCTCCATCTTGAGTCCCATGATTTGTTTTCATATCATAGTGAGAACTATTATTCATTCTATTTTGCTCTTCATCTACATGGCATTCCACTAGCTCATAAGTGGTTTTTCATAAAGCATGAAATAGACACATTTTTCATTACTTTGATACTGAAAGCCTATACCTCAATTCGAGAGTACTCAAAAACAAATAATTTATCTATGCAGTTGTATTGTATGATTATTCTCCACGGACAATACAGTTCTGATTCCTGACGCTCGAGGGTGACTTTACTTGTGGTCTTGTTATTTAAACTCGCTCCTAAGATGCAAAGTGAAGACTGCTTTAGTATTTGGGGAGTACACAGTCGGATATTTGGCTCGAGTCATGTTGAGTGACTGAATGTAATAGACAAACTTCAGAGGTATTGGTATCTGAAAAAAGAAGAGGAAGCATTGTAAATCGTTGTTATTATATGAGATGCCAATCGAGAGGTGCCAGTTTCATTTTGACTTGTTTGAGATCTAGCTTCCGATCAGTTTGCTCCTGTGAAACTATTTTGTCCAATACTTTAATGTTACCATGATAGTCTCAGAATAGTATGGACATCCTGATGTTCTTCTGTGGTTAGTTGTTCCTTTAAGTGTGGGCTACATGCTGTAGAGGTAACAAAACTATTGGCGTAACTTACAATATCCACAATATAAGGATTTTTACTTGTGAGCTGATTATCTAAATTTTGTAAGCACGTACATGATTCTTACTGAACTACTATAATATTTATTTCTCCATTTCTGTATGTATAGGTGTACTTTGGCATGCTTGATGCATTCTTGGCTGCTGAAGAGCTTCCAAAGGAATACTGCGATAGGTGTCAGGTATTCATGTTCTGTTCTTGGTTTCATTATTTTCATCTGCTGTAGTATTTATATTCTGTTGCATTATTCATACAGGATATTCTTTGTAATGATCGTGAAAGAAAAGGTAGATCTCAATTTCGTTGGTAAAATCTAGTAATGCAAATCCCCCTCTGCCTCCTCAGTTCAGAGGCATCGTTCTATATTAGTGGATATGAAAAATAATTCTAACTATCCTTGCTGGAAATTGGTTGGTGGTGTCCAATGCAGACTAAAAAATTTGAGTTGATTTTGCTTTCCACAATATGTTCATCTCGGCCATAAGATAGAGAGAGATCACTAGATAACAAATCTTTCAGTAAAAAGTAAATTACAGCCATTGCTGAACCATAGATTTGCAAGTTTCTTGGATCGAGACTTGACAAACACGTAATTAATTAGACTGGCCTACTAAATGAGGAACCAATATCGCTGAGATTCACCATTCAGGAAAGTATTACATATGGAAAATCCTCTACAACAGAGGAGACTGTTAGAATTGTTTTTTATGGTGTTTATTTGGATTTCGTCAGTGTGAATACTGAATAAGCAGGAAACCTTCGAGAGATGTCAGTGCAACATTCCTTATGCAACTGCTACTGCAATTGATTTCTTTCCAAGCGCCTGCTATAGAGCTTCGCAACATCTATCTTCTTGAATTTACATGGATTCGATTTAGTTACTTTACCTGTACTGTAATAAGCAGCATCATGCTCATTGTTGAATAGTTTCTCTCAAATAATTTCTTTTTTATCGGATTTGCTATGAACTGATAACTTCAAATCTTTGCTTCTTTTCACCAGATCATGTCTGAAGCACTAGAGCGCGTTTCCTGTGTAGAGGCTTTCACATACTTCCATGCGTAGATTGTACTTTCATGACATAGGTGTTTATTTAATATACTAAGTCATGCATCCTTGTCCCGAAAGAGTGTTAGAGGCAACAATACTCCTCCCGCTGGACAGCCAACTCTACGCCCTCCACGTCCTGACATCTTGTTATTCTCTAACTGCTATTCAGTTGTGCGTGAGATGGATGAATTCATATGGATGATTAAGCCAGACTTTGTCCTCCAAATCTTTAGGATTCAAATTCACATTTTTAACTAGAGGTCATAAAAGGTAATTCTTGTTTGTATTCGATCTTGGTCGTCTTAACTATTATCTTTTTTTGTTTTTGTTGTCTGTCATCAAAGAGTTATGTTTTTGTAATCTAGAATATCTTCCTACAATTTTTAAATTGTTTGCGTACTGTGGAAGTGTTTATTCCAATATGGCATGCTGTTCTAAATGGATACTTTTTCTATTTGCTGGTTAGCTTTGCGAAACAATAACTATTATAGCCACTGATCTGCTCAGGTCCAATTCCTTATTGTACAGTTTCCCATTCTAGAGTAGACTTTATCCACTGTTAAGATTTTGATAGCACGGTGACATCTTTAGCTCATGTTTAATCTTGTCAAAACTAAGCTGCTTTATAAAAAGTTTGGCGTGCATGTCATCCATGTCATACAGAAAATGTTAAATTCATTCTGCATTTTCTGATTATTAATCTAATGCTTTATCAATTTGTTTTTGGCTTCTAAACGTTCTACAACTATATATCTAACAGGCATCTCTCTGAACCGTAGTTCCACCTTTGGAGAAGTCGGAAGAAAGTGAGTGGGGGCCTTCATCAGGCCTTCAACTTACGAAGATGACAAGCAGCCTGAATCCAAGATTTTGCAAGACCAATTTTTTTTTTATCTTTGCTCCAAGTTTGCATCTCCACCATGTTCACTTGGAGTCTTGTACAGTATTTATATGTTCCTTCCAAAATTCACCCAAGAAAATTAGACATTCTAAAATCTTTATCAAACGTTGGATTACATTTTTACTATACAATGTTTTGAGATTTACTTGAATTTCATGTTTGTTCAGACGTGCGTTGCAGGTGCACACTTACTAGTCTGTCTAGTTCCAAGAGGCCAGCTTGCCGGCCAAGCTAGACACAATGTTGGTGTTGCTTGCTCCTGACCAGCACGCACGTACGTGCACAGCCGACGGGTACAGTTCCCATCAGCGAAATTTCAAGTTCCGGAACGCGTCCATACGACGAATCCGTATTTGTATTGCCATTCGTATTCGTATATCCGCGTGTACGTCCGGTAAGCAAATGAATGATGTCAGGTTAGCATAGCATGAAATGGAAGCCAGCGAGTTGACAAGTAGGAGTATCCGCCGCACCGGCAACGAGCCGATCGTCAACGGTGAAGTAACGGAGGCAGATGTTTATCCCGCTTGACTTGACCATACACCCCACCACACCACCGGCCGTGCCGCGCGCACGTACGGACACACGCGCCACCCAGGCAGGCAGGCGATGTCAACACGTACGCGACGTCCGTGCAGCGGCGGCGTGTCTCGTGAGTCGTGCCCACCGACCGCCTGGGCTCCACTTCCATGGTCCCATCGTCTCATCGTCTCGGCGCCATGTTGAACAAGATGGGTTCGGTGGTAATATCATTTCCGATGCGCACGGCCCAACTTGGTTCATCGTGTTCCATACCGGGAGATAAAGTCAGAAAAGAAAGAAAAGAGCGTGGTCTTGTAGGCGCGCGGCGTACCGACTGCCTGCCCCTGCCCCTGCCCTGCCTGCCTCGTCTTTTTTATCGATGTTTGCCGTGCAGGCGTACCGACTGCCTGCCCCTGCCCCTGCCCTGCCTGCCTCGTCTTTTTTATCGATGTTTGCCGTGCAGGCGTACCGACTGCCTGCCCCTGCCCCTGCCCCTGCCCTTCCATCCACGAAAGCAGGGGAGGAAGATGTGCTTGCCGTGCCGAGGCAAAATTTCATGTTTCGACTCTTTTTTGAAAGTTAATCTAGATCTGACCTCAGTTTGTAAAAATTTCAGAATCTGATCCTTTTGCTACCGCCGGGCACTTTGACGGTAGGGTTGTACAATCTAACGCCAACGTCTCTGACGGTAGGACTTACCGGCACCGTCACGTCCGTTTAGTGTGGAAAAGACCCTATCGCCAAGGTTCTTGGCGGTAGCCCGTTATACCCCATCGCCATAGTCCTTTGCGGTAGGGGCCTGCACTAATGCCCAGCAACCTGGATGCATGCAGTCCATTCCATCCCGTGTCGTCTCATTTATACGCTGCTTCGCTTCACTCACATGCAACCTTTTAAGTATGTGTGGGCACCATACCTAGTAGTTAGCTAGCTAGTGGCTAGGCAGACGTGTGGGCATGTATGCTACTAGTAGCTAGAGCTACTAGTAGCTAGGCAGGCAAAGTAGGCTGGTAATAATCGCAACCAGCAGCATAGGTGATGCTACAGGACGGGCAGACATGCAGGGCTAAGTACACCGTGCCAGTCGCATGCACGCTATCAGGTTGTACTGCCTACCGCCAAGCTATTTGGCGGTAGTGTTGCACAGCCTATCGTCAAGGGCTCTGACGGTAGGATATTTTTCACGTTAAATCAGGATGACGACGCAGTTAAATTCTACCGCCAAGATACATGGCGATAGGCAGTTATACCCTACCGCCAGACACTGTGACGGTAGGAAAAAGGATCAGATCTTAAAATTTTCACAAACTGAGGTCAGATCTGCCTTAACTTTTAAAAAAGGGTCAAAACACGAAATTTTGCCCCGTGCCGACTGCCGACGTGAACCAACCAAAAAGGTAGCCAAGCGAAGCGAGCCGTGTGTGTACGTAGGAAAGCAAGCAGCTTTCCTTTCTGCCGCTCGCTTCCCCCTGTTCCTCCAAAGCTGCTGCCTTCCTCCTGCACTGCACGGACTTCGGCGTCACACACACACACACACACGGCGATGCACCGCTGCGGCACATTTCGGCGGCCACGTATCAATTGTAAGTGCGTACGTATGTCGTTTTCACCGTTTGGGTAGGTCAGCCACAAGACTACAGACTACAGGAGCACAGCATCCTCTGCCTGAACAACTTAAATTTCTTACTCTTCGGTGGTAGGGCATCTCCACTCCCAATGCTAATCCCAGATTAGACACCGTATCCGTGGACAGGTAGAGACCAATCCACAGAATACAGGAGCTGGACATCCAATTCTTTTCCCTAAATTTTTTTTTTAAGTCCGCAAGCTCAAAATAACAACATATCAAATCGTGGATGATTAAAAATGTTCAAGTATGACATTAGTTCTAATTTAAATATTACAGTCCAACAAAGTTTTACAATTAAAGTAGTTTAAATTTGAATTCAACTGCACATATGTTCTACTTGTCCTCTTTAACTACCTACATGGGCTCAATCAAATCTTCTTTGAGCTGCTCATGAGTTGCTCGATGCCGAACTTGTTGATGTATTTGAACAAACTAATCAAACGTGGCAGGATTCTGATCTGAAAGTTGGATAGGATCACCCATACTCTCAAACTTAAGAGTTGCGGTGACCCTTATCCCCCACGATCATGTTGTGCATTATCACACAACATGTCACCACCTTCCTTAAGAACTCCGGATCTCCTTGTTTAGCAGGTCCACAAACAGCTAAAAAACGGGCCTAGAGCACTCCAAAGCCTATCTCCATATCCTTTCTAACTTCTTTTTGTCTTTGTGCAACGTGAGACATTTTCTGACCAACTGGCTCAAAGGTGATTTTGACAAATGTAGCCCATAAAGGATAGATACCGTCAACAGGATAGTAGCACATGTTGTATTCATGCCCATTGACAATATAGTTGCAAGGAGGAGTTTGTCCTTCAGTTAGCTTAGCAAACAATGGAGACCGCTAAAGCACATTGTTTGTGCGACCCTAGCATGCCAAAGAAAGCGTGCTATATCCAGAGGTGTTGTGATGCAACTGCTCCAAGAATGATGGTGGACTTCTTAACATGGCCCTTATATTGTCTTTGTACAACTTTTGGACACTTCTCCCATCTCCAGTGCATGCAATCAAGAGATCCGACCAAACATGTCTACCATCTTGCTTCAGACATTGCCAAGTGCCTCTTGGTTTCTGTGACAGTTGGTTCTCTCAAGTAATGAGGTCTAAACACCTCGACCGGCAATAGCAAATCTGACACTGGCGTCTCCGCATGTGCTCTCAGACATCCAGAGGTATTCGTCTCATGAATCCGCGGTCATACCATATGTGAGCATCTGCAATGCAGCCGTGCACTTCTGGTAACCAGAGATTGCAACCATTTCTACGACATCCTTCTTCAAGATGAAGTAGTCATCGTAGGACCGGACTCCATTGTAGAGGCGAACAAAGACATTTTGTTGCATTCGAAAGCGCGGGCAAAAATTGTCCGCGAACAGGGCATCGGGGGCAAAGTAGTCGTCCATCAGCGTCAAATGGCCCGTGCCCTGTTCCGATTGAGCACTCGATGACCCTTGATCGATCCCTTGAAATTGAGAACATGCTCTTCCGCACGCTCTGTATCTGCAAGGACCGCCTGCATCATTGTCTTTTCACCCGCATAGTCCTCGTCAGATGATTCGTTTGACTCAACGTAGTGCTCGTATATGTACTCAATGCCCTAATCCATTGCTTCAAAGAAAGGACGCAAAATTTAGCTTGAGCATTTCACAAAACACTTGTCAGGTACCTGCGCGGCGGACGGACAAGAGGTCTGGACCGGCGGCAGTGGACAAGTGACATGGTGGCCGGGTATAGCGTTGGAGGTCACGGAGTTTCATGAAGGGCTTGGCAAACAGCCGGGAGGGGAGTTTCATGAAGGGCTTGGCAAACAGCCGGTAGGGTAGGGCGACGACGTCACCGAGAGAGAAAGATGCAGGGAAAGAAGGAAGGATAGAGACATGGCTAGTGTCATCCGGACTAGTCCGTAGACAGATGCAGGATGACAGAGATTTGATAGTCCGCTTTGTTTTCGTACCACCGAGGGCAGGGATGTACATGCACTGCAGGGCGGAAAATAGCGTTACATGTGAGATTGGTGACAGGGCGCATAAATAGCATTACATCTACAAGGATGATGTTGTTTTCTCCCTTCGGACGTTATCTTTGTTTGCAACGGACGGCACGGAGCAATTCGTGGCACTTACTCGTATATATACAGTCGCACTGTTACACACCGTTAAACAATAAACTACTCTCTCCGTCCCATAATATAAGACTAGCACCAATCTAGTTCTAACTTGATAGTACTACCGGGCCTCCCCTGTGGCCTGACTCAGGTTTTCGTCTTGAATCTGGAACTAATATGTGTGTAAGTAGAGGTAGGGCAGCCTCTGCAGTCCGCAGCTTCAGGTTGCATTGCTAGTGGCATTGACAAGGAAATGCGTGGTCCAGTCCAGGAAACCATGCGGCCGAAAATTCTCAGAGCTGGAAGTGGTCTATTGTGTGCTGTATGACATCCGCTCCTTCGTTCATAAACGCATACTTGACCTGCGATGACAGAGCAAAAATAAGGGGGATGACTTGGTCATGAATTTTCATCATAATGCAAGGGTCGGTGAAGGCCGGCACCTGGATAATGCTGTGCGCTGCGAAACTCCGCATGCTCGTGTGGAAGCTAACATCTACCTTTTCCCATGAAACGCGTCTCAGCCCTGTCACCATTTTTTCTACATGATGATAGCATAACGGGAAACGAAAAAAAAATATCAGGTCAGTTTAAGGAAAGTATTTTCACAATCTTTCAGGAAAAAATATTTGTGCGGATTCAAAAAATAGATCAAATGTACTTCAGTGTTCAGATATCACCAAAAGGTCTCAGTCTTAGACAATAGATCAAATATTGAACTCATACAGAACAATATGGGCAATGACTAATGATGCTACTTTGTCTATTTTCCAACAATGCTACTGCTTACCATACAGAAGTCAATAACTACTGTTTGTGGTAGCATTGTGAGAAACATAAGACAAAATGATATCTATCTAGTGCCCCACCAAGATTGCAGTCATCAAGTTGAATGTTGACTGTTGAATACCAACAATGAACTGTGAACAAATAACTTGCTAGCCAATTAGTTGCGACTAACCTTCCAAGTCTTAACTTCCACAATATAGAGTCAACAAACCAGGTTTACGGACACATACCTAAGAAAAGGACATGGCATTGGGTCGGCTCAAATATTATAGGAATTTGAATATCACTATCTAGGCTACTTTGAAGATGTTATATTGCGATATCTCACAGGAAAATATCAAAACTACTAAAGGCGTACGACATCACATGAATTAGTCAACTCAGAACTGGCAGTGCAGGTAATCTCCACAAAGGAACCGATTTGAATCTACACTGTCCAGGAGAGGTGCTAACAAATGCAAATCTATCATATGATACCTGTGTGGCCCTCGCAAGTCTATAAACAATCCTCAACAGAAATACAATTTCAGTGGACTTTGCTATGTTAACTGTTCCACACACAAAACAAATATACTACCATCTCCTAGTTGTCAAATTATGTTAGGCGTTGCTCAAGTCTGAAACTTCAAAGGCTAACTGCCCCTGAAATTTTCATGAACCTAACTCTGCTGTCAAAGGTGCGAGATTTTGATGTGGAACTACGCAGATTCTTGCAAATCATTTAGTCTACTTATTCAGCATAACATGTAGAATATCCTAATCATATGATAGGAGGATTGAAGCGGCATAACTCGGTAACATTGTACAGTTAATGGTCCATTTAAAATTAACAAGTGCCCGGTCGCAAGACCAAAATGGCACACTAAATTGTTCTCGGTAAAAACAACATCTTTTTTTTATGATTAAACAGGTGTAATTGATTTAGGAAATGTTGGATTCATTATCAACTATGTAACATTACAAATATTATCTACATAAGGAAGATTAAGCATGCGAGAACAATGATTCAGTATGAAGCATCAATGGGAGATAGCACCGTATGAAGCATCAATGGGAGATAGCACCGACTTAAGACTGGTGAAAGATTCAAAAAAGGAAGAGAAACAGACTTTTTGCATGCAACAATCAAACTAACCTTCCAGCAAGTCAAAATCGCAGTCTGCTGCCAAATCTTGACACTTCCGATCGCTGATTTCTTCAGAGTATTCCTCATGTACAATGTGGGGATACTTCTCACATACAGATTCCTCCCACTGCAAATCATGATGAAACAGAAGGAATATTTTTACATAAGAATTGTGATATGAGAAAATCATGTTGTCCTTCTCAGATAATGGTCCAGAAAAGAAGGCATGAACAATCAGAATCAATAAAAACATACCTTAGGCAGCTCGGTGTTTCTTCTAATAGATGATGTTCTCCAGCCAACAATGTCTGAATGTCATGAATTTAAAGAATTGACAAGTAAAAGCTAAAAAGCCTAGATAAAAAAGAACAATGTGAGTACTACATAAAAAGATATCAAATAATTAGGATACGGTCGCAATCAGCATTAGCATATGCCACTCGTCGTTTAAATGCTCGCAAAGCAGATCTAAAAAAGTTTAGTTACCCAGAATTAGTATAGTTATCACATACCATACAAGCCAGAATTAACAAAACATTACTTGCAAGAGAAATAGACATAATCGGAAGCGATCCAAAAGAAACCGAAGGGCAACATAAACCTTACATAAAGTAAAGATCGCCATAATCTTCAACCATCCGCTGCAACAGTGGCGGTTCTCCCTCAGCACTATCAGTAAGAAAAAGATGTCTCCCAGTTCTCCTAAATATCCAATGGATGACACGAGAAGCAACCTTCTCAATCGTAATGAATCCAAAGAGGAGTGGAACCTAATAACAGTGAATATCGCCACATCAAACAAAGAATATATATGGTTTCTCTACCAATAGCTCATGGAAGGAAGGAATGCATATAATCTGGAGCAAAAAAGCAAACAAGCAATCTATGTTTAGAGTCTGGTAATATCACTAGATTCATAAGTCAGCACGAATCAACTGTACAAAATGGTTTGTTTATCCAATAAACTGTTCCAAGATCATACATATATAAGTCAGCAAAATGACTCAGTGAAACAAGCAAGTAAAAAGTGTGATTTCCATCTGTCAGGTGTCAACTATTGCCTAAGTGCAGGTTAGATCTCCTGAAGGCAAGAGCCAAGAGGCATGGCAACGGTTTGTAACTTTCTTGTAATAGAAACACATCTCTTTCTTCCTCCATAATTCTGGAAGATATTGGCAGTCCCTGTGGGACCCTTCTATGTGTATCACAGCCAATGAAAACAAAACAGTGCAGGTTCACAGTATTGGCAGTCATTGTTGGGCCCTTCTATGTATATCAAACACTTTTAAGCCAATGAAAACAAAACTGTGTAGGATAACAATTTATTGCGAGAAGTACTCAAGATAGTCTTGAGAGGAGTATTTTTAGATCTTAGAGGGGCAAGTGCTCAGAGGCATTGCAACCGTTTTGTAAGTTTCTTATAAGAAAAGGTTTAAATCCCTTCTATATTTTTTTTCCTCCAAAATATTGGAAGATTGGGCATCCCTTGTGGGGCCATTTAATGTGCATCAAATGCATTGAAGCAAATGAAAACAAACTGTAAACATCTAGTACTCAAGCATCTCTTATATGTATCCAAAACTTTAATACTCCTCTGTTTCGGTTTGAGTATTAAGTTTGGCCATGGATTTAACTAACAAAATATGAGTAAATCACTACAAAAAGTATACCATTGGAAACTTCTTTCGAATGTGAATTCAATGATATACTTCTTCTGGCACATATCTCATATTTTGTTGGTTAAATGAAATCGGTGGTCAAAATTAGAGTCAAAAAACGAGAGGGACTAGCAAACTGGAACGGATGGAGTATACGACTATACGAGGCATGCAAAAAACGAATGAGATTTGACATAAGAATACTGGAACATAAATGAGCAAATGGCTATGTATTAGTTCCAAAACAGGTATCATCCGCATTGTTTCAAATAAACAAATTTTAACACATGAAAGTCAAGCTGGAAAAGGGGAAAACAGTCAACAAAGTACCTGCTTGTTTCCTCGAGAACCAAGGTGAGGCGTTGCTACGGTTATAAAGTTCACCGCTTCCAACCCGCATATGGTTCCTTCAGCTTTGCTGTCAAACGTGCTATTTGGATGTCTATAAAGTTTTGCGATTGCATATCTTGCTACTAAGCCTCCAACGGAGTGTGCAAGAAAAGAAATTTTGGTGAGCTCTGGCTTTCGACTAATTACATCAAGAACCTGAGTACGAAGAGAACAATAGCACGTTTCAATAGAAAAATCAGTATGGTGTTTTGAATCGCAGAAACCTTTCAATAGAAAAAATCAGTATGGTGAATCAGCTAGCCTCTATATATTTAGCCCCTCAAGTACAAATCATCTGTTGCATATGGCAATTACCTCATCTGCTAAGCGTTCTCCCATAACATCGACACCGTCTAGAGTCAATGTGTTCATGTTTTTCTCACTGCCTGCAAAGTTTAACAAACAAGTCTAAATAACAAAATCTCGATGAGTAAACTTATAGACTACCCATGTTTCCCTCGAAGTTACAAATTCAGAAAGGGTTCCAAGTTTGCATTTCAATCATGGTACATCAGGTACAACATTATAGTTGAAATATGCCAAAATATTAGTTCTATCTAGACCATGGTGTTAGTTCTCCCATAAAAAAATTATCATGTTTATAGCAATATATTTAGTTTGAAATATACATTTTTAATGCAGCCTTGTCAAGAACATCCATGTGATTGACTACTAATTAATATCCAGATACACACATGTGCACGCGCCACACAGCTTACAAACTGACAGTATGTTAAACCATTTCTGGGTCAGTATCCTAATATCCTTATCCATAGTTCAGAATGGAGCAACTCTGACAGATCTATGACTAAACATCGTTGAAAAGACAGTGACATGTCAAGAAAAAAATAGAGATATACTCATCGATATAAAAGAGGCGGTTTCACTTAAGTTTTAGGTATGTGAAAGAAATAATGAACAAACTGTCCAATGGTTTCTTATTTACTTTTTGTCAAACAGACATAAATTTTCATTGATAATTATCAAATTAATTTATAGAACGAAACAATGGCATGGACGATTAAAAAAATAAAGCATGAAAATTAGGCAAATTAGCAAATGTAGTTGGTTAAAGCACAAAATCCAGTAACTTACAATGCACAATTACATCATCAGGAAGCTGCTTTACAAATTCGTTGGCTGCGTATTGCCAGTCATTGGTACTGCTCAAAGGAAAAGATAAACAAAGTGATCAATAAAAGAAGATTTGAGCAGACGAGGTTATCAGTTCAGAAATGAAAACACAAACTTGGCAAGCACTTGTAAAGAAGCACATCTAGATGCCATTTTTGAGAAATGAAAAGATCAACGATCAGCTGTAACTAAGAACTGGACCTCGTCTCAACAGAGCATGCAAACAATCTTATTTATTACCTAGTACTCCCTCTAAAGAAATATAAGATCGTTTAGACACTAAACGATCTTATATTTCTTTACAGAGGGAGTAGCTTTTTCTTGGCTGTTCCAAGGGTTAAAGAACAATTCCAATAAGCGATAACGGTAACTTCAAGAGGTGTGGGCCTAACATAACAAACAAACAGCGGGTGATTGACTGAGCTGAATGGGCGGATACTGATCTTTTCTATTGGCAGATCATCGAGCATAGGGCTTCTTCTTTCAGTAACAAACCATGTTGTCCATAAAATCCTACAGGAACAAAGATAATTTGGCGCTGTCCTATTCCAAACAGGTCATCAGGTGCTTGAAACAAACTCTACCGAACATGCCGTATCACACTCTCTGATTTGACCGAAAAGCACTGAACAATACAACTCAAAGGGCATCACCACACGCTTGACCATCCAGTTTGACAAATCGCAGTAACTAGTAATAGTTCTTGTTTTGCAGTAAGTAGTGGTTGAGCCGCAACTGACTCCGCCGAATCCCATGTTTACCCACTCTAGCATGCCCGATGGCACAAGCAATGCCCCGCATTACTTACGGATTCCATTTTGCCACTGGTCCATTCCGCTGCCCGGCGAAACGAGTACGAGATGTTGGATCAAATTCATGAGCCGACACTAGGCGCAAAACACACGCGGGCGGGGGGGACGGCGCACGCACCTGCCGAGGATGCCGTGGACCATGACGAGGAGGTGTTCAGGGGCGTGGGAGGAGACGGCGTCGCTCCAGACGTCGACGCCGCCGGACGGGGACTCCTCCGCCCGCAGTCCTCCCTCCTCTTCGACTGAGCCTGAGGCGCCCGCCATCATGGCGGTCTCCTCGGCTGGGCGCGCAGGGAGGCGGCGGGCGATGGGCCGGCGGAGCTGAAAGGTGCGGGGGTTGCGACGGAAGCGTCGTGTCCGCGTACCGCGTGGAGGGGAAGTGGGGCCCAGCCAGCGAACAAGGAAGAGACGGGGGGAAAGCGTGGAGGTTGTGGATCCCCGTGCCCGTGAGCTCTGCCCATTTTACCGACGTGCCTGTCAGGTCTCGCGCTCGCTAGCATCCTCCGATCCACCATGGATGTCGGCACATGATCCCGGAGGGCATCCGGCATGTCGACGTAGACTACTGTGGGTAGGGTCACGTCACGGCATCCCTCTTAGCACCAAATCACCCGCAGCTCGGCGCAGTTTATCATCCAATATCATTAGAGCAACTTCAACGCGTCGACCCAAACGGACGCGCACTTTGTCCGCTTTTCGTCCGTTTGAGTCGGTCAGACGGATGTGTGTGTTCGCTTTTTTATTTGGGTCGACAGGTGTGTCCAACGGGAGACCGACCCATTTCTGCCGACATGACCAAAACTGACTTAATTAAGCATAATTATACATAAATGGTCGGTCAAACGCCGGTCAAAGTCCACTTAAACATAACTAAAAAATAAAAAAAACTCTAATAAACGCCCACACGCTGCCCTAGTAGACCGCCTTGCTCTTGCCCTTGCCGTCGTCGTCGTCGCCGCTGGTGAGGTCAATGAAGACGGGGTGAGGCCCAGCCCAACCGAACACGGCTTGATAGGTCGCCAGAGCAGCCTCCTCCGGCGTCTGCTGCGGCGGCGGCATAGCGGCGAGGCGGGCGCGCTCTTCCTCCTCCTCAAGCCGGAGCACCTCCTCGTCGCGGCGCAGCTGCTGGTCATATTGCATCTGCCGCTCGCCGTCGGCCCCCTCCTCGGCGAGCCAATGCGTCTTCCAGCGCTCAAGGTGGGCCGCCTCTTCTTCCGGCGTGGAGGCGAAGTAGCAGGGAGGCGCGCTCACCCACTCGCGGAGTTGGCCGGCCCACGAATAGGACTCCTCCGGCCAAGTGGGGGGTGATGGTGACCGCTTCCACGTGGGCGTTGGCTCGCGCTCTGGCTCGGCCTTAAGCTCGACGAGGGGCGGCGCCGGCGGCGGTGGCGGCACGAACAGGGGCGCCTAGATGGAGTCCCTCGCCGCGGACAAAGCTAGGGCTTGGTCCAGCCCATCCCAATGGGCGTCCTCCTCGAGCCGGCTCACCTCCAGCGCGTGCTGCAGGGCCTCCTCGAGGGCGGCTTGGTACTCAGCATCCACCTTCTCTTCCTTCGGCTTTACCCGCAGGGGCGGCGGTGGAAGGTCGTGGTCGATGTGGACGCCGAGGCGGTGCTCCTCCTCGTGCTCTAGCGCAAACCAGCGCTCCCAGTTGGGGGAGTCTGGCGCGTAGGCACGCATGGCGTGCTGCTTCGGCGTAAGGAGCTCGCGTCGCCGGCGAACCTCCTCAACGTGCACCCGCGCGGACCGCTGCGCCACCAGGATGGGGATGCGTTGCGGGTCCAGATGTCAGCCGTGCGACAAGTTCACATCTGGATACGGCACGGTCTGGCGGTACTCCAGTGCCATCGCGCCTGGTGGAGTGGGATGTACAGTCGCTCCCGCTCTCGCGGTGGCGTGCCGCGTCTACCGGCGGCGATGGATCAGGCTGCCCGCTGGAAGAACTCGCTCCGGCGCTGAACCTCCCCTTCTTCCCTCCCTTCCCGTTGAAGATTCCCATGGCTTTGGCTAGGGTTTGCTGATGGCTGGCTAGGGTTTCTTCATCGCCGGTGAGGGAACAAAGGTGGCCAGATGTGGACTGGGGGAGTGGATGAGGCCGACCCCGCCGCACGCGTCCATTAAAAAGGACGGGCACGCGGCCCTTCCACACACTGCCAGGCGGGCCCTCGGTTGGTGGTCGCGTTAATTATGACCGCTAGTGTGGTTGGACGGCCGACATGCGGGGCCACGGCAAACACCGAGGGGATGTTTGGGCCGGGAATGGGTCCGCGCGGATGCGGAGCGGGCGGTTTTTGGGTATGGGTCAGCGTTGGGCCAGCGTTTTTGTCCGCGACGACCCAAACGGACGTGGGCGGACGAAATGGGTTGCCCGGTTGGAGTTGCTCTTACACATCGGGCGCGGACCAGTCCGTTTTGTTGACACACGAACACATCACGTGTACCCTCGACGCTGGGGTGATGCACCGCAGCTCACGTCGAAGGAGAATCGACCGACAACGTGATACGCAAGACAGTCAACGGGTGCTTTTCAAGACTCGAAACCCCACACGCCAGGAGGGACCCCGTCAGAGAGTGCGGCGGCTATGGGCTGCCCTAGGTCGATTCACTTGCCCCTAGAGCCTCGGGATTCGCAGCTCTTAAACATGAAGAACATCGAAGAATGAGAGAGAAAAATGGTGCAGAGATAAAACGTAGATGAAAAAGTAGTATATTGATTTGTTCGATTATGTGTTGTTCAATTGGCCGTCACTTCCAACATATATAAGAGGCGGCTAGACTTCCCGTACAAGCAAAAAATTCATCTAGGCTTTCCTTACACGAAAAATTACATCAATTCACGTCCTAGAGTCCTAATTCTAGTCCAACTCGGATTCGGTCTGAATCTGGCCCAAACTTCTGTTTTGCTCCTTGCGCGGGTCGTCGAACTTGCATATGACCTCCGATCAAGACGACCCAAACATCAAATTTGTGCGTCTAGATGAGGCGAACAACTCTCGTGTTAATCAACTTTCCAAACAAGGCCATCTCCAATACTCCACGAGACCATCTTTAACCTCCACTCGGACTCGGTCATGCAGCTGATTGGACTGTCCGAGTCTTGCAACGACGTTACAGTCCGTATGCTATCTCAGATGATGATGACTCCAAAACCAAAGTTGACCTTTCGACGACACGCACAACTTTCGTGTTGAACATGTTTCCATCCGAGGCAATCTAGATAACCTTTGGGCCCATCTTAAGCTTCTGGTCGGATTGGCCGATAGCACTCGGATTTGAATTACTCCACTCGGATGTTATGGTATTTCACTCTGATTGCACGACTAGATTTGTTCATTCAGACAACAACCTTTTTCTTGGACGGCAAACTTTTCACTCGGCCAATAGGTTTTCACCTGGCCGGCAAACTTTCCACTCGGCCGCCATCTTTTCACTCGGATTTCCCGACCAAAAATTCAGCATGATCTTGTTTTGCATCTCCAGGTTGCATACGACCTTGGATTGAAATGATTTGTATATGAAAATTGATCAGCTCGACGAGACAAAACTTTTTTGTATTGAAGGTTTTCTAATTCAAGGTCATCTTGAGGACCGAATTGCTCACGCATTGCATCAGACACTCATCAACATGTGTCTGGTGTCACGCGTAATATTTTAATCTCTGGCCGGGTCGCACTATGTTGAATGTAACTTTTGCATATGAACTCGGATTGAGAAGATTTATATATCAAAATCGGGCGCTTCAACGAGACAAAGACAATTCATGTAGAGCACTCCTTCATTTGAGGTCATCTTGGAAGCGTAATCGACTGAACAACACTCGGAACACAAAATCTTGACACTTCGAGCATCGTTTCGGCCCTTGATATGAGATCGGATGGCAATGACCCCAACAGCAAAGTTTCTTATTTTAATGACATGAAACTTTGTTATGTTGAGAACTTTTCCATACGAAGCAGCTTAATTAAGTGTTTGACCATGCCAAAATCCGGTGTCAACACGTTTGTCTGGTTTTTCTGCAAACCGAAAGCAAACTAGGGGTGCTACTGTCATGTTTTCGTGTCCGGGGGTGGAGTTGGTGGCGGCGAGTATTGGTGCTAAAACCAGCGGATTTTGGGTAGGGGATCCCGAGCTGTAGGTTTAGGAACAATGGTAATAGGGGGCAAAGGGAGACAATGTTTACCTAGGTTTGGGCCGGTAAAACCCTAGGTCCTGCTATGATTGTATTGATACAGAGTACAATGTGATCTACCTCGAGATCGTATGATTGTGTTCTAAACCCTAAGGCTGATAATCGTGCCTCTAAAGACTAAACCCCTCGGCTTATATATGCACTGAGGGTACCTAGGTGAAGGAAATATGCCCTAGAGGCAATAATAAGGTTGTTATTTTATATTTCCTTATTCATGATAAATGTTTATTATTCATGCTAGAATTGTATTGATCGGAAACCATAATACATGTGTGAATACGTAGACAAAACACCGTGTCCCTAGTAAGCCTCTACTAGACTAGCTCGTTGATCAAAGCTGGTTATGGTTTCCTAACCATGGACATGAGTTGTCATTTGATAACGGGACCACATCATTAGGAGAATGATGTGATGGACAAGACCCATCCGTTAGCTTAGCATAATGATCGTTCAGTTTTATTGCTATTGCTTTCTTCATGTCAAATACATATTCCTTCGACTATGAGATTATGCAACTCCCGAATACTGGAGGAGTGCCTTGTGTGCTATCAAACGTCACAACGTAATTGGGTGATTATAAAGATGCTCTACAGGTATCTCCGAAGGTATTTGTTGAGTTGGCATAGATCGAGACTAGGATTTGTCACTCCGAGTTTCGGAGAGGTATCTCTGGGCCCTCTCGGTAATACACATCATAAGCTTGCAAGCAAACGACTAAGGAGTTGGTCACGAGGTGATGTATTACGGAATGAGTAAAGAGACTTGCCGGTAACGATATTGAACTAGGTATGAAGATACCGACGATCGAATCTCGGGCAAGTAACATACCGATGGACAAAGGGAATTACGTATGTTGTCATAACGGTTCGACCGATAAAGATCTTCGTAGAATATGTAGGAACCAATATGAGCATCCAGGTTCCGCTATTGGTTATTGACTGGAGAGGTGTCTCGGTCATGTCTACATAGTTCTCGAACCCGTAGGGTCCGCACGCTTAACGTTCGATGACGATATAGTATTATATGAGTTATGTGATTTGGTGACCGAATGTTGTTCGGAGTCCCAGATGAGATCATGGACATGACGAGGAGCCTCGAATTGGTCGAGAGGTAAAGATTGATATATAGGACGATGGTATTCGGACACCGGAAGTGTTCCGAAGGGTACCGGGTACTTATCGGGTCACCGGAAAGGAGTTTCGAGCACCCCCGGCAAAGATATGGGCCTTATGGGCCAGGAGAGGGAACACACCAGCCCACAAGGGGCTGGTGCGCCCCCTATAGAGGCCGGCCTATGAGGAGGAGAAGGAAAGAGGGGAGGGAAAGGAAAGTGTGGAGTAGGACTCCCCCTTCCTTCCCTCTCCCCCCCTCTTTCCTTCCCCCTTCTTCATATAAGAAAAGGGGGGGCGCAGGGCAAGGCGGCAGCCCTAGTCTCTTGGGGCGCCCTAGGGGCTGCCTCCTCCCCTCCCACCTATATATATGTGGGGAGGGGGCGCCACACAACGACACAACATTGTCTTAGCCGTGTGCAGCGCCCCCGTCCATCGTTTACTCCCTCGGTCATATTTTCGTAGTGCTTAGGCGAAGCCCTGCGAAGATCACTTCACCATCACCATCACCACGCCGTCGTGCTGACGGAACTCATCTACTACCTTGACGTCTTGCTGGATCAAGAAGGCGAGGGACGTCACCGAGCTGGACGTGTGCAGAACTCGGAGGTGCCGTAGTTCGGTACTCGATCGGTGGAGCACGAAGAAAGTTCGACTACATCAACCGCGTTGTGAAACGCTTTCGCTTACGGTCTACGAGGGTACGTAGACACACTCTCCCCTCTCATTGCTATGCATCTCCATGGATAGATCATGTGTGTGCGTAGAATTTTTTTTGTTTTCCATGCAACGATTCCCAACAGTGGCATCATGAGCCAGGTCTATGCGTAGATGATATGCACGAGTAGAACACAAAGAGTTGTGGGCGGTGATAGTCATACTGCTTACCACCAACGTCTTATTTTGATTCGGCGGTATTGTGGGATGAAGCGGCCCGGACCAACCTTACATGTCCACGCACATGAGACCGGTTCCACCGACTGACATGCAACTAATTTTGCATAAAGGTGGCTGGCGGGTGTCTGTTTCTCCTACTTTAGTTGAATCGAATTTGACTACAGCCGGTCCTTGAAGAAGGTTAAAACAGCAAACTTGACGAATCACCGTTGTGGTTTTTTGCCGTAGGTAAGAATGGTTCTTGCTAGAAGCCCGTAGCAGCCACGTAAAACTTGCAACAACAAAGTAGAGGACGTCTAACTTGTTTTTGTAGGGCATGTTGTGATGTGATATGGTCAAGACATGATGTGATATACGTTGTTGTATGAGATGATCATGTTTTGTAAGTTATCGGCAACTGGCAGGAGCCTTATGGTTGTCGCTTTATTGTATGAAATACAAACGCCATGTAATTGCTTTACTTCATCACTATGCGTTAGCGATAGTTGTAGAAGCAATAGTTGGCGATACGACCACGATGCAACGATGGAGATCAAGGTGTCGAGCCGGTGATAATGGAGATCATGACGATGCTTTGGAGATGGAGATCAAAAGCACGAGATGATGATGGCCATATCATGTCACATATTTTGATTGCATGTGATGTTTATCTTTTATGCATCTTATTTTGCTTAGTACGGCGGTAGCATTATAAGATGATCCCTTCACTAAATTTCAAGGTAAAAGTGTTCTCCCTAAGTATGCACCGTTGCTACAGTTTGTCGTGTTGAGACACCACGTGATGATCGGGTGTGATAGACTCTATGTTCACATACAACGGGTGCAAGACAGTTTTGCACATGCGGAATACTTGGGTTAAACTTGACGAGCCTAGCATGTACAGACATGGCCTCAGGAACACTGAAGATCAAAAGATCGAACGTGAATCATATAGTAGATATGATCAACATAGAGATGTTCACAATTGATGACTACCCCATCTCATGTGATGATCGGACATGGGTTAGTTGATTTGGATCACGTATCACTTAGATGACGTGAGGGATGTCTATTTAAGTGGGAGTTCTTAAGTAATTTGATTAATTGAACTTAATTTGTCATGAACTTAGTCCTAATAGTATTTGCATATCTATGTTGTAGATCAATGGCCCGTGCTACCGTTCCCCTGAATTTTAATGCGTTCCTAGAGAAAGCTAAGTTGAAAGATGATGGTAGCAACTACACGGACTGGGTCCATAACTTGAGGATTATCCTCATTGCTGCGCAGAAGAATTATGTCCTTGATGCACCGCTAGGTGACAAGCCACCTCCCGCTAATGTAGATGCTTTGAACGTCTGGCAGACGCGGTCTGATGACTACTCTATAGTTCAGTGTGCCATGCTTTACGACTTAGAACCGGGACTTCAAAGATGTTTTGAACGTCATGGAGCATTTGAGATGTTCCAAGAGTTGAAGTTAATATTTCAAGCAAATGCCCGGGTTGAGAGATATGAAGTCTCCAACAAGTTCTATAGCTGCAAGATGGAGGAGAACAGTTCTGTCAGTGAACACATACTCAAAATGTCTGGGTATTATAATCACTTGACTCAGCTGGGAGTTGATCTTCCAGTTGATTGTGTCATTGACAGAGTTCTTCAATCACTGCCACCAAGCTACAAAGGCTTTGTGATGAACTATAATATGCAAGGGATGAACAAAACAATTCCCGAGCTCTTCGCAATGCTTAAGGCTGCGGAGGCAGAAATCAAGAAGGAGCATCAAGTGTTGATGGTTAACAAGACCACTAGTTTCAAGAAAAAGGGCAAGGGAAAGAAAAGGAACTTCAAGAAGAATGGCAAGCAAGTTGCCACTCCCGGGAAGAAACCCAAAGCTGGACCCAAGCCTGAAGCTGAGTGCTTCTACTGCAAAGGGACTGGTCACTGGAAGCGGAATTGCCCCAAGTATTTGGCGGATAAGAAGGATGGCAAAGTGAACAAAGGTATATTTGATATACATGTTATTGATGTGTACCTTACTAATGCTCGTAGTAGCGCCTGGGTATTTGATACTGGTTCGGTTGCTCATATTTGTAACTCAAAACAGGAGCTACGGATTAAACAAAGATTGGCTAAGGACGAGGTGATGATGCGCGTCGGGAATGGTTCCAAGGTCGATGTGATCGCCGTCGGCACGCTACCTCTACATCTACCTTCGGGATTAGTTTTAGACCTGAATAATTGTTATTTGGTGCCAGCATTGAGCATGAACATTATATTTGGATCTTGTTTAGTGCAAGATGGTTATTCATTTAAATCAGAGAATAATGGTTGTTCTATTTATATGAGTAATATCTTTTATGGTCATGCACCCTTGAAGAGTGGTCTATTCTTGTTGAATCTCGATTGTAGTGATACACATATTCATAATATTGATGCCAAAAGATGCAAAGTTGATAATGATAGTGCAACATATTTGTGGCACTGTCGTTTAGGTCATATTGGTGTAAAGCGCATGAAGAAACTCCATGCAGATGGGCTTTTGGAATCACTTGATTATGAATCATTTGAAACTTGCGAACCATGCCTCATGGGCAAGATGACTAAAACTCTGTTCTCCAGAACAATGGAGCGAGCTAATGACTTATTGGAGATAATACATACCGATGTATGCGGTCCGATGAGTGTTGAGGCACGCGGCGGGTATCGTTATTTTCTGACCTTCACAGATGATTTGAGCAGATATGGGTATATCTACTTAATGAAACACAAGTCTGAAACATTTGAAAAGTTCAAAGAATTTCAGAGTGAAGTGGAGAATCATCGTAACAAGAAAATAAAGTTTCTGCGATCTGATCGCGGAGGCGAATATTTGATTTATGAGTTTGGCCTTCATTTAAAACAATGTGGAATAGTTTCACAACTCACGCCACCTGGAACACCACAGCGTAATGGTGTGTCCGAACGTCGTAACCGTACTTTATTAGATATGGTGCGATCTATGATGTCTCTTACCGATTTACCACTGTCATTTTGGGGTTATGCATTAGAGACAGCTGCATTCACGTTAAATAGGGCACCGTCTAAATCCGTTGAGACGACACCGTATGAACTATGGTTTGGCAAGAAACCTAAGCTGTCGTTTCTTAAAGTTTGGGGATGCGACGCTTATGTCAAAAGGCTCCAGCCTGATAAGCTCGAACCTAAATCGGAGAAGTGCGTCTTCATAGGATACCCTAAAGAAACAATTGGGTACACCTTCTACCACAGATCCGAAGGCAAGATCTTTGTTGCCAAGAATGGAACCTTTCTAGAGAAGGAGTTTCTCTCGAAAGAAGTGAGTGGGAGGAAAGTAGAACTTGATGAGGTAATTGTACCTTCTCTCGAATTGGAAAGTAGCACATCAGAGAAAATCGTTCCTGTGATGCCTACACCAACTAGAGAGGAAGCTAATGATGATGATCATGAAACTTTGGATCAAGTTACTACAGAACTTTGTAGGTCAACCAGAACACGATCCGCACCAGAGTGGTACGGGAATCCTGTAATGGAAGTCATGTTACTAGACCAAGGCGAACCTACGAACTATGAAGAAGCTATGATGAGCCCAGATTCCGACAGATGGCTTGAGGCCATGAAATCTAAGATAGGATCCATATATGAGAACAAAGTATGGACTTTGGTGGATTTGCCCGATGATCGGCAAGCCATAGAAAATAAATGGATCTTCCAGAAGAAGACTGAGGCTGATGGTAATGTTACTGTCTATAAAGCTCGACTTGTCGCAAAAGGTTTTCGACAAGTTCAAGGGGTTGACTACGATGAGACTTTCTCACCTGTAGCGATGCTTAAGTCCGTCCGAATCATGTTAGCAATTGCCGCATTTTATGATTATGAAATCTGGCAAATGGACGTCAAAACTGCATTCCTTAATGTATTTCTTAAGGAAGAATTGGATATGATGCAACCAAAAGGTTTTGTCGATCCTAAAGGTGCTAAGAAAGTGTGCAAGCTCCAGCGATCCATCTATGGACTGGTGCAAGCATCTCAGATTTGGAATATACGCTTTGATGAGGTGATCAAAGCATATGGTTTTATACAGACTTTCGGTGAAGCCTGTATTTACAAGAAAGTGAGTGGGAGCTCTGTAGCATTTCTGATATTATATGTGGATGACATATTGTTGATTGGAAATGATATAGAATTTCTGGATAGCATAAAGGGATACTTGAATAAGAATTTTTCAATGAAAGACCTTGGTGAAGCTGCTTATATATTGGACATCAAGATCTATAGGGATAGATCGAGACGCTTAATAGGACTTTCACAAAGCACATACCTTGATAAAGTTTTGAAGAAGTTCAAAATGGACCAGTCAAAGAAAGGGTTCTTGCCTGTGTGGCAAGGTGTGAAGTTGAGTAAGACTCAATGCCCGACCACTGCAGAAGATACAGAGAAAATGAAAGTCATTCCCTATGCTTCAGCCATAGGTTCTATCATGTATGCTATGCTGTGTACCAGACCTGATGTGTGCCTTGCCATAAGTCTGGCAGGGAGGTACCAAAGTAATCCAGGAGTGGAGCACTTCACAGTGGTCAAGAACATCCTGAAGTACCTGAAAAGGACCAAGGATATGTTTCTCGTTTATTGAGGTGACAAAGAGCTCGTCGTAAGTGGTTACGTCGATGCTAGCTTTGACACTGATCCTGATGACTCTAAGTCACAAACCGGATACGTTTTTATATTGAATGGTGGAGCTGTCAGTTGGTGCAGTTCCAAGCAGAGCGTCGTGGCGAGATCTATGTGTGAAGCGGAGTACATAGCTGCTTCGGAAGCAGCAAATGAAGGAGTCTGGATGAAGGAGTTCATATCCAATCTAGGTGTAATACCTAGTGCATCGGATCCAATGAAAATCTTTTGTGACAACACTGGAGCAATAGCCTTGGCGAAGGAATCCAGGTTTCACAAGAGAACCAAACACATCAAGAGACGCTTCAACTCCATTCGTGAACAAGTCAAGGATGGAGACATAGAAATTTGCAAGATACATACGGATCTGAATGTAGCAGACCCGTTGACTAAGCCTCTTCCACGAGCAAAACATGATCAACACCAAGACTCCATGGGTGTTAGAATCATTTCAATGTAATCTAGATTATTGACTCTAGTGCAAGTGGGAGACTGAAGGAAATATGCCCTAGAGGCAATAATAAAGTTGTTATTTTATATTTCCTTATTCATGATAAATGTTTATTATTCATGCTAGAATTGTATTGATCGGAAACCATAATACATGTGTGAATACATAGACAAAACACCGTGTCCCTAGTAAGCCTCTACTAGACTAGCTCGTTGATCAAAGATGGTTATGGTTTCCTAACCATGGACATGAGTTGTCATTTGATAATGGGACCACATCATTAGGAGAATGATGTGATGGACAAGACCCATCCGTTAGCTTAGCATAATGATCGTTCAGTTTTATTGCTATTGCTTTCTTCATGTCAAATACATATTCCTTCGACTATGAGATTATGCAACTCCCGGATACTGGAGGAGTGCCTTGTGTGCTATCAAATGTCATAACGTAATTGGGTGATTATAAAGATGCTCTACAGGTATCTCCGAAGGTATTTGTTGAGTTGGCATAGATCGAGACTAGGATTTGTCACTCCGAGTTTCGGAGAGGTATCTCTGGGCCCTCTCGGTAATACACATCATAAGCTTGCAAGCAAACGACTAAGGAGTTGGTCATGAGGTGATGTATTACAGAATGAGTAAAGAGACTTGCCGATAACGAGATTGAACTAGGTATGAAGATACCGACGATCGAATCTTGGGCAAGTAACATACCGATGGACAAAGGGAATTACGTATGTTGTCATAATGGTTCGACCGATAAAGATCTTCATAGAATATGTAGGAGCCAATATGAGCATCCAGGTTCCGCTATTGGTTATTGACCGGAGAGGTGTCTCGGTCATGTCTACATAGTTCTCGAACCCGTAGGGTCCGCACGCTTAACGTTCGATGACGATATAGTATTATATGAGTTATGTGATTTGGTGACCGAATGTTATTCGGAGTCTCGGATGAGATCACGGACATGAAGAGGAGTCTTAAAATGGTCGAGAGGTAAAGATTGATATATAGGACGATGGTATTCGGACACCAGAAGTGTTCCGGAGGGTACCGAGTACTTATCGGGTCACCGGAAAGGAGTTTCGGGCACCCCCGGCAAAGATATGGGCCTTATGGGCCAGGAGAGGGAACACACCAGCCCACAAGGGGCTGGTGCACCCCCTATAGAGGCTGGCCTATGAGGAGGAGAAGGAAAGAGGGGATGGAAATGAAAGTGTGGAGTAGGACTCCCCCTTCCTTCCCTCTCCCCACCTCTTTCCTTCCCCCTTCTTCATATAAGGAAAGGGGGGGGGGGGGGGCGCAGGGCAAGGCAGCAGCCCTAGGGCTGCCGCCAGGTCTCTTGGGGCGCCCTAGGGGCTGCCTCCTCCCCTCCCACCTATATATATGTGGGGAGGAGGTGCCACACAACGACACAACATTGTCTTAGCCGTGTGCGGCGCCCCCATCCACCGTTTACTCCCTCGGTCATATTTTCGTAGTGCTTAGGTGAAGCCCTGCGAAGATCACTTCACCATCACCGTCACCACGCCGTCGTGCTGACGGAACTCATCTACTACCTCAATGTCTTGCTGGATCAAGAAGGCGAGGGACGTCACCGAGCTGGACGTGTGCAGAACTCGGAGGTGCCGTACATTCGGTACTCGATCGGTGGAGCGCGAAGAAAGTTCGACTACATCAACCGCGTTGTGAAACGCTTCCGCTTACGATCTACGAGGGTACGTAGACACACTCTCCCCCCTCGTTGCTATGCATCTCCATGGATAGATCATTGCGTGTGCGTAGAATTTTTTTTTTCCATGCAACAATTCCCAACACTAGGTTACACACATGGTCGGTTGTCAGCGCGCCGGCTACAGAGCAATCCTTGAAGTACACGCCAAGTCTTCAAAGGTTTCCATCTTGATTACGCCAAGGTTCATAGCTTCGGTAGTGCTTCCTTTAGTAATATGCGGGCCATAAATCCGGCCCATGGACTGTGGGCCGTATAGGTTAGTACCCCTTAGTCCAGGACACCGTCAGTAGCCCCTGGACTGGTCTTCGAAGCCAAAGACTACAGCTCCCTCCTCGAAAAGGTTCCTTCAGTGTGATGTCTTCGACCTGGCAGACGAGTTCCTCCTTTTGTCGATTTGACTTTGGATTTAAGGTCTTTAAAACATCCTGGGCACCCTCAATAAGAGTCCGAGCATCAATATACATTGGACCGGGTAACTTTCTTCCTGAGCATTCTGAAGACTTGCATCAAGGATTGGCTATTGGTCCCACCAAACGTGGCCCCAATTATTGTTTATAGTTTTTTCTTGATTCCCGTGCAACTGGGGGAACAAGCGTATTGATGGCTGGATACCGAAACGTCCCCCATCTCTTGATTCACTAGGGTATTTAACTCGCTAGGGCCACAACAAATGTTTTACCCCAACATTTCTCCATCTTGCCTCAGCACAAAATCCTCTCCTCAAGCAAGCTCAAGAGCTCCCACAATGACAGGCGCCCCAGGTTCGTCGATGCGTCCCCATGGGCCTCTCAAGGGTGATTGGGGAAGTTGCTCCATCACCCGTCCCCAATTAAATCGGCTCACCACTCAAGGCTATTTGCCCAATTCCGATCTCGCGTCCACTCGCCCTAGTTTGATGTCCATAGATGGTTAGGTGCTTACAGATAATCACCCCACACCACATGGGGTGAACGAGTTTATTTCATCCCCTTCCTCCTACGAGGTCTTGGATTCCCTATTCATCCATTCCTTAGGGGTCTGTTAGAATTCTTTGAGATCCAACTCCACCATCTTACTCCCAACTCGATCTTGCATATCACGGGATTCGTCACCCTCTACGAAATGTACCACGGATGTGAGGCTTACTTTGGGCTACGGAGGAAATATTTCTGCTTACTGCCCTGTTCCCGAGATGGAAAAATTTATGAGGCCGGAGGGGCCGAGGTATGCCGAATTGCCGAGGCCGGCTATCTCCTAGGCACCCCCAAGGAGGACATCGAGACGTGGGCCAGCAGATGGTTCTACATAGCCGATGTCCCGTTTTACAACCCGGCCTGTCCTGGGCTTCCCGTCTCTCCCGCATTCCTCCAAAGAAGCGTTTCAACTGGCGACCAAGGGGTCCCTCTCAAGAGGATGACGCTGAGGTGGCTCGCCTGGCAGCTCAAGTGTCCTGCCCGGCTCGTAATAGGCTGGCCATCGTCAATGTGATGGACATCGCCATCCTTCGGGGAGTCCAACCTCTCCTACAATGAATCCATCCTTTATGGAGATATAACAAGATGAATGACGCCACTCGGTCCATGAAGAAAGGCTTCTAGGATCAAGCGACCATTGCGGTCGTATTGGCAGGTATCTATAAGGGGGAAGAAGAGGATTTTGCCTGGCAAAAATTCCTGGACGACCTCTCTTACTATCGGCCTGTCGAAGTAGTGAGCTCTTTTACTTAAGCCTCTTGTTTATCCGAACAATGTATTTATACTTTTGATTAGATGTTCAACATATCCCAGCAATGGTGGAGGTGCTGGATTGAAACGGTGAATTATCCAGCTCCAGAGCTAGAGTTGTATGCTCTCGACGATGACCCTGGTTTTCATGAAGATTCTGAGCTCTCCCTTATCTACAAGGATGGGGTCTTCTATCAAGAGAGCGTTGCTGGCTCAAAAGTGGCTCTTCTTCTTGATCTACCAGGGGTCCTGCCGTCCTTTACGGTAAGCGCTCCTCAAGCTTCTTCTCAAAAAAGATCAGCTGCTCCTACGACCCCGAGCACTCTGACTTCTCTCCCCAAGGGTCACCGCTCTAAACACCGAAAAACCTGATCCGATCCCTCGAGGGAATCAGGCAGGGGGCACCCGAAGCGTAGCTAAACGACGGGTTGCCGAAGAGGCAACACATGTCGCACCTACTTCCAACAGGTAGGCTTTTGCTACAGCAGCTTCCTTCAAATACTTGATGTACTGTGTGCTTTTAACAACTGAACTTCAATGACATGTAGGAAACCCGTCCAAGCACTTTTGCCAGCTAACGTGGGGGACAGGGACACCTCTGCTCTGAGGATAGACGCCGCACCGGCATCTCCTCCAGGGGTTATTCCCGAAGATCATCAACCGGAGACCTCGGGAGCATGCTCAGCTACCAACTCAAAGTGCAATGCATCATCGACGGAGGAAAGCATTTTTAAGGCATCCTATCTTTTCCAGTTAAGAATTTAATGCCCTCAATTCGGTGGACGCCTATCTTGGGGTTGCTCGAGTGGGTTTTGAAGACGCGGTGGGCGTGCTGTCCACCAGTCTACACGTAAAACTTTTATTATGGCATTTTGACGATAAATCTCTTGGTGATCCCAGTAGCCCTTCGGATGGACAAATGCATGTTCCTTCAAAGAAAAAGCATGCTATCCGATCTCAATGCAACCTAAACATTTTATTACTTTCGAGGACCTAGTGGTGCGAAAAACCACTGCGAAGGCCAGTAGCCCCCAATACACTGGTTGGATATACCATCCGACGAGTGGGTCGATAATTGTTATAACTTTTAGAAGTAAGCACGAAGCCCAGTAGTCCCCGAGCCTTAAGTTGGACATGAGTGACCGATTTAAGGATCCCATATTGTTTTATGACAACTATTTGTTTGTTATTGAAACAGGTTGATTGGATGGAAAATAGATAACTGTCTGGAGCTGAAACTGACAAAGACCCAGCTTGACGCTGCTTAGACAGAAGTGGCCGACATCAAGAAATTTACATGGGATGCACATGGTAAGTGTATCTAATACCTTTTTTGTTACCAAACATACGGGTCACACCTTAATGGAGCGTATGTTGATAGCAGCGAATACCATTGGCCAACTTGAAACGGTTTTGAAAGATGCTTGAGAATGTTGGAAGTATGCCCTAGAGGCAATAACATAATATTATTATATTTCCATTTTCATAATTAAGAGTTTATATTTAATGTTATAACTGCCATGATCTTGGAATATCGATTCAGTGGAGAACTCATATGCACCTGTGAATGATAAACGGCAAAGAATAGGTTCCTAGTCTTGCCTCTAAGACTAGCTCAAGTGTTGTTGGTGATCATGTTTTCCAGATCTTAGTATATCGTTAAGTGTAACAATAGTCCTAAAACAATATTGAGAGTATGACTTTAAAAGAACGACCATATTGAATCGACCCAAACTTGTTTGTTATACTTTTAGATAATATCGTCTGAAATCAATAGTTATAACACGGAGTGTTAGCATGTGTTTTAGTTCCTCAGACCATGAGAGTATCATAGTCACTTCCGACCATACGGTGGACTTCGGGGTTGCTCAAGCGTCACCAGTAACACAGTGATCATAACAACAACTTATAGGTTCAACGAAAAGGTTGACAAGGGACATGATAACTCGAGAGTGGGATTTGCTACTCCGATGACGGAGAGATATTCTTCGGACCCTCTCACTGAGATGACATCCATCATCGTATGAGCAGAGATAGGTGACTATGTCACAGGGATGCCGGAACACTTCAGTGAGAAAGAAGAACAAAACCGGCAACGAGATCAACGGTATAGTGAGCACAGGGCCGGCCCTGGGGGGCAGGGGGAGCGGCTGCCCCAGGCCCCCGAGCAGGAAGGGCCCTGATGGCTTGTTTCCTCTATACGTACGTGATGTTTAGCCCATGTAACAGGTTGACTGATTCTGAAAAAGGAAAAAAGATGGTAATAGATCAACTAATTATTGGCTTGACTCACGCGCGTGATCTTCTCGGCTTACTCTTTCTCTTCCCCAATTGGCAACGAATCAGCCATGCCAAGGTCGACGGCGCCTCGTCCGCGTCATCTAATTTTGATTTTTGGCTGCTGGTGTGATTAATGGAGGAAGGTTATGGGATTTTCCCGATTCCATCAGCCCCCTCTTCAACGCAAATCCCATCTTTTTGTAGTCCTTTTAGATCATTCGCGTCGTGAAGTTTATCCTCATATGTATCTCTTTCTCACACATCAATTTGTTTTATTGTTGACTATTTTTGATACAGCTAACCACTCATTTCAAGTGGTTCAGTTTCTTTTATTGATTGGGATTAGGAAAGGGAAACTAAATTTTCTGTTCGTGACTCCTAAATTGTAGCAAAAGCTTGCAATTTCTAATTTCCCAGCCATCCAGGTACCTTTGTTTCATGCCTTTCTTAAACTTTTTTTATTTAATTAGCAGTGTTCTTAATTTCTTGTATCATATATTTGTTTGCTAATTATCAAGATTGCTAATAATTTGGCAAGATTGTATTTGGAAAGTACTCATCTGACAATGAGAAGAAAAAAACATGTATACGAGTTGATTGAGTCCGAGAGAGGAGCCATTGACATTTTTTTAGAACACATACAAGTACAGTAGTTTTTCTACTGCTTAGAAATTTGGTGGAATTAGTTTTAGTTACTGTTGAAGAACAACCTAGAGGATTATAGGATGTTAAAATTTTGAGTAGGCACGAATGTGTTACTAATTCACCTAACAAAAAAAAAAATAAGTGTCGATTGGCAAAAACAACCAACTTTTACAGTGAATGTTTATGACCGTGGTTTCTTTGAATTGTCGAGATGACAAGGCAACATAAATTTTGTACTGATTTTTATTTACAATTGAAATAGTAACATTTATGCATATGATTATGTGGCTTTAGGGACCCTCCAATTATGTGGCTTTAGGGCCCCTTTGTTCTGTCTTGCCCTGGGCCCCCGAAATATCAGGACCGGCCCTAAGTGAGCATGTGCATGACTCAGAAGGATACCGATACATCCCGGATTTTGTAAAGTATCACGAAGAAAAGGGAGCATCACATTATAACCAAAGGTTCACTCGAATGTCATTCGTGTAACCATAGGGATCGATATGGATGTCCACGGTTCCGCTATCAGTCATTGAACGAAGGGGTTTCGTTTATGTCTATGATTTACCAAACCTACGGGGTCACAAGCTTAAGGTAATCATGATCTGCTAAGTGTTAGTAGGATGATATTATCAAGGATTTATTTGTGGAATTGTTTCATTAATATTCAGAATAGTTTTGAGAGGAACCGGAAGCGCTTCGGGGTCACCGAAAGGGTTTCGGAGTTTATCGGGCAATACCGGGTATTATCGATAAATAGTATATAGGTGGGAAATATTTCTGGTGATGTTAAATTATATATAATATGCTCTATTAATTGTTAGAGGGCTTTTATAATTAATTTAATATCAATGGGCCTAAAAGGGCCAAGTGGTGGAAGGCAACTTGGGCCACCAAGGCCCAAGTGGGCGAGGCGCCCCCTTTGCCATGGAATGAGGCCGAATTGGGGAAGGGGAAGGACTTCTCCTACCCTCCCTTGGCCGGCACCCCAAGGAGGGACTTCCCTCCTTCGTGGCTGCCCTCATTGCCCCCTCTAACCTATGGCAAAGTAGAGATAAGTATTTCCCTCAGTTTGAGAACCAAGGTATCAATCCAGTAGGAGGTACAAGCAAGTCTCCAATCTATGCACCTGCACAAACAATCAAACACTTGCACCCAACGCGATAAAGGGGTTGTCAATCCCTTCACGGTCACTTGCAAGGATGAGATCTGATAGAGATAGATATAAAAGATTACTAAAACATAAAACAAAGTAAAAACAAATAAATTGCAGCAAGGTATTTTTGGGTTTTTTGGTTTATAGATCTGAAATATATGATGGAAAATAGACCCGGGGGCCATAGGTTTCACTAGAGGCTTCTCTTTTGAAAGAAAATAATACGGTGGGTGAACAAATTACTGTCGAGCAATTGATAGAAAAGCGCAAAGTCATGACGATTTCCAAGGCAATGATTATGAATATAGGCATCATGTCTGTGTCAAGTAGACCGACTCCTGCATGCATCTACTACTATTACTCCACACATCAACCGCTATCCAGCATGCATCTAGAGTATTAAGTTCAAAAGAATGAAGTAACGCCTTAAGTAAGATGACATGATGTAGAGGGATAAACTCAAGCAATATGATGAAAACCCCATCTTTTTACCCTTGATGGCAACAATACAATACGTGCCTCGCTACCCCTACTTTGTCACTGGGTGAGGACACCGCAAGATTAAACCCAAAACTAAACACCTCTCCCATTGCAAGAAGAACCAATCTAGTTGGCCAAACCAAACCGATAATTCGAAGAGAAATACAAAGATATCAAATCATGCATATAAGAATCCAGAGAAGATTCAAATAATATTCATAGATAAACTGATCATAAATTCACAATTCATCGGATCTCGACAAACACACCGCAAAAGAATATTACATCGGATAGATCTCCAAGAACATCGAGGAGAACATTGTATTGAAGATCAAAGAAAGAGAAGAAGCCATCTAGCTACTAGCTATGGACCCGTAGGTCTGTGGTAAGCTACTCACGCTTCATCGGAAGGGCAATAGAGTTGATGTAGAAGCCCTTCGTGATCGAATCCCCCTCCGGCAGGGTGCCGAAAAAGGCCCCAAGATGGGATCTCATGGGTACAGAAGGTTGCGGCAGCGGTATTTTGGTGGACGCTTCTGGTCGTTTGGGAATATTTCTGAATTTATAGGCCAAGAATTAGGGTTGGAGGAGCTCCGAGGGGCCCACAAGCCCTTAGGGCGCCCCCTAGGGCGCACCCCTGAGGCTTGTGGCCTCCTCGGGACTCCTCTGACTTCTTCTCCAAGTCCTACGTGTGTCTTTTGGTCCAAAAAAAATCATCGCGAAAGTTTTATTCCGTTTGGTATTCCTTTTCTGTAAAACTCAAAAACAAGGAAAAAACAGAAACTGGCACTGGGCTCTAGGTTAATAAGTTAGTCCCAAAAATAATATAAAATAGCATATTAATGCATATAAAACATCCAAAACAGATAATATAATAGCATGGAACAATAAAAATTATAGATACATTGGAGACGTATCAAGCATCCCCAAGCTTAATTCCTGCTCGTCCTCGAGTAGGTAAATGATAAAAACAGAATTTTTGATGTGGAATGCTACCTAACATATTTATCCATGTAATTTTCTTTATTGTGGCATGAATATTCAGATCCATAAGATTCAAAACAAAAGTTTAATATTGACATAAAAACAATAATACTTCAAGCATACTAATAAAGCAATCGTGTCTTCTCAAAATAACATGGCCAAATAAAGTTATCCCTACAAAATCATATAGTCTGGCTATGCTCCATCTTCATCACAAAAAGTATTAAATCATGCACAACCCTGATGACAAGCCAAGCAATTGTTTCATACTTTTAATGTTCTCAAACTTTTTCAGCTTTCACGCAATACATGAGCGTGAGCCATGGATATAGCACTATAAGTGAAATAGAATATGGTGGTTGTGGAGAAGACAAAAAGAAGGAGATAGTCTCACATCAACTAGGCGTATTAACGGGCTATGGAGATGCCCATCAATAGATATCAATGTGAGTGAGTATGGATTGCCATGCAAAGGTTGCACTAGAGCTATAAGTGTATGAAAGCTCAAAAAGAAACTAAGTGGTTGTGCATCCAACTTGCTTGCTCACGAAGACCTAGGGTAATTTGAGGAAGCCCATCATTGGAATATACAAGACAAGTTCTTATAATGAAAAATTCCCACTAGTATATGAAAGTGACAACATAGGAGACTCTCTATAATGAAGATCATGGTGCTACTTTGAAGCACAAGTGTGGTAAAAGAATAGTCGCATTGCCCCTTCTCTCTTTTCTCTTATTTTTTTCTTCTTTTTTTTTATTTGGGCTTCTTTTGGCCTCTTTTTTTTTTCAAAGTTTGGAGACTCATCCCAACTTATGAGGGAATCATAGCTTCCATCATCCTTTTCTCACATGGGACAATGCTCTAATAATGATGATCATCACACTTTTATTTACTTACAACTCAAGAATTACAACTCGATTTTAGAACAAAATATGACTCTATATGAATGCCTCCGGCGGTGTACCGAGATATGCAATGATCAAGAGAGGCATGTATAAAAAATATGAACGGTGGCCTTGCCACAAATACTATGTCAACTACATGATCATGCAAAGCAATATGACAATGATGAAGCGTGTCATAATAAACGGAATGGTGGAAGCTGCATGGCAATATATCTCGGAATGGCTATGAAAATGCCATAATAGGTAGGTATGGTGGCTGTTTTGAGGAAGGTATATGGTGGGTTTAATGCACCGGTGAAAGTTGCGCGGTACTAGAGAGGCTAGCAAAGGTGGAAGGATGAGAGTGCGTATAATTCATGAATTCAACATTAGTCATCAAGAACTCACATACTTATTGCAAAAGTCTATTAGCTATCGAAACAAAGTACTACACGCATGCTCCTAGGGGGATAGATTGGTAGGAAAAGACCATCGCTCGTACCCGACCGCCACTCATAAGGAAGACAATCAATAAATAAATCATGCTCTGACTTCATCACATAACGGTTCACCATACGTGCATGCTACGGGAATCACAAATTTTAACACAAGTATTTCTACCAATCAACAATTACTCACTAGCATGACTCTAATATCACCATCTTTATATCTCAAAACAAATGCAAGAAATCAAACTTCTCATAGTATTTAACCCTTTTTATATGAAAGTTTTTATTATATCCATCTTGGATGCCCATCATATTAGGACTAAATTCATAACCTAAGCAAACTAGTAGAACGCCCGTGCGTTGTCACGGGCCTTTTCTTTCGTGATTGCACATATAAATGCAATGCATATATACTCCCTCCGTTCCTAAATATAAATCTTTTTAGAGATTTCAATATGAACTACATATGGATGTACATAGACATAGTTTAGAGTATAGATTCACTCATTTTGCTTCGTATGTAGTCAAATTGGAATCTCTCCAAAGACTTATATTTAGGAACGGAGGGAGTATATAGATAGGTGGAAGCCCGCCATAGTACCCCATCCAAATAATGAATATATAACTCGCTACTCAAATTTCACATGTATAGAAAAATTGAAATCCACTCCACTTGCAATGTAATTTGATGATGTATACAAAGAAAGCACTGACAATTATCTGTTACAAACTAAGATCTACTTAATGCGCTTGAGATATTCCTGTACAATGTCAGGAATGTTGTCTTTCGCTTTCACTCACATGGTACTTCAGACCAATCACAATCCAGTAATTTGTAAGCAAATGGCCATATGTAAAGATATGTTTATCGAACAATTAAGTGTGTTAGCTACGCTATCGATCTTTGAAAGAGTACAAAAAATTAAAGCACCAGATTTTCATCCAATAATCATTGGAAACGCCACAAAAGAAAATTCCATTTGCTAAATAAGATGATTCAGGACATAAGTTCACATGGCTTGGACACAGAATACTGATTTAAAAAAGTGTGATAACAAAAAGTAGGACGATGAGATGTCTACGGTACCTACAATTTATGATTCATCAATAACTGAGTATGATCGAACATACTGGCCATCCTCATCATTGAAAGCATCAATCCCAATCTAGAGGAAAATGATTGGTTGGTTGTGTACCTCGCTCCGCCACCACTGAGGTCATGGGACAGATGCTGTTTGACTTGTGCGCATCCTTAAGCCTCAGACCCTCAGTGCCTCACCAAATGTCACGAGTCGTCCTATACTCAAACAGATGCTTCACATCTGCATCGACAAACCATCTCATTTCATCACAAACCCAAACACATCAAAGTTGAGAATTCACCGACAAATCCACATAGACACAGTGCCACTACTCAAAGTGGATACCATTAAACAGCAAGCGGCAAGATGCAGAATTCACGGTAGCTCATTTCTTGTTCGATAGAGCCTGACGAACACCGCGATCCGCAACCACATACCTGATGCCTTCTACCCCGCTGCTCCTATTCTAGATATGCACACCCAAGCCTAACACGGCCTATCAATTGGGCACTTTTTAAACTTTAGCAAACCATTTGAATGGTCCTCAAGTACAACGAGAGATGATTGGTGCATTGTACATCTGATGTACGAAATAGAACGATTGTCACTTACTGTGAGGCATGATGTCATATTAATTTAATATCTTCATATAATGAAATAAGCACATAATGTAGTGACAATCTTTGTCTCTCCTTATTATTTAGCCACAACAAAGATAATGTTTTTTGTGACAGCAAGAAACATAAATAAGAACACCTACGATGTATATATGAGAAAAATCAAACTAAAACAAAGACATGATTAACCTCCCTCTTCCTTAAACTTCTCCTATTTCATTCTGCTACAGATGTAACTCACGCACATGGTTGACGAACCCACAATCATGGTCACTTCCCTAGACCATGTCACTTCACTGAACACCTCACACGCTATTCACATTTCTTTCCCTCCTTTTAGATCCAAGATCGTATGATTCATTTTTTTATAAGTTGATTTTTTTACATAATTAACTATCACTGAACCTTCCTAGCTGGCTTGCTTCAGTAATATAAATGATCAAGTTATTTATCACATGCATACTGCTCATCAGGCGTTTGCTAAACAAACCTATGCATTGCCTTCTCCAATAGTTATAAATATAGAGATACCGCCTTTTCAAGTGGCAAGTCTTTGCTCAGGGAAGGTTACTCACCCTGTTAATATCTCCAGAGATATAATGACATACTGATGCATAATGAAATATAGCATGGTGGAATCATCGGTGACACAATCAGATCCCTTGGTGCCATTCCAGAAATCAAGAACTGAAACCGTTGCAACAAATCTGTTGACATGAGGTTCCTTGGCCCAACAGGTGGATTCAACTGAAGCATGTGCTCTCGACAGTAAGCTATCCCCATCGTTATTCTAAGTTGGGCCATCCAGCCCATGTTCTCAGTGTTTCTGACTGCATCATAATTGAGGTAAAAAGAAACTGTAGAATAATCCAAAGCATTGCCAAATACTGATTATTAGTAATTCTTGGCTTCAAACACATGCTAAAATTGTTTAACTGGCTACGCGTTCTAGGAACCATTCTGTTGACAGAAATAAAATTAGTAGAATCAGTACACACTTACCATGGACATGCTCGAATAGAGTCCCATTTCGAGCTTATTCGAAATGTTCTTCTGCCAATTTTTCCGTCAGAACTAACCTGAACTGAAAGGCCTACCAACGAGTGTGGGCTAGAAAATCGGTGTGGAGGTGAAAATAAACCGGTGGGAGGGGGTGGTGGGAGGTGAGGCGAAAAAACCCGTGGGTACCGGCCTACCAACTGAGACTTTAGGAGTAGAGATAAGTTCATTTTATGGCAACGTAAATCAACAATCATTACAAATAATAAGTACAAATAAACTAAATCGAAGTACATGCATGTGGGCTGTATTAGGATGGTTTATACCAAGGCATCGCTCATTTATGAAGCTCCCTGTGTTGCTGCACAATCGCTCCTGCTGTGTCGCCGGCATGGTACAAAACCGTAGCAAGGTATCTTAGTTAAAATAAAATAAATAAAGAAGAGAAGGATTTCAATAGAAGTTTGTTCGCCAAAAGAAATTGTTAATACATTCACAGTAATAATGATAAGTTGTTTCAATGAGGAACATTAATTGTTTCATAGGAAATCTTCTTATCTACTCATCTTCATAGTAACTCGCGTGTTTGCAGACAAACATGTGGTGTCGCAATATATTCTTAATAAAGTTTCTCGTACTGATTTATCTAAGAAACATTTCAAACTGTAAAATTGTATAAGAAGCATGATCAACACAACTCTAAAAATTGTGTTCAGGTAGGTTTAGGATCTGAACATATGAATTTTCCTGATAAAAGAAAATACTAACAATAAATCATGTATGAGTAAGTTTGTGCATTACCGGCAACAGTTAGCAGCATCCTTTTGCATTGGACCATTGATCTGCAATAAACAATGATCAGGGATAAATAACTGAAGTTCAGAGGATTCTCGTGGTAACCTGTTGACGTAGAGAAAAAGCTTCACAAAATAGTGCATACGCCTCATTTTGAGTTCCCTGAAATGCATGAACAAGATTTTGCAAAATTCATACATTGAATCAATAACCAGGTATACAAGTCAGTTAAAACAAGACAATATAGGAAATATATACCTCAGCCATCCGGATTTTCCCAGCTTCCATAAGCTTCCTTGCATCAGTACAGGTAGGAAGTGAGTGCTTAACAACCGGCTGGAGATTCAACATATCTGAAGGTTGAAATGGAGTAGTAGAATGCAGATCGTATTTGCGAGCGGCAATGTTATTCCCGCCTATTAAATGAAGAATATTAAGTATGTCAAACAAATTATAAGGCATCTTAATTTTGACAGGCACTATACGTTGAACATGATTCTAAAAACGGGCCAACATTTTCTTAAGAAAAGTGATGAGAAGAGCAACGGAAACTCATAACAACATAAATTTTTCTCTTTGTCAAGACCAAACCAAGCATTATCCGACAAATATAATTATCATGTACTCCCTCTGTAAAGAAATATGAGAGCGTTTAGATCACTAAAGTCTTTATGGAGGGAGTAAGTTTGAAAGTAGCTAACCTTTTGGCAAAGATTGCGGAGAACTGCAACTCTTTTAGCCCCAACCCTTGCATCATCCGGCGCTTCAAACTAAATAAAGGAAGTCCATTAGTCATGGTGTTCAATAAAAATCTGAAAACGTAAAGAAATACGTAACTGGCCATACCTGGTAATTATGTTTTGCGGACTCCTTAATGTCAGACCAAACCCCGTCAGATGTTAGCTGGGAATATGCAGATTGACTCTTTCTTGGAGAAACTGATTGACTTGATTTCTGGCCCTAACATATTGAATACAGTTTTTATACCAGCAACAAATTAAATAATACTAATAAATAAGCACCAGATAAAGTTCCACGGTGCATAGCAACGTCACAGGATTGCTTGTGATTGGATAGCATACCTTCTGGGTTTTCAACTGCAGGCTGCCAGTACTACCATTTGTTGGAGCAGCCAAAACTTTGCCAAAGAAACAGTACAAGAAATGAGCAACAGCAGATGCAATATTATGGTCAGGACTTTGCCTCAGTATATCCTGGAGTAGCAAGAGCGCATGATGGTTAATAAAATAATATTCGAACACCATAACTGAGTTGAACATAGCAGCAAATGAAAAAACTGTGATTTTGAGATTTCTATGACAGAAAGAATTACATGTGACTAATCATCTTATAACATAATTATGTGATGTAAGCTAACCCACAGTGTGAAGGAGAATGCATTTGCATCACGGACCTTCTCTTGGACCGAATGTTGTTGTATATGAAGTAGAAATTGACGTCGAGATCAGCTCCTTGGCGGGCGAGGGCGGCTATGCGATGGCGATGGATATGATGAGCAGCCTCCGGCCTTCCCTGCTCCCCCATGATCCTGCTCGACGCCTGCGCTGCCCATTCACCGCCGTTGTCGCTTGCCGAGTCGAGATTGAGTGAGAGAGAGAGGAAAAAAATAGTGGAGGGAGTACCTGAAGAGCTCGATGCGCTAGGGGCGGCTACGTTGGCCTCCCCACCTTGAGATCCAAATCCATCCCGTCACCCGTATTCCTCCCTCGTCTGGCCATGGAGATCAGCTCATCCTCTCCCGCTTTCCAGATCGAAACATGAGAGGGCGAACAGTGGGGCGGGGGTGGGGGAAAGCGAGGAGAGCTGGCGGCGGGGCAGCGAGGGTAAGATACCCTAGCAGCGGCCGGGCATGGGGGTGGGGGTCTGGAGCGCTGTCGCGATAGGGAGTGGAGAGGTGGATCTGCTCCTGCCGACGCGCCCGAAGAAGAGGTCGGGCCGGCGGAGCTGTATGGGCAGCGCCGGAGTGGGAGATGGGGGCTGCGCCGAAGCGCGAGCAGAGGGAAAGAGAGAGGTCGCATCCGGAGGGGTGGATCGAGAGGATCGGCGACACTGTGTCTTCGAGGGGATCGGTAGCAGTGTTTTTTGTGGTTGTTTTTTTTGTTGCGTGCGTGGGGTGGGGTGGTGGGAGGGGGACGAAAAAAACAGACAAAATAAAACCGGACGAAAATGGTGGGACGAAAAAAACCTGAACGCAATCCTTCCAATTGCTTCATTAGGAGTAGAGATTACCATGCTATTTAGGGACTCTCAAAATAATATAAGTGAATCATGAGAGTTCAACAATTTATATAAAATAAAGCCATCGTCGTGCTCTAAAAAGATATAAGTGAAGCACTAGAGCAAATTGCATAGCTTAAAAAATATAAGTGAAGCACAAAGAGTATTCTAATAAATTCACGATTCATGCGTGTCCCTCTCAAAAGGTGTGTACAGGAAGGATGATTATGGCAAACTAAAAAGCAAAGACTCATATCATACAAGACACTCCAAGCAAAACACATTGTCGGCGTACGACACCTATGGGATCCGAGGGACCCCTTTACGGTTCGGCAGGGAGAGAGGTACGCACAAAGAGCAGGACCGACGATCAACGCGAGGGAATTTTTACCGAGGTTCGGGCCGCTGATCAGCGTAAAACCCTACTCCTGCTTTAGTTTATTACCAGTGATTCGTCCCAGTTCTTGGAGCTCTTGCGATGAACAGTAAGTTCAAGCAGCAGCTACTCATGCAGAATGGGCTGAGAGTCGTCCCCCCTGTAGCAGTTGCCTTGGGCCTCCTTTTATATAATCAAAGGGGTCACCATAGTGGCGAACTGCTCATTTGCGAGGTGTAAAGTAGCTACATGGTTATCATACCTAACCACTGATGGTTTTGGACAAATGCATTTAATGCACCGTGAGGTGTCCGTTTAGGTGTCCCTATTTCTTGGGGATGGAAAAAAAGGAGCCATCCCATCAACACCGCTTAAGCTCGCCTCCACTAGTGCCTTGCCACGCATCCAGAAGTGGGGCCAGAATGTCAGGCCGGTCGCTGTACTGGAGCGGTGGCATAGTGGCGGAACCTTGTCGGGTGCGAATCTTGCCGGGCTTGGTGGGCTACCCCGGCAAGATCTTGCCGGGAGCCGAGCCCTTGGTCTTCAGTTCTCCTTATCTTCCGATCCTTGGCGTGGATGTCTCTTGATAACCTTGGATCGGTCTTCAGTTGTTCCCCCGACAAGCCTTGCCGCAGGTATGACTACAACCGCCCGTGCACAAGTATGGGGTACTAAAGGTCCAATATTTAGTACACCGACAGGAGCCCCCGGGACTAGGCCACACACGGGTGCGAGGCATTGTTGGGCTAGGCCCAAACAGTGCACGGGCACGCGTGGCAGGGATTAAATGCTTGTAATCATTCCGCCTACTACGCTTCCCCACTACGCGCGTTGAATACGCGACGTGGGAAGCGTGCGCTGAACGGCCATGACCGCAGCGCGCTCATATAGGCGTGTTCACATTGGGCAGTAAAAGAAGTGGCCTCGCTCCTTCCCCATAAAAAGGAATCTGCAAAGGCGCTGCCCTTTCACCCCCTCTTCTTTCCAATCTGAAATCTGCCATTGCCTTCTCTCTCCCGAGCCCAGAGCAGAACTTCTCCTCATCCGCTCATCGCCTCCACACCCGCTCCATCCTCGACATCCGCCTTCGCAACCACCATGCCGCCCAAGGCTAGCAAGAGCAAGGGCAAGGAGACGAAGGCCGATGTCCCAGAGAGCGAGTTGGTGAAGATGCGGAAGAAGTACGTCGTCTTCGCTCCGACGCTCGACGCGGAAGCCTTGAGGAACCGGTACCAGTGCATGTGGGCGAGGGAGACGAAAGCTCACCCTGCGACTCCTGTGGCCCCAGGTTCTTCTTCCAAAAGCGGCCCTGATAGATATCCCTTCTTCGCCGCTTACTTTTACTGCGGGCTCTGCCCTCCATTCTCTGATTTCTTCAACGATATCATGTACACATACGGCTTCCATCTCTTGGACTTCACGCCGAATGCCGTAACTTGCATGGCTATCTTCGCCCATCTTTGCGAAAACTTTGTCGGAGTAGTTCCCAACACCGCCCTCTTCCGCCATTACTTCATTCCTCGCGTTCAAAAAGGGGAAGCCCTTGCTGGTTCTATCGCCTGGCTCCCAAGGGCATGGAACAAGGAGATATATCCGGACGGGGTTTACCACGAAAAGTGGGAAGAATGGCGGTCTGAGTGGTGCTGGATCAAGGAAGCAGACCCCCATCCCTTCTGTTCGCCCCGACGACAAAAGGCGGTTCGTGGCGAGGACTGGAGCGATCTTGATGCTCAAGATGATAGGCTCACAATCGCCACAACCAGGATTCTCCGTTTGAAAGCCGCCGGGCTCACAATAGAGATGATAGGCTCTGATTTTCTTCGCCGGTGTATCGCCCCTCTGCAGAATAAGGGGAGACCGGCCTGGGAGTTCCGGAACACGGCAGATATCATGAGGCTGCGCCCCGGACTGAACAACAACCTGACGATCATGCAGCTTGGCGCTCTCCGCCACCGGCTATTCCAGTGTGAAGACAAGCATAAATTGCCGGCAAGAATTGTTCCCTTGTGCAACAACTCCGCCCTGGGGTCGATCATTGCCGCAATGCCAGTGTTCAACGCCCATGGCCTTGACGCGACCTGGGTCGAGCCATCTGCGGAGGAGGCACAAAAGTTCTTCGACAACTTGTCAGAGAGGGCCGTCCGGGAAGAGACAAACCTCATCCGCGCCACCACTGACGAAGAAGTGGCGTACATTGCCACTAGAGTGGAAGAGGCGAATCTTGCCGCAGAGGCCGGCAACGTCGGCTTCACAGAATGGGAAACCAGCGACGCAGAAGTCGTACTGGAGGAAAAACCTGCCAGGGAGGATGAGGTTGCCGGGGAACAGAGCGGCGCAGCCGCTGAGAACTCATCAGGCGAGGAGGCAGCCGAAGAGCAGCCGCAGGAGGAGCCCCCAGCTCCAAAGAAGGCAAAGCGCGTCTTTCGGAAAGCTGCCTCTGATGTCCCGGCAAGTCAGTCTTCTTCGAGCAGCGAAGCTCCCGGTAAGGGGGCGGCCAGCAAGGCTGCACCGCGGCAAGGGGTTCGACAGCAACCCACGCGGCGCACGAGACACACGCCTGCGGCAACCACTGGGACGGCAGGGGCGTCTCATACAGCAGCACCGGAAGCTAAGGCGGCAGGGCCACACCAACCCCCTGCACCTGCCGTAGCCAAGCGACCCAGGACCCCTCCTCCGCCTCCCCATACGGACATTGCGATGGAGGTCGACTTCGACATCTCCGGCTTCAGCCCGGAACGAGAAGAGGAAGAGTAAGTATCCCGTCACAATCTTTATTTCCCAAATTCTGAATTCAATTGATCTCATCACCTTGCTTTGTCTTGTCTCTGCAGGGAGGCAGAAACTTTGGCGGAAAGGATGGCGAAGAGGGCGAAAACCTCTACGGGCGACGAGCCACCGACAAGCCCTACGAGCGTGCCAGAGACTATCTCCATCAGCCCGGAGCTTAGCCCTCGACGCAGCCCCCAGCATAGCCCCCAGCGTGAGTTCACTACTCGTTTTCCGCTGGCGGGTGCTAAGGTTTCTACCTTTGCCGCTGACATCTTCTGGGCTTGCAGGAGAAGAACGGCAACAAGGGGAGGCATTGGAAGATGCCCCCGTCGTGCCGCCCCCGTCAACCGTGCAGCCCGCAAAGCATCTCCGGCAAGAGCTCCCACCGACGAGCCCACCTTGGAGGAGGAGGAGCTGGCGAACAAAGGCACCGGCAACCTTTCCCCGGCAAGCAATGTTGCCGGGAGGGGTGAAGCTACTCCTCATAAGCTCGAGACAGGTGACTGCTTGCCTCAGAGCGCTTGTGATTCTTTCTTTATCTTTCTGAACTTTGATCTTGATTTGATTTTGCTTCCCTCCTTTGTCCTTCAGAATTCTCTGTAATGGAACACATGGACGTCGATGTCGTCATTGAGGAGACCGCCAGAGATGCTGCCACCGAAGCTGACAGGATTGCTGCTAGCGAGGCCACCAAAGATGCCACCGTCAAGGTCAGCGAAGCTGCTGCCGAGGAGGCTGCCAAGAAACCTACCGAGAGGGCCGGCGAGGAGGTCGATGACCGTACTGACGGCATTCCTGCCGCAGGAGCGCCAGGCGCTACGCCGGCCACAGAGCCCCCAGCCACCGGTGAGACGCTTGCCGAAGATCAACCATCAACATCTGGGGCCCCCTCATCGAGCAAGTATCTCAAGGTTGGCGACAACTTGTTCGTCAACCTACCGGGGACGGCAAGCGTTGGGGCGCCGACCGAAGGAGAAACTTTTGATGAAGAAGTCATCACCGCTGCTGGGCTCAAGATTGTCGATGAACCAAGTGCCAGCAGCGGCAAATCTGAAGAAGACCGGCTCCTCCAGGCCATGGGCGATAACTTCCGCAAGCTCCAGGCGCTCCACCGTGCTCGAAAGGAGAAGGTAGATGTCAGAGCTGCAGTTGTCGAAGCAGCCGAGGCGGATTTCCATAAACGCGTCAAGCAAATGCAGATCTGGTACGCCGAGGCCTTCCAAGAATTGACCGCCGGCCGGGAACAAGTGAGCCAAAGCTGGATGAAGCTCCAATTGAAGCAATTTGATATGGAAAGGGCGCAAGAGGAAGCCGCGCAAAAGGTTGCCGCTGAAGAAGCTCTCTTGACGCAGCGCCGCATTGGGCTTGACGCTCACGAAGAAGACCATGCCGGGCGCGAGCAGGCACTTGCCGCCAAACTCCGCGGCAAAGACGAAGAGATTGAGAAACTTGTCGCGCAGCGGACCCAGGAGCTGGAGCAGAAGCACAAAGAGGCGCTCAAAGCTGCAACTGCAGATCACGCCAGCAAGCTCAAGGAAGCCGTCGGTGCCGCCAAGGCCGCAGAAGCCGCCAAGAACAAGCTGAGCGACAAGGTGAAGAAGATGGAAGTGGACCTTGAGGAGCACAGCAAGGAGCTCTCGACGCTCAAAGCCGACAGAGAGAAAACTCTCCACAGCCTGGCGGAGATGCAAGTTGCTATGTCCGACAACACCAAGCAGCTCTCTTCAGCCAACGACGCCATTGCCGATCTGAGGCTGAAGCTGGCCACGTTGGAGAAGTCTCTCAAGGATGGCAGGGCCCGCGAGAAGGCCCTGAGCAAAGATCTCCAGGAAGAGAGGAACCTGCTCAAGAGTGCCGCCGCCGCCCAAGTTGACTATGAAAAAGGCGTGCAAATCTGGACTGAACGCCTTGTTGACACCGCGGAGAAGCTCACAACACAGCTGTCAACCATGGGCCGGGAGGGCCTGCAAAACTTCAGGTATTCTTCTGAAGAAAGAATATCCCTGAGCGCCAGGTTGACCATGTTCTTCGAAAGCATCATTGATGCTCTGAAGCTGCTCCAGTCCAACCGAGCGACCCAGCTGGCCAATGAATCCCGCAAACTTTGCCGGGCCGTCCTCCACAAAGTGCTCATCAAGGTGGTGCATAAGAACCCCGTCATCGATCTCACCAACGTGCTCGACCGCTTGCCGGAGGATGCAGATCTCCAGGCCCTTGAGAAGCTTGTCGCGCCCATCCTCGATAAGGTGGATTCTATCAAGAGGGTCGAAGGCCAGCGCAGGGACTAGCTGTCTCGCTTTTTCTTGCCGCCACCATTCCATGTCAAAGACAATTTAGTCTTAGGTTAGAACTGCGGCAACTATTGATGTAATATAATTTGCTATGATTGAATATATGCATGCCATTCCCCTTGTTCGATTTCTTTCCGTATGATTACGCCCTACGCTTACTGGAAACTTGTCGGCGCGCAACCTGCCGCGAGCACTGGGTGCGGGACTTCAGCAGCCTGCTGGAGGTGCAGCGGCCGGCAAGACACCTTGGCGCTCTTGGCGCAACCACTTATACTGTTGAGCGGACTCGAAACAGAACAAGGGCGCAACCAATTACGACAAGGGTTCCTTCGTGTGTAGGTTTTCCATACAAGGGCCGAAATCGTCCAAAGGAAATAGCCTGATAGTAAAAATCAAAAAACTTGCTAAAAGTTTCGAACTTAGCTTTCTGTCGCTGTATTTCTTCCGGCAAGAAACCAATTCTGAACATCGCCCATTGGTATCCATACCTTCCTTCCCCCCGGAAAACTTGCACGTGAGGGAACCTTCTATCCTTTGAGAAAAAGAAAGAAGAGAAAATAAAGATATGGAACCTTGGCGGTTCGTTAATCTTACCGGGGATCAAGTGCCATACAATATCTTAGATAAACATGCATATATATAAACATGGAAATCAACAAGAAATGCACAACACTTAAGCTTATTCAACTGCGCACATGGTCTGCGCCTGGCTTTGTACAAAGGATTAAATGCCTTGCCGGCAAGACTTGCACAAAAGGGGGTTGCCGGGGGCCCCCGGCAACCGCGCCTTATGGGTAAAACTTGCGAAGATGTTCGATATTCCAGGAGTTACTCACTGGAACGCCATCCTCGGTCTCCAGGCGGACAACGCCGGGCCTGATGACTCGTACTACCCGATAAGGGCCTTCCCACTTTGGCGTCAACTTGTTTGAATTCTTGGCGGACTGAATCCGCCGAAGAACAAGGTCGCCTTCCTCAAGGCTTTGGGCATGAACTTTGCGGCTATGGTAGCGGCGCAAAGCTTGCTGGTAGCGTGCAGCTCGCACAGCAGCCTGAAGACGATCCTCCTCAAGGAGCACAGCGTCATCTTGTCGCAGTTGCTCTTGCTCAAGCTCATCGTAAGTGAGCACTCAAGGTGACCCGTATATGAGTTCCGTGGGGAGAACTGCTTCCACTCCGTAAACCAGAGCGAAGGGTGTCTGGCCAGTGGCTCGATTTGGTGTCATTCTGATTGACCAAAGAACCACTGGCAACTCATCAATCCAGCGTCTTCCGCACTTCTTCAGCTTGTCAAAAGTTCTGGTCCTGAGACCGCGCAGCACTTCAGCATTAGCCTTCTCCGCTTGGCCGTTGCTTCTCGGGTGAGCAACAGAGGCAAAACAAATTTTGCTGCCAAGGTCTTGGACGTATTGCATGAAGGTGCGACTTGTGAACTGTGTGCCGTTGTCGGTGATGATCCTGTTGGGCACACCGAAATGGCAAACTATCCCTTTAAAGAACTTGATGGCTGATTGCAACGTACAAGTACTCAAAGCCCCCAATAGCACGGGGAAAGGGGCCCAGTATGTCGAGCCCCCAGACCAAAAATGGCTAGGAGAGAGGGATTATCTGAAGAGCTTGAGCTGGCTGATGTGATTTCTTCGAATGAAACTAGCACGCTTCACACTTGGTTACTAGTGTAGTTGCATCCTGGAGAGCAGTGGGCCAAAAGAAACTTTGCCGGAATGCCTTTCCGACAAGCGCTCTTGACCCTATGTGGGAGCCACATATGCCTCCATGTATCTCTGCCAACAGCTCCAGTCCATCTTCTCGAGGAATACACTTCAATTTCACACCGTTCAGCCTTTTTCTGTACAGAACGCCATCGACAAACTGGTACATGCTAGACTGACGGACTACTTTTTCCGCTTCTTCCTACTCCTCAGGGAGTTCTCCTGTCTGAAGGAAATGGACAATGGGATGTGCCCAAGCTGGAGCCTGAGGCTCGACAACTAGGACTAAAGGCATCTCTTCTGCCGGGGGAACATTTGTCTCGACGGCAAGGGCCTGAGCCCCTGCTGGAGCCTGTTGTTCCCCGACAGGCTTGCCGTTGATTCCGGCAACCTCCTTGTCGGCGGCTCCCGGGAGCTCTGCCGGAAAGTACTGACCAGAATTCAACTTCCTTCTCTTTGCTTGCCCTATTGATGGTACTACAGATGGCTGAGTCAAATGGAGCACAAAAGTTCCTGGTTCCACAGGCAACTTAAGGGCAGTGCGCTTTGACAGGTCATCGGCAATACTGTTTTCAGCACGAGGAATGTGCTTCGTATGCAGACCGTCAAAGCGTTCTTCCATTTTTCTCACTTCATCCACATAAGCTTGCATCAATGGACTCTGATAATCTTTGTTAACTTGCCTGACAACAAGCTGCGAATCGCCTCTGATGATGAGTTTCTTGATACCAAGGTCCACCGCGATCCTGAGACCGGCAAGCAGGCCCTCGTACTCCGCAGTGTTGTTTGTCGAGCTGTCCCGGGGAAAATGCATCTGAATTACATACTTGAGGTGCTCTCTGGTGGGTGCGACAAGCAGCACACCAGCCCCGGCGCCTTGCAGCGTAAAAGCACCATCAAAGTACATAACCCATTCTCGATCTGTTTCCTTGCCGGGAAGAGTCGTCTCTTGAATTTCCTCGTCTGGCGTTGGGGTCCATTCCGCAATGAACTCTGCCAAGGCTCTGCTTTGAATTGTCGAAGTACTTTCAAACTTGAGGCCAAAGCTCGACAACTCCAACGCCCACTCTACAATCCTGCCGGTTGCCTCTGGATTTTGCAAAATCCGCTGCAACGGGAAGCGAGTGACGACGGTAATCTCATGCGCTTGGAAATAATGGCGCAGCTTCCTCGAGGCCATGAGAAGGCCGAAGAGCAATTTCTGCACACTAGAGTATCTTGACCTAGCTCCCTGTAAAAGGGAGCTAACAAAATAAACTGGGCGCTGCACCATCTTCTTCTTTTGTATTGATTCCTCTGACTGCGCAGATCTTGTCTTGTCGGCACCAGACCTTGCCGAAAAAGATCCCAGCGCGTCAATTGACAGTCCTACCGCTGCCGTTGCCTCGTCGTCAACTTCTCCCTGCGCCACTAACGCAGCACTAACCACTTGATTTGTTGCCGCTAGATACAGCAGCAACGGCTCTTGTGGCTTAGGTGCGACTAGTGTCGGCGGAGAGGAGAGGTACCTCTTCAAATCTTGCAGCGCTGCCTCCACTTCTGGAGTCCATCTCATTGGACCTGCCTTCTTCAAAATTTTGAAAAAGGGCAGGGCGCGCTCAGCAGATTTGGAGATAAACCTGCTCAAGGCAGCAATGCAGCCGGTGAGGCGACGTACATCCTTGACGCGTCTTGGAGCTTGAATCTGCTCAATGGCTTTGATCTTGTCGGGGTTCGCTTCGATCCCACGCTGGGATGCAAAGAACCCGAGAAGCTTGCCGGAAGGGATGCCAAACACACATTTCTCAGGATTGAGCTTTAAATTGATCTTGCGCAAATTTGCGAATGTTTCTTCTAAGTCTTGTATGAGCGTCGCTTTATCCTTGGTTTTGACCACTATATCATCCATGTATGCTTCCATATTTCTATGTAGCTAAGGCTCAAAACCGATTTGGACCGCTCTCGCAAATGTAGAACCAGCACTTTTCAACCCGAAAGGCATTCATATAAAACAATACATACCACATGGGGTGATAAATGCGGTATTTTCTTCATCTTCTTTTGCCATGAAGATCTGGTGATACCCCGAATAGGCACCAAGGAACGACAATAGGTCACAACTGGCAGTGGAGTCCACAATCTGGTCGATGCGCGGCAAGGGGAAAGGATCTTTTGGACAGGCTTTATTGATGTGTGTATAATCAATACACAGCCTCCATTTCCCATTCGCCTTGCGCACTACAACTGGATTGGCTAACCAGGTTGGGTGAAGCACCCCTCTGACCAAACCTGCCGCTTCTAACTTCCTGATTTCTTCGGCGATAAATTCTTGCCACTCCAAGGCCTACTTTCTCACCCTCTGCTTGACAGGCCGCGCGTGAGGACAGACAGCAAGGTGGTGCTCAATTACTTTCCTGGGAACACCGAGGATGTCAGATGGTCGCCATGCAAACACATCGACATTCGCCCGCAGGAAAGCAACGAGCGCGCTTTCCTATTTGTCATCTAGGGTGGAACTTATGGTGAAAGTTCCTCCCGTTCCGTCCTCCCTAACGGGCACCTTCTTGGTCTCTGGTGGAGCAGCCTTGGACTTCTTGTTCTTGCCAATGGAACTCTCTGGTGCGTCCTCAACGGAAGCGCAGCACTCCGAAAAGGTGCGCTTGTCGGAGTTTGCGCCAGAGATCTTGCCGGTCTTCTTCTCCTTCCCTCCGGGAGTTCCAGTGGCAAGAGCAGATGCCTTGATGGCAGGTGCTGCGGCTGCCTCCCGGTAGAGTTGGTCAGTGCAGATCAGTGCATCTTTCTTGTCGGAATGAACAGTGATGACGCCAATCGGTCCGGGCATCTTTAACACATTGTACGCATAGTGTGATGTCGCCATAAACTTGGCGAGCGCTGGGCGGCCAAGGATCCCATTATATGTCATGGGGATCTTGGCGACATCGAACACTACCTTCTCTGTCCTGAAATTGAGCTTGCTACCAAATGTCACCGGTAGCATAATCTTGCCCTTTGGCTGGGTCCTTCCTGGATTGATCCCTTGAAACGTGTCCGTTTCCTCAAGATCTTCATCAGGAATTTGCAGCTTCTTGAGCACGTCCGGCGAAATTAAGTTCAGCCCGGCCCCACCGTCAACTAGCATTTTTGTCACCCTGAGGTTGCGGATTGTTGGTGAGACCAACAAAGGCAAGCACCCGACCGCAGTTGTGCGATCAGGGTGATCCTCGGCGTAAAAAATGATAGGCGTGTGGGACCATTTCAAAGGTTTCTGTGCCTCAGGCAACGGCTCCGTTGCATTAACCTCACGCACCCACTGTTTAAGTCGGCGGTGAGAAGAATGCAACGAGGCGCCCCCGTTGATACACATGGCCTCTGTAGCTTTCTGAAACTCGTGCTCGCTAGATTCGTCGTCTTCATCATCATCATCGCCTCCCTCGTCTTTGCCGCAGCCTCGGGCGGGCCTCTCCTTCTGTTGCTTAGCCTTGCCGCGGCGGCCTCCTTGGCCACTACGCTTCTTACCGGATCCCTCAGCACCGTCCTGGGCCTTCTCCTTATATCGTCTTTCGTACTCAACTCTCTGCTTCTCGACAAGTTGCTCAACTTGCCGACAGTTTTGGAGATCGTGGCCCTTGGTGCGATGGATCTTGCAATACTGGTTGCCGGAGTCTTCCGGCTTGTCGGCAGCCACCAAGGCCTGACAGGAAGCGCACCCAGCAACTTCCTTGCTGGGGTCGTCAACCTTGGCTTTCTTGGCGGTGCCGGGGTTGCCGAATCCCTCGACAGCAAGCACGGCCTTGCCTTTGCGCTTCTTGTTCCGCCGCCGGCCTTTCTTCGACTGGGTGGCAACATCTTCATCTTCAGATTCGCCCCCTGCGCCAACATTCTCGCCGGGGAGTTTCCTCCCTTCTTCAGCTCGAGTGCATTTATCTGCCAAAGCATAGAGCTCGGTAATACTCCTGACCTTGTTCATCGCCAGCTCTTCGCGCATCTTGCAGTTACGCATGTTCTGATGAAACATGCTAACAACAGCGGCAGGATGAATGTCTGGAATATTGTACTGCACTCAGCTAAACCTCTGGATAAACTTGTGCAGGGGATCGCCCTCCTTTTGAGGAAGGAGATGCAAATCACTTTCTTGGTCAGGAGCTTGGTGGCCTCCAACAAAGGCGCCAACAAACTGATGGCACAGATCTGACCAGGAAGAAATAGAATTCTCCGGCAGATGCATCAACCACGACCTGACGTTGGGTTTGAGCACCAACGGGAAGTAGTTGGCAAGTATTTTATCGTCTCGGCCTCCGGCAGCCTGCACCGCAATGGTGTAGATGCTCAGGAACTCCGAGGGATGAGTCTTGCCGTCATATTTCTCCGAAACCTCTGGTGTGAATGTTCGGGAGTTGGGCCACTGGACCCGCCACAGCTCACGGGTAAACGCTGGGCAACCTACCTCATAAGGCAAGTCGCCTGCGTCCCCTGGCGCAGGCTTGTCGACAGTAGGCCCTGCATGTTTATCGGACTGATGACGCGCCTCCCGTCGGCGCTCGATGGTAGTTCGAGCGTCTTCTTTGCTCCATTCCCGAAGAACTTGACGCTGATCGCGACGCATCCGCGGATCGGACGACGCCGTGGAATCGTCATCACGGTCTTCAGTCCACCGGGGTGACGACCGCCGTTGTTCTCGTGGAGGGGAGTGCACCGTAGTAGCACCGCCTCCGGTCTTCTCACCACCGGCTCACGCCGAAACGATAGACCGCTGCTGTGAGGGCCCTGCTTGCTGTGGCCTATCCTTGTTGGCGAAGCCGACAAGGCTCTGGATAGTAGATCGCCACTCCTCCATCTTCTCTGGAGCAGGAGGAAAATTGAGGAGTAGCAGCGCACGTGCCAAAGCTTCTGCTGGCGTAGGCGGCGGCGACAGGTGCGAGGTGCGTGAGGTGCTCTGACTCCTAACAGTGTTAGAAGGAGCATCGTCACGACCACGCGACCGCGCGCCACCTCCACCGGCAGTTTGGTGTGCATGCTGGGCCTGCGCACCTTGGGATTGGTGCGCAGAAGTCCCTGCATGGGGACGTTCAGAACCACCGACGTCACGGCACTGCTCGCCGTGTGCGGCCTGGGAAGGTCGCGACGCCTGCGCCGGCGCGGGAGCTCTGGACGGCGTCCCCCGATCTCTGGAGTTCGTTGCGCCGCCTGTAGGCAGCACGGCTCCATCTCTGGATCTAGCGGCGTGCGGGTTGCCGTCGCCGCTGCGAACGACGCCGCTCGCCTGGCTTGGATCACCAGAACACCGTGGAGGCTCTAAACCCCCACCTCCTGCATCCACGCCGTCACCCGTCCGAGTAGGCACGGGCAAGACGGACATAGACGGAACAGCCGCTGCTGCACCCTTCTTCTTGGGCGGCATGGTAACAAAGATGGTGAAGAAACTGACGCGCTGATCACCAGATCAGGTTCACGCAACCTCGATCCCCCTACCTGGCGCGCCAAAGATGTCAGCGTACGACACCTATGGGATCCGAGGGACCCCTTTACGGTTCGGCAGGGAGAGAGGTACGCACAAAGAGCAGAACCGACGATCAACGCGAGGGGATTTTTACCCAGGTTCGGGCCGGTGATCAGCGTAAAACCCTACTCTTGCTTTAGTTTATTACCAGTGATTCGTCCCAGTTCTTGGAGTGCTTGCGATGAACAGTAAGTTCAAGCAGTAGCTACTCATGCAGAATGGGCTGAGAGTCGTCCCCCCTGTAGCAGTTGCCTTGGGCCTCCTTTTATATGATCAAAGGGGTCACCATAGTGGCAAACTGCTCATTTGCGAGGTGTAAAGTAGCTACATGGTTATCATACCTAACCACTGACGGTTTTGGACAAATGCATTTAATGCACCGTGAGGTGTCCGTTTAGGTGTCCCTATTTCTTGGGGATGGAAGAAAAAGGAGCCATCCCATCAGCACTGCTTAAGCTCGCCTCCACTAGTGCCTTGCCACGCATCCAGAAGTGGGGCCAGAATGCCAGGCCGGTCGTTGTACTGGAGCAGTGGCACAGTGGCGGAACCTTGTCGGGTGCGAATCTTGCCGGGCTTGGTGGGCTACCCCGGCAAGATCTTGCCGGGAGCCGAGCCCTTGGTCTTCAGTTCTTCTTATCTTCCGATCCTTGGCGTGGATGTCTCTTGATAACCTTGGATCAATCTTCAGCTGTTCCCCCGACAAGCCTTGCCGCAGGTATGGCTACAACCACCCGTGCACAAGTATGGGGTACTAAAGGCCCAATATTTAGTACACCGACACACATATCATGTGGTGAATAAAAATATAGCCTCAAGTAAATTTACCGATGGATTATTGAAGACGAAAGAGGGGATGCCATCCGGGGCATCCCCAAGCTTAGACGCTTGGTTGTCCTTGAATATTACCTTGGAGTGCCTTGGGCATCCCCAAGCTTAGGCTCTTGCCACTTCTTATTCCATAGTCCATCAAATCTCTACCCAAAACTTGGAAATTTCACAACACAAAACTCAACAGAAAACTCATGAGATCCGTTAGTATAAGAAAATAAATCACCACTTTTTGGTACTGTTGTGAACTCATTCTTTATTTATATTGGTGTAATATCTACTGTATTCCAACTTTTCCATGGTTCATACCCATAGATTCATCAAAATAAGCAAACAACACATAGAAAAAATAGAATCTGTCAAAAACAGAACAGTCTTCGAAGATCTGAATTGTTCTCATACTTTTGTAACTCCAATTTTTTTGAAAAATTAGTACAACAGAGGCAATTTGTATATAAATCTTGTGTAAAAATTCAGAGTTTTACACGCTCCAGTGAATTTAAACAATTCTTGTCGGTGTACTAAGTATTGGGCCACTAGTACCCCGTACTTGTGCACGGGCAGTTATAGTCATCCCCGCGGCAAGGCTTGCCGGGAACAGTTCGAGGTCGATTCAAGCCACCAAAGAAATCATCAAGTCAGAGATCTGAGGATCAACAGATAAGCAGAGCTGGAATCCGAAGGCCAGCTTCCCCAGCAAGATCCTTGCCGGGATGGCCTGTGGAGCCCGGCAAGGCTTGGCGTCCGGCAAGGCTTGGCGCCCGGCAAGGCTTGGCGCCCGGCAAGGCTTGGTGCCCGGCAGGCTTCGGCGCCCAGCAAGGTTCTGCCACTGTGCCACCGCTTCGGCACAGTAACAAGTCTGACATTCTGGGTCCTTCTCTGGATGCGTGGCAACGCGCCAGTGGAGGAGAGCTTAAGCGGTGCTGATGGGATGGCCCCTTTTTCCATCCCCAAGAAAGTGAGGACACCTAAATGGACACCTCACGGTGCATTAAAAGCGCTTGTCCTAATCCATCAGGGGTTATGTATGATACCCTGTAGCTACTTTACACCTCAATGTATGTACATTTTGCCACTGTGGTGACCCCTTTGTGATATAAAAGGAGGCCCAAGGCAACTGCTACAGAAGAGGAGAACTTCCGGCCCATTCTGCATGCGTAGCTGCTCTTTGAACGTACTGTTCATAGCAAGCGCTCCTGAAGGCTGGGCTCAAGAACATTAATAAGAACACAAAGCAGGAGTAGGGTTTTACGCTGATCAGCGGCCCGAACCTGGGTAAAAACTTCCCACGTCGATCGTTAGCTCTGCTCTTTGCGTATACCTCTCCCCCCGCCGAATCGTAAAGGGGTCTCTCGGGATCCCATAGGTGTCGTGCCCCGACATCTTTGGCGCGCCAGGTAGGGGGATTGAAGGTTGCGTGAACCTGATCTAGTGATCGGCACCTCAGTTTCTTCATCATCATGCCGCCCAAGAAGAAGAGCGCTGCGACGGCGCAACCGTCCGCGTCCGTTTTGCCTACACCTTCGCGTACGGGCGATGGCGTGGATACAGAAGGAAGAGGACTAGAACCTCCACGGCGTTCTGGTGATCCGAGCCAGGCGAGCGGCATCGTTCGCAGTGGCAGTGGTAACCTGCACGCCGCTGGATCTAGAGATGGCGCTGTGTTGCCTACGGGTGGCACAACGAACTCCAGAGATCGGAGGGCGCCTGCTGGAGCTCCCGCGCCGGCACAAGCCTCACGACCTACCCAGGTCGTGCATGATGAGCAGCGTCATGGCGCTGGTGGTTCAGGGCATCCCCACGAAAAGGTTTCTACGTATCGATCCCAAGATGCGCGGGACCAGCATGCACACCGAGCTGCCGGTGGAGGTGGCGCATGGTCGCGTGACCGTGGTGGTGCTCCTTCTAACATGGTTAGGAGTCAGAGCACCTCATGTACCTCGCACCTGTCGCCGCCGCCTACGCCAGCGGAAGCCTTGGCATGTGCGCAGCTGCTCCTCGATTTTCCTCCTGCCCCGGAGAAGATGGAGGAGTGGCGAGCTACTATCCAGAGCCTTATCGGCTTCGCCAACAAAGATGGACCGCAAGAGGCAGGGCCCTCGCAGCGGAGGCCTATCGAGCCAGCGCGAGCTGATGGGGAGAAAACCGGAGGTGGTGCAACCATGGTGCACTCCCCTCCGTGGCACCAGCGGCGGCCGACAACCCAGCAAGTCGACCGCCGTGAAGAAGTTTCCACGGCGTCATCCGATCCACGGATGCGCCGCGATCAGCGTCAAGTTCTTCAGGAACGAGGCAAGGAGGACGCTCGAACTACTATCGAGCAGCGACGGGAAGCGTCCTATCAGTCTGATAAGCGTGCGGGGCCGGCTGTCGATGAGCCTGCGCCAGGGGACGTAGGAGACTTGCCTTATGAGGTAGGGACTCCAGCGTTTACCCGTGAGCTGCGGCAAGTCCGGTGGCCCAATTCCCGAACTTTCAAGCCGGAGGTCCCGGAGAAATATGACGGTAAGACCCATCCCTCGGAGTTCCTGAGCATCTACACCATTGCGGTGCAGGCTGCCGGGGGCCGAGATGACAAGATACTTGCCAACTACTTCCCGTTGGTGCTCAAACCCAACGTCAGGTCGTGGTTGATGCATCTGCCGGAGAATTCTATTTCTTCTTGGTCAGATATGTGCCATCAGTTTGTTGGCGCCTTTGTTGGAGGCCACCAAGCTCCTGGCCAAGAGAGTGATTTGCATATCATCCCTCAAAAGGAGGGCGAGTCCCTGCGCAAGTTTATGCAGAGATTCAGCCGGGTGCAGTACAATATTCCTGACGTTCATCCTGCCGCTGTCATTAGAGCGTTCCACCAGAACGTGCGTAATCGCAGGATGCGGGAAGAGCTGGCAATGAACAAAGTCAGGAGTATTGCCGAGCTTTATGCTCTAGCCGATAAATGCGCTCGAGTTGAAGAGGGGAGGAGACTCCCTGGCGAAGCTGTTGGCGCGGCGGGCGAATCTGAAGAAGAAGATGCCGCGGCCCCAACAAGGAAAGGCCGGCGGCAGAACAGGAATCGCGGAGGCAAGGCCGTGCTTGCTGTCGAGGAATCCGACAACCCCAGCGCCGCCAAGAAGGCCAAGGTTGGTGACCCCGGCAAGGATCTTGCCGGGTGCCCTTCCTGTCAGGCCTTGGCGGCTGCCGACAAGTCGGAGAACTCCGGCAAGTAGTATTGCAAGATCCATCACACCAAGGGCCACGATCTCCAGAACTGCCGGCAAGTTGAGCAGCTTGCCGAGAAGCAGAGGGCCGAATATGAGAGGCGAGATAAGGAGAAGGCCCAAGATGGTGCTGATGGGTCCGGCAAGAAGCACGGTGGCCGAGGGGGTCACCGCGGCAAGGCCAAGCAGCAAAAGGATAGGCCCGCTCGGGGCCGAGACAAAGAAGAAGATGATGATGAGGAAGATGATGAATCCAGTGAGCAAGAATTCCAGAAGGCTTCAGAGGCCATGTGCATCGATGGGGGTGCCTCGCTGCATTCTTCCCACCGCCAACTCAAACAGTGGGTGTGGGAGGTCAATGCGGCAGAGCCATCCCCAGATGCATGTAGGCCCCTGAAGTGGTCCAACACGCCTATCATTTTCGACGCCAAGGATCACCCTGATCGCACAACTGCGGTCGGGTGCTTGCCATTGTTGGTCTCGCCAACGATTCGCAACCTCAAGGTGACGAAAATGTTAGTTGACGGCGGGGCCGGTCTAAACTTAATCTCACCGGACGTGCTCAAAAAGCTCCAAATTCCCGACGAGGACCTCGAAGAAACGGGTACGTTTCAAGGGGTCAATCCGGGAAGAACCCAGCCTAAGGGCAAGATTACGCTGCCGGTGACATTTGGCAGCGAGCTCAACTTCAGGACCGAGAAGGTGGTGTTTGATGTTGCCAAGATCCCCATGTCATACAATGGGATCCTTGGTCGGCCAGCGCTGGCTAAGTTCATGGAGGCATCACACTACGCGTACAACGTCTTGAAGATGCCTGGGCCGTTGGGCGTCATCACTATCCATTCCGATAAGAAGGATGCGCTCATCTGTGCCGATCAACTTTACCGGGAAGCAGTTGCAGCACCTGCCATCAAGGCACCTGCTCCTGCCGCTGGAACTCCTGGGGGGAAGAAGAAGACCGGCAAGAACCTTGGCGCGAACTCCGGCAAGCGCACCTCCTCGGAGTGCTGCGCTTCCGTCGAGGACGTACCAGAGAGTTCCACCGGCAAGAACAAGAAATCCAAGGCTGCTTCACCGGAGACCAAGAAGGTGCCCGTCAGAGAGGACGGAACGGGGGGAACTTTCACCATAAGTTCCACCCTAGATGACAAATAGGAAAGCGCGCTCGTTGCTTTCCTGCGGGCGAATGTCGACGTGTTTGCATGGCAACCGTCTGACATCCCCGGTGTTCCCAGGAAGGTAATTGAGCACCACCTTGCTGTCTGTCCTCATGCGCGGCCCGTCAAGCAAAGGGTCAGGAAGCAAGCCTTGGAGCGGCAAGAATTCATTGCCGAAGAAATCAGAAAGCTGGAGGCGGCAGGACTAGTCAAAGGAGTGCTTCATCCAACCTGGTTAGCCAATCCGGTTGTAGTGCGGAAAGCGAATGGGAAATGGAGGCTTTGTATCGATTATACAAATATCAATAAAGCTTGTCCAAAAGATCCCTTTCCCTTGCCGCGCATCAACCAGATTGTAGATTCCACCGCTGGTTGTGATCTCCTGTCCTTCCTTGATGCCTATTCAGGGTATCATCAGATTTTTATGGCAAAAGAAGATGAAGAGAAGACCGCGTTTATCACCCCATGTGGTACGTATTGTTTCATACGAATGCCTTTCGGGTTGAAAAGTGCTGGTTCAACATTTGCCAGAGCAATCCAAATTGGTTTTGAGCCTCAACTCCATAGAAATATGGAGGCATATATGGATGATATAGTGGTCAAAACCAAAGACAAAGCAACGCTCATTCAAGATTTAGAAGAAACATTTGCAAATTTGCGCAAGATCAACTTGAAGCTCAATCCTGAGAAGTGCGTGTTCGGTGTTCCTTCCGGCAAGCTCCTCGGATTCTTTGTATCTTACCGGGGAATCGAAGCGAACCCCGACAAGATCAAAGCTATTGAGCAGATTGAAGCGCCGAGACGCGTCAAAGATGTGCGTCGTCTTGCCGGCTGTGTTGCTGCTCTAAGCAGGTTTATTTCCAAATCTGCTGAGCGTGCCCTGCCCTTCTTCAAAATTTTGAAGAAGGCAGGTCCAATGAAATGGACTCCGGAGGCGAAGGCTGCGCTGCGGGATTTGAAGAAATACCTTTCCTCTCCGCCAACGCTAGTCACGCCTAAACCACAAGAGCCGTTGCTGCTATATCTGGCAGCAACAAATCAAGTGGTTAGTGCTGCGCTAGTGGCACAGAGAGAGGCTGATGAGGAAGCAACACCAGCGGCAGGGCCGCCAGATGACGCGGCAAGATCTTCCCCGGCAAGGGTTGATCTCGGCAAGACAGGATCTGCGCAAACAGAAGAACCAGTGCAGAAGAAGAAGGTGGTGCAGTGCCCAGTCTATTTTGTTAGCTCTCTTTTACAAGGAGCTAGATCAAGGTATTCTGGTGTGCAGAAGTTGCTTTTCGGCCTCCTTATGGCCTCGAGGAAGCTGCGCCATTATTTTCAAGCACATGAAATCACCGTCGTCACTCGCTTTCCGCTGCAACGGATTTTGCAAAATCCAGAAGCAACCGGCAGGATCGTGGAGTGGGCGTTAGAGTTGTCGAGCTTTGGCCTCAAGTTTGAAAGCACTTCGACGATTCAAAGCAGGGCCTTGGCAGAGTTCATTGCAGAATGGACCCCAACGCCAGACGAGGAAGCTCAGGAAACAACTCTTCCTGGCAAGGAAATCGATCAGCAATGGGTTATGTACTTTGATGGAGCTTTCTCGCTGCAAGGCGCCGGTGCTGGCGTGCTGCTTGTCGCACCCACCGGAGAGCACCTCAAGTACGTAGTCCAAATGCACTTTCCCCGGGAGAGTTCAACCAACAACACTACAGAATACGAGGGTTTGCTTGCCGGTCTCAGGATCGCGGCAGACCTTGGTATCAAAAAGCTCGTCATCAGAGGCGATTCACAACTTGTCGTCAGGCAAGTTAACAAGAGTTATCAAAGTCCATTGGTGCAAGCCTACGTGGATGAAGTGAGGAAAATGGAAGAGCGCTTTGACGGTCTGCAAATGGAGCACGTTCCTCGTGCCGAGAACAGTGTTGCTGACGACCTGTCAAAGCGTGCCGCCCTCAAGTTGCCTATGGAACCAGGAACTTTTGTGCTCCAATTGACTCAACCATCCGTGGCGCCATCAATGCGGCAAGAAAAAAGAAGAAAGTTGAACTCTGGCCAGTACTTCCCGGCAGAGCTCCCCGGAGCCGCCGGCAAGGAAGTTGCCGGGATCGACATGCCTGCCGGGGAACAACAGGCTCCGGCAGGGCCTCAGGCCCTTGCTGTCGAGACAAACGCTCCCCCGGCGGAGGAGATGCCTTTAGTCCTAGCTGTCGAGCCTCAGGCTCCAGCGTGGGCGCAGCACATTGTCCATTTCCTTCAGACAGGAGAACTCCCAGAGGAACAGGAAGAAGCAGAGAGAGTAGCCCGCCGGTCTGTTATGTACAAGTTCGTCGATGACGTCCTGTACAGAAAGAGACCAAACGGTGTGAAATTGAAGTGCATTCCTTGGGAGGATGGACTAGAGCTGTTGGCAGAGATACACGGAGGCATATGTGGCTCTCACATAGGGTCAAGAGCACTTGTCGGGAAAGCATTCCAGCAAGGTTTCTTTTGTTCCACCGCTCTCCAGGATGCAACTGCACTAGTCACCAAGTGTGAAGCGTGCCAGTTTCATTCGACGAAATCACATCAACCAGCTCAAGCTCTTCAGACAATCCCTCTCTCCTGGCCATTTTCGGTCTGGGGGCTCGACATATTGGGCCCTTTCCCCCGTGCTACCGGGGGCTTTGAGTACTTGTACGTTGCTATCGACAAGTTCACAAAGTGGCCGGAGGTGGAAGCAGTGAGGAAGGTGACAGCACAATCAGCCGTCAGGTTCTTCAAGGGAATTGTTTGCCATTTCGGTGTGCCCAACAGGATCATCACCGACAACGGCACGCAGTTCACAAGTCGCACCTTCATGCAGTACGTCCAAGACCTTGGCGGCAAGATTTGTTTTGCCTCTGTTGCTCACCCGAGAAGCAACGGCCAAGCGGAGAGGGCCAATGCTGAAGTGCTACGCGGTCTCAGGACCAGAACCTTTGACAGGCTGAAAAAGTGCGGAAGACGCTGGATTGATGAGTTACCGGCGGTTCTTTGGTCAATCAGAACGACACCAAATCGAGCCACCGGCCAGACGCCTTTCGCTCTGGTCTACGGAGCGGAAGCAGTTCTCCCCACGGAACTCGCATACGGATCTCCTCGAGTGCTCGCTTATGATGAGCTTGAGCAAGAGCAACTGCGGCAAGATGACACTGTGCTCCTTGAGGAGAATCGTCTTCAGGCTGCTGTGCGAGCTGCTCGCTACCAGCAAGCTTTGCGCCGCTATCATAGCCGCAAAGTTCATGCCCGAAGCCTTGAGGAAGGCGACCTTGTTCTTCGGCGGATTCAGTCCGCCAAGAATTCAAACAAGTTGACGCCAAAGTGGGAAGGCCCTTATCGGGTAGTACGAGTCACCAGGTCTGGCGCTGTCCGCCTGGAGACCGAAGATGGCATTCCAGTGAGCAATTCCTGGAATATCGAACATCTTCGCAAGTTCTACCCATAAGGCGCGGTTGCCGGGGGCCCCCGGCAACCACCCTTTTGTACAAGTCTTGCCGGCAAGGCATGTGATCCTTTGTACAAAGCCAGGCACAGACCCTGAGCGCAGATGAATAAATTTAAGTGTTGTACATTCCCTTATTGATTCCCATGTTCATATTTATATATGCATGCTTATCTAAGATGTTGTATGACACCTACCCCCGGTAACTTCTAACGAACCGCCAAGGTTTCGTGTCTTTATTTTCTCTTCTTTCTTTTTCTCAAAAGACAGAAGGATTCCTCGCGTGCACATTTTCCGGGGGGGGGGGGGGGAGGAGGGGGGAGGGAGATATGAATATCAGTTGGCGACGTTCGGAATCGACGCTTGCCGGAGGAAAGACAAAGACAGAAAGCTAAGTCCTAAAAACTCAGAGCAAGTTTTTCTTTTATTACAAAGTTATTTCCTTGGACGATTCCGACTCTTGTATGGAAAATCTGCACGCGAAGGAACCCTTGTTGCAATTGGTCGCGCCCTTATTTTGTTTCGAGCCCGCTCAACAATTTAAGTGGCTGCACTGAGAGCACCAAGGAGTCTTGCCGGCCGCTGCGCCTCCAGCAGGCTGCTGAAGTCCCGCACCCAGCGCTCGCGGCAGGTTGCGCGCCGGCAAGTTTTTCAGTAAGCGTAGGGTGAACTCCATACATGAAGGAATCAGACAAGGAAAATAGCAAGCATAAACCTAAACATAGGCGAATTATATTACATCCATGAGTTGCCGCAATTCTAACTTGAGACTTAATTGTCTTTTACATGGAATGACGACGGCCAGAAAAGGGGGAGCACTCAATCCCTGCGCTGGCCTTCGATCCTTTTGATGGAGTCCACCTTCTCAAGGATAGGCGCGATGCACTCTTCAAGCGCCTCAACATTTGCGTCCCTTGGCAGATGGCCGAGCGCGTTGGAGAGGTCGATGCCGGGATTGCTGTGCACCACCTTGATGAGCACCTTGCGGAGGACGGCCCGGCAGAGCCGGCGAGTCTCGTTGGCCAATTGGGTCGCCCGGCTAGACTGGAGCACCCTCAAGGCGTTGATGATGCTTTCAAAGAACATCGTCAACCTGGCACTTGGAGATATTCTTTCCTCGGAAGAATACTTGAAGTTCGACAGGCCCATGGTTGACAGTTCTGCCATAAGCTTCTCCGCGGTGGCGATGAGACGTCCAGTCCAGATCTCCACTCCCTTTTTGTAATCAGCTTGGGCTTCAGCGGCGCTCTTGAGCAGGTTCCTCTCTCCTTGGAGATCCTTGAGTAGAGCCTTCTCACGGGCCCTGCCGGCCTCGAGAGACTTCTGCAGCGTGGTCAGCTTCAGCTCCAGAACCGCAATGTTATCAGCCGCAGAGGAGAGCTGCTTGGTTTTGTCGGACAGGGCAACTTGCATCTCCGCCAAGGAGTGGAGGGTTTTTTCCCTGTCACCCTTGAGCGTCGAGAGCTCCTTGCCATGTTCTTTGAGATCTGTTTCCAGCCTCTTCACCTTGTCGCTTAGCTCGTTCTTGGCGGCCTCTGCAGCTTCGGCAGCATCGACGACCTCCTTGAGCTTGCCGGCGTGACTTGCAGTCAGAGCTTCGAGCGCCTCCTTATGTTTTTGCTCCAGCTCCTGGGTCCGCCGCGCGACAAGATTCTCGATATCTTCGTCTTTGCTGCGAAGCTTGGCGGCGAGCGCCTGCTCACGTGCGGTGAGATCTTCCTCATAAGCATCAAGAGCACCGCGGCGCCCCGTCAGGAGGGCATCTTCGGCAGCAATCCTTTGAGCAGCTTCATCATGCGCCTTCTCCATATCGGATTGCTTCAGGAGGATCTCAGTCCACTGTTGGCTCACTTGTTCCCGGCCGGCAACCAACTCTTGGAGGGCCTCAGCGTGCCAGATCTGCATTTGTGCGACGCGCCTTTGAAAATCTGCTTCGGCCGCCTCGACAACTGCCATTCTGGAGTCCGCCTTGTCTTTCCGGGCAAGGTGGAGAGCCTGGAGCTTGCGTAAGTTCTCGCCCATGGCCTGAAGGAGTTGATCCTCTTCAGATCTGCCGCTGCTAGCGCTGGGATCGTCAACAACTTCGAGCCCGGTAGCAGCGATGATTTCTTCGAAAACTTCTCCTTCGGCTGGTGCCTCAGTGCTTGCCGTCCCCGGCAAGTTGATGAACAGGTTCTCGCCAACCTTGAGGTATTTGCTGGATGAGGGGCCTTCGGATGTCGACGGCTGGTCTTCAGTGACCGCCTCGCCAGTGGCAGGGGCTCTGTGGCCGGTGCAGCGCCTGGCGCTCCTGCGGCAGGAATGCCGTCAGTGCGGTCATCAGCCTCCCTGTCGCCCCCTTCAGTAGGTTCCCTGGCGGGTTCCTCTTGTGCAATCTTGGCGGCCTCCCCGTCAAGAGCACCACCAGCCTCGACAGTGTCATCCTTGGTGGCCTCGCTGGCAGCGATCCTGTCTACTTCGGCAGCAGCATCCCTGGCGGTCTCCTCGATGACAACGTCGACGTCCATGTGCTCCATCACAGGGAACTCTGAAGGACGAAGGAGGAAAACAGAATAAGATCAAGATTGAAGTTTGAAGCGACTAAAGACAGAGAGATAAGGGAAAAAGTAACAAGCACTCAGAGGCAGCTGATTACCTGCGTTGGGCTGTTGGGAGGTGGCTTCGCCCCTCCCGGCAACTCCGATTGCCGGGGGTGGGTTGCCGGAGTCCGCGCCTGCCGGCTCCTCCTCAATTAGGGTAGGCTCGTCGGCAGGATCTCTTGCCGGGGACGTGCTTGTGGGCGGAGCGGTCGATGAAGGTGGCACAATGGGGATGTCTTCCGACAGCTCTCCTTGTTGCCGTTCTTCTCCTGCGAACCCAAGGATGTCAGCGGCAAGAATGGAAGCCTCGGCACCCGCCAGCGGAAAAAGAATAAGTGAACTTACGCTGGGGGCTGCGCTGGGGGCTGCATTGAGGACTGAGCTCCTGGCTGACGACGACGGTCTTTGGCACGCTCGTGGAGCCTGCCGGGGGCTCGTCGCCCGTGGAAGTCTTTGACCTCTTTGCCATCCTCTCCAGCAATGTTTCTGTGTCACTGCAGAGACAATACGAGCAACTTAGTAAGATCGATCCAAGATTGGAATATAAAGGTTGTGGCAAAGTACTCACTCTTCTTCCTCTCGCTCCGGACTAAAGCCGGAGATGTTGAAGTCGACCTCCGCTGCGATGTCTGAGTGGGGAGGCGAAGGAGGAGTCCTAGGCCGCTTGGCTGTGGCAGGCGCCGGGGCAGCTTTCGGTGCGGTAGTACGAGACCCCCCTGCCGCCCCAGCAGTGGCCGCTGGTGTGGGTCTCGCGCGCCGCGCAGGCTGTTGGCGAGCCCCTTGCCGCGGTCCAGTCTTGCCGGCCACTTTCTTGCCGGGAGCCTCGCCGCTCGAAGAAGGCTGGCTTGCCGGGATGCCAGATGCAGCCTTCCGAAGAACACGCTTCGTCTTCTTCGGAGCTGGGAGCTCTTCTTGCGTTTCCTCTTCGGCCGTGTCCTCGCCGGATGAGCTCTTAGCGGCTGCACTGCTCTGTTCCCTGGCAGCTTTGTCCTCCCCGGCAGGTTTTACCTCCACTACTACCTCTGCATCGCTGGCTTCCCGCTCTGTGAAGCCGACACTGCCAGCCTCCGCGGCATGATTTGCCTCCTCCACCCTAGTAGCAATGTAGGCTACTTCTTGATCGGTGGTGGCTCGGATGAAATCTGACTCTTGCCGGACAGGCCTCTCCGTCAAGTTGTCAAAAAACTTCTACGCTTCCTCCTCGGTTGGCTCGGCCCAGGTCGGGTCAAGACCGTGGGTGTTGAACATCGGCAGGAAGGCGATGATTGACCCCAAGGCAGAATTGTTGCACAAGGGGACAATCCTTGCCGGTAGCCGGTGCTTGTCTTCGCGCTGGAATAGTTTTTGACGGAGAGCGCCAAGCTGCATAGTGGTCAGATTGTTGTTCAGCCCGGGGTGCAATCTCATGACATCTGCCGCGTTCTTGTACTCCCAAGCTGGCCTTCCCCTGTTCTACAAAGGGGCGATGCGGCGGCGGAGAAAGTCGAAGCCAATCATCTCCATCGTCAGCCCGGGAGCCTTCAGGCGAAGGATCCTACTGGTCGCTCCAATCCTTGCCGCGGACCACCTTCTGTTCCCGGGGAAGACAAAATGGATGGGGATCTGCTTCCTGGATCCAGCACCATTCAGCCCGCCACTCGTCCCACTTTTCGCGGTAAACTCCTTCTGTGTATATTTCCTTATTCCAAGCTCTTGGAATCCAGGCGATAGAACCAGAGAGGGCCTCTCCTTTTTGGATGCGAGGGAAGAAGTAATGGCGAAAAAGAGCAGAATTGGGAATCACGCCGACAAAGTTTTCACAGAGATGGGCAAAGATGGACATGCAAAGTACCGCATTCGGCGTGAAATCGAGAAGACGAAAGCCGTATGTGTACATGATATCATTGAAGAAGTCGGAAAATGGGGGACAGAGCCCGCAATAGAAATATCCAGTGAAGAAGGGGTATCTGTCTGATCCACCTTTGGAACAAGCACCTGGAATTACGCGTGTGGCGGGATGAGCTTGCGTCTCTTTCGCCCACATGCATTGGTATCGCCCCTTCAGAGCTTCAGCATCGAGCAATGGGGGGAAGATGACAAGCCTCTTCCGCATCTTCACCAGTTCGCTCTCCGGAACATCGGCTTTCGCCTCCTTGCCCTTGCCTTTGCTGGCCTTGGGCGGCATGGCGGCTATGAGGGCGGAAGCCGGGGGAGGAGCGAGTGTGGAAGCGGTGGGCGGAAGAGGAAAAAGCTTCGCTCTGAGCTCGAGAGGAGGAAGGCGATGGCGATGGCCAGATTGAGAAGAAGAGGGGAGTAAATAGGCTTGTGCCTCTGCGGCTTCTCCTTTTTATGGGGAAGGAGCGGGGCCGCCTCTTTTATTCCCCAATGTGAATGCGCCTCTATAGGCGCAAGGCAGTTGCAGCCTTTCAGGCACGCTTCCCACGTCGCGCGCTCGGTGCGTGTAGTGGGGGGCACAGTAAAACGAGATATTTACGAGCAGTTAATCCCCTGCCACGCGTGCTCGTGCACTGTTTGGGCCTAGCCCAACAACGCCTCGCACTCGTGTATGGCCTAGGCCCGGGGGCTCCTGTCGGTGTACTAAGTATTGGGCCACTAGTACCCCGTACTTGTGCACGGGCAGTTGTAGTCATCCCCGCGGCAAGGCTTGCCGGGAACAGTTCGAGGTCGATTCAAGCCACCAAAGAAATCATCAAGTCAGAGATCTGAGGATCAACAGATAAGCAGAGCTGGAATCCGAAGGCCAGCTTCCCCGGCAAGATCCTTGCCGGGATGGCTTGTGGAGCCCGGCAAGGCTTGGCGCCCGGCAAGGCTTGGTGCCCGGCAAGGCTTGGTGCCCGGCAGGCTTCGGCGCCCAGCAAGGTTCTGCCACTGTGCCACCGCTTCGGCACAGTAACAAGTCTAACATTCTGGGTCCTTCTTTGGATGCATGGCAACGCGCCAGTGGAGGAGAGCTTAAGCGGTGCTGATGGGATGGCCCCTTTTTCCATCCCCAAGAAAGTGAGGACACCTAAACGGACACCTCACGGTGCATTAAATGCGCTTGTCCTAATCCGTCAGGGGTTAGGTATGATACCCTGTAGCTACTTTACACCTCAATGTATGTACATTTTGCCACTGTGGTGACCCCTTTGTGATATAAAAGGAGGCCCAAGGCAACTTCTACAGAAGAGGAGAACTTCCGGCCCATTCTGCATGCGTAGCTGCTCTTTGAACGTACTGTTCATAGCGAGCGCTCCTGAAGGCTGGGCTCAAGAACATTAATAAGAACACAAAGCAGGAGTAGGGTTTTACGCTGATCAGCGGCCCGAACCTGGGTAAAAACTTCCCGCGTCGATCGTTAGCTCTGCTCTTTGCGTATACATCTCCCCCCGCCGAATCGTAAAGGGGTCTCTCGGGATCCCATAGGTGTCGTGCCCCGACAATTCTGTTACTGGACGCAAAAGTTTCTGTTTTTCAGCAAGATCAAATCAACTATCACCGTAAGCCATCCCAAAGGTCTTACTTGGCTCAAACACTAATTAAAACACCAAAACACAATTACTACAGAGGTAATAATGTGTATTTTCATAGAAACAGAAAATAAAAAAAATTGGGTTGTCTCTGAGGGAGTCATGGATTAGGGGGTCCTCAGGTGACCGGCCTATTCCATATGGGCCGGACTGATGGGCCATGAAGACAAAGCAGAAGATTATCCCCAGTGTCCGGATAGGACTCCTATGTGCGTAGAACGGCAAGTTTGGTGTCCAGGTCTAATGTTTCCTTCCTCTGCAAGCCGACTCTGTACAACCCTAGGCCCCTCCGGTGTGTATATAAACCGGAGGGGTTAGTCCGTAGAGGCTATCAGAATAATCATAGGCTAGACAATTAGGGTTTAGCCATTATGATCTCGAGGTAGATCAACTCTTGTAACCCCTATACTCTTTGAATACAATCAAGCAGGACGTAGGGTTTTACCTCCTTTAAGAGGGCCCGAACCTGGGTAAACATCGTATCCCTACTGTCTTTTGTTACCATCGATCCCTAGACACACAGCTTGGGACCCCCTACCCGAGATCTGCCGGTTTTGACACCGACATTGGTGCTTTCATTGAGAGTTCCATTGTGTTGTCGACAAAAGAATCGATGGCTCGCCTCGTCATCGATGACGACGTTGTTTCCGGGGAGACCTTTCTCCCTGGCCAACTCTTTGTGTTTGGCGGCTTCGTGCTACGTGCCAACTCGACCGGTCACCTTGAGCAGGTCTACAGCTACGCCCCCGGTCACCAGATCAGGTTTGGAAGCTTGAACTACATCGCTGATATCCGAGGAGACCTGATCTTCGAGGGGTTCACGGCCTCGGCCGCTGCTCCCCACCCACACGAAGGAGGCCCTTCGGATCTACTATCAGATCCCGTCCAGGGGTCGACGCTCGTGCCCGCCTCGGCCTTAGATCCGGGGCGGACCACTTCGTCCGAAGACGGGAGGGTGAACCCCGCCGGACTCTCTCCCATCACGGAGCCTCTAGCCGGAGACCCAGATGCGACCACGCCATCGGCGGATCCAGAGTCAAACGGGATTCTTCTCGATATCGGGAAGCCGGACTCACCTTTGGATACGAACTCCGAACTCTCGAGGTCTGCGTCCTTCGGGCCCGGTCAAGCGGTTATCGCCAAGCCTAGTTCTGCAGATCCTCAGACGCCTACCCAGCTCTCGCTTTTAAACGAAGCGCTGGACTTAATACAGTCTCTTGCCATCACGGAAGTGTCACCTCCGAACTACGCCCAGCTTGAACTGGGGGCTGAGAGTAGGGAATTCTACATCCCACCCACCACCCACTTAATAGCCACTATCGAGGACCTAACCGACATGCTAGACTACGCCTCCAAAGACATCGATGGCATGGACGATGATGTCGAAGCCGAACCAGGTCAAAACCCGCCCATCACTGGGAGTTGGACGACCACTTCTACTTATGATGTATACATGGTGGACATGCCTGAGAAGAAGGACGACGATGGCACTCAAGATCCAGATGAGGATAAGCCCATCGATGAACCACCAAAACGCCGGCGTCAGCGGCACCGCTCACGATCGCGTCGGGGAAGGGAAAGCAATACCGGCACCGAAGATAATGACACTTCAGACAATGCCGGAGACCCCGACCCCCCCGTTGAGCCTGCATTCGAGTAGGATGAGAGGGAAGAGGGCCAATTCAACCCCGACGAACTTGCCGATCACGAGGATTCGGAAGATAGTAACTACTTACCTATCTCCGAAGAGGATGTTAGCCTCGGCGACAAAGATTTCATCATCCCAGAGGAACCCCTCGAACAAGAATGCTTCAAGCGACGGCTCATCGCCCCTGCACGGAGCCTAAAAAAGAAACAACAGCAGATTAAAGCCGAACAGGATACGCTCAACGACCGATGGACTAAGGTCCTAGCCGCCGAAGAAGGATATGGCTTTGAGTGCCAAAGAAAGAGTTATCCCAAATGTAGGCTACTGCCACAATTCGACGACGAGGCCTTCGAGCCAATACCATCAAAATACAATCAGGCTGATCAACCGGACCGACCACCACGTGGACGGGACAAAATGGCTAATTATGCTGAACACCAGCCCGCGCCCCCTCGTCATAGAGGCAAGGAAGCAGCGGCTCCGGGCTACACGTACGACCTATGTTAGGACCTGACCAATAGAGCCGGCCAGACCAGATCAATCTATGGATCAAGGGGACGTGCCCCCACACGGGATGACGGCCATCAAGCCCGGCACGACAAACCTAACCAAGTCCGGGGTCAGCACCGAACACAGATGTCATCCGAACTCCGTCGCGATGTCGCCCGGTACAGAGGTGCCGCACATCCCATGTGCTTTACCGATGAGGTAATGCAGCACCAATTTCCGGAGGGGTTCAAACCCGTGAACATCGAACAATACGATGGAACGATGGATCCCGCTGTGTGGATTGAAGATTTTCTTCTCCACATTCACATGGCTCACGGAGATTATCTCCACGCCATTAAATACCTCCCTCTAAAGCTGAAAGGACCAGCACAACACTGGTTGAACAGCCTCCCAGAGAACTCCATTGGAAGTTGGGAAGACTTAGAGGATGCTTTTCAGGACAACTTCCAGGGCACTTATGTCCGGCCACCGGATGCTGATGACCTGAGTCACATAATCCAACAACCTGGAGAGTCAGCTCGCAAACTTTGGAATCGGTTCTTAATCAAAAAGAACCAAATTGTGGACTGTCCGGACGCCGAAGCCTTAGCGGCATTTAAGCACAACCTCCGTGACGAATGGCTCGCCCGACACCTCAGTCAGGAAAAGCCGAAGACTATGGCAGCTCTTACTGCACTTATGACCCGCTTCTGTGCGGGCGAAGATAGCTGATTGGCTCGTAGAAGCAACAGTTCCAGCGACCCCGACACTTCTGAGGCCAGGGATGGCAATGGCAGGCCACGACGCAGCAAAAACAAGCGTCGGAACAATAACGAAGAAACAAAGGATACGACAGTAAACGCTGGATTCAGCGGCTCCAAACCCGGTCAGTGGAAGAAGCCGTTCAAAGGTAATAGGGACGGTCCATCCAGCTTGGACAAAATACTGAAGAGACCTTGCCAGATTCATGGCACCCCTGACAAGCCTGCCAACCACACCAACAGAAACTGCTGGGTTTTTAAACAGGCCGGTAAATTAAATACCGAACATAAGGGGAAAGGACCTCCAAGCGAGGACGATGATGAGCCTCGCCCGCCGAACACTGGGGGACAGAAACAGTTTCCCCCCGAGGTGAAAACGGGGAACATGATCTATGTCACCCACATCCCCAAGAGGGAGCGCAAACGCGCATTAAGGGACGTCTACGCCGTAGAGCCTGTCGCCCCAAAATTCAACCCATAGTCGGCTTGTCCGATCACCTTTGATCACAGGGACCACCCAACCAGTATCTGTCACGGAGGTTCGGCGGCCCTGGTACTCGATCCTATCATCTACAGATACCATCTTACTAGAGTCCTTATGGACGGCGGCAGCAGCCTCAACTTGATCTATAAGGATACTGCCCGTAAGATGGGTATCGACCCGTCAAGAATCAAGCCTAGCAACACTACCTTTAAAGGAGTGATACCCGGCATGGAGGCCCGCTGCACGGGCTCCTTAACACTGGAAGTAGTATTCGACTCTCCAGACAACTTCCGATGCGAAGAATTGATCTTCGACATCGTCCCTTTTCGCAGTGGTTATCATGCACTGCTCGGATGAACTGCTTTCGCCCGCTTCAATGCAGTCCTGCACTATGCTTATCTGAAGCTCAAAATGCCTGGACCTTGTGGCGTCATTACAGTAAATGGGAATACAGAGCGCTCCCTCCGTACTGAGGAGCATACCGCGGCCCTAGTAGCCAAAGTACAGGGCGGACTCATCAAGCCGAACAGCTCATCGGTCATCAAGACCCATGACACCGCTAAATGAGTCCGACCCGCATTACAATGCGGTAGCTCGGGGGAACCGGAGCTTGAATAGCAGTTTAGCCTCCACCGATCGCCCCATAAGGTTGCGGCATGCGTACCGCACGTACATAACTACGCACTTAAAATACCTTGGGCAACGCCGGGGGCACACTGAGGAAACAGTCCATAGTACGGCTTGACCCTATTTGGACCTCAATTTTTTTTCCACTGCAGGTTAGTTAAGAAACCTACCTGATCTTCGGCCGGACGGGGGCTCCTTTCCAGGTCCCTCTTTCTAGCTGACGACCATCGTACTCCTCCTCTACAAGGATGTCTCACCAAGGAGAAACAGCGCAGACGTGCAGCAGGGTAACATGGGGATCTTCAAACCACTACTTTCAGGCCCTGTGTAAAACTTTCCCTTGTGTAAACTTTTGGCATGTAAAATGGCCTCAATATTCATGGCATTATCTATTAATCGGGGCATAAAGGGAGTAGTCAATCACCACTTTGTTTGGCAATCACTTTATTTTATTTTATTATCTGTATTCCCTCCCTACTTCAGACTGCCACACGTGCTTTAGTCCGGCCTTAACGCCGGGGGCTGTATTCGACCGTGCACATTTCAAGTCCGAACACCTATAGGGAACTCTTCGGCGTCCCGGATATTGCATTATATGCATCGGCTCCGAATCATGTCTTTGGTCTATAGTTGGGTTGCCCGGCTCCTGTGCTTACCGCCTTATGTTCCGCTCGTTCGGCTAAGGTAGTAAAGGGAGAACTACTGCGATTGTATTTCTGGTTCGTCCGGTCAAGTACCTTAGTAGAGAAAGCCGAAAACTGACTGTCATGATAGGCGAGAGCTGGTCGGTGATTCGGTGACTTAGTATTATACTACAAATCATTAGAGATTCACCCCATGTTATACGAGGGGCTGGTCTTCGTCCAGCCGCGTGGAAAAGCACCGTAGTCCGGATAGCCGCACACGCACAAGGAGCTAGTACTTAGCTCCATAGTCAAACTCCTATGGCTAAGTGAAAGTAATAAAGCCGCATAGTCTGATTGCCTGGTTCACCTCGCGGACACCTCCTCTACGGACCAAGACGTTGGATAAAGTGTGGTCACGTGTTACGCCGTACACCCCTATAGCATCTACATGGGGGCTGAAGCCGACGACTGGCAACTTTCAAAAATAGAACAATAAATGGCCGCACAGGAGGAAAAATCTCTTGAAACAAAAGGCGCAAACATAGATATATAACAGCATGGGTTCACAACATAGTTTTTACAACCCGAACATATTCAATCAAATATTACGTCCTTATAACATTGACCCTCTATCACTCGGGCTCCTTCCAGGACGTCATCGAAGTACCTCTCAGGCTTCCGATGATCTTTGCCTTCGGGCGGACCTGCGGTTGCCACTTCGGTGGCCTTCATCTTCGCCCATTGCATTTTGACGCGGGCGAAGGCCATCCGGGCACCCTCTATGCAGGCTGAGCGCTTTACAGCATCAATCCGCGGCTGCACATCGACAAGCCGCTTCACCAAACCGAAGTAGCTGCTAGGAATCGACTCGGCCGTCCAGAGTTGGACTATTAGGTCCTTCATGGCCAAGCCGGCCACCCTATGCAGCTCCGTCAGCTGCTTCAGCTGGTCGTTCAGAGGCGTCAGGTGTTCAGGCGCGAGAAATTGCGATCAGAACAGCTTCTCGATTGAGTTCCCCTCCTGGGCTCGGAAGAACTGTGCGGCATCGGCGGCACTCTTCGGAAGATCCATAAACACGCCTGGAGAACTCTACACTTGGGTGAGCAAAGCATACCTCTGACCTCCAAAGATACTCTGCAAAAGAAAGGCCTTACCAGCCGCTATCTGCCTCGCCTGATGGATCTCTTCGTGAGTGCTCCGGGACTTGATCCGTGCCTCTTTGGCATCATGGAGAGCCTTGGTAAGCTCGGACGACTGGTCCGAAGTCTTCTGCTCCAAGGTTTCGCATTTGCTGATGGCATCCTTCAGCTCCTGCTCGACTTCGGCCACCCGAGCTTCGTGTTGGCGGCGGGCAGCGTGCTCGGCCTCCAGTTTTGCAGCCGCCTTGTCAGGGGCTGCCTTATTCGCCTCCGCCTCTTTCTTGGCCTGGGCGAGGGCACCTTTGAGGGTCTCGACCTCGGCTGCGCCAACTGTGCTCATAATCAAAGCATTCTATGAGTTAACCTCTAAATATGCATATCACTTCTAACATGAAAATTAATTTCTTTTTAGCATCGTACGCATACCTTGCATTTCGTCGAACCGCTTGTTGATGCGGTCGAGTTCCTCATTTGCCACCTGAAGCTTCCGATTGAGTTCAGAAACTTCTACGGCTTGGGCGGTTGCCACCAACATGGATGCTTGTTACAATAGCAGCACAGTACGTTACTTTACCGAATACTATGTGGATCCTCTGTCCGATTTCTTCTATACCGGACAGAGTCTCAGGGGCTACTGTCTGTACACAGGTTTATTCTTCTACGTGAAAAGTTTTTTAGAACATTACGTCGCATACCTCAAAGCCTGCCAGTAGGCTGCAGAAGGCTTCGTTCAGTCCGTTTTTAGCAGACTGAACCTTCTCCATCACCACACCCATCAGGGTGCAGTGCTCCGCCACGACGGAAGCACCCTGCAGTGCTTCCTCCAGAGCGTTGGGCGCCTCCGGATTAGCGGAGGCCACCGATGGAGCTGGTGCTCCTCCCCCCTCTTTCGAAGGGGATTGTTTAGCCGATCCCGGAGCCATGTTGGCCTCCGGAATGGTGTTCGGCTGGAGCCCGGATTGCTGGGGCTCCCCACCGTCGGTTGTCATAGGGGTCGCCTCCCCTAGGTCTTCGGCGACCGAGGTATTGACCTCGGGCGCCCTCTTAACAGCTTCGCTCGCCCCCTCTTGGCCAGGGGATGTCCTTAGGGACGACACTTCGGTGTCCTCCATGGCGATAGGCGAGAGGGCTCGCGGTGGCGTATCGCTCTCTGCCATTTCGGGCGGCAGAGAATTCCCCTCCGATAGTGGAGTATGCGGGAGCACGCAGGGAGGGCTGAAAGGCAAATAACAAAATAACTTATATAATGGAAGCAAGTAGACCAAAGACAATAGTGAGTCTCCGAATACTTACGATTCAGCCAGGGGCTTCACCCTGGGAGGTCTCTTGGGGACTTTGGACTCTGAGTCCGAGCTGTCCAGGAGGGTCAGTTTCCCCCTCTTGGGCGCCTCCCCCTCCAGGTCTTCAGAGGCCGCCCTCTTCTTCTTCCTCCCCTTACGGGGGGAGTCGCTTTCCACCTCCTCCTCCTCTTCTTCCTCGTCTTCCTCATGGGAAGAGAGGGTTTCGATCTCTCCGAATACTGTTTCCGAAGGACCTTCGTGGCGGGGGCCACCCTTGGCCTCCTTGCCTTTCTTCTTCTTGGTCTTCTTCTCCGGCGCCTGATAGGGCGCCGGGACCAGCATCTCCGTTAGCTGGAGTGTGGCCGGGTTCTCAGGCAGCGGTGCCAGACAGTTGATCCGCTCCGCCTTTGCCGTCCAGACCTGTGAGGAAAGCAGGTAGTATAATTTCTATTATATTTGAAATATTGACAGGATAGATCTTCGGAAAGATTATGCTCACCGCCGTGGCCGGGTTCTCGATGTCGAGTTCGATGTCCTCGGTCTTCTTTGGTGACTTTTTCTGAGCCTTGAAGAGCTGCTTCCATATATCTTCGAGCATGGTGCCGAAGAAGCGCTTCAGGGTCTGTGGCTCCTCCGAATTGAACTCCCACATGGGGGAGGCCCGGAGCTGGCAGGGAAGGGTGCGGCAGAAGTGCATCACTTGAATCATGTTTGTAAGACTGGTGTTCTCACCCAACATGTCGGAGATGCGCTTCTGGAGCATCTTCACCTCTGATTTGGACCCCCAATCAAGGCCCTTGGCGGTCCATGAGGTGAGTCGCTCGAGGGGTCCGGATCTGAAATCAGGCGTGGCCGCCCATTTGGCGTCGCGGGGTTCGGTGATATAGAACCACTCCTGCTACCATACCTTGACTGTATCTACAAATGCCCCTTTGGGCCAGACGGCGTTGGGTAGCTTGCTTACCATAGCCCCGCCGCAGTCTGCATGCTGTCCGTCGACCACCTTCGGCTTCAGATTGAAGACCTTGAGCCACAGGCCGAAGTGTGGGGGGATGCGGAGAAGAGCCTCACACACGACTATAAAAGCCGATATGTGGAGGAAGGAATTTGGGGCTAGATCGTGGAAATCTAGCCCGTAGTAAAACATGAGACCCCGGACGAAGGGGTGGAGGGGAAATCCTAGCCCCCGAAGGAAGTGGGGGATGAACACAACCCTTTCACCAGGCCCTGGGGTAGGAATGACCTGGTCTTTGTCTAGAATCCTATGCGCAATGTCCGCGGACAGATAGCCCGCGCTCTGAAGATCCTTGACGTCCTTTTCGGTGACGGTGGAGGCCTCCCACTTGCCCTTGGAGCCGGACCTGGCCATTGCTGGGAAGGGTGGCAGCGGTGGAGGAGATCGGAGTTGTGGGTGCTGGAGCTTGGAGATTGGGAAGCAGAAGCTAGAGGAAGGCGTGAGGAAAAAGGAGGGGTCTTTACCCTTTTATGGACGGTGAAAATACCAAGCGTCCCCCTCTAAAGCCATAAAACTCGCCTGCTCCCAACGAGATCATGCGTAAGGTGCGGTTGGATTACCCAAACCATATTGATGAGCATCCTGTAATGGGCAGGCATGATCTCTATTTTGACAAGATGTGCCAATGGAGGCTAAGCCTCAAAACGCGAAACGGGAGGCGTGAAAACGGTTCAAAGCATTAAAGAGTCAAGTGTGACGCTTCGCCGAAAAAGTTGTCAGTAAAAGACACTGTTCCTATTTTGACGTCCTGCCTTTGTGGTTAAGGGTTGTATTGATTGTGCAGAGCCGGACACAGTTCCTTTATGCAGAAAGCTAACTTAAAGTATTCAGGAGAAGGAACCCGCCCTGCAATGCCGAAGACAATTCGCGTGCCGAACACATCATCATCGAAGACTGGTTCAGGGGCTACTGAGGGAGTCCTGGATTAGGGGGTCCTCGGGTGACCGGCCTATTCGATATGGGCCGGACTGATGGGCCGTGAAGACAAAGCAGAAGATTATCCCCCGTGTCCAGATAGGACTCCTATGTGCATAGAACGGCAAGTTTGGTGTCCGGGTGTAATGTTTCCTTCCTCTGCAAGCCGACTATGTACAACCCTAGGCCCCTCCGGTGTGTATATAAACCGGAGGGGTTAGTTCGTAGAGGCTATCAGAATAATCATAGGCTAGACAGTTAGGGTTTAGCCATTACGATCTCGAGGTAGATCAACTCTTGTAACCCCTATACTCTTTGAATACAATCAAGCAGGACGTAGGGTTTTACCTCCTTTAAGAGGGCCCGAACCTGGGTAAACATCGTGTCCCTACTGTCTTTTGTTACCATCGATCCCTAGACACACAGCTTGGGACCCCCTACCCGAGATCTGCCGGTTTTGACATCGACAGTCTCCCAACAAGCGCTTTTCTTTAAAGCCTTTTAGCTAGGCATTGAGATTTCAATGATGCTCACATGAAAGATAATAATTGAAACATGAAGAGAGCATCATATAGCATGTGAAAAACAACTTTAAGTCTAACATACTTTCTATGCATAGGCATATTATAGGGAAAAGACTTATCAAGACAAGCAAAAACTAGCATATGCAAGGAAAAAGAAAGAAACAATAGCAATTTCAACATAACGAGAGGTAATTTAGTAACATAAAAATTTCCACAACCATATTTTCCTCTCTCATAATAATTACATGTAGGATCATAATCAAATTAAACAAAATAGCTATCACATAACCTATTCTCTACGTGATCCTCATGCATGGAAAGTTGACACTCTTCCAAAATAGTGGGATTAACATAGAATAAAGTCATTACTTCTCCAAGCCCACTTTTATCAAAAATTTCATTTGATTGATCATATTCCAAAGTAGTGGGATCATTATTACCTAGAGTTGACACTCTTCCAAACCCACTTTCGATATTATCACAAACATATTCATCATGAGGCTTAAATAAATTTTCAAGATCATAAGAAGAATCACCCCAATCATGATCATTGCAATAAGTAGTGGACATAGCAAAACTATCATCCCCAAGCTTAGGGTTTTGCATATTATTAGCACAATTGACATTAACATCATGGCAATCATGCTTTTCATTCAAGGAGCTATCGTGAATCACTTCATAAATTTCTTCTTTTGACATTTCATCACAATTTTCAGATTCATGAATTTCAAGCAAAACTTCATAGAGATAATCTAGTGCACTCAACTCACTAGCAATTGGTTCTTCCAATTGGATCTTTTAAAAAGATTAGCAAGTGGATGAGGATCCATAAACTTTTTGCTTTCTGATTTTCAATAAATACACAATTATTCCAAACGAATAAGCAAACAAACCAAGTAAGACATAAAGGCAAATGGAAAGAAGACAAATAAAAAGGCGAACGAAAGAAGGGTGAATAAAAAGGCAAATCTTTTTGTGTTTTTCTGAAATCATTTTAGAAGTGGGGGAGAGGAAAACGAGAGGCAAATGGCAAATAATGTAATGCAAGAGATGAGAGTTTATGGTGGGTACTTGGTAGGCTTGATGTAGAACCTCCCCGGCAACGGCGCCAGAAATTCTACCTGCTACTTCTTGAGCTTGCGTTGGTTTTTCCCTTGAAGAGGAAAGGGTGATGCAGCAAAGTAGAGATAAGTATTTCCCTCAGTTTGAGAACCAAGGTATCAATCGAGTAGGAGGTACAAGCAAGTCTCCAATCTGTGCACCTGCACAAACAATCAAACACTTGCACCCAACGCGATAAAGGGGTTGTCATTCCCTTCACGGTCACTTGCAAGGATGAGATCTAATAGAGATAGATATAAAAGATTACTAAAATGTAAAACAAAATAAAAATAAATAAATTGCAGCAAGGTATTTTTGGGTTTTTTGGTTTATAGATCTAAAAATATATGATGGAAAATAGACCCGGGGGCCATAGGTTTCACTAGAGGCTTCTCTCTTGAAAGAAAATAGTACGGTGGGTGAACAAATTACTGTCGAGCAATTGATAGAAAAGCATAAAGTTATGACGATATCCAAGGCAATGATTATGAATATAGGCATCACGTCCGTGTCAAGTAGACCGACTCCTGCCTGCATATACTACTATTACTCCACACATCGACCGCTATCCAGCATGCATCTAGAGTATTAAGTTCAAAAGAACGGAGTAACGCCTTAAGTAAGATGACATGATGTAGAGGGATAAACTCAAGCAATATGATGAAAACCCCATCTTTTTACCCTTGATGGCAACAATACAATACGTGCCTCGCTACCCCTACTTTGTCACTGGGTGAGGACACCGCAAGATTGAACCCAAAACTAAACACCTCTCCCATTGCAAGAAGAACCAATCTAGTTGGCCAAACCAAACTGATAATTCGAAGAGAAATACAAAGATATCAAATCATGCATATAAGAATCCAGAGAAGATTCAAATAATATTCATAGATAAACTGATCATAAATCCATAATTCATCAGATCTCGACAAACACACTACAAAAGAATATTACATCGGATAGATCTCCAAGAACATCGAGGAGAACATTGTATTGAAGATCTAAGAGAGAGAAGAAGCCATGTAGCTACTAGCTATGGACCTGTAGGTCTGTGGTAAACTACTCACGCTTCATTGGAAGGGCAATAGAGTTGATGTAGAAGCCCTCCGTGATTGAATCCTCCTCCGGCAGGGTGCCAGAAAAGGCCCCAAGATGGGATCTCACGGGTACAGAAGGTTGCGGCGGCGGAAAAGTATTTTGGTGGACGCTTCTGGTCGTTTGGGAATATTTCTGAATTTATAGGCCAAGAATTAGGGTTGGAGGAGCTCCGAGGGGCCCACAAGCCCTTAGGGCGCCCCCCTAGGGCGCGCCCCTGAGGCTTGTGGCCTCCTCGGGACTCCTCTGACTTCTTCTCCAAGTCCTACGTGTGTCTTCTGGTCCAAGAAAAATCATCGCGAAAGTTTTATTCCATTTGGACTCCGTTTGGTATTCCTTTTCTGTAAAACTCAAAAACAAGGAAAAAACATAAACTGGCACTGGGCTCTAGGTTAATAAGTTAGTCCTAAACATAATATAAAATAGCACATTAATGCATATAAAACATCCAAAATAGATAATATAATAGCATGGAACAGTCAAAAATTATAGATACGTTGGAGACGTATCAGTGCTCATCCGGCTCTGGAGGTATAATTAATTAACCTAGTCTATGATCTCCATCGCCCGTTCCCCTGTCCGACTGAGATCAAATAACTGAAGCTTCTTCTCAAGCTCCACCTCGCTGCTCTCCAGCTCCACCTCAGGAGCCCAGGGAAGTGAAGTTGTCCGGCTCCACGTCGCCGCCAAGCAGCTAATCGACTGTCGATGTTCAACCCACTAAGCTTGGCTACAACTGAAGTGGTGCAGCTTTGGCCTTCCTGGGACCATCATGCCACACATAACTGCATCGTGGCGATGCGCGTGGTGCAGCCACGTGCATATGGGGCCAACATGATCATGCGCCGGCCCCAACTGCTGGCAAAGCGCGTGCAGAGGGACGTGAGAGCAGAGCGCGTGGAGGGACGCGACTCGAGCGCGCCTCGGTGCCTAAACAGCGAGCATAGCGCGCAAAAGGATGCAACCCGAGCATGCCTTGGCGCCTAAATGGCGAGCACAACGCGTGGAGGGACGCGAGCAGAGCACGTCGCGACCGCCTCAACGGCGAGCAAGCACATGCATAATTATTGCATATAGTAGTTGAACATAGCAGGGAATAGCCGTCCAGAAGCCGGGGGATGCATATACCAGCTAGTACCAACACAGATGCCCAGTGCGGAAATTAATGGCGTTATACATGTGTCCTATAATCCACGCCAATGCTTCCCGCCTCTTCCCTCATCGGTTTCCCGCCACCAGCTAGTAGCTAGCTCTATATGACACAGGCGGCAATGCACCGTAGCGACACTGTGCGCAGATCTAGTCCACACCCATCTATCATTAGTTATTCCAAGCATGCCAGGCAACCAAAGCTTCGAACCCCTTCATGGATTACATCTTCGGCAAGGAGAACGAGCCGGAACAGGTCGGAGAACAAGAGCTTCGTCGGCTGGTACAGGCGCCATGGCCCATCGGCAGCAATATCGTCGTGTCGTTCCTTGGGCGCACAATGGACATATTGCAGAGGAAGTGTGATGAGCAGTTTGCCATCCACTGTGCAAAAGATCCGGAGCTGCTAGGTGGCATGATCGATGACCCACCCGAAGAGCCTGATACGTCTCCGTCGTATCTACTTTTCTAAACACTTTTGCTCTTGTTTTGGACTCTAATTTGCATGATTTGAATGAAACTAACCCGGACTAATGCTGTTTTCAGCAGAACTACCATGGTGTTGTTTTTGTGCAGAAATAAAAATACTCAAAATTGGACGAAACTTTTTGGAGAATTTTTATGGAATAAATAAAAATACTGGCGCCAAGACCCACTAGAGGGGAGCCACCCTATGCCCACAAGGCACCAGGGCGCGCCCACCCCCCAGGCGCGCCCTGGTGGCTTGTGGGGCCCACGAGGCTCCGCTGACCCTAATCTCAGCACTATAAATTCCTATTTCCCGAGAAAAAAATAAGAGAGGAAGTTTCATCGTGTTTTACGATACGGAGCCGCCGCCGCCACCTCCTGTTCTTCATCGGGAGGCCAGTTCCGGGGTCCGTTCGGGGCTCCGGAGAGGGGGATCTTCTGTCTTCGTCATCATCAACCATCCTCCATCACCAATTTCATGATGCGCACCACTGGGAGTGAGTAATTTCTTCGTAGGCTTGCTGGACGGTGATGGGTTGGATGAGATTTATCATGTAATCGAGTTAGTTTTGTTAGGGCTTGATCCCTAGTATCCACTATGTTCTGGGATTGATGTTGCTATGACTTTGCTATGCTTAATGCTTGTCACCAGGGCCCAAGTGCCATGATTTCAGATCTGAACCCTTTATGTTTTCATGAATATATTTCTGTTCTTGATCCTATCTTGCAAATTATATGCACCTGCTACGTGTTATGATCCGCATACCCCAAGGTGACAATAATTGGGATTCTTTCCGGTGATTACCGTAGTTTGAGGAGTTCATGTATTCATTATGTGTTAATGCTTTGTTCCTGTTCTCTATTAAAAGGAGGCCTTAATATCCCTTAGTTTCCTTATGGACCCCGCTGCCACCGGAGGGTTGGACAAAAGATGTCATGCAAGTTCTTTTCCATAAGCACGTATGATTATATACGGAATACATGCCTACATTACGTTGATGAATTGGAGCTAGTTCTGTGTCGCCCTAGGTTATGACTGTTACATGATGAATATTATCCAACGAAATCACCGATCCAATGCCTACGAGCTTTCCACATACTGTCCCTTGCTAAGTTACTACTATTGCTACTACTCTTACAATTACTACAAAACTACTGTTACTACTATTACCGTTACCATTGCTGTTACTATCGCTGCTATCACTATCAAATCCATACTACTGTGCTACTGATCACTCTGCTGTAGATATTTAGTCTCCAGGTGTGGTTGAATTGACAACTCAACTGCTAATACTTGCAAATATTCTTTGGCTCCCCTTGTGTCGAATCAATAAATTTGGGTTGAATACTCTACGCTCGAAAACTGTTGCGATCCCCTATACTTGTGGGTTATCAAGACCTTTTTCTGGCGCCGTTGCCGGGGAAGCATAGCTATATTTGTTGAGTCACTTGGGATTTATATCTGTTGATCACTATGAAGAATCTTAAGGATGATAGAACCAAGATCGTTCCCTCTAAAACAAGGGGAGGAAAGGAACTGCCATCTAGCTCTGCACTTGATTCACCTTCTATTTTAAGTAAGCTTGCAACACCACCACCCGCTATTAATTCTGATATGTCACAAGTAATTGATGATGCTACTTCTACTATGAATGATGCTTATGATGATGCTAGTACTTTGCTTGATAAGACCGTGCCACTAGGTGAATTTCTTGATGAACAACTTGCTAGAGCTAAGGAAATTGAGAATGCTGAAACCAATGAAATTACTGAAACTGATGAAGTTATTGAAACTAAAAATTATGAAACACCTATTCGACCTAGCTCTCCTAGATATGAATTTCCTAAGATAACTGAAGGTTATGTTATGGAAGGAGAGGTAGCTAGGGATTTTCTTGCTTGTAAGGATAGAGATGATCTTAAGAAATTACTATGCAAGTTGAAAGAAAAATCTTTGAATGCTAGAATGAAATATGATCCTGAGTTTGCTACTTCACCTATCTTTATTACTGATAAGGATTATGAATTCTCTGCCGACCGAGAGTTAATTACTTTGGTTGAATCTGATCCTTTCACTACAAAAAAAACACTTCTTTGATGATACATGTTTGTCACAGTAGGTCACATTTTCTGTCATGCATTGTCAGGGGGATGGACCCCGGGCAGGCAACGGAAGCCGGATCATTTCAAAAACATCAGGGCTGGCAACGCCCCTCAATCCGGCGCGTCCCTGGCCGGCTTCTTGCGCAACCCAGCTAGGTGCCGCAACCCGGCCAGCCGACAGGCGCATTCTGGCTAGTTCCCACAAGACGAACCTCCATCGACAAACGAGCATGGCTACAGTGCGCCCCCCTTTATGCCGGCCCCGACGGGCTCGGCTGTCGTGCCGACCAAGCCACCGCCTGGGGCGGGTGGCGTCTCGGAGGCGCAACCCTGTAGCGAGCCGGCGCAGCCGTCCCATGATGTCCGGCACATCGTGCCTACAGTACCCAGTAGCCGGCCGTACCCGCGCCCGGCGGCCCCGGTACGGCCCGCACCCGACGGACCCAGCGAGACCCGCATTCGGCAGACCCGGCGCCCCGGTGGCCCCCACTGCCGGCTCCCAGACACTGACATCCCGGCCCCGCTGTTGGGGAACATTGCATGGAAAACAAAAAAAATTCTACGCACACGCAAGATCTATCCATGGACATGCATAGCTACGAGAGGGGGAGAACATCTACATACCCTTGTAGATTGCTAAGCGGAAGCGTTTATCACGCGGTTGATGTAGTCGTACTCTTCGCGATCCGATCATGATCCAACCGATCTAGTGCCGAACGAACGGCACCTCCAAGTTTAGTACACATGCGGCTCGATGACGTCTCCTCCTTCTTGATCCAGCAAGCGGTAGAGGAGAAATAGATGGGATCACAACCAACACGATGGTGTGGTGGTGATGGTGGTGGTGGAGCACCGACAGCGCTTCGCTAAGCGTCGCCGGGACGAGGCGGTGGAACTACGGAGTAACGGGAGAGAGAGGGGCGCCAAGGGCTTGGTGTGTATGATACGTCCATTTTGCATCGTGCTTTTATATTGATATTTATTGCATTATGGGCTGTTATTACACATTATGGTACAATACTTATGCCTTTTCTCTCTTATTTTACAAGGTTTACATAAAGAGGGAGAATGCCGGCAACTGGAATTCTGGACCGGAAAGGAGCAAATCTGAGAGACCTATTCTGCACAACTCCAAAAGTCCTGAAAATTTACGGAGAATTATTTTGGAATATATAAAAAATATTGGGCGAAGAAAATACCAGAGGGGACCCACCAGGTGGCCACAAGCCTGGGGGGCGCGCCCCTAGGGCTTGTGGGCCCCCTGGCAGGTCTCCGGTGCCCATCTTCTGCTATATGGAAGGTTTTGACCTGGAAAAAATCATAAGGAAGCTTTCGGGACGAAGCGCCGCCGTCTCGAGGTGGAACCTGGGCAGAAGTAATCTAGGGCTCCAGCAGAGCTGTTCTGCCGGGGAAACTTCCCTCTGGGAGGGGGAAATCGAAGCCATCATCATCACCAACGATCCTCTCATCGAGAGGGGGTCAATCTCCATCAACATCTTCACCAGCACCATCTCCTATCAAACCCTAGTTCATCTCTTGTATCCGATCTTTGTCTCAAAACCTCAGATTGGTACCTATGGGTTGCTAGTAGTGTTCATTACTCCTTGTAGTTGATGCTAGTTGGTTTATTCGGTGGAAGATCATATGTTCAGATCCTTAATGATATTCAATACCCCTCTGATTATGAACATGAATATGCTTTGTGAGTAGTTATGTTTGTTCCTGAGGACATGGGAGAAGTCTTGTTATAAGTAATCATGTGAATTTGGTATTCGTTCGATATTTTGATGAGATGTATGTTGTCTTTCCTCTAGTGGTGTTATGTGAACGTCGACTACATGACACTTCACCATTATTTGGGCCTAGGGGAAGGCATTGGGAAGTAATAAGTAGATGATGGGTTGCTAGAGTGACAGAAGCTTAAACCCTAGTTTATGCGTTGCTTCGTAAGGGGCTGATTTGGATCCATATGTTTCATGCTATGGTTAGATTTATCTTAATTCTTCTTTCGTAGTTGCGGATGCTTGCGAGAGGGGTTAATCATAAGTGGGAGGCTTGTCCAAGTAAGGACAGCACCCAAGCACCGGCCCACCCACATATCAAATTATCAAAGTAACGAATGCGAATCATATGAGCATGATGAAAACTAGCTTGACAATAATTCCCATGTGTCCTCGGGAGTGCTTTGCTTTATATAAGAGTTTGTACAGGCTTGTCCTTTGCTACAAAAAGGATTGGGCCACCTTGCTGCACCTTTGCTACACTTGTTACTTGTTACCCGTTATGAATTATCTTATCACAAAACTATTTGTTACCGATAATTTCAGTTCTTGGAGAGAATACCTTGCTGAAAACCGCTTGTCATTTCCTTCTGCTCCTCGTTGGGTTCGACACTCTTACTTATCGAAAGGACTACGATAGATCCCCTATACTTGTGGGTCATTAGTGTACTCTTGGGGCTCCCCCTCCCCTCTATATACAGGTGGAGGGGCGTGGGAAACAACCCCTCCAAGCCCTAGGGCGCAGCTAAGGGGGAGAGGACTTGGACTCCAAGTCCAATCCTATTCCTACTAGGACTCCTTCCTTTTTGCCTTCCCTAGCCACATGGGATTTTGAGGACTTGGTGCGCCTAGCCTAATAAGGTCAGGGCGCATCCCCGCAGCCCATGCTAGCCCTTGGGTCGTGGTGGACCCACTTGTGGACTTCCGGAATCCTCCGGAACCTTCTGGAAGCTTCCTGGTACAATACCGAAAAAACTGCACCTTTTTTCGGAACCCAAAATATGACTTCCCATTTATAAATCTTTACCTCTCAACCATTCCGAGACTCCTCGTGACGTCTGGGATCTCATCTGGGACTCAGAACAACATTTGTTTACCACTCATCAAATATCCCAATGCTACTCTAGCGTCAACGAACGTTAAGCGTGCGACCCTGTGGGTTCGGGAATTATGTAGCGACCCTGCGGGTTCAGGAATTATGTAGTCATGACCAAGACACCTCTCCTGTCAATAACCAATAGCGGGACCTGGATGCCCATATTGAGTCCTACATATTCCACGAAGATCTTTTATCAGTTGAACCTTTATGACAACATACATAATTCCCTTTGTCTGTCGGTATGTTACTTGCCCGAGATTCGATCGTCGGTATCTTTATACCTAGTTTAATCTCGTTACTGGGAAGTCTCTTTACTCGTTCCATAATACATCATCTCATAACTAACTCCTTAGTCACTTTGCTTGCAAGCTTCTTGTGATGTTGTATTACCGAGAGGGCCCAGAGATACCTCTTCGATACACGGAGTGACAAATCCCAATCTCGATCCATGCCAACTCAACAGACACCTTCGGAGATACATGTAGAGCATCTTTATGATCACCAAGTTACGTTGTGACATTTGATAGCACACAAGGTATTCCTCTGGAGTCCAGGAGTTGCATGATCTCATGGTCGAAGAAACATGTATTTGAAATTAAGAAAGCAGTACCAATAAACTGAACGATCATATGCTATGCTAACGGTTGGGTCTTGTCCATCACATCATTCTCCTAATGATGTGATCCCATTATCAAGTGACAACACATGTCTATGGTTAGGAAAACTTAACCATCTTTTGATCAATGAACTAGTCTAGTAGAGGCTCACTAGGGACACGGTATTTGTTTATGTATTCACACATGTATTTAAGTTTTCGGTCAATACAATTCTAGCATGAATAATAAACCTTTATCATGAATAAGGAAATATAATAATAACAACTTTATTATTGCCTCTAGGGCATATTTCCATCAGTCTCCCACTTGCACTAGAGTTAATAATCTAGTTCACATCGCCATATGATTAACACCCATAGTTCACATCGCCATGTGACTAACACCCGAAGAGTTTACTAGAGTCAATAATCTAGTTCACATCGCCATGTGATTAACACCCAAAGAGTACTAAGGTGTGATCATGTTTTGCTTGTGAAAGAGGTTTAGTCAACGGGTCTGCCACATTTAGATCTGTATGTATTTTTGCAAATTTCTATGTCTACAATGCTCTGCATGTAGCTACTCTAGCTAATTGCTTCCACGTTCAATACGTATCCAGATTGAGACTTAGAGTCATCCAGATCGGTGTCAAAGCTTGCATCGACGTAACCCTTTACGACGAACTCTTCATCACCTCCATAACCGAGAAACATTTCCTTAGTCCTCTTTAAGGATAATTTTGACCGTTGTCCAGTGATCCACTCTTGGATCACTATTGTACCCCCTTGCCAGACTCATGGTAAGGCACACAACAGGTCTGGTACACAACATGGCATACTTTATAGAACCTATGGCTAAGGCATAGGGAATGACTTTCATTCTCTCTCTATCTTCTGCCGTGGTTGGGCTTTGAGTCTTACTCAACTTCACACCTTGCAACACAGGCAAGAACCCTTTCTTTGGCTAATCCATTTTGAACTTCTTCAAAACTTTTTCAAGGTATGTGCTGTGTGAAAGTCCTATTAAGTGTCTTGATCTATCCCTATAGATCTTGATGCCCAATATATAAGCAGCTTCACCGAGGTCTTTCATTGAAAAATTCTTATTCAAGTATCCTTTTATGCTATCCAGAATTTATATATCATTTTCCAATCAGCAATATGTCATCCACATATAATATCAGAAATGCTACAGAGCTCCCACTCACTTTCTTGTAAATACAGGCTTCTCCGTAAGTCTGTATAAAACCATATGCTTGGATCACATCGTCAAAGCGTATATTCCAACTCTGAGATGCTTGCACCAGTCCATAAATGGATCGCTGGAGCTTGCACACTTTGTTAGTACCTTTAGGATCGACAAAACCTTCTGATTGCATCATATACAACTCTTCTTTAAGAAATCCATTAAGGAATGCAGTTTTGATGTCCATTTGCCAGATTTCATAATCATAAAATGCGGCAATTGCTAACATGATTCGGCTAGACTTAAGCATCGCTACGGGTGAGAAAGTCTCATCGTAGTTAACCCCTTGAACTTGTCGAAAACCTTTCGCGATAAGTCGAGCTTTGTAGACAGTGATATTACCATCAGCGTCCGTCTTCTCTTGAAGATCCATTTATTTTCAATGGCCTACCGATCATCGAGCAAGTCCACCAAAGTCCACACTTTTTTCTCATACATGGATCCTATCTCAGATTTCATGGCCTCAAGCCATTTATCGGAATCTGGGCTCATCATAGCTTCTTCATAGTTCGTAGGTTCGCCATTGTCTAACAACATGACTTCCCAGACAGGATTACCGTACCACTCTGGTGTGGAACATGTTCTGGTCGACCTACGAGGTTAAGTAGTAACTTGATCCAAAGTTTCATGATCATCATCATTAGCTTCCTCTCTAGTTGGTGTAGGCATCACGGGAACAGTTTTCTCTGATGTGCTATTTTCCAATTCGAGAGAAGGTACAATTACCTCATCAAGTTCTACTTTCCTCCCACTCACTTCTTTCGAGAGAAACTCCTCTAGAAATGACCCATTTTTAGCAACAAAGATCTTGCCTTCGGATCTGTGGTAGAAGGTGTACCCAATAGTTTCCTTAGGGTATCCTATGAAGATGCACTTCTCCGATTTGGGTTCGTGTTTATCTGGCTGAAGCCTTTTGACATAAGCGTCGCATCCCCAAACTTTAAGAAACGACAGCTTAGGTTTCTTGCCAAACCATAGTTCATATGGTGTCGTCTCAACAGATTTAGACGGTGCCCTATTTAACGTGAATGCAGCTGTCTCTAATGCATAACCCCAAAATGATAAAAGCAAATCAGTAAGAGACATCATAGAACGCACCATATCTAATCAAGTATGGTTACGACGTTTAGACACACCATTACGCTGTGGTGTTCTAGGTGGCGTGAGTTGTGAAACAATTCCACATTGCTTTAAATGAAGGCCAAACTCGTAACTCAAATATTCGCCTCCGCGATCAGACCGTAGAAACTTTATTTTCTTGTGACGATGATTCTCCACTTCACTCTGAAATTCTTTGAACTTTTCAAATGTTTCAGACTTGTGTTTCATCAAGTAGATATACCCATACCAACTCAAATCATCTGTGAAGGTCAGAAAATAATGATACTCGCCGCGTGCCTCAACACTCATCGGACCGCATACATCGTTATGTATAATTTCCAATAAGTCATTAGCTCGCTCCATTGTTCCAGAGAACGGAGTTTTAGTCATCTTACCCATGAGGCATGGTTCGCAAGCATCAAGTGATTCCAAAAGTCCATCTGCATGGAGTTTCTTCATGCGCTTTATACCAATATGACCTAAACGGCAGTGCCACAAGTATGTTGCACTATCATTATCGACTTTGCATCTTTTGGCATCAATATTAAGAATATGTGTATCACTACGATCGAGATTCAACAAGAATAGATCATTCATCAAAGGTGCATGACCGTAAAAGATATTACTCATATAAATAGAACAACCATTATTCTCTGTCTTAAATGAATAACCATCTCGCAATAAACAAGATCCAGATATAATGTTCATGCTCAACGCTGGCACCAAATAACAATTATTGAGGTCTAAAACTAATCCTGAAGGTAGATGTAGAGGTAGCGTGCCGACGGTGATCACATCGACCTTGGAACCAATCCCGACGCACATCGTCACCTCGTCCTTAGCCAATCTTCGTTTATTCCGCAGCTCCTATTTCGAGTTACAAATATGAGCAGCCGAACCTGTATCAAATACCCAGGTGCTACTATGAGTATTAGTAAGGAACACATCAATAACATGTATATCAAATATACCTTTGTTCACTTTGCCATCCTTCTTATCTGCCAAGTACTTGGGGCAGTTCCGCTTCCAGTGACCATTTCCCTTGCAGTAGAAGCACTCAGTTTCAGGCTTGGGTCCAGCTTTGGGCTTATTCACGGGAGCAACAACTTGTTTGCCATTCTTCTTGAAGTTCCCTTTCTTTCCCTTGCCCTTTTTCTTGAAACTAGTGGTCTTGTTAACCATCAACACTTGATGCTCCTTCTTGATTTCTACCTCCGCCGATTTCAGCATCCCGAAGAGCTCGGGAATCGTTTTCGTCATCCCTTGCATATTATAGTTCATCACGAAGCCTTTGTAGCTTGGTGGCAGTGACTGAAGAACTCTGTCAATAACACTCTCAACTGGAAGATCAATTCCCAGCTGAGTCAAGTGGTTATGATACTCAGACATTTTGAATATGTGTTCACTGACAGAACTGTTCTCCTCCATCTTGCAGCTATAGAACTTGTTGGAGATTTCATATCTCTCAACCCGGGAATTAGCTTGAAATATCAACTTCAGCTCTTGGAACAACTCATATGCTCCGTGGCGTTCAAAACGTCTTTGAAGTCCCGGTTCTAAGCCGTAAAGCATGGCACACTGAACTATCGAGTAGTCATCAGTACGCGTTTGCCAGGCGTTCACAATGTTTAGATTAGCGGGAACAGGTTGGTTACCTAGCGGTACATCAAGGACATAATTCTTCTATGCAGTAATGAGGATAATCCTCAAGTTATGGACCCAATCCGTGTAGTTGCTACCATCATCTTTCAACCTAGCTTTCTCTAGGAACGCATTAAAATTTAAGGGAACGGTAGCACGGGCCATTGATCTACAACATAGATATGCAAAAACTATTAAGACTAAGTTCATGATAAATTTTCGTTCAAATAATCAAATTACTAATGAACTCCCACTTAAATCAACATCCCTCAAGTTGTCTAAGTGATACATGATCCAAATCAACTAACCCAGGTCCGATCATCACGTGAGATGGGGTAGTCTTCAATGGTGAACAACTCTATGTTGATCATATCTACTATATGACTCATGTTCGACCTTTCGGTCTCCAGTGTTCCGAGACCATGTCTGTACATGCTAGGCTCGTCAAGTTTAACCCAAGTATTGTGCATGTGCAAAACTGGCTTACACCCATTGTATGTGAACGTAGAGTCTATCACACCCGATCATCACGAGTTGCTTCGAAATGACGAACTTTAGCAATGGTGCATACTCGGGGAGAACACTTTTATCTTGAAATTAAGTGAAGGGATCATCTTCTAATGCTACTATCGTTCTAAGCAAAATAAGATGCATAATGGATAAACATCACATGCAATCAAAATATGTGACATGATATGGCCATCATCATCTTGTGCTTTTGATCTCCATCTCCAAAGCATTGGCATGATCTCCATCGTCACCGGCACGACACCTTGATCTCCATCTTAGCATCGGGGTCGTCTCGCCAACTATTGCTTCTACAACTATTGCTAACACATAGCGATAAAGTAAAGGAATTACATGGCGCTTAGTGATTGACACACAGGTCATACAATAATTAAAGACAACCCTAAGGCTCCTGCCGGTTGTCGTACTCATCGACATGCAAGTCGTGAACTTATTACAAAACATGATCATCTCAAACATCAACATATATCATATCATATCTTGACCATATCACATCACAACATGCCCTGCAAAAACAAGTTAGATGTCCTCTACTTTGTTGTTGCAAGTTTAACGTGGCTGCTACGGGCAACTAGCAAGAACCATTCTTACCTACGCAAAACCACAACGGTGATTATCAAGTTTGCTGTTCTAACCTTCTTCAAGGACCGGCCGTAGTCAAATTCGATTCAACTAAAGTAGGAGAAACAGACACCCGCCAGCCACCTTTATGCAAAACAAGTTACATGTCAGTCGGTGGAACCGATCTCATGTGCGTGGACATGTAAGGTTGGTCCGGGCCGCTTCATCCCACAATGCCGCCGAATCAAAATAAGGTGTTGGTGGTAAGCAGTATGAACATCACCGCCCACAACTCCTTTGTGTTCTACTCGTGCATATCATCTACGCATAGACCTGGCTCATGATGCCACTGTTGGGGAACGTTGCATGGAAAAAAAAAATTCTACGCACACGCAAGATCTATCCATGGAGATGCATAGCTACGAGAGGGGGAGAGCATCTACATACCCTTGTAGATCGCTAAGCGGAAGCGTTTATCATGCGGTTGATGTAGTCGTACTCTTCGCGATCCGATCACGATCCAACCGATCTAGTGCCGAACGAACGACACCTCCGAGTTTAGCACACATGCAGCTCGATGATGTCTCCTTCTTGATCCAGCAAGCGGGAGAGGAGAAGTAGATGGGATCACAACCAACACGACAGCTTGGTGGTGATGGTGGAGCACCGACAGCGCTTCGCTAAGCGTCGCCGGGACGAGGCGGTGGAACTACGGAGTAACGGGAGAGAGAGGGGCGCCAAGGGCTTGGTGTGTACTCTTGGGGCGCCCCCTCCCCTCTATATATAGGTGGAGGGGCGTGGGAAATAGCCCCTCCAAGCCCTAGGGCGCAACTAAGGGGGAGAGGACTTGGACTCCAAGTCCAATCCTATTCCTACTAGGACTCCTTCTCCTTCCTTTTTTGCCTTCCCTAGCCACATGGGCTTTTGAGGACTTGGTGCGCCTAGCCCAATAAGGCCAGGGCACCTCCCCGCAGCCCGTGCTAGCGCTTGGGTCATGGTGGACCCACTTGTGGACTTCCAAACCCCTCTGGAATCCTCCGGAACCTTCTGGAAGCTTCCCGGTACAATACTGAAAAAACTGCACCTTTTTCCGGAACCCAAAATATGACTTCCCATATATAAATCTTTACCTCTCGACCATTCCGAGACTCCTCGTGATGTCTGGGATCTCATCCGGGACTCCAAACAACATTTGGTTACCACTCATCAAATATCCCAATACTACTCTAGCGTCAACGGACGTTAAGTGTGCGACCTAGCGGGTTCAGGAATTATGTAGTCATGACGGAGACACCTCTCCAGTCAATAACCAATAGCGGGACCTGGATGCCCATATTGATTCCTACATATTCCACGAAGATCTTTTATCGGTTGAACCTTTATGACAACATACGTAATTCCCTTTGTCTGTCGGTATGTTACTTGCCCGAGATTCGATCGTCGGTATCTTTATACCTAGTTCAATCTCGTTACTGGCAACTCTCTTTACTCGTTCCGTAATACATCATCTCGTAACTAACTCCTTAGTCACTTTGCTTTCAAGCTTCTTGTGATGCTATATTACCGAGAGGGCCCAGAGATACCTCTCTGATACACGGAGTGACAAATCCCAATCTCGATCCATGCCAACTCAATAGACACCTTCGGAGATACCTGTAGAGCATCTTTATGATCACCCAGCTATGTTGTGACGTTTGATAGCACACAAGGTATTCCTCTGGAGTCCGGGAGTTGCATGATCTCATGGTCGAAGAAACATGTATTTGACATTAAGAAAGCAGTAGCAATAAACTGAACGATCATATGCTATGCTAACGATTGGGTCTTGTCCATCACATCATTCTCCTAATGATGTGATCCCGTTATCAAGTGACAACACATGTCTATGGTTAGGAAACCTTAACCATCTTTTGATCAATGAGCTAGTCTAGTAGAGGCTCACTAGGGACACGGTATTTGTTTATGTATTCACACATGTATTTAAGTTTCAGGCCAATACAATTCTAGCATGAATAATAAACCTTTATCATGAATAAGGAAATATAATAATAACAACTTTATTATTGCCTCTAGGGCATATTTCCATCACCCGCGCCCATGTAACTTTACCATTGTAACCCCGGGGGGCCAGCCTATAAGACCCCCCGGTGCCCCTCCATGTAGAGGGTCGATCGATCACTAGTAGAACACTCACACACATACACGGAGAAGGAGCAGCCTATGCACTGGTCTGTCTTCCTTCCTCCCAGAAACAGCTCAAGGAGCAAGCTTATATCCACCTCATATAAACCACACTCGGCAGGACTAGGGGTGTTATCTCTCCGGAGAGCCCCGAACCTGGGTACGTCTTGTGTCTCACACTCGCTCGTACCAACCCCGCCTCTGGAGCCCACCGGTTGCCTCTTGCCTATCCCTCTCTTTAGCCACCCCGTGGCATCTGCCGTGCGCCGACCATGACAGTTGGCGCCCACGGTGGGGCAGCTTGAGGTGCCGGCCGGAGACACGTTCCAGACAGGGCCCTTTATCGACTCCGGCGAGCTCGGCATGCACGGCCTGGTCCCCGCGCCCAGCGTGGCGCCAGCCGGCTTCGCTGCCTTGTTCGACGCTCACTTCGGCGCACTGCGCGCCCCTGATGAGTACCCCGGCGGGGTGGTCGACGTCACCGACTTGCCTATTCCCCTCGGCGACGACATCTCCACCGACGTGGCGGATCTCTGCATCCGGGTAGAGGTGCTCGTCACCGACTCCGGCTCCACTTCGTCCAGCGCCGCGAAGAAGGCCGCTGCCGCCAAGGCCACAACAAAGCGCGCCAGCACGGCCGACCCGCTGCGTGCCATGATGTAGAACCTCAGCGTCCCCATCGCCACCGACATCAAAGCCACCAACGCCGCCCAGGCCTGGGCCTAGCTCGAGGAGGAGCGCAAGCGCCTGCTGCATGAGGCCGCGACGCTTGCTGCTACGCAGCGCAGGTTGGAGTCCGTCCAACGGGAGCGCGACGCCGTGTACGGCTTCATGCCGGCCGCGGCTGAGCCTAGCCGGGTTGCCGAGGTGCGGACCCGTGGCGCCGCCATCGGCCGCGCACTGGGTGCGATCCCGCCCGTCTACGACACCTCCATAAAGAACATGCGTGCCGCGCAGGCGGCCACTGTTGGCATGGAGCAACTGCAGGGTGAGGAGCCGCAGAAGCGCCTGCAGCGCATGACTGAGCTTCTCGGCGCCGCAAACGCGTAGCAGGACTGCTTCGACCGTCCCGCGGGGTCCGTCTCGCGCCGCACCAAAGACCCCGAGCAGCCGAACACGGCATCTTCTCCGCCCCCCAGCGAGGCTCATTCCGGCAGGACCCGGACTCGGTGCAACCGCGCCCTGACAGCTGGAGACAACCTGGGCAATGGGCCGGCTCCAGGAGACCGGCGCCGGCAAGAGCCTCCCCCGCAATCCGGCCGGCGCGCCCGTCCGGCTTCGGTCGACCCGGCTTCCCACAACCCGGTCGTAAGCCAGCTGGGCCCGCGTGCCATCGACGACACCGACGCCCGTCACCGCATCGAGCAGCTCGCCCTCTCCCTCGAGCTGGAGGAGGATAACGCGGTCGCTCCGGCTTGTTTCGGCCCGCGCATCCGGGATGAGCCCTTCACCAAAGGGTTCAGGCTTCCCCACGACACCCCCAAGTACAATGGGACCGCCAAGCCGGAGGACTGGCTCATCGACTACACCACCGCCATCGACATCGCAGGTAGAAACTGGCGCCTTGCCGTGCGCTATGCCCCGCTCATGCTCCAGGGCTCAGCCCGGACATGGCTGAACAGCCTGCCGGCTGGCAGCGTCAACTCATGGGTTGACTTCGAACAAGCCTTCGTCCTCAACTTCACCGGCACCTTGATGACCCTCAAGTATAGGGGATCTATCGTAATCCTTTCGATAAGTAAGAGTGTTGAACCCAACGAGGAGCAGAACGAAATGACAAGCGGTTTTCAGCAAGGTATTCTCTGCAAGCACTGAAATTATCGGTAACAGATAGTTTTGTGATAAGATAATTCGTAACGGGTAACAAGTAACAAGTGTAACTAAAGTGCAGCAAGGTGGCCCAATCCTTTTTGTAGCAAAGGACAAGCCTGGACGAACTCTTATATAAAGCAAAGCACTCCCGAGGACACATGGGAATTATTGTCAAGTTAGTTTTCATCATGCTCATATGATTCGCGTTCGTTACTTTGATAATTTGATATGTGGGTGGACCGGTGCGTGGGTGCTGTCCTTACTTGGACAAGCCTCCCACTTATGATTAACCACTCTCGCAAGCATTCGCAAGTACGAAAGAAGAATTAAGATAAATCTAACCATAGCATGAAACATATGGATCCAAATAAGCCCCTTACGAAGCAATGCATAAACTAGGGTTTAAGCTTCTGTCACTCTAGCAACCCATCATCTACTTATTACTTCCCAATGCCTTCCCCTAGGCCCAAACAATGGTGAAGTGTCATGTAGTCGACGTTCACATAACACCACTAGAGGAAAAACAACATACATCTCATCAAAATATCGAACGAATACCAAATTCACATGATTACTTATAACAAGGCTTCTCCCATGTCCTCAGGAACAAACGTAACTACTCACAAAGCATATTCATGTTCATAATCAGAGGGGTATTGAATATCATTAAGGATCTGAACATATGATCTTCCACCGAATAAACCAACTAGCATCAACTACAAGGAGTAATCAACACTACTAGCAACCCACAGGTACCAACCTGAGGTTTTGAGACAAAGATCGGATACAAGAGATGAACTAGGGTTTGAGAGGAGATGGTGCTGGTGAAGATGTTGATGGAGATTGGCCCCCTCTCGATGAGAGGATCGTTGGTGATGACGATGGCTTCGATTTCCCCCTCCGGGAGGGAAGTTTCCTCGGCAGAACAGCTCCACCGGAGCCCTAGATTGGTTCTGCCCAAGTTCCGCCTCGAGACGGCGGCACTTCGTCCCGAAAGCTCTCTCTTGATTTTTTTCCAGGTCAAAACCCTCCATATAGCAGAAGATGGGCACCGGAGGCCTGCCAGGGGGCCCATAAGCCACAGGGGCGCGCCTAGGCAGTAGGGCGCGCCCCCAGGCTTGTGGCCTCCTGGTGGGTCCCCTCTGGTATTTTCTTCGCCCAATATTTTTTATATATTCCAAAATAATTCTCCGTAAATTTTCAGGACTTTTGGAGTTGTGCAGAATAGGTCTCTCAGATTTGCTCCTTTCCGGTCCAGAATTCAGCTGCTGGCATTCCCCCTCTTTGTGTAAACCTTATAAAATAAGAGAGAAAAAGGCATAAGTATTGTACCATAATGTATAATAACAGCCCATAATGCAATAAATATCAATAGAAAAGCATGATGCAAAATGGACGTATCAACTCCCCCAAGCTTAGACCTCGCTTGTCCTCAAGCGAAAGCCGAAATCGATAATCATGCCCACATGTTTAGAGATAGAGGTGTCGATAAAATAAAATATGGACATGAAGGCATCATGATCATCTTTAGAACAGCAACATATATTGTCATATAATTTCTTATGCTAAAGTAACAATTCATTCACAATGTAAAGTATGAAACAAGAACTTTATTGGAAACTAACAAACTATGATCTCAATCATTGAAACAATTGCAATTTATCATAACGTAGGAAAGAGTCAATATAAGAGCTTTTCAGCAAGTTCACATACTCAACTATCATTTAGTCTTTCATAATTGCTAACACTCACGCGATACTTATGAGATCAAAGTTTCAATCGGACACAGAGAAAGATAGGGGCTTATGGTTTCGCCTCCCAACCTTTTACCTCAAGGGTAATGTCAACAATAGTAGCATATGAATATCTATATCCGAGTGGATATATATATCTGGATCTCCCCCCAACATATAGTGCTTGCCAAAAAGAAAAAGTGTAAAAAGGAATAGGTGGTGTTCACCATGACTCGTATATAAATGTAGAAGATAAAAGTAAAAGATAGACCCTTTGTAGAGGGAAGCAGAGGTTGTCATGCGCTTTTATGGTTGGATGCACAAAATCTTAATGCGAAAGAACGTCACTTTATATTGCTGCTTGTGATAAAGAACTTTATTATGCAGTCTGTCGCTTTTATTTCTTCTATATCACAAGTTCGTATAAAGCTTATTTTCTTCACACTAATAGATCATACATATTTTAAAGAGCAATTTTTATTGCTTGCACCGATGACAACTTACTTGAAGGATCTTACTCAATCCATAGGTAGGTACGGTGGACTCTCATGGCAAAACTGGGTTAAGGGATGTTTGGATGCATAAGTAGTATCTCTACTTGGTGCAAAAGATTTGGCTAGCAAGGGGTGAGAAGCAAGCTCAACATGTTGGAGAATCCATGACAATATAACTTCTATTCGGATATAAAGAAACATAACCCATTACGTTGTCTTCCTTGTCCAACATCAACCTTTTAGCATATAATATTTTAATGAGTGCTCACAATCACAAAAGATGTCCAAGATAGTATGTTTATATGTGAGACCTCTCTTTCTTTATTACTTCCTATTAATTGCAACAATAACCAAAACTATGTTTGTCAACTAACAACAAGTTTCATGCGACATACTTCTTATATGTGAAGTCATCACTTCCCATAAGATCATTATATAATCTTTTATTTCTTTTATTCTTTATTTCTTTTTCTCATGATCATAGCAAGAAAGCAAAACCCTCAACTCAAAACTAATCTTTATTATATAACTCTCGAACTCGATTACATAGAGGGAACATAGAGCAAAACTCATAGCTAGATCATACTAAAACTTTATTCTACTAAACCAAGATATAACCAAAAGGATCGAACTAAGAAAAACGATAAAGGTAAAGATTTGATGGTGATACGATACCGGGGCGCCTCCCCCAAGCTTGGTAGTTGCCAAGGGGAGTGCCCATACCCATGTATTTAGGTCTCTTTCTTTGGAGGTGGTGATGATGGAGTTGTTGATGATGAAAGAATCTTATCCTCCGTCTTCCAAGGCATAGGTTCACCATCGTAAAAAGATGAACGAGTCTCCGGGATCCTCAAATCTGCAGCCAAACTCATCCTCTTAAATCAGTATTCATACTCATAGTTTTGGTTTTGCAGGTCATAGATCTAGGCTTGGAGATGCTTGATTTTCTCATGAAGCTTGAAGATGGCCTCCCCAATGTTTTTGGCATCCAGCTTGTGATCATGGGTGAATTTAGCGATCATCAAGTGATTGGCGTTGAGTCCATGTTCCACCATCCCTTGGCACTTGAAGACTTGCTGCTCCATTGCTTCGAGCCTTGTCTCCACGCTTCCGGTCCTCTTTGGCCCTTCAACATCGCGGATGTGCAGCACCCCCTCACGCATCGCAATGGTTTGAGGGTGTTGCAGCACCTCCGCGAGTTAAGGGTTGATAACGCTCTCAAAAAACTTGTCCTTGGGGGCGCTTGGAGACGTCATGGCGATCTGGATCTGTCAGGAAAAACAACTCGAAACAAGAACAGGAGATATTGCCGTGGTACGGTGGTCAAAACCTTCGAGAGATTATATAATGAATTTTTACAGACCAAAAGAAGTATTCCACAAGAAAATGGAGTCCGGAGGGCACACGAGGTGGCCACAAGCCAGGGAGGCGTGCCCAGGGGGTAGGGCGCACCCCTAGGGCTTGTCGCCTCCTCGTGCACTTTTCGGACTACTTTTAATTTTCCTAATTTTTTAAATATTCCAAAACGGAGAAAAATTGCCATTGAAATAGTTTTGGAGTCGGTTTACTTACCGTACCACGCACCTATTCCTTTTCGGAGTCTGAAACATTCTGGTAAGTTTCCCTTATGTACTCCTCCGGTGTTATGGTATTAATAATATTGGTCTCAACATTTATGGGAGTACCTAAGATATAATGTTTGATTCTTTGCCCATTTACCACCTTCGGGTTGGTGCCTTCGACATTGTTAATTTTGATGGCACCGGAGCGGTAAACCTCCTCGATAATATAAGGACCTTCCCATTTAGAGAGAAGCTTTCCTGCAAAAAATCTTAAAGGAGAGTTGTATAGCAAGACAAGGTCACCTACATTAAATTCACGCTTTTGTATCCTTTTGTCATGCCATCTTTTAACTTTTTCTTTAAACAACTTTGGCATTCTCATAGGCTTGGGTTCTCCATTCATCAAGTGAGCTAATGGCAAATAACCTCTTTTCACCGGCAAGTTTGAAATCATAGTTGGGCTCTTTAATTGCCCAATAAGCTTTATGTTCTAGTTCAAGAGGTAAGTGACATGCTTTTCCATAAACCATTTTATATGGAGACATACCCATAGGGTTTTTATAAGCAGTTCTATAAGCCCATAATGCATCATCAAGTTTCTTAGACCAATTCTTTCTAGATCTATTAACAGTCTTTTGCAAGATCAATTTTATTTCTCGGTTACTCAATTCTACTTGACCACTAGACTGAGGATGATAAGGAGATGCAATTCTATGGTTGACATCATACTTAGCAAGCAATTTACGGAAAGCACCATGAATAAAGTGTGAACCACCATCAGTCATTAAATATCTAGGGACTCCAAACCTCGGGAAAATAACTTCTTTAAGCATTTTAATGGAAGTGTTATGATCAACACTACTAGTTGGAATAGCTTCTACCCACTTAGTAACATAATCAACAGCAACCAAAATATGTGTATACCCATTAGAGGAAGGAAAAGGTCCCATATAATCAAAACCCCAAACATTGAATGGTTCAATAACAAGTGAATAATTCATAGGCATTTCCTGACGTCTACTAATATTACCAATTCTCTGGCATTCATCACAAGATAAGACATACTTACGAGCATCTTTGAAGAGAGTAGGCCAATAATAACCAGATTGTAATACCTTGTGTGCAGTTCTATCACCAGCATGGTGTCCTCCGTAGGCCTCGGAGTGACACTTGCGTAGGATCTGTTCCTGTTCATGCTCAGGTACACAACGTCTAATAACACCATCTACTCCTTCTTTATAAAGGTGTGGGTCATCCCAAAAGTAATGTCTTAAATCATAGAAAAACTTTTTCTTTTGCTGGTATGTGAAACTAGGTGGTATAAATTTAGCAACAATATAATTGGCATAATCAGCATACCATGGAGCATTACGAGAAGCATTTATGACTGCTAATTGCTCATCAGGAAAACTATCATCAATAGGTAGTGGGTCATCAAGAATATTTTCTAACCTAGACAAGTTGTCTGCTACGGGGTTCTCAGCTCCCTTTCTATCAATAATATGCAAATCAAATTCTTGCAGCAAGAGAACCCATCTAATAAGTCTAGGTTTAGCATCTTTCTTTTCCATAAGGTATTTAATAGCAGCATGATCAGTGTGAACAATTACTTTGGAATCAACAATATAAGATCTGAACTTATCACAAGCAAGGACAACTGCTAAAAATTCTTTTTCAGTAGTAGCATAATTTCTTTGAGCACTGCCTAGAGTTTTACTAGCATAATGGATAACATTTAATTTCTTATCAACTCTTTGTCCTAGAACAGCACCAACAACATAATCACTAGCATCACACATAATTTCAAAGGGTAGGTTCCAATCAGGTGGCTGAACAATAGGTGCAGAGATCAAGGCTTTCTTAAGGATTTCAAATGCTTCTACACAATCATCATCAAAAACATATGGAACATCTTTTTGCAAGAGATTAGTGAGAGGCCTAGAAATTTTAGAGAAGTCTTTAATAAACCTCCTATAGAAACCAGCATGACCAAGGAAACTTCTTATACCTTTGATATCTTTAGGACACGACATCTTTTCAATAGCATCTACTTTAGCTTTATCAACTTCAATACCTCTTTCAGAAATTTTATGCCCCAAGACAATACCTTCATTAACCATAAAGTGGCACTTCTCCCAATTCAAGACAAGATTAGTTTCTTCACATCTCTGCAAAACTCGATCAAGGTGCTTAAGCAATCATCAAAAGAAGTTCTGTAAACGGAGAAATCATCCATGAAAACCTCAACAATCTTTTCACAAAAGTCAGAGAATATAGCAGTCATATATCTTTGAAAGGTAGCAGGAGCATTGCATAAACCAAAAGGCATCCGTCTATAAGCAAAGGTACCGAAAGGGCAAGTAAAAGCAGTTTTTTCTTGATCCTCTTTTGACACAGGTATTTGAGAAAAACCAGAATAACCATCTAGAAAGCAAAAGTGCGTATGTTTTGATAGTCTTTCTAGCATTTGATCAATAAAAGGTAGAGGATAATGATCTTTCCTAGTAGCTTTATTCAACTTTCTAAAATCGATAACCATTCTATAACCTGTAGCAATTCTTTGTGGAATCAATTCATTCTTGTCATTAGGAACAACAGTAATACCTCCCTTCTTAGGGACACAATGAACAGGACTTACCCATCTACTATCAGCAATAGGATAAATTATACCTGCCTCCAGAAGCTTTAGTCTTTCATTTCTTACCACTTCTTTCATCTTAGGATTCAACCGTCGTTGGTGATCAACAACTGGTTTAGCATCAGGCTCCATATTAATTTTGTGCTGACATAGAGTGGGACTAATACCCTTAAGATCATCAAGAGTATATCCAATAGCGGCACGGTGCTTCTTCAAAGTTTTCAATAATTTATTTTCTTCATGCTCTGAAAGGTTAGCACTAATAATAATAGGATATATCTTCTTTTCATCAAGATAAGCATATTTCAGAGTATCAGGTAATTGTTTAAGCTCAAACATGGGATCACCCTTGGGTGGAGGTGGATCCCCAATTATCTCAACAGGGAAGTTGTGATTCAAAACACACATTTGCTTAAAGAATATTTCATCTAATTCTTTCCTTTCATTCATGAACATATCATTTTCATGGTCTAGCAAATATTGTTCTAAAGGATCAATAGGAGGCACATCAATAGAAGCAAGACCAATAATTTCATCTTTACTAGGCAATTATTTATCATGGGGTTGTCTACGAAATTTAGAGAAATTAAAATCATGAGACACATCCCCAAAACTTACAGTAACAGTTTCTTTCTCACAATCTATTTTGGCATTAACAGTGTTCAAGAAAGGTCTACCAAATATAATGGGACAAAAATCATCTTGTGGGGAACCAAGAACTAGAAAATCAGTAGGGTATTTTATTTTCCCACACAAGACTTCAACATCTCTAACAATCCCAATTGGTGATATAGTATCTCTATTAGCAAGCTTAATAGTGACATCAATATCTTCTATTTCAGCAGGTGCAATATCATTCATAATTTCTTGATATAAAGTAAAGGGAATTGTACTCACACTAGCACCCATATCACATAAGCCGTGATAACAATGATCTCCTATCTTAACAGAAACAACAGGCATGCCAACAATAGGTCTATGTTTATCTTTATCATCGGGTCTAGCAATTCTAGCAGCTTCATCACAGAAGTAAATAACATGCCCATCAATATTATCGACCAAGAGATCTTTAACCATAGCAATACTGGATTCAACTTTAATTTGTTCAGGGGGTGTAGGTGTTCTAGTATAACTCTTACGAACCACAGCTGAAGCTTTAGCATGTTCCTTTATTCTAACAGTTAAAGGTGGTTTCTCAATATAAGAAGTAAGAACAATAGGATCAACATTATAAGTAATAGTTTCTTCTTCAGCTTTAATAGGTTCTACTACTTTCACTTCAATGGGAGGATGATATTTAAACCACTTCTCCTTAGGGAGATCAACATGAGTAGCAAATGATTCACAGAAAAAAGCTACTATCTCAGAGTCAAGTCCATATTTAATGCTAAATTCACGAAAAGCATCGGTATCCATAAAAGATTTAACACAATCAAACTTGAGGTTTATACCTGACTCCTTACCTTCGTCGAGTTCCCAATCTTCAGAGTTGTGCTTAATTCTTTCCAATAAATCCCATTTGAATTCAATAATATTCTTCATAAAAGAACCAGTACAAGAAGTATCGAGCATGGATTGATCATTACGAGAAAGCCGAGCATAAAAATTCTGAATAATAATTTCTCTTGAGAGCTCATGATTGGGGCAAGAATATAACATTGACTTAAGCCTCCCCCAAGCTTGAGTGATACTTTCTCCTTCATGAGGCCAAAAATTATAAATATAATTCCGATCATGATGAACTAGATGCATAGGATAAAACTTCTGATGAAAGTCCAATTTCAATCGGTTGTAGTTCCAAGTCCCAATATCATCGCATAGCCTATACCATGTTAATGCCTTCTCCTTCAAAGATAAAGGTAATACCTTCTTCTTGACTTCAACCTCGGGCAAACCTGCAAGCTTAAATAATCCACAAACTTCATCCACATAGATTAGATGCATATCAGGATGTAATGTTCCATCTCCTGCATAAGGATTAGCTAGCAGTTTCTCTATCATACCCGAAGGAATTTCATAATAAATATTTTCAGTAGGTTTAGTAGGTTGAGGGGCAACTCTTTGCTATTCCGGTCGGGGTGATGATACCCCGAACAAACCCCTCAAAGGATTATTTTCCATAGCAACAAGTGACAGTAAATTTCAGCACACTATATAAATGTTTCCTTACCAAATTCCACTTACCAAAGGCCCTTCACTCCCCGGCAATGGCGCCAGAAAAGAGTCTTGATGACCCACAGGTATAGGGGATCTATCATAGTCCTTTCGATAAGTAAGAGTGTTGAACCCAACGAGGAGCAGAAGGAAATGACAAGCGGTTTTCAGCAAGGTATTCCCTGCAAGCACTGAAATTATCGGTAACAGATAGTTTTGTGATAAGATAATTCGTAACGGGTAACAAGTAACAAGTGTAACTAAAGTGCAGCAAGGTGGCCCAATCCTTTTTTTAGCAAAGGACAAGCCTAGACGAACTCTTATATAAAGCAAAGGGCTCCCGAGGGCACATGGGAATTATTATCAAGTTAGTTTTCATCATGCTCATATGATTCGCGTTTGTTACTTTGATAATTTGATATGTGGGTGGACCGGTGCTTGGGTGCTGTACTTACTTGGACAAGCCTCCCACTTATGATTAACTACTCTCGCAAGCATCCGCAACTACGAAAGAAGAATTAAGAAAAATCTAACCATAGCATGAAACATATGGATCCAAATCAGCCCCTTACGAAGCAACACATAAACTAGGGTTTAAGCTTCTCTCACTCTAGCAACCCATCATCTACTTATTACTTCCCAATGTCTTCCCCTAGGCCCAAATAATGGTGAAGTGTCATGTAGTCGATGTTCACATAACACCACTAGAGGAAAGACACCATACATCTCATCAAAATATCGAACGAATACCAAATTCACATGATTACTTATAACAAGACTTCTCCCATGTCCTCAGGAACAAACGTAACTACTCACAAAGCATATTCATGTACATAATCAGAGGGGTATTGAATATCATTAAGGATCTGAACATACGATCTTCCACCGAATAAACCAACTAACATCAACTACAAGGAGTAATCAACACTCTAGCAACCCACAGGTACCAATTTGAGGTTTTGAGACAAAGATCGGATACAAGAGATGAACTAGGGTTTGAGAGGAGATGGTGCTGGTGAAGATGTTGATGGAGATTGACCCCCTCTTAATGAGAGGATCGTTGGTGATGACGATGGCTTCGATTTCCCCCTCCGGGAGGGAAGTTTCCCCGACAGAACAGCTCTGCCGGAGCCATAGATTGGTTCTGCCCAAGTTCTGCCTCGAGACGGCGGTGCTTCATCCCGAAAGCTCTCTCTTGTTTTTTTTCCAGGTCAAAACCCTCCATATAGCAGAAGATGGGCACCGGAGGCCTGCCAGGGGGCCCACAAGCCATAGGGGCGCGCCCCCCAGGCTTGTGGCCTCCTGGTGGGTCCCCTCTGGTATTTTGTTTGCGCAATGTTTTTTATATATTCCAAAATAATTCTCCATAAATTTTCAGGACTTTTGGAGTTGTGCAGAATAGGTCTCTCAGATTTGCTCCTTTCCGGTCCAGAATTCTAGCTGCCGGCATTCTCCCTCTTTGTGTAAACCTTGTAAAATAAGAGAGAAAAGGCATAAGTATTGTACCATAATGTATAATAACAACCCATAATGCAATAAATATCAATATAAAAGCATGATGCAAAATGGACGTATCACACCTACAAGCGACCCGGCCGTCCCAGTCAGCTCGCCATGTGCGTGAAGGGGCCGAGCGAGACCGGTCGCGAGTACCTCGCGCACTGGACCGAGCTCTGGAAAAGCTGCGAGGGGGTCCATGAGGTTCAGGCCATTCAGTACTTTGTGAGCGGCTGCCGAGATGGCACCCTCCTCAAGCACAAGCTCCTGCACTTCGAGCTGACCACCATGGCCGCGCTCATGGTCACGGCGGACAAGTACGCCACGGTCGACTCCGCCATGAAGATCCAAGTAGTGTTGGACAAAGCAGGCAAAGCGTTGCCGGCACTGCCCTCCAAGCCAGCTGGCGAGAGCAGCCGCCAGCAAAACAACCAGCAGAACAACAAGCGTAAGGCCGAGCAGCAGGCTCCCCGCTACAACAGCCGCCTCGTCGTGGCCGCCGACCAGGCGCCCGCGTCCGAGCCGGCCGGCAAGCACCCGCGAACCGGCAAGACTGCATGGCAACCCGCCATGAGCTTCGAGGAGATGCTTGACGCCCCCTGGAAGCACCACAGCGGCGCAAGGCTGTCCACACACACGCTTCGGCAGTGCGCCATCACCAAGCACATCATGAGGGGCGACATCCCGCCGCCTCCAGCTCCGGCTCCGAGTGCGGGGCAGCCGCCTCCGCCCCCGACAAACGGCGACATGCGCGATGAAGTCTACCCCGATCAGAACGCAAGCTACGTTGTCTTCACCAACTTTGGTGACGACAAGCGTAGCGAGCGCCTGCTTCGGTAGGAGGTGAACACCGTCATCCCGGCCATGCCGGAATACATGCACTGGTTGGAGCATCCGGTCAGCTGGACCCGAGAGGACCACCCGTCCGTCATGCCCAACTCGGGTGGCTACGCTCTCATCCTCGACCCCACCATAGTCGCTCCCAAGCGCACTTGCAAGTTCTCGCGAGTCCTCATCGACGGCGGCAGCAGCATCAACATCCTCTACCGCGACACCATGACCAAGCTCGGCATCGAGGCCAAGCATCTGGAGCCATCCCAGACGGTGTTCCACGGCATCGTGCCGGGTCTCTCCTGCTCTCCCATTGGCCGGATCCGGCTTGATGTCCTGTTCGGCACGAGCGATCATTTCTGGCACGAGCCTATCTGGTTCGAGGTGGTGGACTTGTCCAGCGTGTACCACGCGCTGCTAGGCCGGCCCGCGCTGGCAAAGTTCATGGCGGTCCCCCACTACGCCTACTTGAAGATGAAGATGCCGAGTCCCAAGGGCCTCATCACTGTTGTTGGCGACTACAGAAAGTCCCTAGAATGCGCCCAAGCCGACGCCAAGTTGGCCGAGTCGCTGGTCATAGCCGAGGATCGGCGCCAGCTCGACCGGATTGTCGCGCTAGCTGGCGAGCAGCCGCCTGTGCTAGCTTCGGCCAAGGTGCTAGCTGTACCATGTCGTTCGGCTTGAAGAACGCCGGCGCCACCTTCCAATGCTGCATGCAGAAATGCCTGCTAAAACAACTCGGCCGCAACATTCATGTCTACATCGACGACATCGTGGTGAAAACCAAGCAGCACCTCATGCTCCTTGACGACCTGAAGGAAACTTTCGCCAATATGCGCTAGTACCAGATCAAGCTCAACCCGGAGAAGTGCGTGTTCAATGTGCCGGCCGGAAAGCTACATAGCTTCCTCGTCTCAGAGCGTGGCATTGAGGCAAACCCAGAGAAGATCAAGGCCATCGAGCGCATGCGCAAGCCAACCCGCTTGCGTGATGTCCAGAAGTTCACCGGCTGCTTGGCCTTGGTCAACCGGTTTCTCAGCCGGTTGGGCGAGAGGGCCTTGCCCCTATATCAGCTGATGAAGAAGACGTCGTCATTTGAGTGGAACGACCAGGCGGATGAAGCGTTCCGGGATCTCAAGCGCATGCTCTCCACCATGCCTGTCCTGGTCGTGCCGGCTGATAAGGAGCCACTGTTGCTATACATTGCCACCACCTCGCGGTCGGTGAGCATGGTGTTGGTGGGCGAGCGACCAGAGAAGGGCAAGATCCAGTCCGTCCAGCACCCGGTCTACTACCTGAGCGAGATGCTTTCCGCCTCCAAGCAGAACTACCCCCACTACCAGAAGATGTGCTACGGCGTATATCTTACCGCCAAGAAGCTGAAGCAGTACTTTCAAGAGCATGTCATCACCGTGGTCAGCACGGCCCCCATCAGCGACATCATGGGCTGCCGGGATGCCTCCGGCCGGGTTGCCAAGTGGGCCATCGAGCTGGCCAGCCACACCATCCTCTACGAGCCCCGCACCATGATCAAGTCCCAGGCGTTGGCTAACTTCCTTGTTGACTGGACGAAGACCCAGTACCTACCACCGCCGCCTGATTCAATGCACTGGCGCATGCACTTTGATGGCTCCAAAGTGCGATCCGGCTTGGGAGCCGGCATCGTGTTGTCTTCCCCGAAGGGCGACTGGATGCGGTACGCGCTCCAGATCCACTTTGCTGCCTCCAACAATGTTGCCGAGTATGAAGCCCTTGTGCACGGCTTCCGGCTTGCCAAGGAACTCGGCATCTGGCGCATCCTCTGCTATGGCGACTCGGTTCTGGTGGTGCAGTAGTGTTCCGGCGAGTGGGACGCCCGGGATGCCAACATGGCCAGCTATCGCTTCCTGGTCGAGCAGATCTCCGGCAACTTCGACGGCTGCGAGTTCCTCCATGTCCGGCACACGAAGAACGAAGCCGCCGACACGCTAGCCAAGATTGGCTCCTCTCGGCAAGCCATTCCATCCGGCGTCTCCCTCGAGCACTTGCGCAAGCCGTCCGTCAAGCCGTCTCCGGATTCCGAGTCCATCTTCATCCCGGACGACCCCGCAGCGCCCCTCCCCAACCCGGTCCCGGGGACTGCTGATCCCGACCCGGGGGCTGCTGATCTCAGCCCGGGGGCTGCTGTCCCCAACCCGGTCCCAAGGGCTGCCGTCTCCAACCCGTTCCCAAGAGCCGATGATCCCGGCTCGAGGGCTGCCGGCTCCGGCTAAGGGGCTGCCGCCCCGGAACCCGCCTTGGTGGCCGTCTTCACCGTGGTGACGGCTCCATCATGGGCCCAACCAATTCTAGCTTTCTTGGAAAGCAACGCCCTCCCCATGGACGAGACCAAAGCCCGGCAAGTGCAGCGCCGGGCGTCCACCTACAGCATCATCAACAACGAGCTCGTCAAGCGCAGCGCGACGGGCGTGTTCCAGCGCTGCGTCGAGCAAGACAAGGGCATAGAGATCCTTCTCGACATCCACCAGGGCGAGTGTGGGCACCACGCCGCCTCCAGGTCCCTGGTGGCCAAGGCCTCGGCTTCTGCTGGCCCACACACCTCAAGGATGCCGAGTCGCTCATCCTCAAGTGCGAGGGTTGCCAACACTTCAGCAAGCGCAACCACTAGCCAGTTTCAGCCCTCCAGACCATCCCGATCACCTGGCCTTTTGCCGTCTGGGGGCTGGACATGGTGGGGCCCTTCAAGACCGCTCGAGGCAGCATGACACACTTGCTGGTGGCAGTCAACAAGTTCACCTAGTGGATCGAGGCACGGATGATCAAGAAGCTGGATGGGCTGATGGCCGTTCGGTTCATCAAAGACATCGCGGTTCGCTATGGTGTCCCGCACAGCATCATCACCGATAACGGCACCAACTTCGCCAAAGGCGCGCTCGCGTAGGACTGCTCCATCTCCGGTGTCCGGCTTGACTTGACCTCCGTCGCTCATCCCCAGTCCAACGGCCAGGTCGAGTGGGCCAACAGTCTGATCTTGTCCGGTATCAAGCCGCGACTCGTCGAGCCCCTCATCCGCTCACCCGACAGCTGGCTCAATGAGCTGCCGGCCATCCTCTGGAGTCTCTGAACGACCCCAAACTGGTCGACTGGGTTCACCCCGTTCTTCCTCGTCTACGAAGCAGAAGCCATCATCCCGACCGACATCGAGTTCGACTCATCGCGAGTCACAATGTACACAGAAGTTCAAGCCAAAGAAGCCCGCGAAGATGGCATCGACCTACTCGAAGAAGCATGCCTATTGGCCCTTAGCCAGTCGGCCATCTACCAGCAAAGCCCGAGGCACTACCACAGCTAGAAAATCGAGCCCCTCACATTCTGCGAGGGAGACCTCGTCCTCCGACTCGTCCAGCAGCAAGCCGGCCAGCACAAGTTGGCCTCCCCATGGGAGGGCCCCTTCATCGTCAGCAAAGCCCTGTGTGACCGCAACGCCTACTACCTCATCGACGCATGCAAGCAAAACATGCTCAAGAGAGACACCGCCGGTGAAGAAACAAGCCGGCCTTGGAATGCAGAGCTCCTCGGCCCGTTTTACAGTTAGCTGTATGCACGTATGTATCGCTACCTTTTGAAGTTCAATGAAAGACAGCAGGACCCCTGAACGACACTCGGGGGCTACCTTTCCCTATCAAATCATTGTGTCTCGCACATCCTTGTAATTTTTTCAACCTCCACCGCCGGGTTGGCTCGTCCGGCTCGGGGGCTAGCCGGCTTGACCACGCCCCGCCATCCCCCTTAGTACATTTCGGCGTGTTCGAGTTGCCGAGGCCCGCCCCTTCGCCCTAAGCCACAGTCCGGCTTCGACTGTCAGCCGGCAAGAACCATGGGCCAAAGCATCGGCATGCAGAAAAACCCTAAGTTGGATTTGCCGGATTGGTTAATCCGGCCTCACTGCACTAAGTTGCCGCACGACCAGCTGCGCGCCAGCTGGCTTCGCCGCCTACTGCCAGCCGGCCCAGTGGGTGTTTCGCTCGCGCTCAACATTTGCAAAAGCCTAAGTACTGCGCACTCCTTCCCGAAGCCGAACTCCTTATCACAGACCGGAACCCGGCTGTCCGACTCGCGCGGGGGGGGGGGGGGGGGGGGTGGGGGGTGGGGGGGGGGGGGGGGTGGGGAGGGGGGAAGCCAAAAGAAGGAGCGAGCAAGAAAAGCAAAAGCACAAATATCAGCGAAAATATTTACATTACACAAATAAAGGCCCACGGCCGGAGTTCATTACATTCCTCCTACACCCCCACTGGGTGGACTTGATGACCTGACAAAAGTTCAAAAGAAAAATACAAGAGCAGGACGGCTTCAGACGGCTCCCGCGTCGGGTTGCACGACCGCCGGCTCCTCCGCGGTGGCCTCCGGGTCCGCCGAGGCGCCGGTATCGTCCAACCTGACATCATCATCCGCGTAGGGACCCGACTCCTCGGAGCTGCCCGCCGGGTCGTCGAGCACCAGGCCGAAGTTGTCGGGTGGCACCTCCACGCCGTCTTCAGTCCGCTCCACCTAGAACACCTTGTGCGCGGCGAACAAGGCAAGGTAGCTGGCTCGCGTGGCAATCTGGCCCGCCTCCGCTTCCAGCTGGGCCTCCACGCCAGCTCGCTGGGCTGCCAGTTGGTTCAGGTTCAGGCCTGGATACCAAGACATAACAAACCGCAGCACCAAGTCGGTGCCGACATGAGCCGCGGAGATGCGCCACACGTGGAGCCGTGCCGGTCCGGCTTCCAGCCAGTGCGCCAACCGCGTGAAGCTGTTGGGCGCAATGGCACCCGACCAGAGGGCCGCCGCCATCCCCAACCCTGCCTCGGACAACCGTGCCATTTGCTTGTCCAGGGCCCTCAGGCGGGCCTCGACGGCGTGCATGATCTCCGAAAAACTCCAGGCGGCGTGCGGATCAATTCTGGCACCCGCGTCCGCCTGGGTTGACCGATGAGCGAGCACAGCCTCGTCCGCCGTGTCCTTCGTCTCCGGGAAGTACTCTGATGAAAGAAAAAGGGAAAACAGTCAGCCATGTGAGAACTCGGCCGGCTCGCAACCTGGCGAAATAAAAGAAGAAATACTTACTAACGAGGAGCTCATCCAGATGCTGCACCTCGCACAACATACCGTGCCGCTCTAGGTCTACGATGTGGCCGCGGGCTTTGAGCGCCTTCTCGAGCTTGGCACACTTGTCGACGGCCGCCTTCAGCTCATCGCCCCTCGTGGCCGCCTTCTCCTGCTCATCCCTGAGTCGGATGAGCTCCGCCTGGTGGGCCTCCGCCGCCTTGGCGGCCTCTGCCTTCAGCCGCTCCACCTCAGCTCAGAGCTGGCCGCTGGCGGCGACCCAATGGTGGCGCTGCTGGCCGGCTTCGGAGATCCGGCACCTCGGCCGTGGTGGCTGCGCGGCAAGACTTCAAGTCAGATGCCGTAAGAAAAGAGGAAAACACTTTAAGATTCGACCCAACTGCTCCGCAGTTGGCCCGAATCTCGGGGGCTACACCCAGTGGGTGCGCTAGCGCGCCCCCCACTAAGAGCATGCGAAACATACCTTCGGTGAGACGGAGCACATCCTCCTTGGCAGCGAGTTGTGTTTTCACCTCCCGGTGCTTCTCCAGAAGCTGGTTGTGGATGTCGACTCGGAGGCCATCCAGGTGCTGCAAGAGATCAAGGATCAACGAAACCGCAAGACACTATAAGATTCGACCCAACTACTTCATAGTTGACCCGAATCTCGGGGGCTACACCCAGTGGGTGCGCTAGCACGGCCCCACTGACTAGCCGAAAAAACAAGCAAGGAGAAAACTTATGATCACGGAGCGCTCCAGCTCCCGCGTCTGCTCCAGCTCGCTCTGGGCAAAGGCTTGATGCCGCTCCGCGCGCCCGCGGAGATGCTGGTGGATGGCATCCATTGCCGCCTCTTCCTGGATGCGGGGCCTAACCACGGCCCCGCCGGCTCTGCTTCGGGGCTACTGCGACCCGGTGGCAGATCCGCTTCCCGGCACCTCGTGCGGCAGCCTGATCGCCAAGGCATGCCCGCTCCCTGCAGCTCTTTTGCGGCCGGCGTCGCCTGCAGCGCTCCGCCCAGGGCGGTATCCCCCGTGCGCCCCTCCTTCGTCCTCTCGGCAGTGTCGTTCCGGGGTGGGGTGTCTACGGCCATCTCCTCCACCTCCGGGTCATTGACGGCTGACTCTGGGTCGCGCCTCTCCTCCGCTGGCGGCTCGACGACCGTCTCCGTCGGCTCCATGCCCTCTGGCATCTCCGTCCAGGCCTGGCCCATGGTTGCCTGCCCCCTCATCTCCACGGCCCTGGCCCAAGCCCGGGCCGAGGCCGCCGCCAGCTCCTCCTTGGCCTTGTTCCGATCCCGCCAAGCCATGCACTCGGTGTCTACCGGGTCCAGGCCGAGGTCCTTCTCGGGCGAGTTCTCGACCCGGTCGATGGCACTGCTCCGGGATCTCCGGAACACGGGGTCGGTCCCCGCCGTGGCTGTTGTGGCCGCCATCGCCAGGTCAAGAGGCGTCCTACGCACCGCGAAGAAAACGTGAGAAGAATGCGACCAAGCATCGAGCGGAAATCAGCAAAGAAAGCTTACCCAATCACCGTCGGGATGGTCCGCTTTGGCGGCCCAGCCGAGATGACTCGGCGCGCCTTCTTGATGGCGGTCTTGCCGCGCACAAGCGACACCTCCGCGGTTCGTTCCGCCGCCGGCACCGCATCCTTCCCGTGCGGCCGGCTTGCCGCGGCCGGCCCGCGGGATGACCCGGCCCCAACATCGGCCGCCTTCTTCAACCGTCTTGGGGGGTCGACGCTGCCGACTCCTCCCCCAGTCGGCGCTGCACCACCAACGTGCATCAAGACCTCCTCGTCGTCATCCTGCCAGTCTCGCAAGAGCTCTGTATGCAGAGACTTACCCACGTGGCGTGTCGCACTAGCTTCAGTGCCCGCCAGTTGCTCATCGACCGGCTCCGAGTTCTCGGCGAAGGACTCCGCCTCCTCCGAGCCGGCTTGCTGGATAGCCAGTACCTGCGCCCTCGTTCCGTCACACATTTGTTCGATGGCATTCAGCAGCACCTCCTTTGTCGCATCGGGACGGAGAAGAAGCTGAGACATTGCAAAAAACAGAGACCAGTGACTCACCGCCGGCGCCGAGTTCGCGTGGTTGTAGGGCGGCTTCCCGAAGCGCCAGTCAGCAACCATCCCGGCCTTTGAGATGCTGTTGACCCGGTCGGCGACCTGCTCCAGCGCCAACCCGGTGGGTGACATCCGGGTGGGGTCCCACCGGTCCCCCATCTGGCCAATGATATGTGCCCGGCGCTGCGGCGGCAGCACCCGGCGCGCGATGAAGGCGGCGATAAGATCCGTCCCCGTGAGTCCCTCGCGCTCCGCCATCTCTGACCTGGTTGCTTAGGTTCAGCACCTCCTGTGTCGGCTTCTTCAGGTAGTAGCTCCAGTTGGTCTTGGCCTGCGGTGTCACGTCGGCGAACGGCGGCAAGTTGATGCGGTCCGCGCCGAGGTTGTGGACGTAGAAGAACGAGTTCTGCCACTTCTTGGCAGAGTCCTCGAGCGGCATCTTGGGGCACACCCCATGCGGCCTAGCCGAGATGACAGCGGCCCCGCAAGCAGACATCGCCCTGGCCGCCGGCCCTTGCTTCTTCAAGAAGAAGAAGCAGACCCAGAGATTGATGCTGGGCTCGGTGCCCAGGTAGCCCTCGCACCGGGTGACGAAGCCGGAGAGCTGCATCACCGCATTTGCGCCCAAGTGGTGCGGCTGCAGCCCGAGGAAATCCAAGAAGGAGTGGAAGAAATTGCTCGCAGGGAGGCCAAACCCGCGCTTGAAGTGAGAGAAGAAGACCACGCACTCGGCCCCCTCTGGTCGTGGCACCGCCTCATCGCCCGGCGCGCGCGCGGCCACCTCCGTCACCGGTGGCAGCCGCTTGGTGTCACGCATATATTGGATGTCGTCCTCCGTGGTCTCGGACCTCTCCCATGACCTCTTGGGCCGCGTCATTGGTAGAGGTGGCTGGGGGTGAGAAGTCCAACGGCGAGCAAGAAGTCAAGGCGATAGCTAAGTGCTGCGGAGTGGTGGCGGTGCGCTGCTTGGTGGCGGCGGAGCGCAACGGCGAGAGATGGGCTCGAGAGTTGGAGGAGGAGAAGAAGGGCAAGATGAGGGGAGCGTGCGTGAGTGTTTTATGCCGCCCCTCCCTCCGTTTTTATAACCACAACAGAGACGTGGAGAAATGGGATCGACAGCGCCTGCTTTTCCACTTCCCCGCATTATATGGGCGCGTTTCCCCCACGACTTAATTACCTCGAGAAGTGCAACCGTCCGCAGCGGCCACAATAAATCCCTGCGCGTGGGTCGAGGGCGCGGCGTGGTGGGGCCCAGCCCACTATTGCATCCCATCATGCGCGTGGTCTGGCAGGGCCTCGCCGGCCCCTGTTCACCACATGGCACCTGTGTTGGGCCACGGGTGGCGCGTCCCTTCCCCTTCAAGACTCGGTGGACGCCTCAGTTTCCCGCCCAAACCGGGGTGCCGCGATCCGGCTTCCAGAAGCCGGCACACAATGGGTGTTGCCGGACCCGGCAGCCCCAAGCTTCATCAACCAAGCCGCCTTCTCAAGGGGGTGAAACTGCGAAGGCCCCCTGCCTGAAGCCGGCGAGCCTTCACAGCTTCGGGGACTACTGTCGGGGGGATGGACCCCGGGCAGGCAACGGAACCCGGATCCTTTCAAAAACATCAGGGCTGGCAACGCCCCTCAAACCGGCACGTCCCTGGCTGGCTTCTAGCGCAACCCGGCCAGCCGGCAGACGCATGCCGGCTGGTTCCCACAAGACGAACCTCCATAGACAAACGAGCATGGCTACAGTGCGCCCCCCTTTACGCCGGCCCCGGCGGGCTCAGCTGTCGTGCCGACCAAGCCATGGCCTGGGGTGGGCGGCGTCTCGGAGGCGCAACCCTGTAGCGAGCCGGCGCAGCCGTCCCATGACATCCGACACGGCGTGCCTACAGTACCCAGTAGCCGGCCGTACCCGCGCCCGGCGGCCCCGGTACGGCCCGCACCCGACGAGACCCGCATCTGGCTCCCAGACACTGACATCCCGGCCCCGTGCCCATGTAACTTTACAATTGTAACCCCGGGGGGGGCAGCCTATAAGACCCCCCGTTGCCCCTCCATACAGAGGGTCAAGCGATCACTAGTAGAACAATCACACACATACACGGAGAAGGAGCAGCCTATGCACTGGCCTGTCTTCCTTCTTCCCCGAAATAGCTCAAGGAGCAAGCTTGTGTCCACCTCATATAAACCACACTCGGCAGGACTAGGGGTGTTATCTCTCTGGAGAGCCCTGAACCTGGGTACGTCTTGTGTCTCACACTTGCTCATACCAACCCCGCCTCTGGAGCCCACCGGTTGCCTCTTGCCTATCCCTCTCTTTAGCCACCCCGTGGCATCTGCTGTGCACCCACACGACATGCATGTACATCCATGACAATTTTATGACAGAATCAAGATAGTCATACCTGTGCTATCGTAGAAGTGTTCCATAACAATACCAAAATTATCATCACGGAAGTGTCCACTTCCATGATGATAAATGGCGCGTCATGGAAGTGCTTTCGTCAAGGGTAACCGACACATGGCATCCACCGCAACGGGTCGCCATTAAGCTATCGGGTTCCGGTTTGGATCTGATAACCCGTTAACAGCCCGTACAAATGGGGATTTTCCACATGTAAAATTCTCATTGGCCATAGCGACCACGTGTCAGCTCCGCATTGAGACAGATGTCAACCGCGCAATGGATAGGAGGCGCCTATGATACGTCAACACGTGGCAAGGCCCAATAGCGGCCCATTCAGGTCAAAAGGCCAGCCCATTTGACTTGGTCAAAAGGAAGCGGGTCGGCCCATGGAAAGCCTGTTAACGGCCTGTTCGCATATAGCCCATTTACAGCCCGCTAACTCACGGCCCATTATGCCCTATTCGAATTAGGCCCAGTAGCGTCATCTGGGCTGTCCAATATGATTCCAGCCCGTTGTAACTTCCAGCCATGTATGGCCCATGATGTCTTTTGGCCCATATGAGGCCCTTTGTAACTCTGGGCCCATTAAAGGCCCATGGTGAAACTGACCCATAATGAACAGTGTATCGCTTTATACCCATTAACAGCCCATTATTCCATTGGGTCATTTCTAGCCCGTGTTACCTTTCGGCCTTCTAAGGGCCCATTTATTCTTGGGCTCATTTCCAGCATTCAGTTACTTACAGTCCATTACTGGCCTATTCCGCTTGTGGACCAAATTTAGCCCGTGGTTACAGTCGGCCCGTTAACCCGTTGGGCTATTTTCATAGCGTCATCAAATACGGCCCATTAACGACCCGTTATGCCTGTCGATAGAATTAAGCCCGTTATACATATCAGCATATTAATGGCCCGTTATGGTCAGGCCATAAACAGACGATTTCCACTCTAGCCCATTTACGGCCCATATTGCAGACCGTTATTGGTCCATGAATAGTACGGCCCATGTTTGGCCAATCGATCATATGGCCCGTAGAAGGCCCATTGATTCTATGACCCGTAGAAGGCCCATGGATCCTACAGCCCGTAGGAGGCCCATGGTCACTACGGCAGGTAGCAGGACCATGGTTACAATGGTCCGTATGTTGCCCATGGTTATTGTGGCCTAGTTTAAAAAAATATTTTATTGTGGCCACTAGCAAACCGCGGAAAAATAACTGCAATGACTACAACCAAACAAATAAACAAGACAATAAGGAAATAAATAAGCAAGCAACTTAAGCTAGGCTATTACGGCTATTACACATATGACATCTACTGGGCATCAAAGTTCGCCACCAGTGCAAATATAGGGAACAAAGCAGCATATTACATACATTGGGCGTCTAAATTGGCCACCAGTGCAAATAAATGCGGCAGCAAAACAAGTCCATAACTGAAACAACTTCAGAAGAGCTCAAGAAACATTATCCTGGGTATCCACCATGCTGGCAATAAGCTTAGCAATCTTATTAGCTTTCTCCTGTTTGGCGCTAAAATCCTTCAACGCTTGCTGTTGCACCAGAAAGTATGCATCTGAATTCTCTAGGGACTTCCTCAGTCCTTCGGCTTCTTGTCACAGCACAGTTGATCGATGTCTTTCAGCTTGTAGTTGAGACTCAAGAAACCGAACTGATTCAGACAGCGAGTCCGAAGAGCTTGTGCCAGCGGTAGTGGCAGGTAACTCGAACACTACATCAAGACAGGACTTTGGGGTTGTCTCACTGTCTTCAAGATAGTTTTCCTTAGCTGTTTTATCAGCTTTGTTGGAGACCAACAAGGATGTCTCACTATCCTGAACCTTATCTGCATTACTTCCTTTACCATTGCTTAATAATGTACTCTTCCCCAATATTCTGTCAGCATTCTAAAAGAAGAAACAAGCAGACACATAACAGGTTTAGCATGTAGTATATGAAATTCATTTCGGTGAACTAGTTCAGTAGTAAGGTGGACAGGATTAAACTACCAAGTCTTCTATTGCGAAGTAGATCAAACAAACATATATCTATGTGCTATGGTCACTACATTGTCTTGCCAAATCAAAATAGAGACACGGTTCAAACCATATCAGTTCAACACAAAGCAGCATTGAAAGAATACAAGTGTGGGAAACTACACGGCACAACAAGATTTCAGATGGGTACCACGGGTATACATGTACAACAACACTATTGGCTCTATTGTGATGCTAGTAATGTGCATGATATGAGAAGTCAACTGTATACACAATTGAAATTGAAATCAACAGAGCAATTTAGAAGATCAAACCAGTTAAAGGAACATGTTTAAACATACCTGTTGTGCCATTAGAGTTTCGATTGGATCCTTTAATTTAAAAATAAGTTTGTATGAGTAAATGCAGTGATACAAGAGCAAAGCAGTATGCACCATAGCAATGGAATCTTAAATGAGAACAATTGTTCTTCAGGTTTAAGCACTTGTTCTACACGAACAGAGTATAGTAAGACACATGCATATAGTACTTCAAAATAAAAAATGATCTCATAGACCTTACCACATTCTTGCCTCGGGACCAGTATAGAACAAGGCGTTCCCAGTCATCGTCCCGTAAATGTGTCTTAGGAGAAAGTAAGGGAATTTGATGAGTTTCCTTGCCAGTGAAGTACGTTTCCTTCAGGTAATTTCGATACTGCCACAAAGCATTCTTGAAGATAGCAGAGGTATTAGCACAGGTTACCTCATCCTGAGTTTCCAAATCGGTCCTTCTCTATAGAGAAAAATGGGAACATTTGTTGTATTATAACCAGCATGGAGGTGGAATGTATGGGACAAAGCAAAGTAATTGCGATGAATAACATTACTTACACATAACTCATGGACGAACACCTACAACTGGCTTTTTCCTTCATCTTCAGTATAATATTTCCATGATGGGAAGATACGCACATAGGATTTAACAACACCAAATGCAATAGATGCTAAACTGCGAATGGCTGGTTGTGCTTCATCCACAGGAATAGGTGTACTAACTGGTGGAATTGGGGTTCGCCGTGGTAGTCCTGGCGCTTTGGGCACTGGAGCTGCCTTACTAACTGCTCTTGTTTGGGAGCTCTGTTGTGGAGATGGTGACGTGTCAACTGGAACTAGGTTAACTATCTGCTGGGGTTGGGGTTAGATTGGGTGAAGCTGGTTCTCTATCCATCGGAGTAGGGGTACAATCTGCGAGAGTCTGGGTTATGTGTGGTAGGGCTGGTTCTTGTGCATGTACAACCAGGGTGCTATCTCTACCAAGAGGTGGCACTGTTTTATTTGAAGACCGTGTTTTTACTCCGCTAGATACTGCCATCACCCCCTCCAATTCAAATGGCTGATAAACAAGAAATGTAGTTGAATGTACAGACCTTGTATGAGAGACAGATGCAATAGATAGTGTGGAAAAAAGAGGGCATGGAATAGTTCACATATATATTGTTTAACTAAAAAGGATAGCATGACATAATTTAACATATATGACGTCTATCTAAAATGGATAGCATAGCATGACATAATTCAAAGATATGATGACTAACTAAACAGGATGGCATGAGATAATTATATGATGTCTTTAGTAAACAGGTTCGCACAAACATAATTCACATACATGTTATCTAAGTAATCAGGATCACATGATATAATTCACATATGTGATTTATATACTAAGCAGATGGCATTCGCATATATGATGTCTGAACTAAGAACATGGTGTGGAATATTGTGTATATGATGTCTAAACTATGCAATGCTAGACACCATATGCATGATATGAGTAGTATAACTGTGCCAAGTTAGAGCATACACCTTTGTCGGTGTACTAAATATTGGGCCTTTAGTACCCCATACTTGTGCACGGACGGTTGTAGCCATACCTGCGGCAAGGCTTGTCGGGGGAACAGCTGAAGAACGATCCAAGGTTATCAAGAGACATCCACGCCAAGGATCGGAAGATAAGGAGGACTGAAGACCAAGGGCTTGGCTCCCGGCAAGATCTTGCCGGGGTAGCCCGACAAGCCCGGCAAGATTCGCACCCGACAAGGTTCCGCCACTGTGCCGCCGCTCCAGTACAGTGACCGGCCTGGCATCCTGGCCCCACTTCTGGATGCGTGGCAAGGCACTAGTGGGGGCGAGTTTAAGCGGTGCTGATGGGATGGCTCCTTTTTCCATCCCCAAGAAAGTAGAGACACCTAAACGGACACCTCACGGTGCATTAAATGCATTTGTCCAAAACCGTCAGTGGTTAGGTATGATAACCATGTAGCTACTTTACACCTCGCGAATAAGCAGTTCGCCACTGTGGTGACCCCTTTGATCATATAAAAGGAGGCCCAAGGCAACTGCTACAGAGGAGGACGATTTGGAGCCCATTCTGCATGCGTAGCTACTGCTTGAACTTACTGTTCATCGCAAGCACTCCAAGAACTGGGATGAATCACTGATAATAAACTAAAGCAGGAGTAGGGTTTTACGCTGATCAGTGGCCTGAACCTGGGTAAAAATCCCCTCGCGTTGATCCTCAGTTCTGCTATTTGTGCATCCCTCTCCCCCTGCCGAACCGTAAAGGGGTCCCTCGGATCCCATAGGTGTCGTACGCCGACAACCTCAGTGGGGGAATAGGATTAGTCATCTGTCTCTGAATCCATCTCTGAGGAGCTATCTGGACCCATCAAGAGATCTGCTTCAACAGGTAGCATTGTCTGCTCTTAAGACCTTGTTTTCACTCCAGCTTTTTCCATCACCCACTCAAATGGCTGATTCACAGGAAGAGTAGTTGAATGTACAAACATTGTCGACAAATGGAAATGTAATGAAGAAAAGGAATGGCAAGATATAATTCAAATATATGATGCCTGGCTAAACAGGATGGCATTGCATATTTCACATATATTATGGCTGGCTAAAAAAGATTAGATTGCATAGTTCACATATATGATATAGAAACTAAACAGGTGGCACTACAGAACATGTCTAAACTAAGCAGATGACATATATGATGTCGAAAGTAAGCACTTCAAGGCAACATATGCATGATATGACCAACATCATCATGCCAAGTTAGAGCAAACACCTTGGGGGTAAATAGGAGTGGTCAGCTCCGTCTGAATCCACCTCTGAATAGATATCTTCCTCTGGATTACAATCTGGAGGGGGGGGGGGAGGGTTTGCCATTGCACCCACCATGGAGCGATGTCTGCATGACATTGTATTGCCACACAAAACTCTTCTCTTTTTCTCTACATGTTTAGCATGATTGTGTACAATATCTGACATGCATACAAAAAAATATAGTGAGATTATGTAAGGAGAGCATGTAGAAATCTAGAGTGATGGTAACAACCAGTGGATAGATCCAAAAACAATGATAGCAGGCTGATGATAACTTTAATTTAATAAAAAGACAGATGATGATTGCTTTACTGTTTGTTTCCCACCCAAGATGAACATAGTGTTTGTTTCCCACCCAAGATGAACAACATAGACATACCCTAGGTGAACCAGATAATAGACAGAGATACTATTCATTGCTGCCTCGATATGTGCCCCACAAGCATTTTAAAACTCAAGTTTGAACATTAATTTGGACCTGACTTGGAGTCTAAGAGGTGAACAGGACAATAAAGTAGCAGGTAATATTAAGCAATGAATAACATAAGCAGAAACAAAAGAGTGCAACCTCTCTTGCGGACCCGTTTACTCCTCAGGTTCATCTGCTGAGTCAATGATGGTGATGTAGTTGCGGTGGGTGCCGGCAGCAGGGAAGGAGATCTGAGGCGGCGAAAGATGGTCAGGAGTTGTGATGTCTGGTAGGGTGGATGCTTCTGTCGATGGAGCGGCTAAGGTGAGGTGGACGACGTTGCGGCAGGAGCAGGACAAACCTAACAAAGTTTTCTTCGACACCTATCTATAACTGAAGTAATTCTGTAAGGGCTCCTTTGGCTTGCAGGATTCTAAAAATGCAGGGATAGGAAAAACACTGGAATAGGATAGGAATGCACGTGGGAAACAGAGCATTTGTAAACACAGGATTTCTGTCAACTTGGGTGTCTGGTTCACAGGAATTGGAAGAACAGAGGAATGCAAAGAAACATGGCCAAATTAAAGTGAAACCATATGCAAATGTGTACAGTTAGAATGTTATTCTGCTACTATTGCACTTAGTCTTGTTTTCATGCATAGGATTTTGAAACGTAGGTCCAGGTGGATGTTTTGCTCCCTTCCTTTCAACCAAATGCATGAATAATTAAATAGTAGAGTACCATAGGAAAATTTCCCATTGCTATGTTTCTCCTTCACTTTTTCCTTTGAACCAAAATAGCCCTAATGGATTGAAATGAATGTAGAGTAATAAGTGATGCAACAAGTGTACAACCTCTTTGGCGTAGCCGTGCCGACCTCAGCATCATTTGGTTGGTCAGTGAAGAAGTTGCGGCAGAGGTGGCTGTCGGAGGTGTGGAGGAAGATCTGAGGCGTCTGTAGACGGCGTCCAGGGTACTGCTCTGTTGTGATGGATGGTTCCATCGTTGGAGCAGCTCTGGCGAGCTGTAAGACGTCAAGGCTGAAGCAGTACAAGACAGGCATCGTTAATATCAAGTGGGATTCTAATAGCATCTCCAATAGATGATGTAAAATACATTACCAAAAAGTGGTAGATGTAAAATTTACATCACCAAAAAACACCTGACTACAACAGATGAGGTAAAAACTGTTAACTCTAAACTTAACTGTCGAAACTAAAATTTACTATGGAATCTAAATGTTACTGTCAAAACTAAACACACCAGTAGCAGAGAAGCACTTCACATGTAGTTTAGGCCACTTAAGCACTAGTAGTAGAGAAATAGTGATCTAAATTAGCAGGCGATCGACAGGGAACAAACTAGCAGATAGCAGCCGGAGCAGCAATGCGAACTAGAGCCAGAGTAGCAACTCATGTAGCTGCAGCAGCTCGTGTACCAGCATTAGTAGCGTGAGCGAGAGAAAGAGCAGAGCAGCAGCACGAGCGAGAGGAAGAGCAGAGCAGCAGCGCGAGCAAGCGAGAACCGGAGCAGCAATAGCAGCACGAGCGAGAGCCGGAGCGGTAGCAGCAGATCTGGCTGGTATGGACACCGCCGTCGAGGGAGCCTCGCATTGGGGGAGAGCCGTCGTGGAGATGTCGCCGGCGGTGCCGCGTCGAGGTAGCCGCACCATGGGGGTGCGGGATAGAGCACCGACGGTGCCGGGAGGTCGAGTTAAGGAGAAGGTGAGATGCGATGAGTGTAAAACCTCTTTGGTGGCGCCGAGTAGGCCTCGGCTTCGTCCGAGGAGTCGGTAAGGATGTTGCGGTTCCAGTGGAGCTGGTTAAGGCGGCGTTGTGGGGATAAATCAGCCGCGATAAATGAGGTGATCGTCAGAGTAGCTCCTTGGAGGTGGAGGACGGGGGGGCTGAACCAGTGGGACGACGAGATTGACGACGGATCCTCATCCGGGGCGGTGGATGAGGGACGTCGAGCTGTTGTGGTGGACGATGTCGTCGGGAAAGAGGCTCCGGCTGGGCAGCGGTGGGGTGGCGGACGGAGGAGGGTGGGGTTTCACGGCTGGAGCAGAGAGGTTATGGCGGCCTGGGTTTTCGAATGGCGAAAAGAAGGTGATGGGAGGGGGGGACTATGACTTAGGGAAGCGCTTGTCCAAAATGTAGGGTGCGTTACAAAAGTACCCCCATAGCTTTGAACTAGCGGCCCTTTCGGCTCAGGGTTAGAAGGGGGATTTCGCATGTCGGGATTTGGCAGCTAGAGGGAGTTTTCGCGCGCGTTGTAATTTCAGGATAGCAAGGCACGGGTTGTGATGGAGCGAGTTTTCGGAGCACAAAGAGACAAAGCGGTATCTGAATTTTCGGGATAACAAGGCGCGGGTTGAAATTTCGGGACAGGCCTAACGTGTAATAATGTACTACGTACCAAATCAATTCGCACTTCCCTCAACGAAAAAACAAAAAAAAACTATTTGCACCACACAAAGAGAGAGTCTTGTCCCGTTTTACTGTACAAATGCTATTCAAAACTGTGAACCCATGTTATGTCCAATTAAATTTTTTGCTAGCTGTATAATGCATGTAACCTACTCATACGAACATTTTAGTGCATTCCAAATGCATATACGACCGCTGCAATTCGAACTAAATTTGAATTCGTTTCTCTATTTGAATATGAATCTACAATCATGATTGTTGCCAAGTTAAACCATCGTTTGTATATTATCTTAACAACACACCACATGATTACTATAGAGTTAGATATGAACTATGTGTACTATATGAACTCGAGTTTAAAATTTTGAATACACTTGTTGTTGATTCCAAATAATAGTACATTTGATGTATTAGCTAGATCTTCATAATCTAAACCATGTTTCATATGTACACTCTATTTATCACACAAAGTATAGTGCCCCGCCCCCTACATTATGACAAGTATTTATCCCTGAGCTGCAAAAGCCATACATTATCACAAATTCAAATTAATGTTATATATATTATATGTAGTATAACATGTTCATAACCACCCCATGCGTATCACCATTATATTCATGGATGCGTCGGTTTAAAACACTATGATCTCTTGTTGAAATTTCCGAATCCACTTTTATAATGAATTATGATCTCTATTCGTCTTTTACACCCACACAATCCTCTTCTCTTTGTAGCTAGCACTAACTTTCTCTCGTGCATGCACATGCCCGCCTCCCTCTCATCCTCCCCCAGCATTCTCTCCATCGCACACATTCATTATTTCTCTTTAGGTCGTTCACCCACGGTGTGTGTAGGCCCCCCCAGCTCCTTCTTTCCGGCACACACCAATCGATATACCTCTCTAGCCAGGTGTGCCTACCACAAACACAAGCTTTCCCTCTTCTCTTCTCACCGTCCATGCCCCCCTCTATCTAGTACGGTTCCACACACGTGCACACTCCTGCCCCTCTTTTCATCGATCTCATACTCGCATACTCCTTCCCCCTCGATATAGTAGGCCTCTCGCACCACCTCCTAGTCGCATCCCTCTCTCTCTATCTATCTCTTCGGGCCTTATTTGCTTCTAACACATGCATGCATGTATACCAATCGATCTCCCTACATATAGCTAGGTTGACGATAACTTTTTTCCCCACGCACCGATCGACGTACCTCACAAGTTATGTCTCTCCCTTTCTCCGACACACGATGATTGATCTTCCTATGTAGTTATGTCTACTTACCACAGCCATATCGTCCCCTCTCATCATCTGTGCATGCCTCCTGACCCGTCTCTCACATGCACGTGCATAGACAGGCAGACATCCCCTCTCTTATTGATATTGCAGTCGTACCCTCCATTTGTCTAGCAGGCCTCTCCTACCATTTGTGAGAAGCAAGTCCACCACCAACCCTTCGACACTCTAGCTCTGTCTCTCTCCCAACCTTATTCCTCTCCTACACATATGCATGGATGCCAATCGATCTCCCTCAATACATAGGTAGGTCTCTTTCCTTCTCCACACATATACCAGTCGTTCTACCTCTATAGTTAGGTCTCTGCCCCCCCCCACACCGATAGTCGAACGCTGTAGGTAGGTATCCATGCAACAGAGGCAAACTGCACCTCTCCCCTCTCACGTTCCAGTAGGCCAGCCGCCCTATATCTTTGACATGGGCACACACAAAGTCGATGGCACTCTTTATCGATCACGCACACACACACACTTCATCCCTCTATTCAATTCTATGGATATCTCACGCCGATGATCGCTCCACTCTCTTCTCGTGGATCACCCCCTCTATATATGATATATCTAGGCCTTTGTTTCACACACATTGCATATGTTACATTTTTTTGTTTGAGATATCATCGACACATATTCCCTGTCTATCTCTCACGCACCCCCCCCAAAAAAACACTCACGAACCCACACACCATCTCTCTCTAGGTTTGTATCTCTCTCACACACACCCATGTAGGTGGTGTACGTACACGAAGAGAATAGGTGCACGTACTCACGCTTCGTTCCTAGCCACACCCGCACGGGTACACGGTGGAGCTCATTTGAAATGGCAACCCACGTGCTAATTTGAGAGCGTGTAGCAGTTGTTTACTTATGGAGGTCGTGTACCACGCGTGCACGAAACAAAGTTTGACTTGACGCGTTATTTTTAAATAAAGTTATATTACTCAATGGCACATACAGAATATAAAACGATTGTTATCGAGAAAAAGGTATTCCGCTCCACTATATACAATGGAGCTTGCCTGCTGGGGTTGGTCTGTCTTCACACTCTGTCACACAAGACGATGGTGACCTCTCTCTCTCTCTCTCTCTCTCTCTCTCTCTCTCTTTCACCACTGGTCACTGATCCGGCCCGATCCCGTCCGCCGGCGAAAAGGGAGGACATGCATCATTGCTCCATTCGACGACGTCGAGGCAGCACGTCCCGATCTACGGTACCCGTCGTCCTCTCTGAGCAAGCTTCGGCGCGGTAAGGCAGATCCCGCCCGCCGGTGCCCTCCTAGTTACATCCCGACGACCCCCAGGTACAGCTTCCTCTCCTCCGGCCTTGCTCCACTGCCCATCTTCCCACGTCGCTACATGTGGAAAATCCTGCATGTGGATCTTCCCTAGTTCTTTGCCCGAAACGTAGCTCGGTCGGTGTACTTTCCATGTTGCAATCTCGTCCTCACACCCTTTTAGATAAACAACCGTGCTACTATCTTCCCTTAGGACAAGGAATATGCTTCTTTTTTGTCGGCGTATGTGTCTTCAACTGTTATTGGCTAGTAATTGTTTCCTTTCTACCTCTTTTTGCAAAAAGGGCTATCCATTTCACCTCGTTGCTATTGCGACCTTTTGGTGAACTGCACAAATCACCTTTTTCTTAAGAGTGTTTTGTGCAGTTTTGGTGAAATGTCACACGGGCAACATTTCTACATTTCAGTGGGACTGCACAAAGGGAGATTGGTTTTGCTCTATCCTCCTCATCCAACTTCGAGGCTAATCTTCTCCAACTATTTGCTTAATCTTCTCCAACTAGTTAGTCTTAAGAGAGACTGCAAAGGTGACCGGCTTCTATTTGTGTGTTTATTGTTTCATCAACAGTCCTCTATTATTGTAATCACACTTACTCAATATCTTTGGAACAGGGACGCTCAACTCTATTTTAGTGGATCTGCACAAAATGATCGGAATGTTCCATGCTCCTGACTGCTACTTTTTCCCCAACATGTCTTGTTGATTTAGACAGAGCTGCGGGAAAGTTGCTGCCAATGAAAGCATGGATCAATTTTAATATTTTCTTTATAAAACCTTCTCACAACTTTGTCTTCAGTTGTGATGTAAATATTAGCTTTGATCTGCTAATCATTGAGATGCATTATTAGCAAGGAAGTTAGTTTTTTATTTTTTGCGAAAGAGCATGGATGTTAGTTTCCTTTCTATTTGATTGATGTTGTAACGAGAGAACCTTCCAGCTGGCAAGAACATGAAACAAAAGCTGAAAGCTTCAAAGCATTATAGAATTTCATGTCGCTGGAAATTATGTGTACGTCAATTATGTAAAAAAAATGCTGGAAGCTTGATAGCATTGCCAGAAGCCATTCAACATCCAGGTCCATGTGCCATGCACCAAATAGTGCACAACCACATGGGAGACTCAGCCCGGTCGTTGCGCCGCACTAATAGTGAGTACTAATGAGCAGTCAAATCATAAGCCCCACCTTTCCCACAGTAAGTTGCTCGGACGAAGCAACCATCAATACACTCTTCTTTGAATCTGCTCCTACTAGTGTGAAGGTGCAAAACCAAGTGCGTGTATGGCATGTCAGTCAACGCGCTTCCTCTTGGCATATCACTGACATGTGGGACCGGAGTGTGAGCAAACCGACCTCAACTAATGGCAAAATGGCCAACCCGCCACTCCTTGAGAGAGACGAGGAGCGAGAACACAGACGGGCTAGGTGTCGCACGGAGGCCAGGAAATATTAGAGCATGGTTGATCGATGTCATCATTACATGTTCGATGTTTTTGAACAGTACCACTTCATTGGGCTGCCGTTTTCTGGACTTCTCCAGAATAAATGTGTACTTTATCACAGATTAAAATAAAATAATAGTGCTGATGCTCCACCATGCGGTTCCTACTAAACCTTGCGCTTGGCTCTTCGCCTCTTTGGGAAGTCGAACAATGATGGTACTACAGTGTATGCCTCTGGCAAACTGACACCGAATGAACTATTGCACGTCCACCGCTTGGGCGAGGGGGAGGTTGCATTAGTCAAAAGCTTCTCCTCGCCCTGCAAGCTTCACCTCGTCCTACAAGCTTCTCCTTGTTCTGTGAGTTGACGGGACACAACAAAGTAGTGCTAGTCCGTACGATCTCCTTTCCGGTTAATATGGCTTATTTTTTTGTGGGTAAATGAGAGAGCTTTATTCATATAAAAGCATTCTTAGGGCAATCAGCCAAGAGACTGGTCACTATAGGAAGCTAGGTGTTTCATCAAGCCAGCTCTTGGTCACATTCAAAGTGCAAGCACGCTTCGCACAAAGATGCGCCGGAAGGTTTGCTAACCTGTTTACATGCCTAATAACAAAAGAAGAGAAATTATTACTGAGCTCTCATATTTCTAACAGGATAGGAGCCAGAATTAAGTGAGAATTGTGGCGAGTGTTCCAGAGTGTCACCAACTCCATGCGATCAACTTCCATTATCACATGCGAGAACCCTCGAAGAGAAGCAAATGTGTTGAAGATTGCCTTATCACAGACTAAAATAAAATAACAGTGCAGACGCTCCACCATGTGGTTCCTAGTAGTACTAGTAGTACATAATACTTGTAGTACTAGTAAACCTTGCGCTTGGCTTTTCGTGTCTTCGGGAAGTCGAACAATGATGGTACTACAGTGTATGCTTCTGGCAATCTGACACCGAATTAACTGTTGCATGTCCACCGCCTGAGCGAGGGAGAGCTTGCATTAGTCAAAAGTTTCTCCTTGTACTATGAGCCACCACGCGCAAGCTTCTCCTCATCCTGCAAGCTTCTCCTTGTTCTACAAGTTGACGGGACACAACAAAGTAATGCTAGTCCATACTGCCTCCTTTCCAGTTAATATGGCTTAATTTGAAACGAGATAAATACACTGGCGGTCACTGTATATTTGTAAAAGTACAGTCAGTGGACTTGCTAATACACTCATTGCGGTCAATATATACATTTTCCGGTGTTTATACGGTCACTAGCTCACCCTGGCTGATACGTGTGTGCATGCACGTGTAGGTTGAGCACTTGACCATAAGCGTGTTTGTTCCGTCGTGTGCTCGGGCATGCATGCATTAGGGCGTCGCACGCGTTTTTGTGTGCATGTGTACATGTGACTGTTGCATGCATGCACGAGGTTGTAGTACCTCACATTCACATGTTCATATTTCAAAGCTTTGTCAAAACATTGCATGCAAGGTTTAATCATTCGTTGTTCACGCATGCATTGCCGATATTAATACGTTGGTAAAGACAATTTCTTGAGGAAAACGAGGCCATGAATTGAGTACAAAGGGGATCAATAAACCAGGACGGAGGGAGTACTAGTAGTACTAAACCGGAAGGAGGGAGTAGGTACGTAATAATTGGCGCCCGGAGCCTTGGCCAATGGTTCTTGTTTCTCCCTCCTTTCCGGTTTATAGGGCTTAATTTGAAAATCTCTTCAACCAAGGTAGATGATGAATGGTGGAATTAATTCCATAGTTTGCAAAAGTACTCAATTAGTACTCTCATTTTTCTCAAAATTTTGTGTATACCGATGCATTAATTACACCACATGCATGCATGGCCACTTAATGACCAAGAACTTCTACATGCATTGGTGAGTTTTTTCTTCATCCTTGCATGCAGTGATTTAATACACCTTGAAATCTGAACATGTGATTGTAAGTACTACTCCCTCCATCTAAGTTATCTTAGGTTGTGCACCGTGACCAAGGCGAAGGAAAAAACGAGAGATTTTAATCCTTATTTGCTAATTAATAGCATTGGATGCAATGAACTAACCACTGCATGTCGTGTTTGAAAGTCTCAAGTCATTGAAGTCATACACGCCCCACATCTCTTATTGGTTGATTCCTTTATTTATGTCAAGAAACAAGAAACAAGGTGAAAGTTAATGCACCGTGTCTAAGTGTTTTGGGATTATTTGGTTTTCGTAAGATGACTTATACACCTAGAGGGAGGGGGTAGTAGAATTGAGACTTATAAAACAGAAAAACAAACTTTTTGAGATGAGCCCTATAAACCGGGAAGGAGGGAGTATTGGACAGGATACGTGTAGACGCATTTTGTTCCGTTTACTCACGCGTACATCATTGACCTTCAAATGGAGATCACAGTATCACCAATTCACTATTTCATTCAGAAACAAGTGATAGATCAATGATTCAATGACCTTCTCTTTTCAACGACCAAGTATTAGCATGGAAATATGAGAATCGTATAACAAACTCCCTCTGTTCCGTTTTATAGTGCGCATAAGCTTTTGGCCAAAATCCCATAATGTACTGCGTGGACGCAGTTTTAGACGGCATTACCCCTTGCTGAAATGATGGATGTTAGAGCAGGTAGGGCACATAGGAGTGAGATAAACCTGCATGCAGGGTTATTTTGGTCGATAACACAACAAACAGCTCATGCATCATAAGATCCTTTTGAATGGAAATACTACTACTTCTCGGTCGTCGGAACTCATTTTTCTTCCTTTCGCCGACACGTGGGACATCCAGCATCCGGGTCCATGTGCCATGCAAGAAAATAGAGATAAGTACAAGTGAGACTCAGGAATGGTCATACATGTAGGGGGAGTACGTGTAGGGGCCGCGGTAATATAACTAAATGAGCAGTCAAATCACACAGTAAGTTGGTCGGACGAAACAACCATCATTTCACTCTTCAATGACACGTACACAATTTTAAAAAGGTTGATATGGAGAGAAAAAGAAAACCGCTCCACTATATATACACTAGCAGGAGCTTAAGCTAAAAGCCTGCTTGCTTGGGTTGCTCTCTTCACACTCTCTCGCATAGAACGACGATGGCCACACCGCTAGTCACAGATCCGGCCTGATCCCGCCGCCGGGGGAAGGGCAGGATGTTCTGCATAGACGCGGTCGGCAGCGGCGAGGGAAAAAACCCACTGTTGGTGCGTCCCGATCGGGGGTCCCCACTGAAGGAAATATGCCCTAGAGGCAATAATAAAGTTGTTATTTTATATTTCCTTATTCATGATAAAGGTTTATTATTCATGCTAGAATTGTATTGATTGGAAACTTAAATACATGTGTGAATACATAAACAATACCGTGTCCCTGGTAAGCCTCTACTAGACTAGCTCGTTGGTCAAAGATGGTTAAGGTTTCCTAACCATAGACATGTGTTGTCATTTGATAATGGGATCACATCATTAGGATAATGATGTGATGGACAAGACCCATCCGTTAGCTTAGCATTTTGATCGTTTAGTTTATTGCTATTGCTTTCTTGATGACAAATACATATTCCTTCGACTATGAGATTATGCAACTCCTGGATACCGGAGGAATACCTTGTGTGCTATCAAATGTCACAACGTAACTGGGTGATCATAAAGATGCTCTACAGGTATCTCCGAAGGTGTTTGTTGAGTTGGCATAGATCGAGATTAGGATTTGTCACTCCGAGTATCGGAGAGGTATCTCTGGGCCCTCTCGGTAAAACACATCATAAGAAGCCTTGCAAGCATAATGACTAAGGAGTTAGTCATGAGATGATGTATTACGGAACGAGTAAAGAGACTTGCCGGTAACGAGATTGAACTAGGTATGAAGATACCGACGATCGAATCTCGGGCAAGTAACATACCGATGGACAAAGGGAATTACGTATGTTGTCATAAGGTTCGACCGATAAAGATCTTCGTAGAATATGTAGGAGCCAATATGGGCATCCAGGTTCCGCTATTGGTTATTGACCGGAGAGGTGTCTCGGTCATGTCTCAATAGTTCTCGAACCCGTAGGGTCCGCATGCTTAACGTTCATTAACGATATAGTGTTATATGAGTTATATGATTTGGTGACCGAATGTTGTTCGGAGTCCCGGATGAGATCATGAGCATGAAGAGGAGCTCCGGAATGGTCCGAAGGTAAAGATTGATATATAGGACGATGATATTTGGACACCGGAAGAGTTTCGGGATGTACCGGGAAGAAATCGGGTCACCGGAAGGGGTTCCGGACCCCCTGGGAGGTTAATGGGCCATATGGGCCAAAGGGGGGGAACAGACCAGCCCACAAGGGGCTGGCGTGCCCCTCCTAGGCTGCAGCCCTTGGGGAGAGAAGGAAAGGGGGGAGTCGGCCTCCCCCTTCCTTTCCTCTCCCCCCTTTCCTTCCCGCCTCCGGCAAATATGGAAGGGGGGGGGGCGCCACTAGGGAAGGTCCCCAAGTAGGATTCGGCCTACTTGGGGTGCCCCCTTGGCTGCTCCTCCCTCCCCCACCTATATATATGTGGGAGGGGGGCGCCACACATAACCACGACAATTGCTTAGCCGTGTGCGGCGCCCCCCCTCCACCGTTTACACCCTCGGTCATATTTTCGTAGTGCTTAGGCGAAGCCCTGCAGAGATAGCTTCACCATCACCGTCACCATGCCATCGTGCTGCCGGAACTCATCCACTACTTCGCCATTTTGCTGGATCAAGAAGGCGAGGAAGTCATCGAGCTGAACATGCGCTGAACGCGGAGGTGCCGTACGTTCGGTACTCGATCGATTGGAACGCGAAGAAGTTCGACTACATCAACCTCGTTAACAAATGCTTTCGCTTATGGTCTACGAGAGTACGTAGACACACTCTCCCCTCTCGTTGCTATGCATCTCCTTGATAGATCTTGCGTGTGCGTAGATTTTTTTTTGTTTTCCATGCAACGTTTCCCAACAGTGGCATCCGAGCCAGGTCTATGCGTCGATGGTATGCACGAGTAGAACACAAAGAGTTGTGGGCGGTGATAGTCATACTGCTTACCACTAATGTCTTATTTTGATTCGGCAGTATTGTGGGATGAAGCGGTCCGGACCAACCTTACATGTCCATGCACATGAGACCGGTTCCACCGACTGACATGCAACTAGTTTTGCATAAAGGTGACTGGCAGGTGTCTGTTTCTCCTACTTTAGTTGAATCAAATTTGACTACGACCGGTCCTTGAAGAAGGTTAAAACAGCAAACTTGATGAATCACCGTTGTGGTTTTTGTGTAGGTAAGAACGGTTCTTGCTAGAAGCCCGTAGCAGCCACGTAAAACTTGCAACAACAAAGTAGAGGACGTCTAACTTGTTTTCGCAGGGCATGTTGTGATGTGATATATGTTGATGTATGAGATGATCATGTTTTGTAATATCGACAACCGACAGGAGCCTTAGGGTTGTCTCTTTATTATGCAATTGCTTTACTTTATCGCTATGCGTTAGCAATAGTTGTAGAAGCAATAGTTGGCGAGATGACCCCGACGCAATGATGGAGATCAAGGTGTCGAGCCGGTGATGATGGAGATCATGACGATGCTTTGGAGATGGAGATCAAAAGCACAAGATGATGATGGCCATATCATGTCACATATTCTGATTGCATGTGATGTTTATCTTTTATGCATCTTATTTTGCTTAGAACGGCGGTAGCATTACAAGATGATCCCTTCACTAAATTTCAAGATAAAAGTGTTCTCCCCGAGTATGCACCGTTGCCAAAGTTCGTCGTTTTGAAGTACCTCATGATGATCGGGTGTGATAGACTCTACGTTCACATACAATGGGTGTAAGACAGTTTTGCACATGCAGAATACTTGGGTTAAACTTGACGAGCCTAGCATGTACAAACATGGTCTCAGAACACTTGAGACCGAAAGGTCGAACGTGAGTCATATAGTAGATATGATCAACATAGAGATGTTCACCATTGATGACTACCCCATCTCACGTGATGATCGGACATGGGTTACTTGATTTGGATCATGTATCACTTAGATAACTTGAGGGATGTTTATTTAAGTGGGAGTTCATTAGTAATTTGATTAATTGAACTTAATTTATCATGAACTTAGTCTTATAGTTTTGCATATCTATGTTGTAGATCAATGGCCCGAGCTACCGTTCCCCTGAATTTTAATGCGTTCCTAGAGAAAGCTAAGTTGAAATATGATGGTAGCAACTACATGGACTGGGTCCGTAACTTGAGGATTATCCTCATTGCTGCACAAAAGAATTATGTCCTTGATGCACCGCTAGGTGACAGACCTGCTGCAGGAGCTGATGCAGATGTTATGAACGTCTGGCAAGCTCGATCTGATGACTACTCAATAGTTCAGTGTGCCATGCTATGGCTTAGAACCGGGACTTCAAAGACGTTTTGAACGTCATGGAGCATATGAGATGTTCCAAGAGTTGAAGTTAATATTTCAAGCAAAATGCCCGGGTTGAGAGATATGAAGTCTCCAACAAGTTCTATGGCTACAAGATGGAGGAGAACAGTTCTGTCAGTGAACACATACTCAAAATGTCTGGGTATCATAACCACTTGACTCAGCTGGGAGTTGATCTTCCAGTTGATAGTGTTATTGACAGAGTTCTTCAGTCACTGCCACCAAGCTACAAAGGCTTCATGATGAACTATAATATGCAAGGGATGAATAAGACGATTCCTGAGCTCTTCGCAATGCTTAAGGCTGCGGAGGTAGAAATCAAGAAGGAGCATCAAGTGTTGATGGTTAACAAGACCACTAGTTTCAAGAAAAAGGGCAAGGGAAAGAAAGGGAACTTCAAGAAGAATGGCAAGCAAGTTGCCACTCCCGGGAAGAAGCCCAAAGTTGGACCCAAGCCTGAAACTGAGTGCTTCTACTGCAAAGGGAATGGTCACTGGAAGCGGAACTGCCCCAAATACTTGGTGGATAAGAAGGATGGCAAAGTGAACAAAGGTATATTTGATATAAATGTTATTGATGTGTACCTTACTAATGCTCGTAGCAGCGCCTGGGTATTTGATACTAGTTTGGTTGCTCATATTTGTAACTCGAAACAGGAGCTGCGGAATAAACGAAGATTGGCTAAGGACGAGGTGACGATGCTCGTCGGGAATGGTTCCAAGGTCGATGTGATCGCCGTCGGCACGCTACCTCTACATCTACCTTCGGGATTAGTTTTAGACCTCAATAATTGTTATTTGGTGCCCGAGTTGAGCATGAACATTATATCTGGATCTTGTTTATTGCGAGACCGTTATTCATTTAAATCGAAGAATAATGGTTGTTCTATTTATATGAGTAATATCTTTTATGGTCATGCACCCTTGATGAATGGTCTATTCTTGTTGAATCTCGATCGTAGTGATACACATATTCATAATATTGATGCCAAAAGATGCAAAGTTGATAATGATAGTGCAACATATTTGTGGCACTGTCGTTTAGGTCATATTGGTGTAAAGCGCATGAAGAAACTACATGTAGATGGACTTTTGGAATCACTTGATTATGAATCATTTGATACTTGCGAACCATGCCTCATGGGCAAGATGACTAAAACTCAATTCTCCAAAACAATGGAGCGAGCTAATGACTTATTGGAAATAATACATACCGATGTATGCGGTCCGATGAGTGTTGAAGCACGCGACGGGTATCATTATTTTCTGACCTTCACAGATGATTTGAGTAGGTATGGGTATATCTACTTGATGAAACACAAGTCTGAGACATTTGAAAAGTTCAAAGAATTTCAGAGTGAAGTGGAGAATCATCGTAACAAGAAAATATAGTTTCTATGATCTGATCGCGGAGGCGAATATTTGAGTTACGAGTTTGGCCTTCATTTAAAACAATGTGTAATTGTTTCACAACTCACGCCACCTAGAACACCATAGCGTAATGGTGTGTCCGAACGTCGTAATCGTACTTTATTAGATATGGTGCGATCTATGATGTCTCTTACCGATTTACCAATATCGTTTTGGGGTTATGCATTAGAGACAGCCGCATTCATGTTAAATAGGTTACCGTCTAAATCCGTTGAGACGACACCATATGAACTATGGTTTGGCAAGAAACCTAAGTTGTCATTTCTTAAAGTTTGGGGTTGCGGCACTTGTGTCAAAAGGCTTCAGCCTGATAAGCTCGAACCCAAATCGGAGAAGTGCGTCTTCATAGGATACCCTAAGAAAACAATTGGGTACACCTTCTACCACAGATCCGAAGGCAAGATCTTTGTTGCCAAGAATGGATCCTTTCTAGAGGAGTTTCTCTTGAAAGAAGTGAGTGGGAGGAAAGTAGAACTTGATGAGGTAATTGTACCTTCTCTTGAATTGGAAAGTAGCACATCAGAGAAATCCGTTCCAGTGATGCCTACACCAACTAGAGAGGAAGCAAATGATAATGATCATGAAACTTCAGATCAAGTTACTATTGAGCCTCGTAGGTCGACCAGAGCATGATCCGCACCAGAGTGGTACGGTAATCCTATCCTGGAAGTCATGTTACTAGACCAAGGCGAACCTACGAACTATGAAGAAGCTATGATGAGCCCAGATTCCGATAGATGGCTTAAGGCCATGAAATCTGAGATAGGATCCATGTAGGAGAACAAAGTGTGGACTTTGGTGGACTTGCCCGATGATCAGCAAGCCATAGAAAATAAATGGATCTTCAAGAAGAAGACTGACGCTGATGGTAATGTTACTATCTACAAAGCTCAACTTGTCGCGAAAGGTTTTCGACAAGTTCAAGGAGTTGACTACGATGAGACTTTCTCACCCGTAGCAATGCTTAAGTCTGTCCGAATCATGTTAGCAATTGCCGAATTTTATGATTATGAAATCTGGCAAATGGACGTCAAAACTACATTCCTTAATTTATTTCTTAAAGAAGAGTTATATATGATGCAACCAGAAGGTTTTGTCGATCCTAAAGGTGCTAACAAAGTGTGCAAGCTCCAGCGATCCATCTATGGACTAGTGCAAGCATCTCGGAGTTGGAATATATGCTTTGATGAGGTGATCAAAGCATATGGTTTTACACAAACTTACGGTGAAGCCTGTATTTACAAGAAAGTGAGTGGGAGCTCGGTAGCATTTCTGATATTATATGTGGATGACATATTGTTGATTGGAAATGATATAGAATTTCTGGATGGCATAAAAGGATACTTGAATAAGAATTTTTCAATGAAAGACCTCGGTGAAACTGCTTATATATTGGGCATCAAGATCTATAGAGATAGATCGAGACGCTTAATAGGACTTTCACAAAGCACATATCTTGATAAAGTTTTGAAGAAGTTCAAAATGGATAAGTCAAAGAAAGGGTTCTTGCCTGTGTTACAAGGTGTGAAGTTGAGTCAGACTCAAAGCCCGACCACTTCAGAAGATAGAGAGAAAATGAAAGTCATTCCCTATGCCTCAGCCATAGGTTCTATCATGTATGCTATGCTGTGTACCAGACCTGATGTGTGCCTTGCCATAAGTCTGGCAGGGAGGTACCAAAGTAATCCAGGAGTGGATCACTGAACAGTGGTCAACAACATCCTAAAGTACCTGAAAAGGACAAAGAATATGTTTCTTGTTTATGGAGGTGATGAAGAGCTCGTCATAAATGGTTATGTCGATGCTAGCTTCGACACTGATCGAGATGACTCTAAGTCACAAACCGGATACGTATTTATATTGAATGGCGGAGCTGTCAGTTGGTACAGTTCCAAGCAGAGCGTCATAGCGGGATCTACGTGTGAAGCGGAGTACATAGCTACTTCGGAAGCAGCACATGAAGGAGTCTGGATGAAGGACTTCATATCCGATCTGGGTGTAATACCCAGTGCATTGGGTCCAATGAAAATCTTTTGTGACAACACTGGAGCTATTGCCTTAGCAAAGGAATCCAGGTTTCACAAGAGAACCAAACACATCAAGAGACGCTTCAACTCCATTCATGAAAAGGTCAACGATGGAGACATAGAGATTTGCAAAATACATACGGATCTGAATGTGGCAGACCGGTTGACTAAGCCTCTTCCGCGAGCAAAACATGATCAGCACCAAGACTCCATGGGTGTTAGATTCATTACAATGTAATCTAGATTATTGACTCTAGTGCAAGTGGGAGACTGAAGGAAATATGCCCTAGAGGCAATAATAAAGTTGTTATTTTATATTTCCTTATTCATGATAAAGGTTTATTATTCATGCTAGAATTGTATTGATCGGAAACTTAAATACATGTGTGAATACATAAACAAATACCGTGTCCCTAGTAAGCCTCTACTAGACTAGCTCGTTGATCAAAGATGGTTAAGGTTTCCTAACCATAGACATGTGTTGTCATTTGATAACGGGATCACATCATTAGGAGAATGATGTGATGGACAAGACCCATCCGTTAGCTTAGCATTTTGATCGTTTAGTTTATTGCTATTGCTTTCTTGATGACAAATACATATTCCTTCGACTATGAGATTATGCAACTCCCGGATACCGGAGGAATACCTTGTGTGCTATCAAACGTCACAACGTGACTGGGTGATCATAAAGATGCTCTACAGGTATCTATGAAGGTGTTTATTGAGTTGGCATAGATCGAGATTAGGATTTTTCACTCCGAGTATCGGAGACGTATCTCTGGGCCCTCTTGGTAATACACATCATAAGAAGCCTTGAAAGCATAATGACTAAGGAGTTAGTCACGAGATGATGTATTACGGAATGAGTAAAGAGACTTGCCGGTAACGAGATTGCACTAGGTATGAAGATACCGACAATCGAATCTCGGGCAAGTAACATATCGATGGACAAAGGGAATTACGTATGTTGTCATAAGGTTTGACCGATAAAGATCTTCATAGAATATGTAGGAGCCAATATGGGCATCCAGGTTCCGCTATTGGTTATTGACCAGAGAGGTGTCTCTGTCATGTCTACATAGTTCTCGAACCCGTAGGGTCCGCATGCTTAACGTTCGTTGACGATATAGTGTTATATGAGTTATATGATTTGGTGACTGAATGTTGTTCGGAGTCCCGGATGAGATCACAGACATGACAAGGAGCTCCAGAATGGTCCGGAGGTAAAGATTGATATATAGGACGATGATATTTGGACACCAGAAGAGTTTCGGGATTTACCGGGAAGAAATCGGGTCACCGGAAGGGGTTCCGGACCCCCCGGGAGGTTAATAGTCCATATGGGCTAAAGAGGGGGAACACACCAGCCCACAAGGGGCTGGCGCGCCCCTCCTAGGCCGCAGCCCTTGGGGAGAGAAGGAAAGGGGGGGGGGGGAGTCGGCCTCCCCGTTCCTTTCCTCTCCCCCCTTTCCTTCCCCCCTCCGGCAAATACGGAAGGGGGGGGGGGGCGCCACTAGGGAAGGACCCCAAGTAGGATTCGGCCTACTTGGGGCGCCCCCTTGGCTGCTCCTCCCTCCGCTCGACCTATATATGTCGGAGGGGGGCACCACACGTAACCACGACAATTGCTTAGCCGTGTGCGGCGCCCCCCTCCACCGCTTACACCCTCGGTCATATTTTCGTAGTGCTTAGGCGAAGCCCTGCGGAGATAGCTTCACCATCACCTTCACAATGCCTTTGTGCTGCCAGAACTCATCCACTACTTCGCCGTCTTGCTCGATCAATAAGGCGAGGACGTCACCGAGCTGAACATGTGTTGAACGCGGAGGTGCCGTACATTCGGTACTCGATCGGTTGGAGCGCGAAGAAGTTCGACTACATCAACCGCGTTAACAAATGCTTCCACTAACGGTCTATGAGAGTACGTAGACACATTCTCCCCTATGTTGCTATGCATCTCCTTGATAGATCTTGCGTGTGCGTAGAATTTTTTTTGTTTTCCATGCAACATTTCCCAACACCCACGGTATGGGCTGATGTCGCCTCCCACCGCCCTTCTAGCTACAGCCCGACGTCCCAGGTACAACTTCCTTTTCGAGCCGGCTTGCTCCACTGCCACAGCTCCCCACTTAGCTCCATCTCCATGTGGATCTTTCTCTACTTCTACCGGATAAGTTTATGTCTCATGAACTAATGCCACTACTATTATTCTAATCACTCTTCTTCAATATCTTTGCCATCAGGGATGCTCAGCTTGATTTTAGTGGAACTGCACAAAAGCATCGTATGATCCGAGGGTGTGAGGCTTCTTTCCTTCGACAGGTTCTACCTAGCGAGGAAATTAAATCTTGTTTAGGGTTTAAGGTCTAGGGACTGCATCAACCATTTTTTTTTATTTGTACACACTCTCACAACTTTTGTCTTTAGTTGTGAAGTAAATATTGGCTATGATCTGTGAATCATTGATATGCATCAGCATGGGTGTTAGTTTTCCTGTGTATTATTTGATGGAATGTTGTAACGGGGCAACCTTGGAGTCAGGATACATAGATGAAACAAAATCTGAACACTTCGTTGCATTGTAGTAGTCCTCCGGTCCTTTTTTGTATGCGTATAAGAAAGTCTCACTTTTCCCGCAATGGTCTGCGCCTTAGCATCTTTGTGCTGCTCTTTCCAACAGTACTATCACACACGCAGCCACAATAATTCCCATCTCTCTCTCTCCCATATTCCTCGTCCCTTCCTAAGAGCAAGCATAATAAGGTGACGTAGGCGGGCTGCTGATGCGTCTCCAACGTATCTATAATTTTTGATTGTTCCATGCTGTTATATTATCAATCTTGGATGTTTTATATTCATTTTATAGCAACTTTATATCATTTTTTGGGACTAACCTATTGACATAGTGCCCAGTGCTAGTTGCTGTTTTTTACTTCGCAGAATATCAATACCAAACGAAGTCCAAATGTAGCGAAACATTTTGGAGATTTTTTTTCTACCCAGAAGACACACAGCAGGCCCAAAAGGTGCACCAGAGGGGCCCTGTGGGGCCCACTAGGCACCAGGGCGCGCCAGAGGCCCCTGGCGTGCCCTGGTGGGTAGTGGGGCCCACAAGCACCCCCTCCACTGCCTCTCAGCTCTATAAATACTCTAATATTCCATAAACACTAGAGGAGCAGAGAGAAAATAGTTCTCGCCGCCGCAAGTTCCAGAACCATGAAATCCAATCTAGAGGCCTTTTCCGGCACTCTGCCGGAGGGGTCAACGATCACAGAGGGGTTCTTCATCATCACCCTTGCCCCTCCGATGATGCATGAGTAGTTTACCACAGACCTACGGGTCCGTAGGCAGTAGCTAGATGGCTTCTTGTCTCTTTTTGATCTTCAATACAATGTTCTCCTTGATGTTCTTGGAGATCTATTTGATGTAATGACTTTTTGCGGTGTGTTTGTTGGGATCCAATGAAGTGTGAGCTTATAGCCTCGTATTTCTTCTTTGAAACTTTGGTTTGGTTTGGCCAACTAGATTGATTTTTCTTTCCATGGGAAGAGGTGCTTTCTGATGGGTTCGATCTTGCGGTGCTCAATCTCAGTGACAGAAAGAGATATGACACGCATGTATCATTGCCATTAAGGATAAAAAGATGGGGTCTATTCCTACATGAATAGATCTTGTCTACATCATGTCATCATTCTTATTGCATTACTCCGTTTCTTCATGAACTTAATACACTAGATGCATGCTGGATAGCGATCGATGTGTGGAGTAATAGTAGTAGATGCAGGCAGGAGTCGGTCTACTGATCTTGGACGTGATGCCTATATACATGATCATTACCTTGGATATCGTCATAATTATTTGCTCTTCTATCAATTGCCCAACAGTAATTTGTTTACCCACCGTATGCTATTTTCTCGAGAGAAGCCTCTAGTGAAATCTATGGCCCCCGGGTCTATTTCCTATCATATTATTTTTAGATCTATTGATCCAAAAATCCAAAAATACCTTGCTGCACTTTTTCTTTACTTATTTTATTTTGTGTTTTTGTTAGATCTATTTATCCAATCTCATACAATTTAACCTATCTCAATACCGAGGAGGGATTGACAACCCCTCTTACGCGTTGCATTGCAAGTATTTGTTATTTGTGTGCAGGTGATGTTTAAATAGTTTGGGTGGCTCCTCCTACTGGATTGATATCCATGGTTTCATAACCAAGGGAAATACTTACCGTTGCTGTGCTGCATCATACTCTCCTCTTCGGGGAAATACCAACGCAGATACAAGCAATCGGCTGCAAGCCTTTAAATATTGTATCTTTGTTGAGTTGGATGAGAGAGAAGAGTAGTGAGAAGAGAAGCGGGTTGTAGATTTACAGCTGGCTGTAGCACGGGCTCCAAGAAGCTACTACCTCCATAATATGAATCCAACGATATAATTTTTGTTAACATGCACTAACAATTTGTCAGTTAAATCTTTGGTCAAAAGTTAGCATAAATTACATAGGGGACTAATAAACCAGGACGGAGGTAGTATGTGAGAGTGTATGGTGGGCATGTGATAAAAAAGTAGTACTTTCTTGTAGCCCGTTACTATACATGTTGACTATTACATTGGCTATAGATGACATGGCAACATGTTAGCCATCAACCGGTTATATTATTAACGATGCTTAAGGCACGCTTGCACACACACACACACACACACACACACAGAGAGAGAGTCACGTCGCATGCATGCAAAACCGGAGAGAGAGAGAGAGCTGCATGCATATAGATCTAGTGAGCCTGCATCCAGAGAGATGTAGAGAGGAGTAATTGTGCATGAGAATCGAGGTCTGCAGGTTGAGGCAATACTTTGCATGGGCGTCACTACCCAGCATTTCCTCCATAGCAAATCCGGGGGCAAAATAGTCTATACACTCCGGTGTATAATAATTTTTTCTTGGCATGCAGGCTACTACGTACTACAGTAGTACTACTACTACAATTTGTTTGTTAAATGCAAAGAAAAGAAGGACCAGAGGTGTCGCACGATGTCCAAGGAATATAGTGATAGTGTGAGGTGGGCCATGTACTCACTGGGCTACCGTGTTTCATACTCCTCCGGTGTAAGAGTGGAGAAAGTTAATTTTATCACAGAATAAATAAATAAGAGTGCAGACGCTCTACGATGCTCTACCACCGCAGTAATAATGACCAATGAGCTGTCAAATCACATAGACCCAGCAGTAAGTTGGACGGAAGCGGCAACCATCACTCTTCGTTGAATCCGCTTCTCCCTCATGCAGTACAGTATTCTTTTGAAAACCAACGTTTCGTTTTGGTGGATCATGCCATCGAGCAAAACCAACGTTTAAATCATGTCTATCGCGTTCGTGTCTCACCCCACACAAGCCTCCACCCCACATGGTCGCTCGGCATGCCACTCACCGCAAACTGACTATACGCAAACTTTCCCGCCTGCTTATCGATGGATCGTGCCATGGAGTACTAGTAGTACTGGAAGAGATAGACAAGGAGGGGGATGACAGCTAGCTGTAGCACAAACTCCTAAGAACTTTTTTACATGCATGTTGTGGCCAGTCGTGGTGTCGTTCAAACGCGGAGCAGTCGCGTGCACCAGGAAGCGGCACGGGCGACGCTCTCTCGGCCGGCGCGCCGCTTCAATGCCGGCACCAGTGAGAGGTCGTGTCCGCTCTGGCCGAGCATGAATGCGGCACTGACCGTTTCAGGCGGGAAGCGCGCACGGGTGATGAAGAGGGTTCGGGTTGGCCAGGGCAGTCAGGAGCGGGCGTGGCAGCGGTCCGGACTCCCTCAAATGAGGGTTGCTACGTAATTAATAACGCAAATAATGTGCCAGTTGGACAAATATGATTGGAGATGGAGATGAAAGTAAGAATTTTACGTAAACACGGATATGTATGTCTATGTGTGTGTGCGCGCGCGCACACACATAGTGACGACTCTCGCGACTACTCGTACACATCATTGATGTCTCGTTCTCCCTACCCACACACAAACTTAGTACCACCTCATTTTGTTCCTAGAATAGGAATATCATAGGCGTGGGAAACAATATGAAGTGAGATAAATGGAGTACTATGTACAAGAAGAAATGTACACGCACTCACTCTGCCTCCAACATACCCGCGAGTACATGATGGAGCGCATTTGTACACGAAGAGGCAGCTTACGCAATAATTTGACCCATTAATTGTTCATTTAATAATGGACGGTTGGGGACCACACGTGAGCGATACAAAGTGTGACCTAGAAGCGGGGGCGTGTTATTGATCGAGTTTTCTTTCTTGGTATGTAAAAAAAAATTGTCCGCCAGTTTTCGTTTATTTTTTCCGGGAACACGCGTATTCTGTTTAAAACCACTGCTATGGAGAGATTTTTTTACTCCATTGTATATGTAGCCCCTTGTTTGATAGGGTTTCTCGCGTCTCGCTCTCTCACCCTCTCCATATCTAAACAAGTGTCGGTGTACTAAGTATTGGGCCACTAGTATCCCGTACTTGTGCACGGGCAGTTGTAGCCATCCTCGCGGCAAGGCTTGCCGGGGAACAATTTGAGGTCGATTCAAGCCACCAAAGGAATCATCAAGTCAGAGATCTGAGGATCAGCAGATAAGAAGAGCTGGAATCCGAAGGCCAGCTTCCCCGGCAAGATCTTGCCGGGGTGGCCTGCGGAGCCCGGCAAGGATTGGCGCCCGGCAAGGCTTGGCACCCGGCAAGGCTTGGCGTCCAGCAAGGCTTGGCGCCCGGTAAGGCTTGGCGTCCGGCAAGGCTTGGCGCCCGGCAAGGCTTGGTGCCCGGCAAGCTTCGGTGCCTGGCAAGGTTTTGTTACTGTGCCACTGCTCTAGCACAGCGGCAAACCCGACATTCTTGGTCCTTCCTTGGACGCGTGGCGACGCACCAATGGAAGAGAGCTTAAGCGGTGCTAATGGGATGGCCCCTTTTTCCATCCCCAAGAAAGTGAGGACACCTAAACGGACACCTCACGGTGCATTAAATGCGCTTGTCCTAATCCGTCAGGGGTTAGGTATGATACCCTGTAGCTACTTTACACCTCAATGTATGTACATTTTGCCACTGTGGTGACCCCTTTGAGCATATAAAAGGAGGCCCAAGGCAACTGTTACAGGGGAGGAGAACTTCTGGCCCATTCTGCATGCGTAGCTGCTCTTTGAACGTACTGTTCACAGCGAGCGCTCCTGAAGGTTGGGCTCAAGAACGTTAATAAGAACACAAAGTAGGAGTAGGGTTTTACGTTGATCAGCGGCCCGAACCTGGGTAAAAACTTCCCGCGTCGATCGCTGGTTCTGCTCTTTGCGTATACCTCTCCCCCCGCCGAATCGTAAAGGGGTCTCTCGGGATCCCATAGGTGTCGCACCCCGACATCTTTGGCGCGCCAGGTAGGGGGATTGAAGGTTGCGTGAACCTGATCTAGTGATCGGCGCCTCAGTTTCTTCATCATCATGCCGCCCAAGAAGAAGAGCGCCGCGACGGCGCAACCGTCCACGTCCGTTTTGCCTATGCCTTCGCGTACGGGCGATGGCGTGGGTGCAGAAGGAAGAGGACTAGAACCCCCACGGTGTTCTGGTGATCCGAGCTAGGCGAGCGGCATCGTTCGCTGTGGCAGTGGTAACCTGCACGCCGCTGGATCTAGAGACGGCGCTGTGTTGCCTACGGGTGGCACAACGAACTCCAGAGATCGGAGGGCGCCTGCTGGAGCTCCCGCGCCGGCGCAAGCCTCACGACCTACCCAGGTCGTGCATGATGAGTGACGTCATGGCGCTGGTGGTTCAGGGCGTCCCCATGAAAAGATTTCCGCGCATTGATCCCAAGATGCGCGGGACCAGCATGCACATCGAGCTGCTGGCGAGGGTGGCGCGCGGTCACGTGACCGTGGTGGTGCTCCTTCTAATATGGTTAGGAGTCAGAGCACCTCACGTACCTCGCACCTGTCGCCACCGCCTACGCCAGCGGAAGCCTTGGCACGTGCGCAGCTGCTCCTCGATTTTCCTCCTGCCTCGAGGAAGATGGAGGAGTGGCGAGCTACTATCCAGAGCCTTATCGGCTTCGCCAACAAAGATGGACCGCAAGAGGCAGGGCCCTCGCAGCGAAGGCCCATCGATCCGGCGCGAGCCGATGTGGAGAAAACCGGAGGTGGTGCAACCACAGTGCACTCCCCTCCGCGGTACCAGCGGCGACCGACAAACCAGCAGGTCGACCACCGTGAAGAAGTTTCCACGGCGTCATCCGATCCACGGATGCGCCGCGATCAGCGTCAAGTTCTCCAGGAACGAGGCAAGGAGGACGCTCGAACTACCATCGAGCGGCGACGGGAAGCGCGCTATCAATCTGATAAGCGTGCGGGGCCGGCTGTCGACGAGCCTGCGCCAGGGGACATAGGAGACCTGCCTTACGAGGTAGGGACTCCAGCGTTTACCCATGAGCTGCGGCAAGTCCGGTGGCCCAATTCCCGAACCTTCAAGCTGGAGGTCCCGAAGAAATATGACGGTAAGACCCATCCCTCGGAGTTCCTGAGCATCTACACCATTGCGGTGCAGGCTGCCGGGGGCCGAGATGACAAGATACTTGCCAACTACTTCCCGTTGGTGCTCAAGCCCAACGTCAGGTCGTGGTTGATGCATCTGCCGGAGAATTCTATTTCTTCCTGGTCAGATCTGTGCCATCAATTTTTTGGCGCCTTTGTCGGAGGCCACCAAGCTCCTGGCCAAGAGAGTGATTTGCATATCATCCCTCAGAAGGAGGGCGAGTCCCTGCGCAAGTTTATGCAGAGATTCAGCCGGGTGCAGTACAATATTCCTGACATTCACCCTGCCGCCGTCATTAGCGCGTTTCACCAGAACGTGCGTAACCGCAGAATGCGGGAAGAGCTGGCAATGAACAAAGTCAGGAGTATTGCCGAGCTTTATGCTCTAGCCGATAAATGCGCTCGAGCTGAAGAGGGGAGGAAACTCCTTGGTGAGGCTGTTGGCGCGGCGGGCGAATCCGAAGAAGAAGATGCCGCGGCCCCGTCAAGGAAAGGCCGGCGGCGGAACAGGAAACGCGGAGGCAAGGCCGTGCTTGCTGTCGAGGAATCCGACAACCCCGGTGCCGCCAAGAAGGCCAAGGTTGGTGACCCTGGCAAGGATCTTGCCGGGTGCCCTTCTTGTCAGGCCTTGGAGGCTGCCGACAAGTCAGAAAACTCCGGCAAGCAGTATTGCAAGATTCATCGCACCAAGGGCCACGATCTCCAAAACTGCCGGCAAGTTGAACAGCTTGCCGAGAAACAGAGGGCCGAGTATGAGAGGCGAGATAAGGAGAAGGCCCAAGATGGTGCAGATGGATCCGGCAAGAAGCGCGGTGGCCGAGGGAGGCGCCGCGGCAAGGCCAAGCAACAAAAGGATAGGCCCGCTCGGGGCCGAGACAAAGAAGAAGATGATGATGAAGAAGATGATGAGTCCAGTGAGCAAGAATTCCAGAAGGCTACGGAGGCCATGTGTATCGATGGAGGTGCCTCGCTGCATTCTTCCCACCGTCAACTCAAACAGTGGGTGTGGGAAGTCAATGCAGCAGAGCCATCCCCAGATGCATGTAGGCCCCTGAAGTGGTCCAACACGCCTATCATTTTCGACGCCGAGGATCACCTTGATCGCACAACTGCGGTCGGGTGCTTGCCATTGTTGGTCTCCCCAACGATTCGCAACCTCAAGGTGACGAAAATGCTAGTTGACGGTGGGGCCGGCCTAAACTTAATCTCACCGGATGTGCTCAAAAAGCTCCAAATTCCCGACGAGGACCTCGAAGAAACGGGTATGTTTCAAGGGGTCAATCCAGGAAGAACCCAGCCCAAGGGCAAGATTACCCTTCCGGTGACATTTGGTAGCGAGCTCAACTACAGGACTGAGAAGGTGGTGTTTGATGTCGCCAAGATCCCCATGTCATATAATGGGATCCTTGGTCGGCCAGCGCTGGCTAAGTTCATGGCGGCATCACACTACGCGTACAACATTTTGAAGATGCCTGGGCTGTTAGGCGTCATCACTATCCATTCTGATAAGAAGGATGCGCTCATCTGTGCCGACCAACTTTACCGGGAAGCAGTTGCAGCACCTGCCATCAAGGCACCCGCTCCTGCCGCTGGAACTCCCGGGGGGAAGAAGAAGACCGGCAAGAACCTTGGCGCGAGCTCCGGCAAGCGCACCTCCTCGGAGTGCTGCGCTTCCGTCGAGGACGCACCAGAGAGTTCCACCGGCAAGAACAAGAAATCCAAGGCTGCTCCGCCGGAGACCAAGAAGGTGCCCGTCAGGGAGGACGGAACGGGGGGAACTTTCACCATAAGTTCCACCCTAGATGACAAATAGGAAAGCGTGCTCGTTGCTTTCCTGCGGGCGAATGTCGACGTGTTTGCATGGCAACCGTCTGACATCCCCGGTGTTCCCAGGAAGGTAATTGAGCACCACCTTGCTGTCTGTCCTCATGCGCGGCCGGTTAAGCAAAGTGTCAGGAAGCAAGCCTTGGAGCGGCAAGAATTCATTGCCGAAGAAATCAGAAAGTTGGAGGTGGCAGGATTGGTCAAAGGAGTGCTTCATCCAACCTGGTTGGCCAATCCGGTTGTAGTGCGGAAAGCGAATGGGAAATGGAGGCTTTGTATCAATTATACAGATATCAATAAAGCCTATCCAAAAGATCCATTTCCCTTGCCGCGCATCGACCAGATTGTGGATTCCACCGCTGGTTGTGATCTCCTGTCCTTGATGCCTATTCAGGGTATCATCAGATTTTTATGGCAAAAGAAGATGAAGAGAAGACCGCATTTATCACCCCATGTGGTACGTATTGTTTTATACGAATGCCTTTCGGGTTGAAAAGTGCCGGTTCTACATTTGCGAGAGCAATCCAAATTGGTTTTGAGCCTCAACTCCATAGAAATATGGAGGCATATATGGATGATATAGTGGTCAAAACCAAAGACAAAGCGGCACTCATTCAAGATTTAGAAGAAACATTTGTAAATCTGCGCAAGATCAACTTGAAGCTCAATCCTGAGAAGTGCGTGTTTGGTGTTCCTTCCGGCAAGCTCCTCGGATTCTTTGTATCTTGTCGAGGAATCGAAGCGAACCCTGACAAGATCAAAGCTATTGAGCAAATTGAAGCGCCGAGACGCGTCAAAGATGTGCGTCGTCTTGCCGGCTGTGTTGCTGCTCTAAGCAGGTTTATTTCCAAATCTGCTGAGCACGCCCTGCCCTTCTTCAAAATTTTGAAGAAGGCAGGTCCAATGAAATGGACTCCGGAGGCGGAGGCTGCGCTGCAAGATTTGAAGAAATACCTTTCCTCTCCGTCGACGCTAGTCGCGCCTAAACCACAAGAGCCGTTGCTGCTGTATCTGGCAGCAACAAATCAAGTGGTTAGTGCTGCGCTAGTGGCGCAGAGAGAGGCTGATGAGGAAGCAACACCAGCAGCAGGACCGCCACGTGACGCGGCAAGATCTTCCCCGGTAAGGGTTGATCCCGGCAAGACAGGATCTGCGCAAATAGAAGAACCAGTGCAGAAGAAGAAGGTGGTGCAGCGCCCAATTTATTTTGTTAGCTCTCTTTTACAAGGAGCTAGGTCAAGATATTCTAGTGTGCAGAAGTTGCTTTTCGGCCTTCTTATGGCCTCGAGGAAGCTGCGCCATTATTTTCAAGCACATGAAATCACCGTCGTCACTCGCTTTCCGTTGCAACGGATTTTGCAAAATCCAGAAGCAACCGGCACGATCGTGGAGTGGGCGTTGGAGTTGTCGAGCTTTGGCCTCAAGTTTGAAAGCACTTCGACGATTCAGAGCAGGGCCTTGGCGGAGTTCATTGCGGAATGGACCCCAACGCCAGACGAAGAGGCTCAGGAAACAACTCTTCCCGGCAAGGAAATCGATCAGCAATGGGTTATGTACTTTGACGGGGCTTTTTCGCTGCAAGGCGCTGGTGCTGGTGTGCTGCTTGTCGCACCCACCGGAGAGCACCTCAAGTATGTAATCCAGATGCATTTTCCCCGAGAGAGTTCGACCAACAACACTGCAGAATACGAGGGTTTGCTCGCCGGTCTCAGGATCGCAGCAGACCTTGGTATCAAAAAGCTCGCCATCAAAGGCGATTCACAACTTGTCATCAGGCAAGTTAAAAAGAGTTATCAAAGTCCATTGATGCAAGCCTACGTGGATGAAGTGAGGAAAATGGAAGAGCGCTTTGACGGTCTGCAAATGGAGCACGTTCCTCGTGCCGAGAACAGTGTTGCTGACGACCTGTCAAAGCGTGCCGCCCTCAAGTTGCCTGTGGAACCAGGAACTTTTGTGCTCCAATTGACTAAACCATCCGTGGCGCCGTCGATGCGGCAAGAAAAGAGAAGAAAGTTGAACTCTAGCCAGTACTTCCCGGCAGAGCTCCCCGGAGCCGCCGGCAAGGAAGTTGCCAGGATCGACATGCCTGCCGGGGAACAACAGGCTCCGGCAGGGCCTCGGGCCCTTGCTGTCGAGACAAACGTTCCCCCGGCGGAGGAGATGCCTTTAGTCCTAGCTGTCGAGCCTCAGGCTCCAGCATGGGCACAGCACATTGTCCATTTCCTTCAGACAGGAGAACTCCCGGAGGAACAAGAAGAAGCAGAAAGAGTAGCCCGTCGGTCTGTTATGTACAAGTTCGTCGATGACGTCCTGTACAGAAAGAGACCAAACGGTGTGAAATTGAAGTGCATTCCTCGGGAGGATGGGCTAGAGCCGTTGGCAGAGATACATGGAGGCATATGTGGCTCTCACATAGGGTCAAGAGCACTTGTCGGGAAAGCATTCCGGCAAGGTTTCTTTTGGCCCACCGCTCTCCAGGATGCAACTGCACTAGTAACCAAGTGTGAAGCGTGCTAGTTTCATTCAAAGAAATCACATCAACCAGCTCAAGCTCTTTAGACAATCCCTCTCTCCTGGCCATTTTCGGTCTGGGGGCTCGACATACTGGGCCCTTTCCCCCGTGCTACCGGGGGCTTTGAGTACTTGTACATTGCTATCGACAAGTTCACAAAGTGGCCGGAGGTGGAAGCAGTGAGGAAGGTGACAGCACAATCAGCCGTCAAGTTCTTTAAAGGGATAGTTTGCCGTTTCGGTGTACCCAACAGGATCATCACCGACAACGGCACGCAGTTCACAAGTCGCACCTTCATGCAGTACGTCCAAGACTTTGGCGGCAAGATTTGTTTTGCCTCTGTTGCTCATCCAAGAAGCAACGGCCAAGCAGAAAGGGCTAATGCTGAAGTGCTGCGCGGTCTCAGGACCAGGACTTTTGACAGGCTGAAAAAGTGCGGAAGACGCTGGATTGATGAGTTGCCGGCGGTTCTTTTGTCAATCAGAACGACACCAAATCGAGCCACCGGCCAGACGCCCTTCGCTCTGGTCTACGGAGCGGAAGCAATTCTCCCCACGGAACTCACGTACGGATCTCCTCGAGTGCTCGCTTATGATGAGCTTGAGCAAGAGCAACTGCGGCAAGATGACGCTGTGCTCCTTGAGGAGAATCGTCTTCAGGCTATTGTGCGAGCTGCACGCTACCAGCAAGCTTTGCGCCGCTACCATAGCCGCAAAGTTCATGCCCGAAGCCTTGAGGAAGGCGACCTTGTTCTTCGGCGGATTCAGTCCGCCAAGAATTCAAACAAGTTGACGCCAAAGTGGGAAGGCCCTTATCGGGTAGTACGAGTCACCAGGCCCGGCGCTGTCCGCCTGGAGACCGAAGATGGCGTTCCAGTGAGCAATTCCTGGAATATCGAACATCTTCGCAAGTTCTACCCATAAGGCGCGGTTGCCGGGGGCCCCCGGCAACCACACTTTTGTACAAGTCTTGCCGGCAAGGCATGTGATCCTTTGTACAAAGCCAGGCGCAGACCCTGAGCGCAGATGAATAAATTTAAGTGTTGTACATTCCCTTATTGATTCCCATGTTTATATTTATATATGCATGTTTGTCTAAGATGTTGTATAACACCTACTCCCGGTAAGTTCTAACGAACCGCCAAGGTTTCATGTCTTTATTTTCTCTTCTTTCTTTTTAAAAGACAAGGATTCCTCGCGTGCACATTTGTCGGGGGGGGGGGGGAAGGGAGATATGAGTACATTTGCGACTTTCGGAATCGACGCTTGCCGGAGGAAGGATAGCGACAGAAAGCTAAGTTCTAAAAACTTAGAGCAAGTTTCTTTTATTACAAAGTTATTTCCTTGGACGATTCCGACTCTTGTATGGAAAATCTGCACGCGAAGGAACCCTTGTTGTAATCAGTTGCGCCTTTATTTTGTTTCGAGTCCGCTCAACGATTTAAGTGGCTGCACTGAGAACGCCAAGGAGTCTTGCCGGCCGCTGCGCCTCCAGCAGGCTGCTGAAGTCCCGCACCCAGCGCTCGCGGCAGGTTGCGCGCCGGCAAGTTTTTTAGTAAGCATAGGGTGAACTCCATACATAAAGGAATAAGACAAGGAAAATAGCAAGCATGAACCTAAACATAGGCGAGTTATATTACATTCATGAGTTGCCGCAATTCTAACTTGAGACTTAACTGTCTTTTACATGGAATGATGACGGCAAGAAAAAGCGGAGCACTTAATCCCTGCGCTGGCCTTCAATCCTTTTGATGGAGTCCACCTTCTCAAGGATAGGCGCGATGCATTCTTCAAGCTCCTCAACATTTGCGTCCCTTGGCAGATGGCCGAGCGCGTTGGAGAGGTCGATGCCGGGATTGCTGTGTACCACCTTGATAAGCACCTTGCGAAGGACGGCCCGGCAGAGCCGGCATGTCTCATTGGCCAATTGGGTCGCCCGGCTAGACTGGAGCACCCTCAAGGCGTTGATGATGCTTTCAAAGAACATCGTCAACCTGGCACTTGGAGATACCCTTTCCTCGAAAGAATACCTGTAGTTCGACAGGCCCATGGTTGACAGTTCTGCAGTAAGCTTCTCCGCGGTGGCGATGAGACGTCCGGTCCAGATCTCCACCCCCTTCTCGTAATCGAGTTGGACGGCGGCAGCGCTCTTGAGCAGGTTCCTCTCTCCTTGGAGATCCTTGAGTAGAGCTTTCTCACGGGCCCTGCTGGCCTCGAGAGACTTCTGCAACGTGGTCAGCTTCAATTCCAGAACTGCAATATCATCAGCCGCAGAGGAGAGCTGCTTGGTTTTATTGGACAGGGCAACTTGCATCTCCGCCAAGGAGTGGAGGGTTTTTTCCCTATCACCTTTGAGCGTCGAGAGCTCCTTGCCGTGCTCTTCGAGATCTGTTTCCAGTTTCTTCACCTTGTCGCTCAGCTCGTTCTTGGTGGCCTCTGCAGCTTCGGTAGCATCGACGGCCTCCTTGAGCTTGCCAGCGTGACTTGCAGTCTGAGCTTCGAGCGCCTCTTTATGTTTTTGCTCCAGCTCCTGGGTCCGCCGCGCGACAAGCTTCTCGATATCTTCATCTTTGCTGTGAAGCTTGGCGGCGAGCGCCTGCTCATGTGCGGTGAGATCTTCCTCATGAGCATCAAGAGCAAGGCGGCGCCCCGTCAGGAGGGCATCTTCAGCGGCAATCCTTTGAGTAGCTTCATCCTGCGCCTTCTCCATATCAGATTGCTTCAGGTGGATTTCTGTCCACCGCTGGCTCACTTGTTCCCGGCCGGCAACCAACTCTTGGAGGGCCTCGGCGTGCCAGACTTGCATTTGTTCGACGCGCCTTTGAAAATCTGCTTTGGCCGCCTCGACAACTGCCATTCTGGAGTCCGCCTTATCTTTCCGGGCGCGGTGGAGAGCCTGGAGCTTGCGGAAATTCTCGCCCATGGCCTGAAGGAGCTGATCCTCTTCAGATTTGCCGCTGCTAGCGCTGGGATCGTCAACAACCTTGAGCCCGGCAGCAGCGATGATTTCTTTGTCAAAAACTTCTCCTTCGGCTGGTGCCCCATGCTTGCCGTCTCCGACAAGTTGACGAACAGGTTCTCGCCAACCTTGAGGTATTTGCTGGATGAGGGGCCTTCAGATGTTGATGGTTGGTCTTCAGCGACCGCCTCACCAGTGGCAGGGGGCTCCGTGGCCGGAGCAGCGCCTGGCGCTCCTGCGGCAGGAATGCCGTCAGTACGGTCATCAGCCTCCCTGTCGCCCCCTTCAGTAGGTTCCTTGGCGGGTTCCTCTTGTGCAGTCTTGGTGGCCTCCCCGTCAAGAGCACCACCAGCCTCGACAGTGTCATCCTTGGTGGCCTCGCTGGCAGCGATCCTGTCTGCTTCGGCAGCGGCGTCCCTGGCGGTCTCCTCGATGACAACATCGACGTCCATGTGTTCCGTCACAAGGAACTCTGAAGGATGAAGGAGGAGAACAGAATAAGATCAAGATTGAAGTTTGAAGCGACTAAAGACAGAGAGATAAGGGAAAGAGTAACAAGCGTTCTTAGGCAATCAGTTACCTGCGTCGAGCTGTTGGGAGGTGGCCTCGCCCCTCCCGGCAACTTCGGTTGCTGGGGGTGGGTTGCCGAAGTCCGTGCTTGCTGGCTCCTCCTCAATTGAGATGGGCTCGTCGGTAGGAACTCTTGCCGGGGACGTGCTTGTGGGCGGCGTGGTCGATGAAGGTGGCACGACGGGGATGTCTTCCGACAACTCTCCTTGTTGCCGTTCTTCTCCTGCGAGCCCAAGGATATCAGCGGCAAGAATGGAAGCCTCAGCACCTGCCAGCGGAAAAAGAACAGTGAACTTACGCTGGGGGCTGTGCTGGGGGCTGCGTTGAGGACTGAGCTCCGGGCTGACGACGACGGTTTCTGGCACGCTCGTGGATCCTGTCGGGGGCTCGTCGCCCGTGGAAGTCTTTGTCCTCTTCGCCATCCTCTCCAGCAAGGTTTCTGCATCACTGCAAAGACAATACGAGCAAGTCAGTAAGATTGATCCAAGATTGGAATATCAAGGCTGTGGCAAAGTACTCACTCTTCTTCCTCTCGCTCCGGACTAAAGCCGGAGATGTCGAAATCGACCTCCGCTGCAATGTCTGAGTGGGGAGGCGGAGGAGGGGTCCTAGGCCGCTTGGCTGTGGCAGGCGCCGGGGCAGCTTCCGGTGCAGTAGTGCGAGACACCCCTGCCGCCCCAGCAGTGGTCGCTGGTGTGGGTCTCGCGCGCCGCGCAGGTTGTTGATGAACCCCTTGCCGCGGTCTAGTCTTGCCGGCCACTTTCTTGCCGGGAGCCTCGCCGCTCGAAGAAGGCTGGCTTGCCGGGATGCCAGATGTAGCCTTCCGAAGAACACGCTTCGTCTTCTTCGGGGCTGGGAGCTCTTCTTGCAGTTCTTCTTCGGCCACGTCCTCGTCGGACGAGCTCTCAGCGGCTGTGCTGCTCTGTTCCCCGACAGCTTTGTCGTTCCCAGCAGGTTTTACCTCCACTACTACCTCTGTGTCGGTGGCTTCCCATTCTGTGAAGCCGACGATGCCGGCCTCCGCGGCAAGATTTGCCTCCTCCACCCTAGTAGCAATGTAAGCTACTTCTTGGTCGGTGGTGGCTCGGATGAAATCTGCCTCCTGCCGGACGGGTCTCTTCGTCAAGTTGTTAAAAAACTTCTATGCTTCCTCCTCGGTTGGCTCGACCCAAGTCACGTCAAGACCGTGGGCGTTGAACATCGGCATGAAGGCGATGATTGACCCCAAGGCGGAGTTGTTGCACAAAGGGACAATCCTTGCCGGCAGCCAATGCTTGTCTTCGCGCTGGAATAATTTTTGACAGAGAGCGCCAAGCTGCATAGCGGTCAGATTATTATTCAGCCCGGGGCGCAATCTCAGGATATCTGCCACGTTTCTGTATTCCCAAGCTGGCCTTCCCCTGTTCTGCAAGGGGGCGATGCGGCGGCGGAGAAAGTCGAAGCCAATCATCTCCATTGTCAGCCCGGCAGCTTTCAGGCGAAGGATCCTGGTGGTGGCGATTGTGAGCCTCTCGTCCTCCACGGTGAGATCGCTCCAGTCCTTGCTGCGGACCACCTTCTGTTGCCGGGGAAGACAAAACGGATGGGGGTCTGCTTCCTTGATCCAGCACCATTCAGCCCGCCACTCGTCCCACTTTTCGCGGTAAACTCCTTCTGGGTATATTTCCTTATTCCAAGCCCTTGGAATCCAGGCGATAGAACCAGAGAGGGCCTCTCCTTTTTGGATGCGGGGGAAGAAGTAATGGCGAAAAAGAGTAGAGTTGGGAATCACGCCGGCAAAGTTTTCACAAAGATGGGCAAAGATGGACATGCATAGTACCGCATTCGGCGTGAAATCGAGAAGATGGAAGCCGTATGTGTACATGATATCATTGAAGAAGTCGGAAAATGGGGGACAGAGCCCGCAATAGAAATACGCAGTGAAGAAAGGGTATCTGTCCGATCCACTTTTGGAACAAGCACCTGGAATTACGCGTGTGGCGGGGTGAGCTTGCGTCTCCTTCGCCCACATGCACTGGTACCGCCCCTTCAGAGCTTCAGCATCGAGCGATGGGGGGAAGACGACATGCTTCTTCCGCATCTTCACCAGTTCGCTCTCCGGGACGTCGGCTTTCGCTTCCTTGCCCTTGCCTTTGCTGGCCCTGGGCGGCATGGCGGCTGTGAGGGCGGAAGCCGGGGGTGAAGCGAGCGTGGAAACGGCGGGCGGAAGAGGAAAAGCTTCGCTCTGAGCTCGAGAGGAGGAAGGCGATGGCGACGGACAGATTGAGAAGAAGAGGGGGGTAAATAGGCTTGTGCCTCTGCGGCTTCTCCTTTTTATGGGGAAGGAGCGGGGCCGCCTCTTTTATTCCCCAATGTGAATGCGCCTCCATAGGCGCGTGGCAGTTGCAGCCTTTGAGGCACGCTTCCCACGTCGCGCGCTCGGTGCGTGTAGTGGGGGGCACAGTAAAACGAGATATTTACGAGCAGTTAATCCCCTGCCATGCGTGCCCGTGCACTGTTTGGGCCTAGTCCAACAACGCCTCGCACTCGAGTATGGCCTAGGCCCGGGGGCTCCTGTCGGTGTACTAAGTATTGGGCCACTAGTACCCCGTACTTGTGCACGGGCAGTTGTAGCCATCCTCGCGGCAAGGCTTGCCGGGGAACAGTTCGAGGTCGATTCAAGCCACCAAAGGAGTCATCAAGTCAGAGATCTGAGGATCAGCAGATAAGAAGACCTGGAATCCGAAGGCCAGCTTCCCCGGCAAGATCTTGCCGGGGTGGCCTGCGGAGCCCGGCAAGGATTGGCGCCCGGCAAGGCTTGGCGTCCGGCAAGGCTTGGCGCCCGGCAAGGCTTGGTGCCCGGCAAGCTTCGGCGCCCGGCAAGGTTTTGTTACTGTGCCACTGCTCTAGCACAGCGACAAACCCGACATTCTGGGTCCTTCCATGGACGCGTGGCAACGCGCCAATGGAAGAGAGCTTAAGCGGTGCTGATGGGATGGCCCCTTTTTCCATCCCCAAGAAAGTGAGGACACCTAAACGGACACCTCACGGTGCATTAAATGCGCTTGTCCTAATCCGTCAGGTGTTAGGTATGATACCCTGTAGCTACTTTACACCTCAATGTATGTACATTTTGCCACTGTGGTGACCCCTTTGAGCATATAAAAGGAGGCCCAAGGCAACTGCTACAGGGCAGGAGAACTTCTGGCCCATTCTGCATGCGTAGCTGCTCTTTGAACATACTGTTCACAGCGAGCGCTCCTGAAGGTTGGGCTCAAGAATGTTAATAAGAACACAAAGCAGGAGTAGGGTTTTACGCTGATCAGCGGCCCGAACCTGGGTAAAAGCTTCCCGCGTCGATCGTTGGTTCTGCTCTTTGCGTATACCTCTCCCCCCGTCGAATCGTAAAGGGGTCTCTCGGGATCCCATAGGTGTCGCACCCCGACAACAAGATGACAGGTTCACTCTATCTCTCTCCTCAACGGTGCTCACAGATCCGACCGGATCCCGTCCGCTGCGGGAGGTGAGGAGGCGCAGCGTTGACGTTGTCACAATCGGCGATGGAGGAAGCCTATGCGAACCATCCTCTCTGAGCCGGCGCCGGTGCGGACGAAGGTTCTCCACGCCCTTGTTCGCTGCCGTCGTGTGGCCAGATCCCGCCCACCCGCCTAAACAACATCTCGCCCACCTGAGGTACAACTTCTTTTGGATTTCATGCTTCATTGTACTCTGCATGCGGGTTTTCTTCTATACCACTACTCCCCAGCTCCCCATGTACAGTAGCTAGGGTTCGTCGGCTGGTCCAACATTGTCGGCGTACGACACCTATGGGATCCCGAGAGATCCCTTTACGATTCGGCGGGGGGAAAGGTATACGCAAAGAGCAGAACCAGTGATCGACGCGGGAAGTTTTTACCCAGGTTCGGGCCGCTGATCAGCGTAAAACCCTACTTCTGCTTTGTGTTCTTATTGATGTTCTTGAGCCCAGCCTTCAGGAGCGCTCGCAATGAACAGTACGTTCAAAGAGCAGCTACGCATGCAGAATGGGCCAGAAGTCCTCCTCCCCTGTAGCAGTTGCCTTGGGCCTCCTTTTATATGCTCAAAGGGGTCTCCACAGTGGCAAAACGTACATACATTGAGGTGTAAGGTAGCTACAGGGTATCATACCTAACCCCTGACAGATTAGGACAAGCGCATTTAATGCACCGTGAGGTGTCCGTTTAGGTGTCCTCACTTTCTTGGGGATGGAAAAAGGGGCCATCCCATCAGCACCGCTTAAGCTCTCCTCCACTGGCGCGCCGCCACGCATTCATGGAAGGAGCCAGAATGTCAGACTCGTCACTGTGCCGAAGCGGTGGCAAAGTGGCAGAATCTCGCCAGGCGCCAATCCTTGCCGGGCACCAATCCTTGCCGGGCGCCAGGGCTTGCCGGGCGCCGAGCTTTGCTGGGAACCAAGCCTTGTCGGGCGCCGAGGCTTGCCGGGCTCCACGGGCCATCCCGGCAAGGATCTTGCCGGGGAGGCTGGCCTTCGATTACCAGCGTTGCTTATTTGTTGATTCTCAGATCTCTGACTTGATGATTTCCTTGATGACTTAAATCGACCTCGAGCTGATCCCGGCAAGCCTTGCCATGAGGACGGCTACAACTGCCCATGCACAAGTAAGGGGTACTAGTGGCCCAACACTTAGTACACCGACAGGAGCCCCCGGGCCTGGGGCATACATGAGTGCGAGGCGTTGTTGGGCTAGGCCCAAACAGTGCACGGGCACGCGTGGCAGGGGATTAACTGCTCGTAAAGATCTTGTTTTACTGTGCCCCCACTACGCGCACGGAGCGCGCGATGTGAGAAGTGCGCCAAAAAGGCTGCAAACTGTTTCGCGCCCACAGAGGCGCATTCATATTGGGGGATAAACAAGGTCGCCCCACTCCTTCCCCATAAAAAGGAGAAGTCATAGAGGCGCAAACCCATTCACCCCCCTCTTCTTCCCAATCTGGCTATCGCCATCGCCTTCCTCTGCTCGAGCTCAGGGCGAAACCTTCCTTCTCTTCTGCTCGCCGCTCCAGCGCTCGTTCCGTCCTCCGGCTTCCATCTCCATGGTCGCCATGCCACCCAAGGCTAGCAAAGGCAAGGGCACGGACAAGGAGCCGAAGGCTGAAGTCCCGAAAAGCGAGCTGGTGAAGATGCGGAAGAGGCTCGTCATCTTGCCTCCGACGCTCGACGCCGAAACCTTGAAGGGGCGATACCAATGCATGTGGGCGAAGGGAACACAAGCCCACCCCGCCACACGCGTCATCCCAGGTGCTAGTTCCAAAGGCGGATCGAACAGATACCCCTTCTTCACTGCGTACTTTTATTGCGGGCTCTGTCCACCTTTTTCCGATTTCTTCAACGACATCATGTATACATACGGCTTCCGCCTTCTTGACTTCACGCCGAATGCCGTATTTTGCATGTCGATCTTTGCCCATCTTTGTGAAAATTTTGCCGGCGTGATCCCCAATTCTGCTCTTTTCCGCCACTATTTCTATCCTCGAATCCAAAAAGGAGAGGCTCTCTCTGGATCTATCGCTTGGATTCCAAGGGCCTGGAACAAAGAGATATACCCAGATGGAGTTTACCGTGAAAAGTGGGACGAGTGGCGGGCCGAATGGTGCTGGATCCAGGAAGCAGATCCTCATCCTTTTTGCCATCCCCGGCGACAGAAGGTGGTCCGCGGCAAGGATTGGGGCGATCTCGCCATAGAAGACGAGAAGCTCACAATCGCCACTACCAGGATCCTCCGCTTGAAGGCTGCCGGGCTGACAATGGAGATGATCGGCTTCGACTTCCTCCGCCGCCGCCTCGCCCCTCTGCAGAATAGGGGTAGGCCAGCCTGGGAGTATAAGAACGCAGCGGATGTCATGAGGCTGCGCCCCGGGCTGAACAACAACTTGACTGTTATTCAGCTTGGCGCTCTCCGCCAGAAGTTATTCCAGCGCGAAGACAAGCACCGGCTGCCGGCAAGGATCGTCCCCTTGCGCAACAACTCTGCGCTGGGGTCGATCATTGCTTTCTTGCCGATGTTCAACGCCCACGGCCTTGACCTGACCTGGGTCGAGCCAAGCGAGGAAGAAGCGCAGAAATTCTTCGACAATCTGACGGAAAAGCCTGTCCGGCAAGAGCCAGATCTTATTCGCGCCACCACGGATCAGGAGGTAGCATACATCGCTACCAGAGTGGAGGACGCGAATCTTGCCGCGGAGGCCGGTAGCGTTGGCTTCACAGAGTGGGAAGCCAGGGAGGCAGAGGTGGTAATGGAGACGAAGCCTGCCGGGGAGGACGAGGTTGCTGGGGAGGAGAGCGGCGCAGCCGCTGAAATCTCGTTCGGCGAGGACTCAGTCGAAGAAGAAGAGACGCGAGAAGGGCCCCCTCCCCCGAGGAAGAAAGCGAAGCGTGTTCTTCGGAAGGCTGCGTCTGACATCCTGGCAAGCCAGCCCTCTTCGAGCGGCGAAGCCCCCGGCAAGAAAGTGGCTGGCAAGACCAGACCGCGGCAGGGGGCCCGTCAACAGCCTGCACGGCGTGCGAGGCCCGCACCAGCGGCCACTGCTGGGGCGGCAGGAGGGTCTCGCACCACCGCACCGGAAGCTGCCCCGGCGCCTGCCACAGCCAAGCGGCCTAGGACTCCTCCTCCGCCTCCCCACTCAGACACCGCAACGGAGGTCGACTTCGACATCTCCGGCTTTAGTCCGAAGCGAGAGGAAGAAGAGTAAGTACTTTGCCACAGCTTTTACCTTCCAATCCTGCATCAATCTTTACTGACTTGCTTGTATTGCTTCTGCAGTGACACAGAAACCTTGCTGGAGAGGATGGCGAAGAGGTCAAGGACTTCTACGGGCGACGAGCCCCCGGCAGGCTCCACTAGCGTGCCAGAGACCGTCATCGTGAGCCCGGAGCCTAGTCCTCAACGCAGCCCCCAGCGTAAGTTCATTGTCCCTTTTTCTGTTGGCTGGTGCCGAGGCTTCCATTCTTGTCGCTGATATCTTCGGGTTCGCAGGAGAAGAACGGCAACAAGGAGAGCATTGCCCCATTGTGCCTCCTTCATCGACTGCTCCGCCCACAAGCACATCTCCGGCAAGAGATCCTGCCGACGAGCCCGTCCAGATTGAGGAGGAGCCGACAAGCACGGACTCCGGCAACGCACCCCCGGCAACCGGAGTTGCCGGGAGAGGCGAAGTTACCTCTCGACAGCCCGACGCAGGTACTCGATCGCCTCAAAGTGCTAGTTATTCTTTTCCCCTTACTTCTTTATCTTTGATCACTTCAAAATTTAAAAACTCGATCTTATTCTGACCTTCTCCTTCTCCCTTCAGAGTTCTCTGAGATGGAACATATGGACGTCGACGCCGTCATCGAGGAGACCGCCAGGGATGCTGCTGCCGAAGCGGACAGGATCACTGCCAGCGAGGCCACCAAGGATGATGTTGTCGAGGCTGGTGATGCTCTTGACGGGGAGGCCGCCAAGACAGCACGAAAGGAAATCGCGGAAGAACCTGCTGAAGAGGGCGACAGGGAGGCTGGGGACCATACTGATGGCATTCCTGCCGCAGGAGCGCCAGGCGCTGCATCGGCCGCGGAGCCCCCTGTCACTGGTGAGGCGGCCACTGAAGACCAGCCATCAACATCAGACGAGCCCTCATCCAGCAAGTATCTCAAAGTTGGCGAAAACCTATTCATCAACTTGCCGGGGACGGCAAGCGCCGAGGCACCAGCCGAAGGAGAAATTTTTGAGGAAATTATTGCCGCTGCCGGGCTCGAAGTTGTTGACGATCCCAGTGCTAGCAGTGGCAAGTCTGAAGAGGATCGGCTCCTTCAGGCCATGGGCAAAAACTTCCGCAAACTCCAGGCTCTCCATCGTGCCCGAAAAGAGAAGGCGGACTCCAGAATGGCAGTTGTCGAGGCAGCCAAAGCGTATTTTCAAAGGCGCGTCGCACAAATGCAAATCTGGCATGCCGAGGCCCTTCAAGAGCTGGTTGCCGGTCGAGAACAAGTGAGCCAGCAATGGAATGAGGTCCTCCTGAAGCAATCAGACATGGAGAAGGCCCATGATGAAGCTGTTCAAAGGATCGCTACCGAAGATGCTCTCCTGACGGGGCGCCGCGTTGCTCTTGACGCTTTCGAAGAAGATCTCACCGCACGTGAGCAGGCGCTCGCCGCCAAGCTTCGTAGCAAGGATGAAGACATTGAAAATCTTGTCGCGCGGCGGACCCAGGAGCTGGAGCAGAAGCACAAGGAGGCGCTCGAAGCTCTAACTGCAAGTCACGCCGGCAAGCTCAAGGAGGCCGTCGATGCAGCCGAAGTTGCAGAGGCCGCCAAGAACGAGCTGAGCGACAAAGTGAAGAGGCTGGAGACAGATCTCGACGAGCATGGCAAGGAGCTCTCGACGCTCAAGGGGGACAGGGAAAAAACCCTCCACTCCTTGGCGGAGATGCAAGTCGCCCTGTCCGGCAAGACCAAGCAGCTCTCCTCTGCGGCTGATGATATTGCGGTTCTGGAGCTGAAGCTGACCACGCTGCAGAAATCCCTCGAGGCCGGCAGGGCCCGTGAGAAGGCTCTACTCAAGGATCTCCAAGGAGAGAGGAACCTGCTCAAGAGCGCTGCCGCTGCCCAGGCTGATTATGAAAAGGGAGTGGAGATCTGGACTGGCCGTCTCATCGCCACCGCGGAGAAGCTTACCGCAGAACTGTCAACCATGGGCTTGTCGGACTTCAGATATTCTTCCGAGGAAAGAATATCTCCAAGCGCCAGGTTGACGATGTTCTTTGAAAGCATCATCAACGCGTTGAGGGCGCTCCAGTCCAGCCGGGCGACCCAACTGGCGAACGAGACTCGCCGGCTTTGCCGGGCCGTCCTTCGCAAGGTGCTCCTCAAGGTGGTGCACAGCAATCCCGGCATCGATCTCTCCAGCGCACTCGGCCACCTGCCAAAGGATGCAAATGTTGAGGCGCTTGAGAAGTGCATCGCGCCGATCCTTGAGAAGGTGGACTCCATCAAAAGGATCGAAGGCCAGCGCAGGGATTGAGTGCTTCCCTTTTATTCTTGCCGCCACCATCTCATGTAAAAGACAGTTAAGTCTCGAGTTAGGACTGCGGCAACTCATGGATGTAATACAATTTAACTATGTTTAGGCTCATGCTAGCTACTTTCCTTGTCTGATTCCTTTATGTATGGAGTTCATCCTACGCTTACTGAAAAACTTGCCGGTGCGCAACCCGCCGCGAGCGCTGGGTGCGGGACTTCAGCAGCCTGCCGGAGGCGCAGCGGCCGGCAAGACTCCTTGGTGTTCTCAGTGCAGCCACTTAAATTGTTGAGCGGACTCAAAACAAAATAAGGGTGCAACCGATTACAGCAAGGGTTCCTTCGCGTGCAGATTTTCCATACAAGAATCGGAATCGTCCAAGGAAATAACTTGGTAATTAAAGAAAAACTTGCTCTGAGTTTTTAGGACTTAGCTTTCTATCTTTGTCCTTCCTCCGGCAAGCATACGATTCCGAACATCACCAACTGGTATTCATGTCTCCCTTCCCCCCCCCCCCCCGGCAAATGTGCACGCGAGGAATTCTTCTGTCTTTAAGAAAAAGAAAGAAGAGAAAATAAAGAGATGAAACCTTGGCGGTTCGTTAGAACTTACCGGGATCAGGTGTTATACATCATCTTAGACAAACATGTATATATGAATGTGAACATGAGAATCAATAAGGAAATGTATAACACTTAATTTTATTCATCTATGCTCAGGGTCTGCGCCTGGCTTTGTACAAAGGATCACATGCCTTGCCGGCAAGACTTGTACAAAAAGGTGGTTGCCGGGAGCCCCCGGCAACCACGCCTTATGGATAGAACTTGCGAAGATGTTCGATATTCTAGGAATTACTCGCTGGAACGCCATCCTCGGTCTCCAGGCGGACAGCACCAGGCCTGGTGACTCGTACTACCCGATAAGGGCCTTCCCACTTTGGCGTCAACTTGTTTGAATTCTTGGCGGACTGAATCCGTCGAAGAACAAGGTCGCCTTCCTCAAGGCTTCGGGCATGAACTTTGCGGCTATGATAGCGGCGCAAAGCTTGCTGGTAGCGTGCAGCTCGCACAGCAGCCTGAAGACGATTCTCCTCAAGGAGCACAGCGTTATCTTGCCGCAGTTGCTCTTGCTCGAGCTCATCATAAGCGAGCACTCGAGGAGATCCGTATATGAGTTCCGTGGGGAGAACTGCTTCCGCTCCATAGACCAGAGCGAAGGGCGTCTGGCCGGTGGCTCGATTTGGTGTCGTTCTGATTGACCAAAGAACCGCCGGCAACTCATCAATCCAGCGTCTTCCGCACTTTTTCAGCTTGTCAAAAGTTCTGGTCCTGAGACCGCGCAGCACTTCAGCATTGGCCCTCTCCGCTTGGCCGTTGCTTCTCGGGTGAGCAACAGAGGCAAAACAAATCTTGCCGCCAAGGTCTTGGACGTATTGCATGAAGGTGCGACTTATGAACTGCGTGCCATTGTCGGTGATGATCCTGTTAGGCACACCGAAACGGCAAACAATTCCTTTGAAGAACTTGACAGCCGACTGCGCTGTCACCTTCCTGATTGCTTCCACCTCCGGCCACTTTGTGAACTTGTCGATAGCAACGTACAAGTACTCAAAGCCCCCGGCAGCACGGGGGAAGGGCCCAGTATGTCGAGCCCCCAGACCGAAAATGGCCAGGAGAGAGGGATTGTTTGAAGAGCTTGAGCTGGCTGATGTAATTTCTTCGAATGACACTGGCACGCTTCACACCTGGTTACTAGTGCAGTCGCATCCTGGAGGGCGGTGGGCCAAAAGAAACCTTGCCGGAATGCTTTCCCGGCAAGCGCTCTTGACCCTATGTGAGAACCACACATGCCCCCATGTATCTCTGCCAACAGCTCTAGTCCATCCTCCCGAGGAATGCACTTCAATTTCACACCGTTTGGTCTCTTTCTGTACAGGACGTCATCGACGAACTTGTACATAACAGACCGACGGGCTACTCTCTCCGCTTCTTCTTGTTCCTCAGGGAGTTCACCTGTCTGAAGGAAATGGATAATGTGCTGCGCCCACGCTGGAGCCTGAGGCTCGACAACTAGGACTAGGGGCATCTCATCCGCCGGGGGAACATTGGTCTCGACAGCAAGGGCCTGAGGCCCTGCCGGAGCCTGTTGTTTCCCGGCAGGCGTGTCAATCCCGGCAACTTCCTTGCCGGCGGCTCCGGGGAGCTCTGCCGGGAAGTACTGGCCAGAGTTCAACTTTCTTCTCTTTTCTTGCCGCATCGATGGCGCCACGGATGGTTGAGTCAATTGGAGCACAAAAGTTCCTGGTTCCACAGGCAACTTGAGGGCAGCACGCTTTGACAGGTCGTCAGCAACGCTGTTCTCGGCACGAGGGACATGCTCCATTTGGAGACCGTCAAAGCGCTCTTCCAATTTCCTCACTTCATCTACGTAGGCTTGCATCAATGGACTTTGATAGCTCTTGTTAACCTACCTGACGACAAGCTGTGAATCACCTTTGATAATGAGCTTTTTGATACCAACGTCTGCCGCGATCCTAAGACCGGCAAGCAAACCTTCGTACTCTGCAGTGTTGTTGGTTGAGGTCTCCCGGGGAAAGTGCATTTGAATTACGTACTTGAGGTGCTCTCCGGTGGGTGCGACAAGCAGCACGCCAGCACCGGCGCCTTGCAGCGAAAAAGCCCCGTCAAAGTACATAACCCATTGCTGATCAATTTCTTTGCTGGGGAGACTTGTTTCTTGAACTTCGTTGTCTGGCGCGCCAAAGATGTCGGCGTACGACACCTATGGGATCCCGAGAGATCCCTTTACGATTCGGCGGGGGGAAAGGTATACGCAAAGAGCAGAACCAGTGATCGACGCAGGAAGTTTTTACCCAGGTTCGGGCCGCTGATCAACGTAAAACCCTACTCCTGCTTTGTGTTCTTATTGATGTTCTTGAGCCCAGCCTTCAGGAGCGCTCGCAATGAACAGTACGTTCAAAGAGCAGCTACGCATGCAGAATGGGCCAGAAGTCCTCCTCCCCTGTAGCAGTTGCCTTGGGCCTCCTTTTATATGCTCAAAGGGGTCTCCACAGTGGCAAAACGTACATACATTGAGGTGTAAGGTAGCTACAGGGTATCATACCTAACCCCTGACAGATTAGGACAAGCGCATTTAATGCACCGTGAGGTGTCCGTTTAGGTGTCCTCACTTTCTTGGGGATGGAAAAAGGGGCCATCCCATCAGCACCGCTTAAGCTCTCCTCCACTGGCGCGCCGCCACGCATCCATGGAAGGAGCCAGAATGTCAGACTCGTCACTGTGCCGAAGCGGTGGCACAGTGGCAGAATCTCGCCAGGCGCCGATCCTTGCCGGGCGCCAGGGCTTGCCGGGCGCCAGGGCTTGCCGGGCGCCAGGGCTTGCCGGGCGCCGAGCTTTGCTGGGAACCAAGCCTTGTCGGGCGCCGAGGCTTGCCGGGCTCCACGGGCCATCCCGACAAGGATCTTGCCGGGGAGGCTGGCCTTCGATTACCAGCATTGCTTATTTGTTGATTCTCAGATCTCTGACTTGATGATTTCCTTGATGACTTAAATCGACCTCGAGCTGATCCCGGCAAGCCTTGCCACAAGGACGGCTACAACTGCCCGTGCACAAGTAAGGGGTACTAGTGGCCCAACACTTAGTACACCGACAAACATCACCTATTTTTTTTACTATTATAGAGGAAAGGCCACTCCAAAAGTTGTCCTGGTTTATGCCTCGGTGGAGGTATACATGTTTTTTTCGACAAAAAGTACATGGTGGTTGTGCGGTCATTGTCCATATGCTCCTATTGCTCCTGCTAATCTAAAACTATCACTGGTAAAATGAAGCAACGCCCATGTTAAAGTGATGTCCCTTTTGAGTAATGTTGCTGTCAATCTAGAGGTGTCAATAAATGCTTTTGTCCTGCTTTAGTTATTTTTTCGAGTATCCTGCTTTAGTTCCCATCAAGATAATCATGATGCTTCTATTTTTTGGTGTATGTTTCATTAATTCTTATTCACAATTAAGATGCCATTTTTAATCTTGTTCCACTGCCAGAACAAAAGTAACGACACTACTTAAATATCCTTTTTTTATATTTTTGCAAACAGCGATGCGTATCTCCATACCCGGGCATGTCTTCCTCAATTTTAGTGGAACTGCACAAAATTGAATGGCCACTGTTGCTCCACCTCACTGTCCTCTGCCAAGTGGTTCTTCCTTTCTCGAGCCTGATTACCGAGAAGAAACAAACCACAGTGAGGATTATCAAACTTCGGTGGTGCCTGACCGTAACTTGATGCCAAAATCGATGATGCATCACCATGATGACCTATCGATGCTCATGGTTTCATCTCATGGTTGCATCGGCTGGTGAAGCTGATCGATGTTCAATGAAGAAAGGGCTGTCTTCCATCAGTGCTCTTTGCTTGTTACCCACAAAGACGATATCCTTCATCAGTTCATCTTGGACGCAGTCGTTTACGTTGGTGCAATTTTATCACACAATTGGATATGAACCAAATGTTTCCTCAAAGAAGCCTTCACACAATTGGATATGAACCAAATGTTACTAAGAGCAAAAGTTTTGTATTTATTTCTAAGCCTTCTCACAACTTTGTCTTTAGCTCCCCTGTAATTTTATTTGTCCAGCTGTTAACTAAATATGTGGTCAGACTTTGATTAAAAATATGGTGTGGACTAAAAACCCGAATGGAGGTAGTACCCCTCCGTTTTTATTTACTCTGCATATTAGATTTGACTAAAGTCAAACTTTGTAAAGTTTGACCAAGTTTATAGAAAACAATATAAATATTTACCATAATAAATCTATATGATGTGAAAGTACTTTCAATAATGAATCTAATGGTATTGATTTGTTACTGCCTATGTTAATATTTTTGTTTAGAAACTTTGTCAAAGTTTACAAAGCTTGACTTTGACCAAAGCTAATACGCGGACTAAATAAAAACGGAGGGAGTATGAGATACGGTGGCACACTGATTTAGGCCGAACACAACAAACCATAATTATTGAGAGAGGGCAAACTGTACATACAAAATAATTGAAATTAAATTTCTTTATTTGTACACACTCTCACACCTTTCCGATAATTTGGCGCGTGTGTGGTTGTTCACTTAACGGAGGTAGTGTACCGCACGTGAACGACAGAAAGTGCGACTAGGACGCGTGGATCGTTAGTTGATCATAGTTTTCTTCGCTGGTACGTTAAATAAAGAGTTTCCTTTCGTACATAATTTAAGACGATTGTTATGGAGAGAAAAAGAAAACCACTCCACTATATTAGTACTATATACGAGTACTATATAAGCTGGAGCCTCGGCGCTTGTTTGCTAGGGTTTGCACTCTTCACACTCACGCTGCACTATATATATATATATATATATATATATATATATGCTGGAGGCTCAGCGTTCCTTTGCTAGGGTTTGCTCTATTCACAATATCTCACCCTCTTTATCAGATCTAAACAAGACTGCGTTGGACTCTCTCTCTTTCCCCCCTCACACCTGGTCAAGGAGCCGTCTGGATCCCGTCGGACCGGGAAGGGGAGGAGGTGCAGCATTCACGCTATCGCCTTTGGCGAGGGAGGGAATCCACTGCCGGCTGCACTGTTCTCTTTCACCCAGCTCCTGTGCAGGAGGGCCTCCGACCCCTTCTTCCTCATTACCGTACGTAGTGTGGGTAGATCTGGCCTCCGGCCGCATGCCTAGCCACATCCCGATGACCCTAAGGTATAACTTTCTTTGAAACCGTCATTGCTCTAGCGGCATGCGGATCTTTTTCAATTCTGTAGTAGAATCTAGGTCTTAGTTCCAAGAGGAAAGAAGGGGGGTGGGGGTGGAGCATGAATCTAGGACATGGTTCAATGAGGAAAGGAAGGAGGGAAAGTAGTACAGACTGGCTATCCAGCCTCTTTGTTGGTCGAAAAGGGAAAAAGAGGTAACCCAGTACACACATCTGTAAGGAACCGATCTCTTTGTTGAAAAAGGAAAGAAACTGGGGGTCGGGGAGTTTGGGCAGGACTAGATTTGCTGCCCTCACATAGGAAAAAGGTTCAAAGAGAACAAATATGGGACCAACACAAATATGCTGCTTGGCAACATACTCTGCATCACCCATTTATACGCGTGGAGGAACATGGTGATGTCATGTCCCATGTCCCATACAACTATTTTGATGTTGTTAATTTAAGAATGCCGCTGGAAAATTGAAGCAATGCCACTGTTAAAAGTAAATTATATTTTTAACGAATGTTATTTAAGAGAATGTCTTTGTTAATATGAATCAATACCACCGTTTTAGAAATGCTACTGTCCTACTTTATTTTCCATCAAGATAAGGTAGATGCTTCTTTTTGTGGCCGTATACTTCATCCTCCTTTATTGGCTAGTAATTGTTTCCTTTTTTACCTCTATGGAAATAGGGATATCTATTCAACTTGTTGCTATTGCGACCTTTTGCTTCACTACGCAAAACACTTTTGTTTTAAGAGTGTTTTGTGCAGTTCAACTTAAATGTCACACCGGCAACTTTGCTTGATTTAGTTGAACTACACAAAATGAGATTGGATTTCCTATTTGTGTTGGCAGATTCATATTTGATCTTGTCTGCCTCATGGAAGGTCAGTACCGGCCTTCATCCACATGATTGTGTAGTGTGCTTTGAGATGTTGTGCTACTTGTATTGGTACTGCTTTAAATAAATGTTGAATTGAAGCTATTGTATTGCTGTCTTTTCCCATTAAGTGAACAACAATGGGACCAACCCAGACATGATGCTTGTTTCTTTGTTACAACAAACTCTGCATCACCCCCTTTATAAGTCGATGGAAGCACATGGTGTTGTTGCGCCCACTCTCCCCTGCAACTGTTTATGCTTTTTGTTAATATAATGCCACTGGTAAAATTAAGCAATGCCACTCTTAGAATTAACTACCGAATCTTAGTTCAACACTTGTTACGGATCGGCGGGAGTACCATTTCTGTTAGGGATCGGCGGGAGTACATGTTTAACAAATGTGTTGTTGAGATAATGTCTCTATTATTCTATATCAGTTATAGTGTTTTTTTACAAATGGTACTATCCTGCTTTGTAGTTCTTTCTACATGTTTAACCAAGGTATTGCTAAGATAATGTCTCTGTTAATATGAATTAGTTACACTGTTTTAGGAATGGTACTTTCCTGCTTTGTAGTTCTTTATACATGTTTAACCAAGGTATTGTTAACAGTTAATATGAATGAATCACACTGTTTGAGAATTGCTACTGTCCTGCTTTGTTTCCCATTAAGATAAGGTAGATGTTTTTTCTTCTGGGCGTATAAGTCATCAACCATTTTTGCTCAGTGATTGTTTCCTTTATACCTATTTGTGCTTACAGGGATATCAAAACTTCTGCTCGGTTCTATTTTGACTTTGATTTTAGTTGAACTGCACAAAAGGAGCCAATGTGTTTAAGGCAAACTGTTGCATTATTGGGCCCAGTTGATCTTTCCACTTTACAGAAAGAAGCAGTCACTGTTTGTGCTACATTACACAAGGAATGATTGAGAAGCTTTAGAGAGTATTAGTAGACGCTGGTGACATGACTAGTCTGCAGAGCTCATGTGGCAACTCAACATCACGTGGAGTATAAAATTCTACAACGAGGAAAGGTATGACCAAGTTAGTGGCCGACGCAGCTGTAACAAATAAGGTCAGTATTGGCCTTCATCCACATGATCATGCTTTGTTATGTTGTGCTACTTATATTGTTGTTTTGTTTTCAATAAATGTTTAATTGAAGCTATTGTATTGCTATCTTTTCCTGTTAATATAATGAATATGATTATATTTGTGAGCGTATGTTTAATCAACTAGTACCACTATTATATTCATCACACTTTTTCTCTATTTATGCAGACATGGATGCTCAGCTTGATTTCAGTGGAACTGCACAAAATGTTTAGATGGTTCGTGTCCTCCATAATACTTCATCATGCACAATACATTGAATGGTTCTCTAATCATTCATTGTCACCTTGAGCCACCGGACTATCTACATGAAAGGAGCTGCCAATGTCTTTAAGGCCTTGCAACATATAAATACGAAATCCACCATGCTACGCAAGACATTTGTTGATTTCAGTGGAACTGCACAAAAATAAAAGCTGGTTAATCCAACTCCATGTTCCATTGTAATGTGCAAACTGATGACAAACCCCGCCCGTTCCACAATCATAGGCATTAGATATTTTGAATGGGAAAAGCTTGTCAAAGTTTAATCATTGATGTTAGCAAGAAGACATTCGTTTGATATTTTGGAATTGGAAAACATTGTCAAATTTTGCTCATTGATGTTAGCCAGAAGACATGCATTTGATATTTTGGAATGGGATGCCCTTTGCCATGAGCAGCGTCGATTGTTTTTTCCTATTCGTGTGTTCAGTTCAGAAGTAAATATTGGCTCTGATGAGATGCATAATCATGAATGTTGACTTATGTATGGTATTTTAAGAGTTTGTTCTGAATGTTGTCTATGAAATGCCAGGCCTTGTGAGTTTGATTGCAAAGTTGAGCTTGGAATGCTGTGGCATGCGGCATCACGAGCTGTTCACCGTGCCTCCTGAGAATAATGCTTCATATTGTTTTGCATGTAGAGCTAATGCCAGTGATTTGCATGGTAAGAAGATCATCCTCTTCTGTTGTTTCTGTGCTTAAGAAGTTCATCGTCTTATGTTTCATTCATAGCCTATACAACAACTAGTTCGGGTAGGCTAGAGGTGAAACCATATGATCTTCTGACCAACTCATCATCTTACCATTTCATGCCGGCTTAGTCTCTCGAAGGTGCTCATAGGGGTAGGGTGTGCGTGTGTGTGTTCATAGGGATGAGTGTATGCATGTATGTATGAGCGCTTGCGTCTGTACTGTGTTAAAAAAAATCTTACCATTTCATGCATAAACTATGTTATAAAATATAAATGTACGAAATAACTTAAATTCTCTGGCCTAGCAGTCATAAGAGCATCTACCGCCTCTACAGCCGGACGCCCCTAACCCGGCTCAAACAACAGGGCGGACGGCCCGGTCATGAAATTTGACCCAGACGGGCTCCTCAAACGGGTGTCAAACGCCCGAGCCGACCGGCACCCCTCATATACAACCCAAATATGGGGTGGATATGGTGCGCCCGGGCGCCTCTGCCACGTCGGACTGACATTGGGGTCCCACGCAGGATCACCCAGAACCAAGGCGATCCGACGGACGCCTCCTTCGGCGGGGGCCGCCTGAGGCCAATAAATCCTCCTGCTCTGACACCCTTCCCACGCTCTCCGGCTTAATTTTCCATGGCCAAGAATAAGATAACCACCTACGCTATGCTCATGCTGGAGTATTGATACCAGATCGAGCAGGAGATCCTGGCGAGGTGCGCCGCCCGCATTGCTGCCAGGCTGCCTCCGGACTCGCCGGAGCCGGAGGAGGAGGAGGAGGAGCTGGCGGAGGAGGAGAAGGGAGAGTAGCAGCAGACGGCCCCGATGGAGGTGGTGGATCCGGAAGACGACGAGGAGGCAGAGCGGCCAGAGTAGGAGCTAGAGTCGGCTCCGGGCATCAACACGGAGGATGCGAATGCGGAGGCGGAGTTCACCATCGCCTATGCGAACGAGACGGCGGAGCAGAAGGCCATCCTGGAGTCCATCCAGGATGAGGCCTATGTGGAAGCCAACCGGCGCTTCATCCGGCAGGAACGGGCAGCGACCGACACCCTCTTCGACGAGGTCGAAGCGGAGATGGATGCGGAGTAGCCGGAGGAGCCACAGCTGCGGCTGCAGGACATGTACCCGGCACCGGGCACGGAGATAGTGGACATCTCCGACGATGAGTAGGCTACTTGATCTACGTAGTACTTAGGTTTTTTCATTTGCATGCTTTTGAATGTATGGATTTAAGATTTCTAGTATGAGGTATCCGGATGCAGATGAGCAAATTTGAGGCTTCACCGGTCAGTGTCCACCTGTAGATGTAGTAAGCTGCTACACAGCATAGGTCTTCCGTTCTAATCCCGTCTCTTTTTTTCTTTTTTTCAATTAATCCCGTCTTCTTTGCCGGTGAGCTTGCTGAGCTCAGCGACCAAGACCAGATGATGGACGAGGCTTCCAACCAGAAGCCGGCGCCACCGCCCGCGCCGATTCATGCCGTGTTCACGATAGAGCAGGTACGGTCGCACTTCGACGCCCTAATGGCGGAAGAGCTACCAGCACCGCTGGAATTGGCATTCCGGCAAGCGCAGGAGGACCGGTGCTACAACCTTCGTTTCCTCAATGAGCACCGGCTCGTGGAGGGATGAATCACCGACGAACAAGCGAACAACAATGCCTTCGCGGACATGTGGCCCGATGATCCTGGCTTCCTGAATGAGCAGCGGGCGCTGTATCATACCATCCATAGGGCCTGCGAGGCCCTCTCTGTCGTCCTTCGAGTTGTTGCGCTCGCCGTGGTGCCACCGTCTCATGTTGTCAACATGGTCAACGAACATGAGGAATCAGGAGATGACTTACTTGGAGAGGATGACAGTAGGGACCCACCAGGGGCATAGTCGTACGTACGCAAGTGCCTCCTTATTATATATACAACTATAAATTTTTTTGCTTCCTCCTAGTTTGCTGACATCATGGCCCCACACCATTTTCAACCTATATAGTCCATAAACGAGAGAAATGCACAAGGAGTGGCCGACAGCTGGGACCCAGCAGCTTGAGCAGTATTTGTTTTTTGAGTTGTGAGCAGAGTTTTTCTTAAGCGATGTTTTTGTTGTTGTTTAGAGGAGCAGGGTATCAACTGGGCGGGCTGTGGCCCATCTAGCCCAGGAAATTATTTTATGTCGACAAATATCCAGCCCAGATATTATTTTTTCAAGGTGAAAATGGCTAGCCCAGCTATACATTTTTTGCGAATACCCAACCCAGGTCAACTTGTTATTCTCCGCCCCGCTGGGCTGCAAATCTTTCCTACGAGGTATGCATTAGGCTTGCCAAGAAAATAGGCTTTAAGAAATAATAAATGGGCTGTAATTATAAAAATTGGGCTGTAAATATAAGAAAAACGCACCGAACATGTAATTAGTTTCAAAATTATTATTTTTGGATTTAATTTTTTTAAATTTCATTACTTGTTGCGTGCGCAAAATTTCGTTGGATTTTTACCTAATACAAATTTATTTTGAAATTATATTTAATCTGACTCGAAATTTCAGGATAAAAATATTTCGGATCCCATCAAAATGTGGGAAATTTTGTTGAATTTTTTTTGAGCGGTTGGTTGAAATTATTAACCGTTGTCCTGGCTAGAAAATGTTCTGTAATTTTATCAAACAGTACATGGGATGCAGTAAATTCCATTAGAATTCAAAAATGGGTTGTACATTATAACAAATCGCAAATGGGCTATATGTTCTCACAGATGTGATGCTCACTTGTGGGCCTACTAAGTTGACGCGTACACAAGGCTTTGTCAACTTATAGTCAACACACGATTCTAGCAGTAGTGGTTGTTGGATGTCCATCCAACGGCTGTGGTGCTTCTTCAATCTCGGATAATCTTACTTTAGCCGCCCAAACCACCGCCGGCGGTACCGCCTGCTACTGCCTCCCGTGTCCGGCTGTGCTGCCGCGCAGGCCTCACCGACCCACCCTACTCCCATCACCGTCCAGGCTATTCCTCTACTCACCAACACCTCCTGTTATTCTCCGGCGACGGCAGCCTCACACCGCAGCCGAACCAGTGAACCATCGTACTCCCCTCCGTGTGGGCATCCACTGCTGTGTCTTCGTCGGCTCTGAGTCGTTCCCTTCCTAGGCCTCACCATCATCCACCGCGTTGGTTCTCTCGGCGCGGCGTGGTCAACTTTGTCAACAAATGATAGCCATCGGAAAAAGCATGTACGTGGAGTGGCTGACAGTAGGGACCCACATGGCCCATGGCCACACGCAAGCAACTGCCTCCTTATTATGCGAAAACAAATGATTTCTTCCCCTGACAGGTTTGACCCACCAGCTACATCTTCGCACGCAAGGAAGTGCTTCCTTTATTACGCGGAAAAAAAGTTACCTCTCCCTTACAGCTGGGACCCACCAGCTTTATTATGATCCATTTCGCAAACATATAGATTGTACCAAAAATGCTAAATTGTTTTCTTTTTATTCTATATCAAAAAAGAATAAATTAAAAAAACCAAAAAACATCTTTGCACGCAAGGAAGTGCCACCTTATTACGAGCAAAAAAATGATTCCCCCTGCTAGCTGGGACCCACCAGATTTGGAGGCAGACTTGTGGGCCTACTAAGTTGACGCGTACGCAGGGCTTTGTCAACTTAGTCAAAACGATCTAGTTGCAGTGAACGTTGGATGTTAATCCAACAGCCGTGCTGTGTCTTCAACCTCTGGTCTTCTTGCTCCAGCCGCCCAAACTAGTGCTTGTCGTACCGCCTGCTCCAGCCTCCCGTGGCCGGCTGTGCTGCCATGCAGGCATCACCGCCCGACCATACTACCATTGGCCAGGCCTCCCCTCTACTCACCCACACCCCCTGTTATTCTCCGACGATGGCGGCCTTACACCGAAGCCAAACTAGTGAACCCTCGTACACCCCTCCGCGTGGGCATCCACCTGCCTCGTCTTCCCTGGCTCTGTGTCGTTCCCTTCCTAGGCCTCACCGTTGTCCACCGCCTTGATGCTCTCGGCGCGGCATGGTCAACGAACGACAGTCATCGGAAGAGGACTTTAGTAGGCAGGCTGACAGTTGGACCCACCAGCTACATCTTCGAACACAAGGAAGTGCCTCCTTATTACTCGCAAAATAAAAACGATCCCCCCTGACAGCTAGGACCCAGCAGCTATATCTTCGCACACAAGGAAGTGTGTCCTTATCATCCCTGATAGCTGGGATCCACCCGGCCGAAGCATACGTAGCGTTGTCCGTTTGGTCGCGAACGTGTACATACATACTAGTCGATCGGTCTCTCTGCAACGATGAACCATGGCCGAGCAAGTAGCGGAACGTGTAGTAGTAGAGCCCCTGACGTAGCAGTTCAGGCAGTCCCTTCTAAACCGTGTACACGTACATACAACCACATGCCAAAAAATACGGCCACGTACATACATATGGGCGGGGTCTCAACGCCTACTCGCGCATACGTATGCCCAGGGCTCGTGTACATGGAGAGGCAACAGACGGCAGCAACAGTGTCCTGTTCATCAACGGAATGCGTCCTGCTTATCGGGAGCCAACCGGCTTGGACGGAACAGCCGAAATGGGGCCTGGCGTACCACAGAACAGAGGAAACGGCCTTCTGTTCGACCACCAACGGTCGAAACAGGATCCTGTTCATCGGGAGGGGTCTGGCGTACCGCAAAATGGAGGAAACGGACTTCTATTCAAGTGCTATGGTCGAAACAGGGTCTTGTTCATCGGGAGGAGTGTGGCATACCGCAAAACAGAGGAAACGGACTTCTGTTGGAGCGCCTACAATCGAAACGGGTCCAGTTCATTGGGAGAGGTGTGGCATACCACAAAACGGGACTCCACGGGCTACTGTTCATCCGCAGTCTACTGCCTCGCTCTAGCCTCCACGGGCTACTGTTCATCCATAGTCGACTTCCTCCAGCCTCCACGGGGGTCCTGTTCATCCACACCAACTGGCTGGGTGTGTGGCAACCTCCTCGGGGTCCTGTTCATCCAGCGACAACCGCCTACTACCACGGGTCCTGTTCATCCAGTGGCAACCGCCCACACTGCCGGGGTCCTGTTCATATCCAGCCCCCACCGGGAACTGTTCATCCACAGCCAACCAACCGGCTAGGTCGACTCACCACGTCTCAACTTGTTCTACGTATCGCGTGCGCGGTAGCAACGAGCATGTTCATCCAGAGGCAACCCAACACACTGGGTGGCTACGTCTTGTGCGGGGCTCGATCGGCTTCAGTAAGCAGCAGCAGCAGCGATCGATCGCTCGAGTTCAGTTAGCAGCACCAGTGAAGGAATCGCTCAGGTTCAGTTAGCAGCGAAGGGATCGATCGGCCTCAGTACATAGTGGGATCGATCGATTGCTCGGGTTCAGTAAGCGAACGCCTCGCTCGGGTTCAGTTATAGCAAACACGGCTCGCACCGCGCGCGCGTATGAGAGAGAAATGCGCAAACCACACTGCATCGCTCGGCCCAACGACCCACCGTAACCGGGAACTCTGCGAAAATTTCCTCGCCCTCACTTCTACCACGATTTTTTATGTCATGGACGGCCCAAAGAATGTCATGAAGGTGCGTCCCCGGCCCGCCCAGGACGAAAAGCCCATTTTCTGTCATGATTTTTTGTCATAGAAGTAGGAGCCCACCACATCTATGATGATACGTGTTTTTGTCACAATTATCATCATAGAAGTGTCATAACCATGACAGAAAAAGTTTTCGTTCGGGCCATAATGTCACGGATGTGTCTTTTTTGTAGTGTTTCCATGGCTATGAAACTGAAACTGTTGTGGCACATCTTACTAAATTAAATGATATAGCCACCCTATTTGCTCATGAGGAAAAAATTCGCTATTACTATATTCTCAAGTTATTTCCTTTCTCGTTAAAGGGTGATGCTAAGATATGGTATAATACTCTTGCTCCTGGTTGTGTGCGTAGTCCCCAGGATATGATTTATTACTTCTCTGAAAAACATTTTCCTGCTCATAAGAAACAAGATGCTTTACATGAAATATTTAACTTTGTGCAAATTGAAGAAGAGAATCTCCCTCAAGCTTGGGGGAGGCTTCCCCAATTACTAAATGCTTTGCCTGATCATCGTCTTAAGAAAAATGAAATACTTGATATCTTCTATAATGGACTAACCGATGCTTCTAGGGACTACATAGATAGTTGTGCTGGCTGTGTTTTTAGGTAACGCACTATTGAACAAGCTGATGAATTATTGAATAATATATTGAAGAATGATAATGATTGGACACTTCCTGAACCACCGCCTAAATCCACTCCGAAGAAGAGGGGTATTTTATTTCTCAGTCCTGAAGATATGCAAGAAGCAAAGAAATGAATGAAGGAAAAAGGTATTAAAGCTAAAGATGTTAAGAATTTACCACCTATTAAAGAAATACATGGTCTTGACACACCACCACAGGTGGTGGAGGTAAATTCTCTTATAAAGTTTGATGAAGGTGATATTCCTTATAACAAACCTCCTAGTCAATGCTTGTATGAATTTGGCAACTATATTATTAAGCAAGATCATTTCAATGCAAATGTTATGAAACAATTTAAACAAAATGCATACATGATTGATTGTTTGAGTGACTTTCTGTTCAGAATTGTTAATGATGTCAAAGGTGTAAGTAAACATGCATCTATGGTTCAAACTTAGTTAGAACAAGTTGCCAAATCTCAAAGTGAATTGCTCAATGAAATGAATAACAATATAAATGATCATGCTGTTAGAGTAATGACTAGAGGAGGTAGAATGACTCAGGAGCCACTTTATCCTGAAGGTCACACTAAAAGAATTGAATAAGACTCTCAAAGAATTAATGTTGATGCACCTAGTCCATCTAAAAAGAAAAATAATAGGACTTTGCATACTTCTAGTGAACCTGAGGTAGAAAAACCTTCTGAAGATGGTAATGATGTTTCTATTTCTGATGCTGAAACTCAATCTGCTAATGAGCATTCACCTAGTGATAATGATAATGACAATGATGATGTTCATGTAGATGCTCAACCAGACAATGATAAAGAACCAGATAATGATGTTGAAATAGAACCTGCTTTTGATCTTGATAACACACCTTCTAAAAATAAACGTTATGATAAGAGAGATATTGTTGCTAGAAAACATGGTTAAGAAAGAGAACCATGGGTTCAGAAACCCATGCCTTTCCCATCTAAACCATCTAAGAATAAAGATGAGGAAGAATTTGAACGCTTTGCTGAAATGCTTAGGCCAGTCTTTTGCGTACTCATTTGACTGATATTTTAAAGATGGCCCCTTATGCTAAATACATGAAAGATATTGTCACTAATAAAAGAAAAATATTTGAAGCTGAAATCTCCACCATGTGATGCCCAGACTTAATCATGCACTAATCGTACATGCAAATGTGCACGATCAAGATCAGAGACTCACGGGAAGATATCATAACATAACTCTAGACACAAATAAAATAATACAAGATTTATATTACAAGCCAGGGGCCTCGAGGGCTTGAATACATAAGCTCGAATACACAAGAGTCAGCAGAAGTAACAGTATGTGAGTACAAACATAAGTAAACAAGTCTGCCTTAAGAAGGCTTGCAAAACAATGACAACATGGATCGAAAAGGCGCACGCCTCCTGCCTGGGAGCTTCCTAACTACTCCTGGTCGTCGGCGGTCTCCATGTAGTAGTAGGCTCCGTCGGGGTAGTAGTAGTCATTGACAGAATCAACTGCCTCCTAGGCCCCGTCATCTGATCACAGCAATCGGGTATGGGTGAAAAGGGGTAGCAAAGCAACCATGAGTACTCATCTAAAGTACTCGGAAGACTTACATCAGATCTATACTAAGCATGCATCAATATCAAAGGAATGGGGCTATATCTTTGGACTGAACTGCGGAAATGCCAGAATAGAAGGGAAGGCCTAGCCTATCAAAGACTAGCATCTTGTGGCATTAGAAGAGTGCGGATTAGCATAATATAAGTAATAAGTATATTGTAGTAAAGCCCAGAGATCCTTTCTCGACTCCCTGCCAGAAAGCAAACCCGGAGCCAACATATCCATTTAGTGTCTCAAGTATCCAGTTCTATATAGATCGGGATACAACTCCGAGCGTTCGTTACCATGGACATGGCTAGTCGAATAGATTTACTTCCCTGCAGGGGTGCACCAACTTACCCAACACGCTCGATTAACTCCGGCCGGACACACTTTTCCGGGTCATGCCCGGCCTTGGCTGATCAACACGCCGTAGTCCTACCTAGGCTCAACAGAGAGGCCAGCACGCCAGTCTACATCCTAAGCGCTCAAGGGTCTTGGGCCCATCGCCCTTTGCATTCCTGCATGTTGCGTACGCGGCCTCGAGCAGACCCACCCCCTAATACAAGCGCAGGTGGTCCCCGTCCAACCGGGCGCGCGCTGCTTAATCGCTGATGTCTGAAGAGCTTTCGGAGAATCATATGACGTCGAGTGCCCATACTTATTCCCGCGTGGTGGTTAGTGCAAAAAGGCCAGAGGCCTACTCAGTTCACAAATCCAAACCCGTTAGTGTCTTGGGAGCGAGCGGAGACGATCAATGATCCACGATCTGTGGTTCCATCGCCCCATCTCATGGACTTATGACAAGGGCTAAGAATGCCTGGCCGTGCCACGTAATTATCTCCCGGGTACCCTCCAGGTCAACTCGACTAAGAAGGGACTATCGGGAACTTAGGTCCACCTCTACCGGGGTGGTACCGCCTGTCCCTTCAGTCCCGCAAAAACAGTAACTCTCGCGGGCACCCTCACGGTCAACCCGACTTCACATCTCTCGTGGGTACCACTCGGGGTAGAACCGACTTCAACATGGTTCTGAGGTAAAGTCAAGGTAACCGTGTGTCCATAACATCAAGGGGGAAATCCGAGTAATCACCCTCGATGGATTCTCACTCGATGTAACCGTTAAGGTGACCTTGGAGGAATCACCCTCAAAGGGTCCACACTTGAGGTGCTGCATGACAGAGTCATCATCGGGAGTGGTGAAGGAGGAATCACCCTCCATAGACCACGACTGATTGGCTACACTACAGAGATATCATCAGGAGTGTGTTACGTGGTATCACCCTCGGCACTCGATAGTAGCTCTGCAGAGTTGTACAACTAAGGGGGGTGTGCGGTGATGTATCAGTCTCTGCACATCGATCACGTTGATCGAGTCATCGATGATGAAGCGGGGGCAACATGGACAAGGTGAGGGGTCACTAATGGATCACTACTCAACCTATACTAAGCATATAGGATAAACAGGTAAGTTACAATAGCAAGTGATACGTCTCCAACGTATCTATAATTTTTTATTGTTCCATGTTGTTATATTATCAATCTTGGAAGATTTATATACATTTACTAGCAACTTTATATTATTTTTTGTGACTAACGTATTAACTTAGTGCCCAGTGCTAGTTGCTATTTTTTGCTTGTTTTTTACTTTGCAGAATATCAATACCAAACGAAGTCCAAATGCCACGAAACTTTTTGGAGATTTTTTTCTGGCAGGAAGAGATCCTGGAATCTTCTAGAGGCCACGAGAGGAGGCTTGTAGGGCCCACTAGGCACCAGGGTGCTCCAGGGGCCTTCGGCGCGCCCTTGTGGGTAGTGGGGCCCATAGACACCACCTTGACCTACCTCCGCCTCTATAAATACTCTAAAATCCCAAAAACCCTAGGGGATTCGATGAAATACCTTTTCCGCCGCCGCAAGTTCAAGAACCATGAGATCCAATCTAGAGGCCTTTTCTGCCACTCTGCCGGAGGGGGCAATGATCACGGAGGGGTTCTTCGTCATCCTTGCTGCCCCTCCGATGATGCGTGAGTAGTTTACCACAGACCTACAGGTCCTTAGTTAGTAGCTAGATGGCTTCTTCTCTCTTTTTGATCTTCAATACAATGTTCTCCTCGATGTTCTTGGAGATCTATTTGATGTAACTCTTTTTTGCGGTGTGTTTGTTGGGATCCGATGAATTGTGAGTTCATGATCAGATCTATCCATGAATATTATTTGAGTCTTCTCTGAACTCTTTTATGCATGATTGTTATAGCCTCATATTTCTTCTCCGATTTATTGGTTTGGTTTGGCTAACTAGATTGATTTATCTTGCCATGGGAAGTGGTGCTTAGTGATGGGTTCGATCTTGCGGTGCTCAATCTCAGTGACAGAAAGAGACATGACATGCATGTATCATTTCTATTAAGGGTAACAAGATGGGGTTTATTCATATGTGAGTTTATCTTGTCTACATCATGTCATCTTTCTTAATGCATTACTCTGTGTTTCCATGAACTTAAAACATTAGATGCATGCTGGATAGCGGTTGATGTGTGGAGTAATAGTAGTAGATACAGGCAGGAGTCGGTCTACTAATCTTGGACGTGATGCCTATATACATGATCATTGCTTTGGATATCGTCACAATTATTTGCTTTTCTATCAATTGCCCAACAGTAATTTGTTTACCCACCGTATGCTATTTTCTCGAGAGAAGCCTCTAGTGAAAACTATGGCCCCCGGGTCTATTTCCTATCATATTAAAACAAAAATACCTTGCTGCAATTTTCTTTTATTTATTTTATTTGTGTTTTTATTAGATCTATTTATCAAAACCTATACAATTTAATCTATCTCAATACTGTTGTGGGATTGACAACCCCTTCACGCGTTGGGTTGCAAGTATATTTTGTTTGTGTGCAGGTGCTGTTTACATAGTATTGCTTGGTTCTCCTATTGGATTGATAACCTTGGTTTCATAACTGAGGGAAATACTTACCTCTGCTGTGCTGCATCATCCTCTCCTCTTCGGGGTAATACCAACGCAAATTACAAGTAGCAGGAAGAATTTCTGGCGCCGTTGCCGGGGAGACATCAGCAACATCTATCAAGTACCTACGCATAAACTCTCATCTCCTTGCAATTACTTTCTTTGCCATTTGCCTTTTGTTTTCATCTCCCCCACTTCTAAAATGATTTATCGAAAAACACAAACATGTTTTACTTTGTTGCTTTGCTTGTTTGTTTGGCATAATTGTATGTTTATTGGAAATCAGAAACAAAAAGCTTATGGATCCTCATCCACTTGCTAATCATTTTAAAAGATCCAATTATGATGAACCAATTACTAGTTAATTGAGTTCACTAGATTATCTTTATGAAGTTTTGCTTGAGATTCGTGAACCTGAAAATTGTGATGAAGTGTTAAAAGAAGAGTTTTCTAAAGTGATTAACGATAGCTCCTTGAATGAAAAGCATGATTGCAATGATGTTATTATATTCTATTAATGTCAATTGTGTTAATAATATGCAAAACCCAAAGCATGGTGATGCTAATTTTGCTATGTCCACTACTTATTGCAATCATGGCAAAAGAAAGTTATCCCTACAAAATCATATAGTCTGGCTATGCTCCATCTTCATCACACAAAGTATTTTATCATGCACAACCCCGATGACAAGCCAAGCAATTGTTCCATACTTTTGTGCTCTCAAACTTTTTCAACTTTCACGCAATACATGAGCGTGAGCCATGGATATAGCACTATAGGTGGAATAGGATATGATGGTTGTGGAGAAGACAAAAAGAAGGAGAAAGTCTCACATCAACTAGGCATATTAACGGGCTATGGAGATGCCCATCAATAGATATCAATGTGAGTGAGTAGGGATTGCCATGCAATGGATGCACTAGAGCTATAAGTGCATGAAAGCTCAAAAAGAAACTAAGTGGGTGTGCATCCAACTCGCTTCCTCACGAAGACCTAGGGTAATTTTAGGAAGCCCATCATTGAAATATACAAGCCAAGTTCTATAATGAAAAATTCCCACTAGTATATGAAAGTGACAAAATAGGAGACTCTCTATCATGAAGATCATGGTGCTACTTTGAAGCACAAGTGTGGAAAAAGGATAGTAACATTGTCCCTTCTCTCTTTTCTCTCATTTTTTTGTTTGGGCTTCTTTTGGCCTCTTTTATTTTTTGTAAAGTCCGGAGACTCATCCCAACTTGTGAGGGAATCATAGCTTCCATCATCCTTCCCTCACATGGGACAATGCTCTAATAATGATGATCGTCACACTTTTATTTACTTACAACTCAATAATTACAACTCGATACTAGAACAAAATATGACTCTATATGAATGCCTCTGGCGGTGTACCAGGATGTGCAATGATCAAGAGTGACATGTATAAACATTACGAACGGTGGCCTTGCCACAAATACTATGCCAACTATATGATCATGCAAAGCAATATGACAATGATGATGCGTGTCATAATAAATGGAATGGTGGAAGTTGCATGGCAATATATCTCGGAATGGCTATGGAAATGCCATAATAGGTAGGTATGGTGGCTGTTTTGAGGAAGGTAATTGCGCGGTACTAGAGAGGCTAGCAAAGGTGAAAGGGTGAGAGTGCGTATAATCCATGGACTCAACATTAGTCATAAAGAACTCACATACTTATTGCAAAAATTTATTAGCTATCGAAAAAAAGTACTACATGCATGCTCCTAGGGGGATAGATTTGCAGGAAAAGACCATCGCTCGTCCCCGACCGCCACTCATAAGGAAGACAATCAAAGAATAAATCATGCTCCGACTTCATGACATAACGGTTCACCATACATGCATGCTACGGGAATCACAAACTTTAACACAAGTATTTCTACCAATCCATAATTACTCACTAGCATGACTCTAATATCACCATCTTTATATCTCAAAACAAATGCAAGGAATCAAACTTCTCATAGTATTCAATGCTCTTTATATGAAAGTTTTTATTATATCCCTCTTGGATGCCCGTCATATTAGGACTAAATTCATAACCTAAACAAATTACCATGCTGTTTAGAGACTCTCAAAATAATATAAGTGAAGCATGATAGTTCAACAATTTCTATAAAATAAAGCCACCGCCGTGCTCTAAAAAGATATAAGTGAAGCACTAGAGCAAACTGCCTAGCTCAAAAGAAATAAGTGAAGCACATAGATTATTCTAATAAATTCACGATTCATGCGTGTCCCTCTCAAAATATGTGTACAGCAAGGATGATTGTGTCAAACTAAAAAGCAAAGACTCATATCATACAAGACGCTCCAAGCAAAACACATATCATGTGGTGACTAAAAATATAGCCTCAAGTAAATTTACCGACGGATTAAAGATGAAAGAGGGGATGCCATCCGGGGCATCCCCAAGCTTTGATGCTTGGTTGTCATTGAATATTACCTTGGGGTGCCTTGGTAATCCCCAAGCTTAGGCTCTTGCCACTCCTTATTCCATAGTCCATCAAATCTTTACCCAAAACTTGAAAACTTCACAACACAAAACTCAACAGAAAACTCATGAGATCCGTTAGTATAATAAAATAAATCACCACTTTAGGTACTGTTGTGAACTCATTATTTATTTATATTGGTATAATATATACTTTATTCCAACTTATCCATGGTTCATACCCCCTGATACTACCCATAGATTCATCAAAATAAGCAAACCACACATAGAAAACAGAATCTGTCAAAAACAGAACAGTCTGTAGTAATCTGTAAACTTCGTATACTTATGTAACTCCAAAAATTCTGAAGAACTATAAAACCAGAGGAAATTCATATATCAATCTTGTGTAAAAAATTCAGATCAAAAGCACGTTTTTGTGATTTTTTTACAATTCTGTCAATGAGCGCAAAAGTTTCTGTTTTTCAGCAAGCTCAAATCAACGATATACCAAAGTATCCCAAAGGTTTTACTTGGCTCAAACACTAATTAAAAATACCAAAACACAATTACGAAAGAGGTAATAATGTGTATTTATTGAAGAACAGAACCAAAGACAAAAAACATAAAAATAATGTGGGTTGCCTCCCAACAAGCGCTATTGTTTAACGCCCCTAGCTAGGCATAAAACATAGATCTAGGTGTTGTCATCTTTGGTATTAAATCCATAAGTAGCCCTCATAATAGATTCATATGGCAACTTAATTTTCTTTCTTGGAAAGTGTTCCATGTCCTTCCTTAACGGAAATTGAAATCTAATGCTTCCTTCTTTCATATCAATAATTGCACCAATCATTCTAAGGAAAGGTCTACCAAGAATAATAGGACATGTAGGATTGCAATCTATATCAAGCACAATAAAATCTACGGGCACATAATTCCTATCTGCAACAATAAGGACATCATTAATCCTTCCCATAGGTTTCTCAATAGTGGAATCCGCTAGATGCAAATTTAAAGAACAACCATCAAATTCATGGAAACCTAGCACATCACATAAAGTTTTTGGAATCGTGGTGACACTAGCACCCAAATCACACAAAGCATGGCACTCATAATCTTTAATTTGAATCTTAATAGTAGGTTCCCACTCATCATAAAGCTTTATAGGGATCGAAACTTCCAACTCAAGTTTTCTTCAAAAGATTTCATCATAGCATCAACAATATGTTTAGTAAAAGCTTTATTTTGATTATAAGTATGAGGAGAATTCAACATGGATTGCAACAAGGAAATACAATCTATCAAAGAACAATTATCATAATTAAAGTCCTTGAAATCCAAAAGAGTGGGTTCATTGCTACTTAAAGTTTTGACCTCTCCAATCCCACTTTTATCAATTTTTTCATTAAGATCTTTAAACTCTGAATCATTGGGACGCCTTCTAGCTAAAGTTGACTCATCTCCAGTCCCATATTCATTAAGATTTATATTAGAAAACAAAGAATCAATAGGAGTCACACCAATCACTTTAAGATCTTCATCATTATTCTCGCAAAAACTAGAAGAACACGCTTTTACAAACCAATCTCGCTTAGCACGCATCCTAGCGGTTCTTTCTTTACACTCATCAATAGAAATTTTAATAGCTTTCAGTGATTCATTAATATCATGCTTGGGTGGCATAGATCTAATTTTGAAAGAATCAATCTCAAGAGAAATTCTATCAACGTTCCTAGCCAAATCATCAATCTTGAGCAATTTTTCTTCAACCATAGCATTGAAAACTTTTTGGTAATTAATGAAATCTTTAATATTGTTCTCAAGATCACAGGGTATTTTATTATAATTTCCATAAGAATTATTGTAGGAATTACCATAATTATTAGAGGAATTACTAGGCGGCGGCGGGGCATCCTTGTCCTCCCGCACGGTGGGGTTGGCGAGGGTCAACTCCCCGGGCCGGGGCGTGGTGCTGACGCCGGGCACCACGGCGGTTCATCTGCAGCGATGGCATGACGGGCGGCGCGGTGGCGGTGTGTGCCTGGGGCAGCGGCGGCGGCCGGTCATCTTCCCCTCCGGCGGCAAGGGCTGCGATCGGCACAGGTCGCGGGCAGCTGCCTCTTCTCCGATGCGGGCTGGCGGAGGTGGCGGCGCGGCAGCGGTAGGCTCGACCCCCTCCTCTACGGCCATCGTGGTGCATGAATCGGCTGCTGGTGGCGGCTCCTCTTGTGCTCTGGTTTGGCTCGGCTGGCCGGTGGGTGGCAAGGGCGCCGTGAGGGGGGAGGCAGGGGTGCCTCCCGGACTCGCCGTCGCCGAGATTTGGAGGTGCCAGATCGGGTGTCTCGGGTGGCTGCCGGCCGCTCCTGCCAAAGGAGCTTGTTTGGGGCGAAAAGAGGGGGTCTTTGCTGCCCCTTCACCGGTTGACAATGTCGGTGTGCGGCGGCGGCGGTCGAGGGGTGGTCTCGGATGCCGGGGCGGCGGCCTCGGTGGTGGGATGCACGATGCTCATGGGCGGAGCTCGCGGCTCGGATGTTGGCCGGTTACCATGGTCGTGCGGGCGGCGTGGTAGCTTGGGTACGACGGCCGGTGGCGGTGGTTCTGCAGCGTGCTTGCGGCACTCCGTCTCGGAGGCAAAGAGGGCTTGCCGGGTGAAAACTCTTTCTGGCTTTGCCAGGCCGGTGGCGGCGGCGCCTACGGGCGTCGTATCCTTCTTGAAGGCGTCGCCGTGGTTCCTCTTCCTCCTCCGTGTTGCTCCGGGGGAAACCTCGATCCCTGGATCAGGCGATGGTGGTACTTAGGTGCCATGATCTTGTTGAAGGCTCCGCCGTGGAGTAATTGGTTCGTCGTGCACAGCTCCAACTCTTCGCTGTGCTTCGTTCATGGTTGAGGCCTCCGGCGACTTCAAGCGGCACTCTCTCTTCCTTCCTGTAGATGGCTTGGAGTTGTGTTGGGTGGTGTAGCTGTTCCCAACATTCTTGTATCTTGTCCTGTGTGTGTTGTTGTGGAGTTGTATGAGGTTGGTTGTAACTGGATCGTTGCTTTATATATAAAGGGGGCGAAAGCCTTTTTCGGTAAATTACCTCTATAAGCGTTATTACCAAAATTGTTCCTTCCAAAAAAATTCACATCCATAGATTCATTATTGTTCTCAATCAAAGTAGACAAAGGCATATCATTAGGATCAATAGGAGCACTCTTACTAGCAATCAATTTCATAAGTTCATCCATCTTTCTACTCAAAGTGTTAATTTCTTCAATCGCATGCACTTTTTTACTAGTAGAAGATCTTTCGGTATGCCATTGAGAGTAATTAGCCATAATATTATCTAGGAGTTTAGTAGCTTCTCCTAATGTAATTTCCATAAAAGTAACTCCCGCGGCGGAATCTAAAAGATTTCTAGATGCAAAATTCAATCCGGCATAATTTTTTTGTATGAATCTATAAATTTAAACCATGAGTAGGGCAATTTCTTATCATCAATTTCATCCTCTCCCAAGATTGTGCAACATGTTCATGATCAAGTTGCTTAAAATTCATTATATCCTTCCTAAGGGAGATGGTCCTAGCGGGAGGAAAATACTTGGAAATAAAAGCATCTTTACACTTATTCCATGAATCAATACTATTTTTAGGCAAAGATGAAAACCAAGTTTTAGCACGATCTCGTAGGGAGAACGGAAATAGCTTCAATTTAATAATATCATTATCCACATCTTTTTTCTTTTGCATATCACACAATTCAATGAAAGTATTTAGATGGGATGCGGCATCTTCACTAGGAAGGCCAGAAAATTGATCTTTCATAACAAGATTCAATAAAGCGGCATTAATTTCATAAGATTCTACACTAGTGGCAGGAGCAATTGAAGTACTGATAAAATCATTATTATTAGTGTTGGAAAAGTCACACAACTTGGTATTTTCTTAAGACATCGTGACAAAGCAAGGAATCTAGCACACGAGCAACCAAAAGGCAAACGAAAAGACGAATGGAAGAAGGGCGAATAAAAAGGCAAATATTTTGTGTTTTCTGAAAACGTTTTAGAAGTGGGGGAGAGGAAAATGAGAGGCAAATGGCAAATAATGTAATGCAAGAGACGAGAGCTTATGATGGGTACTTGGTAGGCTTGATGTAGAACCTCCCCGGCAACGGCGCCAGAAATTCTTCCTACTACTTCTTGAGCTTGCGTTGATTTTTCCCTTGAAGAGGAAAGGGTGATGCAGCAAAGTAGAGATAAGTATTTCCCTTAGTTAAGAACCAAGGTATCAATCCAATAGGAGGTACAAGCAAGTCTCCAATCTATGCACCTACACGAACTAACAAACACTTGCACTCAACGCGAAAAAGGGGTTGTCATTCCCTTCACGGTCTCGAACAAGAGTGAGATCTAATAGAGATAGGTATAAAAGATAAATAAAAGAGCAAAATAAAGTAAATATAAATAAATTGCAGCAAGGTATTTTTGGGTTTTTGGTTTATAAATCTAAAAATATATGATGGAAAATAGACCCGGGGGCCATAGGTTTCACTAGAGGCTTCTCTCTTGAAAGAAAACATACGGTGGGTGAACAAATTATTGTCGAGCAATTGATAGAAAAGCGTAAAGTTATGATGATATCCAAGGCAATGATTATGAATATAGGCATCATGTTCGTGTCAGGTAGACCGAAACGATTCTGCATCTACTACTATTACTCCACACATCGACAGCTATCCAGCATGCATCTAGAGTATTAAGTTCATAAGAACGGAGTAACGCCTTAAGTAAGATGTCATGATGTAGAGGGATAAACTCAAGCAATATGATGAAAACCCCATCTTTTTACCCTTGATGGCAACAATACAATACGTGCCTCGCTACCCCTACTTTGTCACTGGGTGAGGACACCGCAAGATTGAACCCAAAACTAAGCACCTCTCCCATTGCAAGAAGAACCAATCTAGTTGGCCAAACCAAACCGATAATTCGAAGAGAAATATAAAAATATGTAATCATGCATAAAAGAGTTCAGAAAAGACTCAAATAATATTCATAGATAATCTGATCATAAATCCACAATTCATCGGATCTCGACAAACACACCGCAAAAGAATATTACATTGGATAGAACTCCAAGAACATCGAGGAGAACATTGTATTGAAGATCAAAGAGAGAGAAGAAGCCATCTAGCTACTAGCTATGGACCAGTAGGTCTGTGGTAAACTACTCACGCTTCATCGGAGGGGCAGAAAGGTTGATGTAGAGGCCCTCTGTGATCGAATCCCCCTCCGGCAGGGTGCCGGAAAAGGCCCCAAAATGGGATCTCACAGGAACAGAGGCTTGCAGCGGCGGAAAAGTATTTCGGTGGACTCCCGAGGTGTCCACAAGCCAGGGGATGCGCGCCCCTAGGGCGCGCCCTAAGGGCTTGTAGGCCCCTCGGGACTCTTCTGACCCCCTCTCCAAGCTCCGTGGATGTCTTCTGGTCCATGAAAAATCATCGTAAAGTTTTATTCCGTTTGGACTCGGTTTGATATTCCTTTTCTGTAAAACTCAAAAACAAGGAAAAAACAGAAACTGGCACTGGCACTGGGCTCTAGGTTAATAGGTTAGTCCAAAAAATAATATAAAATAGCATATAAATGCATATAAAACATCCAAAACAGATAATATAATAGCATGGAACAATAAAAAATTATAGATACGTTGGAGATGTATCAGGCCCATCGCCCTTTGCATTCCTGCATGTTGTGTACGCGGCGTGGAGCAGACCCACCCCCTCATACAAGCATACGTGGTCCCCGTCCAACTGGGCGTACACCGCTCAATCGGTAACGTCCGAAGAGCTTTCGGAGAATCATACGGCGCTGAGTGCCCATACTTATTCCCGCTTGGTGGTTAGTGCGAAAAGGCTAGAGGCCTATTCAGATCACATATCCAATCCCATTAGTGTCTTGGGAGCGATCGGAGACGATCAATGATCCATGATCTATGGTCCCATCGCCCCATCTCGTGGACTTACGACAAGGGCGAAGAATGCCCGGCCATGCCGCGTAATTATCTCCCGGGTACCCTCCTGGTCAACCCGACTCACAAGGGACTATCGGGAACTTAGGTCCACCTCTTCTAGGGTGGTACCGCCTATCCCTTCAATCCTGCAAAAACAGTAACTCTCGCGGGTACCCTCATGGTCAACCCGACTTCACATCTCTCGCGGGTACCCCTCGGGGCCGACCCGACTTCAACATGGTTCTGAGGTACAGTCAAGGTAACTGTGTGTCCATAACATCAGGGGGAAATCTGAGGAATCACCCTTGATGGATTCCCACTCGATGTAACCGTCAAGGTGACCTTGGAGGAATCACCCTCGAAGGGTGCACACTTGAGGTGCTGCATGAAAGAGTCATCATTGGGAGTGGTGAAGGAGGAATCACCCTCCGTAGACCACGACCGATTAGCTACACTACAGAGATATCATCAGGAGTGTGTTACGTGGTATCACCCTCGACACTCGATAGTAGCTCTGCAGAGTCATACCACTAAGGGGGGTGTGCGGTGATGTATCGGTCTCGGCACATCGATCACGTTGATCGAGTCACCGATGATGAAGCGGGGGCAACAGGGACAAGGTGAGGGGTCACTAATGGATCACTACTCAACCTATACTAAGCATATAGGATAAATAAGTAAGTAACAATAGCAGGTGATACGTCTCCAACGTATCTATAATTTTTGATTATTCCATGTTATATTATCAATCTTGGATGTTTTATATACATTTACTAGCAACTTTATATTATTTTTTGGGACTAACCTATTAACTTAGTGCCCAGTGCCAGTTGCTGTTTTTTGCTTGTTTTTTACTTTGCAGAATATCAATACCAAACGAAGTCCAAATGCCACGAAACTTTATGGAGATTTTTTTCTGGCAGGAAGAGATCCTGGATGCTTCTGGAGGCCATGAGAGGATGCCTGTGGGTCCCACTAGGCACCAGGGCGCTCCAGGGGCCTTCGGCGCGCCCTGGTGGGTAGTGGGGCCCACAGGTACCGCCTTGACCTACCTCTGCCTCTACAAATACTCTAAAATCCCAAAAACCCTAGGGGACTCGACGAAATACTTTTTCCGCCGCCGCAAGTTCCAGAACCACGAGATCCAATCTAGAGGCCTTTTTCGGCACTCTGCCGGAGGGGGCAACAATCACGGAGGGGTTCTTCATTATCCTTGCTGCCTCTCCGATGATGCGTGAGTAGTTTACCACAGACCTACGGGTCCGTAGTTAGTAGCTAGTTGGCTTCTTTTCTCTTTTTGATCTTTAATACAATGTTCTCCTTGATGTTCTTGGAGATCTATTTGATGTAACTCTTTTTTGCGGTGTGTTTGTTGGGATCCAATGAATTGTGAGTTCATGATCAGATCTATCCATGAAAATTATTTGAGTCTTCTCTGAACTCTTTTATGCATGATTATTATAGCCTCATATTTCTATTGGTTTGGTTTGGCTAACTAGATTGATTTATCTTGCCATGGGAAGAGGTGCTTTGTGATGGGTTCGATCTTGCGGTGCTCAATCTCAGTGACAGAAAGAGACATGACATGCATGTATCATTTCTATTAAGGGTAACAAGCTGGGGTTTATTCATACGTGAGTTTATCTTGTCTACATCATGTCACCTTTCTTAATGCATTACTCCGTTTTTCCATGAACTTAAAACATTAGATGCATGCTGGATAGCGGTCGATGTGTGGAGTAATAGTAGTAGATGCAGGCAAAAGTCGGTCTACTAATCTTGGACGTGATGCCTATATACATGATCATTGCTTTTTATATCGTCATAATTATTTGCTTTTCTATCAATTGCCCAACAGTAATTTGTTTACCCACCGTATGCTATTTTCTCGAGAGAAGCCTCTAGTGAAAACTATGGCCCCCGGGTCTATTTCCTATCATATTAAAACCAAAAATACCTTGCTGCAATTTTATTTTATTTATTTTATTTTGTGTTTTTATTAGATCTATTTATCAAAACCTATACAATTTAATCTATCTCAATACCATTGTGGGATTGACAACCCCTTCACGCGTTGGGTTGCAAGTATTTTTTGTTTGTGTGCAGGTGCTGTTTACATAGTGTTGCTTGGTTCTCCTATTGAATTGATAACCTTGGTTTCATAACTGAGGGAAATACTTACCTCTGCTGTGCTGCATCATCCTCTCCTCTTCGGGGAAATACCAACGCAAATTACAAGTAGCAGGAAGAATTTCTGGCGCCGTTGCCGGGGAGACATCAGCAACATCTATCAAGTACCTACACATAAACTCTCATCTCCTTGCAATTACTTCTTTTCCATTTGCCTCTTGTTTTCATCTCCCCCTCTTCTAAAATGATTTATCGAAAAACAGAAAAATGTTTTACTTTGTTGCTTTGCTTGTTTGTTTGGCATAATTGTATGTTTATTGGAAATCAGAAATAAAAAGCTTATGGATCCTCATCCACTTGCTAATCTTTTTAAAAGATCCAAATATGATGAACCAATTGCTAGTGAATTGAGTTCACTAGATTATCTTTATGAAGTTTTGCTTGAGATTCGTGAATCTGAAAATTGTGATGAAGTGTTAAAAGAAGAATTTTATAAAGTGATTAACGATAGCTCCTTGAATGAAAAGCATGATTGCAATGATGTTATTATAAATTCTATTAATGTCAATTGTGCTAATAATATGCAAAACCCTAAGCTTGGGGATGCTAATTTTGCTATGTCCACTACTTATTGCAATGATCATGATTGGGGTGATTCTTCTTATGATCTTGAAAATTTATTTAAGCCTCATGATGAATATGTTAGTGATAATAATGTTTGCAATAATATTGAAAGTGGGTTTGGAAGAGCATCAACTTTAGGTAAAAATAGTCCCACATATTTGGAGAGTGTTCAATCGTTTGAATTTTTTTATAAAAGTGGGTTTGTAGAGGTCATGACTTTAGTAGATGTTAATCCCACTATCTTGGAAGATTATAAGACTTTTATGCATGTGGATCATGAAGATAAAATTTTATATGATATCTATATTACTGAATCTGATTATGATCCTACATGTAATTATTACGAGAGAGGAAAAATGGTTGTAGAAATCTTCATGTTACTAAATTACCCCGTCTCGTGATGTTGAGATTGTCAATGTTTTATTCTTCTTCCTTCCATATGCTAGTTTTTGCTTGTTTTGATAATTTGTTTGCTTATAAAATGCCTATGCATAGGAAGTATGTTAGACTTACATGTGATTTTCACATGTTATATGATGCTCTCTTTGTGCTTCAATTCTTGTCTTTCATGCGAGCATCATTAAACTTATCAATGCCTAGCTAAAAGGCTTTAAAGAAAAGCGCTTGTTGGGAGACAACCAAATAATTTTCTTTTTTGTTTTTATGAGTTTACACAATTATGCTACTGTTATGATCATGTTTTAGTATTTTTAATTAGTGTTTATGCCAAGTAAAGCCTTTAGGATGGTTTGGGTGATAGTTGATTTGATCCTGTTGAAAAATAGAAACTATTGCGCCTAGTTCATGAATTTTGTAAATTCACAAAAACGTGCTTTTGCTCTGAATTTTTTTACACATGATGGATATACAAATTCCCCACTTTGTCCTAATTTTTCAGAATTTTTGGAGTTACAAAAGTATGATCAAAGTTTAGATTACTATAGATTGTTCTGTTTTTGACAGATTCTGTTTTTGTTGCATTGTGTGCTTATTTTGATGAATATATGGATTGTATCGGGGGGGGGGTATAAGCCACTGCAAAGTTAGAATACAGTAGGTGCAATAACAAAATATGAATGGGTTTGCAACAGTACTTAAAGTGGTTATTTGCTTTATTATACTAACGGATGTCACGAAGGTTTTGTTAGGTTTTGGGTGATTGAAGTTTTCATGTTTTGGGTGAGATCACGATGGATGCAGGAATAAGGAGTGGCAAGAGCCTAAGCTTGGGAATTCCCATGGCGCCCCAAGGTAATATTTAAGGACTCCCAAGCAACTAAGCTTGGGGATGCCCTGGAAGGCATCCCCTCTTTCTTCTAACGACCATCGGTAATTTTACTTGGAGCTATATTTTTATTCGTCACATATCATGAGTTTTGCTTGGAGAGTCTTGTATTATATGAGTCTTTGCTTGTTTTTCTTTTTAGTTTGTCACAAATATCCTTGCTGGACACACCTATTTGAGAGAGCCATAAAGATATTATGATTTGTTAGAATTGCTCTATGTGCTTCACTTAATTTTTTTGAGCTAGGGAATTGCGCTAGTGCTTCACTTATATCTTTTTGAGCACGATGGTGGTTTAATTTTTGAAGAAATATGCTCTCATGATTCACTTAGATTATTTTGAGAGTTAGTAAATTTTGAAGAAATATGCTCTCATGCTTCACTTAGATTATTTTGGGAGTTAGTAAATTTTGAAGAAATATGCTCTCATGCTTCACTTAGATTATTTTGAGAGTTAGTAAATTTTGAAGAAATATGCTCTCATGCTTCACTTATATCATTTTGAGAGTTGAAAATTTTGAAGAAATATTTATGCTCTCATGCTTCACTTAAATCTTTTTTGAGAGTTAAGAATAGTGATGGTAAATTGCAAAATATGTGAACTTGGTCCCAAAGTGATAGATATCCAAGGGGGATATAATAAAAAAATTCATGAAAATCATTGGATATTATAAACTTGATTCCTTGCAATAGTCTTGCGATATGGAGATAGTAATATGGGAGTCATGTTGGTGAGTAATTATGCTTTAGTAAGAATATTGGTGTTAAGGTTTGTGATTCCCTATGCAAGCACAAAAGTCAATAGTTATGCAACGAAGTTACATCCTACTTGAGGTGCATTATTCAGTGTTAGTTATGTTTAATGCTCATTTATGATCGTTTTAGTTTTTTGGTTGGTCGGTTCTCAATCTATTTGCTAGCCTTCATTTGCACTAAGCGGTATACTACTTGTGCATCCAACTCCTTAAACCCAAAGTTGTGCCAAATGAGTCCACCACACCTACCTATATGTGGTATTTCCATGCCGCTCCAAGTAAATTTGTATGTGCCAACTCTAAATTTTCAAAATGAATTTCCTTTTTGTGTGCCCGTACCGCTCATGAAGCGGCAGGGGGTGGCCAATATTTTCCATGCTAGGTAAATTATTCTCAAGATGAGTGTTTATTCACTTGTCATTGCACAAGAGTGTGGCAGGTAATAGAGATGCCCAGTCCCGAAATGATTTTTTACTTACATGTTGTCAATAATAAATTCCTTGGAAAGTGTTGGTATGGAAGGTACCCGTCGATACGGCTAGCCATGGATTGTGAAAGAATGATGGAACGGAAATAAACTTTATTTTATGTTTGAGAACCGCCTATGCTTTATCTAGCATGGAAGATATTGGGAATTCTCGGTCGTTTTCGTTGACAGGAAAAGCATGCCTCTCAAAATAAATTTTTCTCTCAATTTAAGCTATGAGCTCTGGACCTCTACAAATCTCTGCTTCCCTCTGCGAGGGGCCTATCTATTTATTTTATGCAATTTTTATTTTTTGAGTCTTCACCTTCTCTTATAAAGCAACAACTAGGGAACACTATTGTCATACTTGTGCATTGGATATAGGTAATATTTGAGTGTGTTTCATGAATGGATTAATGATTGAGCATAATGGGCTAGGGATAGCTTTCTTTAGCGTTGATATTTTGAAAGACATGGTTGCTTGTTGATATGCTTGAGTATCGATGTCTTCATTTCAAATTATAGAGTATTGCTCTGAATCATCTAAAGTCCAAATGTCCATGCTACAAAGAAAAGAATATCTGATGAACAAGATAGGCAGCATTCCACATCAAAAATTCTGTTTTTATCATATACCTACTCGAGGACGAGTAGGAATAAAGCTTGGGGATGCTGATACGTCTCCACCGTATCTATAATTTTTATTGTTCCATGCTGTTATATTATCAATCTTGGATGTTTTATATATATTGACTAGCAACTTTATATCATTTTTTGGGACTAACCTATTAACTTAGTGCCCAATGCCAGTTGCTATTTTTTGATTGTTTTTTACATTGTAGAATATCAATACCAAACGAGGTCCAAATGCCACGAAACATTTTGGAGATTTTTTCCTGGCAGGAAGAGACCCTGGAAGCTTCTGGAGGCCACGAGAGGAGGCCTGTGGGGCCCACTAGGCACCAGGGCGCCAGGGGCCTTCGGCGCACCCTGGTGGGTAGTGGGGTCCACAGGCACCGCCTTGACCTACCTCCGCCTCTATAAATACTCTAAAATCCCCCAAACCCTAGGGGAGTCGATGAAATACTTTTTCTGCCGCCGCAAGTTCCAGAACCACGAGATCCAATCTAGAGGCCTTTTTCTGGCACTCTGCCGGAGGGGGCAACAATCACGGAGGGGTTCTTCATCATCCTTGCTGCCCCTCCGATGATGCGTGAGTAGTTTACCACAGACCTATGGGTCCGTAGTTAGTAGCTAGATGGTTTCTTCTCTCTTTTTGATCTTCAATACAATGTTCTCCTCGATGTTCTTGGAGATGTATTTGATGTAACTCTTTTTTGCGGTGTGTTTGATGGGATCAAATGAATTGTGAGTTTATGATCAGATCTATACATGAATATTATTTGAGTCTTCTCTGAACTCTTTTGTGCATGATTGTTATAGCCTCGTATTTCTTATCCGATTTATTGGTTTGGTTTGGCCAACTAGATTGTTTTATCTTGCCATGGGAAGAGGTGCTTTGTGATGGGTTCGATCTTGCGGTGATCAATATCAGTGACAGAAAGATACATGACATGCATGTATCATTGTTATTAAGGGTAACAAGATGGGGTTTATTCATACACGAGTTTATCTTGTCTACATTCCATCTTTCTTAATGCATTACTCCGTTTTACCATGAACTTAATACACTAGATGCATGTTGGATAGCGGTCGATGTGTGGAGTAATAGTAGTAGATGCAGAATCGTTTCGGTCTACTAATCTTGGACGTGATGTCTATATACATGATCATTGCCTTGGATATTGTCATAATTATTTTCTTTTCTATCAGTTGCCCAACAGTAATTTGTCTACCCACCGTATGCTATTTTCTCGAGAGAAGCCTCTAGTGAAAACTATGGCTCTCGGGTCTATTTCCTATCATATTAAAACCAAAAATATCTTGCTGCAATTTTCTTTTATTTATTTTATTTTGTGTTTTTATTAGATCAATTTATCAAAACATATACAATTTAATCTATCTCAATATCATTGAGGGATTGACAACCCCTTCACGCGTTGGGTTGCAAGTATTTGTTGTTTGTGTGCAGGTGTTGTTTACATAGTGTTGCTTGGTTCTCCTACTGGATTGATAACCTTGGTTTCATAACTGAGGGAAATACTTACCTCTAATGTGTTGCATCATCCTCTCCTCTTCGGGGAAATACCAACGCAGATTACAAGTAGCAGCAGGTTACAAAATCAGGCTATGCATCAGAATAGGAGCTATCGAACAACAGTAGCAAAATCTAATGCAAGCATGAGAGAGAAAGAATGGGCGATATAGGAATGATCAAGGGGGTTTTGCTTGCCTGGAAGCTCAGCAGACAGATACGGACCCTCGACGGTGAAGTACTCGATCACCGGATCAACCGCGGTCTCGGTGTCTACCGGAAAAGAAGTAACAAAGGGGGAAACAAATAAATAACGAGCAATCAAATGCAACACAAATGCATGACATGGCAAAACGCTATGCTAGGGGTGACCTAATGTAGTACTAGGTGTTATAGATGGAGCGGAAAAATATCCAGGAATATTTTCCCGACTCCAGGCATTTATCGAACAAACGAACCAGAGGGGAAGGTTCCATATTTGTAGTGTTAGAGGCAAGTGACAGGTATGTGGATGGCGTATTCGGATTCGTCTTACTTTTCTGATCATTTTTCATAAATAAATTATTTTCATCCGAGTTGCGGTTTATTTTCTATGAATTTCTAAAGTTTATTGCATTTTATTAAATTCCTGTAATTCTTTAATTCGAAATTAAACAGTGAAAGGCTATGTGTACCCAGTGGGTACATAGCCAGAGAGGATGACATGTGGGGCCAGTTTACTTGGTCAATTGGCCAGTCAGCAGGTCAACAGAGTCAAGATTGACTGAGTCAACCTGACATGTGGGGCCAAATGTCATAGAAACAGAGTTAGTAAATTATTTACCCATGTTTTATTAACAGGGGGACCCACATGTAAGTGACTAATTAGAGTGGGGGTTAATTAGATCTACCACTAATCTAATCATGGGATTGGCCCCAGCGGCTGTGAAACAGTCGGCCATCCACGGATGGGCACGCACGTACACATGTGTACGGCAGCCATGGCCATGGCGGCCAGGGGAGGCGTAGTGCGGCGGGAGGAAAATGGGCAGGCTCTAGGCACGCGTGGACGCGGCGGGCGTACGTGGGACACATGCAGGCGGGCGCAGGGGTGCGGCTGCAGGCGGCAGGGGCGCGCGCGCAGACGCGAAGCTTCGGCCATGGCGACCGAGCTCGCGGGTATGACCATACGATGGCGGATCGAGACCGGGAAAGTGGGGATCTAGAGGAGAAGCTCACCACGAGCTCGATGGCAGGGTTGGGGAGGCCAGGGACGGACCTGAGCAGCGGAAAACGACGGCGGACGACGACGATGTATGCGGAGATGACGAGGTCGATGGAGAGTGTACGAGACATCCCAGCTCGATTTGCTGTAGGGGGACGACACGGTTGACGGTGGCGGCTCTCCTGGACAGCTTCTCGTAGCGCGGGGAGCACGCAGGCTGCGGCAATGGCGATGAGGCGCATGGTCACCGCGCGATCCTTCGAGCTCGAATTTGACCAGATGAGGAGGGGGCACGATGGGGGAATGAGAGGGAATCGGATGAGGCCGTGCTAGGGTTTTGGTTGGACAAATTATATGGCTGAGGGGGGCTACGTGGAAGCCATCCGGCCATGGCGCCGTGGGATGGCTGCCACGCCATGCCTCTGCCTACTGTACATGAGGAAGAAGAGATGGGAGAGAGATGGGCTAGGCTGCCACTGTATAAGTAGGGCCTAAGTGCACAGTAGTTAGTTTTTCTTTTTTTGTTTTCTTTTCTATCAATTGAATCAGCTATTGTTTTCCATTTATTTAAAATAGCAAATGAATTTCATTTGAGTTGAAACTTGGCACCTAAATCCAGTACAACATTTCAAGAGCACACACAAAGGTTTACCATCATGTGGAAATGTATAGATATTTGTTTAATTTGAGAAGGCCAAAATAATTGCTTCTAGATCATTTATTAATTTCCTAGGAATTTATCTGTGAGTCAAATGATGTTGGTTTCTACATGATAATTCCTTAGTGAATATTTCCCACCCAACGAACATTTTTATTTTGATGTTTGAATAAATATTATTTTTACTTTATTTTAAATTTGAGTTTGACTTGAATTTTGACCAAGTGACAATTTGCTTAGCAAAAAGGTGATTACATGGCACCATTAGGGGGAGATTAATATATCATATTATTGGTGTGCTACACACCATGCTTGCTAATTATTCTTTTAAGGATGGAGTACCTAAAAAACTAGGAGATCCGGGAATAGCAACTATACCATGCTCCATTAAACAAAGTTATGGTAAAACTGCTTTATGTAATTTAGGAGCCAGTGTTAGTGTTATTCCTTCCTCTTTATATAAAATACTTGATTTGAATAAACTCACACCCACTTAAATATCTTTGCACATGGCTGACAAATCAACTGTCATACCTACCGGTGTTTGTGAGGATGTACCCATTGTAGTTGCAAATGTTACTATCTTAACAGACTTTGTTATACTTGATATGCCCGAGGAAGACAACATGTCGATTATCCTTGGTAGACCCTTTTTGAACACTGCAGGGGCTGTTATTGATTGCAACAAAATCAAGGTCACTTTTCATATCAATGGTAATGAACATACGGTGCACTTTCAAAAGAAACAATTTCAAGTAAATGGTATTCATGTTATTGAAAAGACTCCGACAATTACTATTGGAAGTTTTCAACTTCCTCTCCCTACTGTTAAAAAGAAATATGAAACATTTATTGTTGGGGAGATGCATATTCCCGTTGAGGTAACGTAGTGTTTTACGAAGATTCTTCGGTTTCATGTTAATCGAAAATGGTTTGATGGTTTGTTAATAAGACTTGATCAACCTTATTAATGGATTATTTTTTAGAGGCATGTGGTCGATGAATTTAGTAGGCACAACCTTCTGTACTCACTTTATATTTTCTGTTATTTTTAGCTAAATGGAATAAAATGCCAGAAATATCCTGTTTTCTAAATTATCCGTGCAATAAAAAAGTACCCAAAAATGAAAGTGCTCAAAATGACCTGAAATTTTTACATGATTTTTACTGAATATTTAAGATTTTTTGGCAGTGAAATCATCCTAGGGGGATGCCCCAGGTGCCCACAAGACACCAGGGCGCGCCCACCCCCCTGGCGCGCCTAGGTGGCTTATGGGTCCCACGTGGACCCCCTCACTTATCCCTTTAGCCCACTTCATCTCTTACCTCTAGCAAAAATTCCTGGTAGCTCTCTCTCTCGCGCGTTTTTGCTTCCAAACTTGCGATTTTTGATCTATTTGCTCGAAACTCCGTTTTCGAAACTGATTTAGGGGATTGCTACTTGGTATGTGACTCCTCCATTTCTCCAATTTGTTTTTGTTTTAGTGGATTATATTTTGCATAATTCGCTGCTCTTGGTGCTACTGAAAATGAGCTTGTATGTTTAATTCTTTGAGTTCCAAGTAGTTTGAATGCTTGATATAGTCTCTAGACATCCATATGAGTAGTTGCTATCAATCTTGTGAAGTTTTGTTGACATCATTTTGTGGCAAAAAAATTCAGAAATTTGTCCGTACAAAAATGAAACTCCTTAGGAGTAGTTCTTCGAGGAGGAGGTCCTCGGAGGCTTCGTCGAGTGAGAGCTCGATAGGACAGGCTTATGTTGAGCCAAGGGAAAGCTTGATGCAGGATTCTGACACCCAATCATGTCGGTGGCCGTGCCACGAGTTCATGATAGGAGCGGGTATTAAAGAAGAATTTGATGAATATGTTCATAACACTGAGCTCACCCCCTTCGTCGCAGATAAATGCATGCAGCACTACAACCTTACCATCTCATTCACTAAAAAGTTTGAGTTTCATCCTCGCACTTCTAGAGTTTTGTTTCACTTGTATGATTGAGCTTATAGTATGCCTCTAGAAGAATTATATGATGCATGCAAAATTCCATATTGGGGTTCGTTAGAGGAACCACCAAAATCTGATTATGAGATGTTTCTTAATAGTCTTTGCAATGGTGAGGATAGAGGATTCACACAGGCTAGAATAAAAAGTATTCAGTTCCCCTCTATTCGTTATTTTGCTTTGTTTTAATGGCAAATGCATCGTAGGAAAACAAGACTGTAGTACACTTTGTGCTCCTGATTTGAGCCTCATACATACTGCTATAACGGGCATTAAACGTTATAATCTTGGGGCCATTATTGCACGGAGACTGTAACGCAACGCGAGTAGTGGTCATTTTTATGGAGGGATTTATGCCTCTCGCGTAGCTGCAAGGCTGGGAGTTTCACCTATGCCTAATGATCCTATCATACCTGACCAATATCTAGATTTTGATGCCATATAGCGCCATGAGTTTATTAAGTATATAGCTCAGAACTATGACTACAACTTAATGTTTAATAAGGAACACATTGTATCTGTTATTTTGCCTACGCCTGCTCTTTTTGACCTTTAGAGTAAACAAAGATATTGCATTCATGAGAACGAGACACGTGAGTACAACACAGCAGTAGAAGCCACTCGCCAGGCAGAAGAGGAGGCACCAAGAGCCTCCACAAGCTACCACTTTAATTATTACCCAAATCAGCGATGGTGATTACCAAGCTAGGCAAAAGCCTAAGCTTGGGGAAGTACGTATTTCTCACCGACATTACATTCATATTCACACATTTCATTCCAATTGTCGGTGTTCATCATTTTCATTGTATAATCCATGTTTAAATTTATTTTCTCGCCTTCTTCTTGTGTGTTTGAAAAACTTTGAGAAAATCCAAAAATATTTCTCGCTTCTTTTTGTTTTCTCTCTCTAGTTTAATTTAGTTGTAGTATTAAAAGAAAATCCAAAAAGATTTGCCGTTTCTTCTTTTGCTTGTTGGGAGCTTTCCCGTGTAAATAGTTTTTCTCGTTTTTGTTTTCCTTTTGTTAATTTACTTTCTTCTGAGAAAATTCAAAAACTCCAAAAATATTTCAGTGTGTTTCTCTGAAATTCTTTTCTTTTGTTGAGTCATTATGAGGAGAAGACCATGATGAAAATGTTGAGTGGCTCTCATATGCATTATTGTTGATCTAACAAAGAGCCCATTTTACCCTGTCTTCTTCTTTGAATAAAATGTTTGCAGATCCCAGCTTAGTCCACGACACTCTTGCACTATTATTATTTTCATATCATTGGGTCATGCAAGTGAAAGGCAATAATGACGATATTTGGTAAAGTGACCGAGGCAAGGAAAAGCAGGTATGAACTCAACTGGTTTTTGTTTTTCTAATATGTTTAACTCAGACATGATTCAACATATTATGATTAAACATGTTTATGATGACAATTAGAGAATATAGTTGCTCATGCCATGCTTAGGTAGCTAGGAGTGGATAATGATTTATCTTGGGTATCAACATGCATTAAAATGATTGTGATGTAGTATGATGATATGGTATCCTCCTCTGAATGTTTCAAGTGGCTTGACTTGGCACATGTTCACGCATGTAGTTGACTCTAAACCAACATAGCCTCCACGATATTTATGTTCATGGTGTTTATACCCTACTCATGCTAGTATTCAATGTCGATTATTCATAATGCATGATTATGGCCATTTTCACTCTCTAGTTGGTTGCTTCCCAACCTATTTGCTAGCCTTCGCCTGTACTAAGCGAGAATACTGCTTGTGCATCAAAATCCTTAAACCAAAGTTATTCCAGATGAGTCCACTATATCTACCTATATGCGATATTACCCTGTCGTTCCAAGTAAATTTGCATTTGTCACCTCTAAATATTCAAATGAACATTTGTTTTGTGTGCCCGTACTGCTCATGGAGTGATAGGGGGCGATCAGTATCTTCCATGCTAAGCGGGTTATTCTCATGATGAGTGTTTATTCACTCGTCCTTGCACAAGAGGGGCCGGTAATCGGGATGCCCAGTCTCATGATAAAAATTGCAATAATAATAAAACAAACTCCCCCAGAAATTTATTGGTATGGAGGGCACCCGAGGATTTGGCTGGCCATTGCTTGTGTTTGTTGGTGGAGGGGGAGTAAAGTTTACTTCTACCCCTTGGGAACCACCGCTAATTTGTTTAGCATGGAAGATATTGAAAACTCTTGGTCGTAACGTTGATAGGAAAGGTATACTTCCCAAAATTATATTTATCTCTGGTTTAAGCTTTGAGCTCTGGCACCTCTACAAATCCCTGCTTCCCTCTGCGAAGGGCCTATCCATTTACTTTTATGTTATTTTACTTTTATTGTTGAGTCATCACCTTCTCAAACAAGCACCAGTCCTGAGAGCACTATTGTCATTCTCATGCATTGTGTATAGTTAATGTTGTGTGCATCATGACTGGATCTCTTCTACCATGAATTACAATGTTTAGTCACTGCTTGAACTTTTGAGGTGCTCTGCATTTATGTTTTGTGGTTTCAGAAAGGGCTAGCGAGATACCATTATTATCATATTATATCATGATTGTTTTGACAAAGTGTTGGAATTTGAGATATTTTATTATTGCTCGCTAGTTGATTATGCCATTGATATGAGTGAATATAGTTTCTAAGAGTTATCAATTGCATGGTTAGTTATAATCTTTGCTGAAAACCTGGGTATTATTTAAGCATATATATAGACACAAGAACAAAAGAGTTCGTAAAAGTTTTTCTTTATCACTTTCAGTTTGTCAACTGAATTACTTGAGGACAAGCAATGAGTTAAGCTTGGGGAGTTGATACGTCTCCGTTGTATCTACTTTTCCAAACACTTTTGCTCTTGTTTTGGACTCTAATTTGCATGATTTGAATTAAACTAACCCGGACTGACGCTGTTTTCAGTAGAACTACCATGGTGTTGTTTTTGTGCACAAATAAAAGTCCTCGGAATTGGACGAAACTTTTTGGAAATTTTTTATGGAATAAATAAAAAATACTGGAGTGAAGACCCACTGGAGGGGAGCCACCCTGTGCCCACAAGGCACCAGGGCGTGCCCACCCCCCAGGCGCGCCCTGGTGGCTTGTGGGGCCCACGAGGCTCCGCTAACCCTAATCTCAACACTATAAATTCCTATTTCCCGAGAAAAAATAGGAGAGGAAGTTTCATCACGTTTTACAATACGGAGCCGCCGCCACCTCCTGTTCTTCATCAGGAGGCCAGATCTGGAGTCCGTTCGGGGCTCCATAGAGGGGGATCTTCCGTCTTCATCTTCGTCATCATCAACCATCCTCCATCACCAATTTTATGATGCTCACCACTGGGAGTGAGTAATTTCTTCGTAGGCTTGCTGGGCGGTGATGGGTTCACTACTAGGAAAAGGGCTATAGATGAAATTGACACTAATGGCGCACCAGAGAAGTGGTGCGCCACTACTATATACTAATGGCGCACCATGTGGTGATGCGCCATTAGTGTGGATGACACTAATGGCGCACCAGACACAAGGTGCGCCACTAGTAACAATTTTTTTTTCATTTTTCCAAACATACTAATGGTGCATCCAGGCAAAGTGCGCCATTACTAGTTCTAACTAGTAATGGCGCACCGGCCACAGAGTGCGCCAGTACTGTATTTTTTTTATTCTTTTTTTTGCAAAACTACTAATGGCGCACCGTGGCAAAGTGCGCCATTACTAGTTTAAACTAGTAATGGCGCACTATGCCGCGGTGCGCCATTAGTATATATATACTTTTTTTTACTTTTTTGTAAAACTACTAATGGCGCACGGCCAGCAGGTGCGCCATTAGTATGTTGTGTTACTAATGGTGCATGGCTGTGTGGTGCGCCATTAGTAACCTGGGACCAGCTAGATATTTTGGACAGCCACACCTACACACTCACTTTCCCCACTTCATTCCCTCCACCTCCTTCTCCAAGCTTGTCGGCTGCCTCCTCCTCCTCACCTCATTTGCACCATAGATTCATCAAAATTAAGTGGTGAAATTACCTTTTTTTGATAGGTAAGTAAGGGGAAAGCTATCTTCATGTTGTAGATCTACTTTTTTTCTCCCTAGCTCGCTCCAACAACGTACACATGCACTTTTTGTGGCCTAGCTAGATCTATGTATGTTCGTGGTGTTGCATATGTTTGTGGTGTTGCATATATGTTTGTGTTTGCAGGTACCGGTATTTGAAATGCGATAGTTGCCAATATTTTGCCGGAATGTTGATTCATTTCCGTTTCGGCGAGAATTTTGGCACTATGCATTCTTTTTGGTCCTATTTTTAGGGAAAGTCATGCCAAATTTTTTCTTGGTTCTAAAATATCGTTTTGCTCTACCCCGCAGGCGACCATGGTCCGCACGATGACCGAAGGCATCATGAATAGGTTTTTGAGCTCTGCGAAGGCCGAGATGCTTCAAAAGAACGAGACGGAGATAAGATGTCCGTGTCGAAGATGCAAGCTGAAGAGCCTTATTGCGGACCCGGATTCCGGGCAGGTGCGGGACCACCTGCTCTTGCGTGGTCTCATGGATGGCTATCGGTGGCAAGGTGATGAAGATGACTATGAAGTCGTCCATGGGGGCCTGGCAAGAAATGAGGAAGGGCAGCAAGACAACCACCGCGGCTCGGGCGGGCGAGAAGACGAAGAATCTCCAGGACATGATCACAACGGTGATGCTGTACACAGTCATCATGTAGAAGATGCCGGACATGATGATGAGGAAGATGCCGGAGCAGACGAAGGGCATGATCATGAAGATGAAGATGCCGGCGGAGCAGACGACGATGGACCATCGATGGGCTGGGTGCAGGACCCTCATATTCAAGAGCTGCTTCTCAAGCAGACGGATAACGCAAGAGCTGCCGCCCGAGAGAAAGCCAAGCTGGATCAACTAGAGATAGACGCGGTTACTCCATTGTATGAAGGATGCAGACCCGAGGATACCCGCCTGAAAGTAACGCTCATGGCTCTGGAGATGAAGGTAAAACACAAAATGACCGACGCATGCTTCGACGAGAACATGTCATTCTGGCACGAACGTCTTCCCAAGGGGAACAAGTGCCCGACCAGTTTCGAGGAGGCGAAGAAAGTCGTGTGTCCTCTGGATTTACCGCACGTGAAATACCATGTGTGCATGAACAATTGCATCATTTATCGGGGCGAGCACGCGGAGTCTACCATATGTCCGGTGTGCGGCGTCACTCGATACAAGAAGAGGAAGAAAGCTCCTCGAAAAGTGGTGTGGTACTTTCCGATCACTCCTCATCTGCAGTGGTATTTCGCGGACCCTAAGGTAGCAAAGCTCCTGCGTTGGCACGCGGATAGGGAGGAGAAGAAGCGAGAAGATGATGCAAATGATCCGGAGATAAATAAAAAAGACAAGATGCTGAGTCACCCTAAGGATGGGAGCCAGTGGCAAGCGTTGAACTACGAACAACCAGAATTTAGGAAGGATCCAAGGAACATCGTGCTGGGCGCGAGCACCGATGGAGTCAATCCGTTTGGCAGCCAGAGAAGCACACATAGCACCTGGCCTGTGTTTGTGTGGATGTACAACCTTCCCCCCTGGTTGTGCATGAAGAGGAAGTACATTCACATGAGTATGCTAATTGAAGGGCCGAAACAACCAGGGAACGACATCAATCTATATCTGGGGCTGCTGAAAGAGGAGCTAGACACGCTGTGGAAAACGCCAGCCAATACGTGGGACGCCGCAGAGAAAGAATATTTCCCTATGAGAGCCGCACTGCTCACGACGGTGCACGACTATCTCGGTTACGGATATCTCGCGGGGCAGGTGGTCCACGGATTTTCTGGATGCGTCAGGTGCATGGATGACACAACGTATCTCCAGCTAGATAGAGATCCCGGGTCTTCGAAAACCGTGTTCATGGGACATCAAAGGTGGCTTCGCGACGATGACCCGTGGAGGGAACGCAAGGATCTGTTCGATGGTGAAACCGAACCCCGAAGACGCCCGCGTACGAGGAGCGGCGAGGAAATAGACGAGCTGTTGAAAAATTGGAAAGATTGCCCACTGCCGGGAAAGAAGCAAAAGGCGCCAGAGCCGGGAAAGAAGCGAAAGGCGCCAGAGCCGCTGCTGAAGGTATGGAAAACGAGGTCTGTTTTCTGGGACTTGCCGTACTGGAAGATCCACTGTGTGCCTCACAGCCTTGATGCCATGCATATCACGAAGAACGTGTGCGAGAGTCTGCTTGGTACCCTGCTCAACATGCCAGAGAGGACCAAAGATGGGCCGAAAGCAAGGGCAGACTTGAAATCAATGGGCATCAGGCAGGAGCTTCACGCTAATGATGATGATGATGATGATGATGAGGCGAAGCAGGACACAGAAAGTCGTCGCAAAGGCAAAAAGGCCAAGAAGACCGGAAATGACTACCCTCCCGCGTGCTTCACTCTAAGTCAGGAGGAGATCGAGCAGTTTTTCACCTGCCTCGTAGGAGTAAAACTTCCTTACGGTTACGCGGGGAAGATAAGCAGATACCTAGACCCAGCAAAGCAGAAGTTCAGCGGGATGAAGTCTCACGACTGTCACGTGCTGATGATGCAGATACTTCCAGTTGCAATCCGTGGGATCATGGACGCGCACGTCCGTGAAATGCTATTTGGCCTATGCAACTTTTTTGATGTCATCTCTCGGAAGTCGGTTGGCGTGAGGCAACTCAGAAGGCTACAGGAAGAGATCGTGGTGATACTATGCGAGCTTGAGATGTACTTCCCGCCTGCATTCTTCGATGTTATGGTGCATCTGCTGGTCCATATCGTGGAGGATATCATCCAACTCGGGCCGACGTTCCTGCACAGCATGATGCCGTTCGAAAGGATGAATGGTGTCATCAAAGGATACGTTCGCAACATGTCACGTCCAGAGGGAAGCATAGCCAGGGGCTTTCTGACCGAAGAGTGCATCTCCTACTGCACGAATTATCTAGGCATCGAGAACCCCGTTGGTCTGCCCGTCAACAGGCACCTCGGCAGGCTCGCTGGATGGGGTCACCGTGAGGGTCGCCGCGAAATGCATGTCGACTTCGAGGGTCGACTCGCCGACTTTGAAAGAGCAAACCTAGTCGCGCTACAACACATAGACATGGTCGATCCTTGGGTGGTAGAGCACAAAACCTTTATTGAGAAGACGTACAATGACCGAGGCCAACAGAGGACGGACGGAGATATAATCAAAGAGCACAACTCATGTTTCACGCGTTGGTTCAAGCAGAAGCTTCTGTCGTACCCTTTACATGAGGATTCTTCCGCGGAAGAACAACTCATATTCGCCTTGTCACAGGGCGCCGAGCACAACCTGATGACCTATGAGGCGTATGATATCAACGGCTACACATTCTACACCGAGGACAAGGACATGAAGAGCGATGGTTATCAGAACTCTGGGGTAACGATGGAATCCTACACCGGTAACGACAAGGACAGATACTACGGAAGGATCGAGGAGATCTGGGAGCTGAGCTACGCTGGAGAGAAGGTCCCGATGTTCCGTGTCAGATGGGCTAAGAGCGTCCTAAAAGAAGACCGGTATTTCACCACCATGGTTATACCCGAAGCCAAATCCAAGACCGCGGGCGCAAACGTCACCGCAAAAAATGAGCCATGGGTACTGGCTTCCCAAGTGGACCAATGCTTCTTCATTACCGACCCGTCAAAGCCCAGTCGTGTTGTCGTGAGGAGAGGCAAAAGGAAGATCATCGGAATGGATGGAGTCGCCAATGAGCAAGACTTCGACAAGTACGGCGACCCAAAGATGGAACATGACGACGACGATGAAGTAGCAGCATACACCACAAGAAGAAGCAGGACCACCCTACCTAAAGGACGTCCGTTCCACAGAAGAACTCCATTTGCGAAAAAGAAGGGCAAGAAGATTGTGAACAGAAGTAGCTAAGATCGATTGTATTTAAATCGTAGTCTTCATTTCTCGATTGTATTTCATGGGCACTTTTTGAACTCATGAATATTTTTAAATTTCATGGGCACTTTTTGAATTCATGAATATATTTTCAAATTTCATGGGCAAAAAATTGAATATTCATGAGGACACTCGATCTCGATCCCCCTCCATCTCGATCGCTATCCCCCTCCATCTCGATCGCTATCCCCCTCCATCTCGATCTCGATCCCCCCCGCACCCTCCCCCGCTAGCTCCACCGCCGCCGACGACCCACCGCACCCTCCCCGCTCCACCGCCGCCGACGAGCACCCCCATTTGATGATATTTTCAAATAACAAATTTGATGATATTTTTTCATATTCATAAAAAAATTGTTACTGTTTTTATAAAAAAATTGTTACTGTTTTTATAAAAAAATATTAAAAAATAGCAACAAAAAATAATAATAACGGCGCCATTGGCTGACGACGTGGATTGCGGGCGGCCAACACGGGCCTCCCCCGGTTCCCAGCTTCACGGCCAGCAACTCGCACAGCGCGCAGGCGGCGCCATTGGTGTCTCTGGCGGAGGTGGTATTCGTGTCTCCGGCGCCGGCACGGGCATTGGAGCTTAATGCACTCGGGTGTACGCCGGCCGGCACCTCGCCAGCAAGCGGCCCCTCCGTCAGTTGCACGCCCGCCGTTGGCGGTGCCTCGACATTAGCCGAGCTCGACGGCATCACGGTAACTAAGCCTCTCGGCCGATGACTTCATCTCCTTGCCTTTGACTGGGCATCCCTGACGCCCTACATGTTTTCGCAGGGCGCCGCCGACGTTCCTTGCACTCTCCTACACTTTGTGGGCGGCGAGTTGGTCGATGTCGCCAAGGGCAGAATCGTTCAACCGGGCAACCCCGTGTTCCACGGTAATCCGATGCCACCCACAGTGTATAGGGTTGAAGTGGTTCGGGTGCTGCCAGGCTGCGACGAGCTGTTACCTCCGATTCGACCTGCTGGGGCCGACGAAGAAGATGAGATGACCCTCAGCGCCTGCGTAAGCTGGCCCCTGCTTTGGCCGAAGAGCCAGATTCGTTTGGGGGCGGGGGACACCACCCCACAGACAAGACCGCCAGTCGTGCCGGCGCCAAGCCATGGCAAGAACGCCGCAATGCTACCGGACATGCCGGACATCCCTATGGCACAGGATCCGGACATGCATATGGCACAGGATCCGGACGACGACGACAACGACGACGGTACATTTACCAACGTCGATAAGTACTTTGCCGAACATGGGTACAGTGACGAGTTCTGCGGGCCTCCTTCTCAAGAACCCAACCAAGACGACCGCGATCTAGCTGGTACGACGGAGAAACCCAGTTGCAACAGGCGTCGTCTGGCGTTTAGTTCTCAGGAGACGCCTCCAGCTGCCGCCTTCACCGAGCCTCAGATAGCTGAGGTGCGAAATATTATCAGCCCCAACACACTCAAGAAGGCGGTCTGTGAGCAGAACTCGGTCCCATTACAGCAGATCAAGAAGAAGAGCCGGAAACGAAAGACTAAAAAGGGCACCGATGCGAGCCAGCCGGCACCGAGTACGATCCGTGCTCAGGACGGGCCACCTTCACCTAAGGATATCCCGAGGAGGGTGCATGTGGCGGGTAGGGCGATGCTACCGACAAATATGCTCAATGCTGCAACCGGTGCTATGCGGAGTCTGCACGACAGTGTTCTTTCTTTGGAGAAGCGGCATCTCAGAGAGAATGATGTGGCATACCCGGTTTTCGTGGCCAAGGTGCCAGAGGGCAAGGGCTTTGTGGATGGCGACATCGGGGGTACGATCGTCCTGCGGTTTGATGACATCTTTGCTATGTTTAACCTTCATCCGCTGCACTACACCTTCGTTCGGCTGTTTTCGCTGAGTATGGAGATGCGGATCATTAGAGACAAGACCCCGGACATCGTGATAGTCGACCCCTTCTACATGCGTGCCAAGCTCTTGAGCAGCGCTGGGGACCGCCAAGTCGCGAGTTCACACCTCGAAGGCGTCATTCTGGCAAACCCAGATAAGGATAACTTCCTTGTGGCTTACTTTCCCGAGTAAGTCATCCCTTAACCGCCCCGTAACATATGATTTCTTAGATTTCGATCGTTCTTTTTTTTCTAACATTCCGTGTTCTGTGCAGTGACACACATTGCACACTCATCCTCTTAAGCCCGAAATATTCCATGGCCACGTATTTCGACCCGAACCGTGACTCCAAGATAGACTACAGAAATATCAAGAAAGTTCTTGATGATGTTCTCCCCGGCTACGCCAAATCTGGAGGCACCTTCACCAGGGCAGTTCGTAAGTACGGCAAGCACGTGTTCGCCCACAATACGACGTTCTGCTGCGTCAAGCAGCCGCCTGGCGGTCAGAAGGATGCCTACTAGGCCCTCCATCACATGCGGGCGATCGTAAGGGACCATCATCACCTTCTGCTACCAGATAATCTCAAAGATTGGGCCGCGAGCTTGTCGGCAATCCAGGACGCGGACATCAGACAAGAATTCTTTCGCATCCAGTCAGAGTTTGCCGACATCATCCATCAAGATGTCCTTCATACCTCGGGGCAGTTCTTCCTCAGATATCAACCGTCCAACAGTGAGATAGACGGAACGCCACAAATGCAGGCTGACAACGCCCGCGATTTCATGACCATCACGACAGACGGCAGCTTCATCCACGCTCCTGTCCCATGAGTCGAGTCGAAAGTAGTGATGTGTAGTTCTGAAACATTGATTGGCTCATGTTGTAATTAAACTTTAATGAATTGTATGTCTCTTTGGTTTGGACAGTCGTTCAACTTAGATGTAATCGATGCTATTTATTAGTAGGACCATGAATCGTGCTATTAATGTCTTGCTTTTCTCTTCCGATCCTTTTGTTGCATACTTATATATTGCTTATGTATTGTCTGTTGTTTGGCTTGTGCATAGAGATGCCGTCGTATGTCGTGTACAAGGGTAAGGTTCCCGGAGTCTACGACGACTGGGAGGAGTGTCGGAGACAGGTTCACCGTTTCAGCGGTAACAGTTAAAAAGGGTACACCACTAGGGCGGAGGCGGAATCTAGATACGCCCGCTATCTAGCGGGAGAGAGGAGGGAGCGTTGGAGGAACCGGATGAAGACCAGTTTCATCGCGATGATGCTCATCGTGATGACCGCAGCTCTCTTCTATGTGATGGTAGTTTAGATGATCGATATCGACTTGTAATGTGAAGACAAACTCGATACTCGCGGTCTCGAGACTTGTAATGTTTTATCTTTGTTCGGTCTTTTGAATTCGGAGACTAATATGATGAATTGTATTCGGAGACTAATCTTCTATTGTATTCGATGAATCTGCTGTTGCTGTGTGCTGCTGTCTATATTCTGTCCAATAATATATTTTGTAACCTGTGCAAAAATCAGAAAAGTAAAAAAAAAAACCTAATATTCATACTAATGGCGCATCACCTCAAGGTGCGCCATTAGTATGCCAAAGGATACTAATGGCGCATCACTACAGAGTGCGCCATTAGTATGCCAAAGGATACTAATGGCGCATCACCCCGCAGTGCGCCATTAGTATGCCAAAGCACATGGTTAAATATGGCCCCCTGGGAGGCATACTAATGGCGCATGGTGTTCTATACTAATGGCGCACTGCGTGGTGCGCCATTAGTATACCAGATACTAATGGCGCACCAGTGGTGCGCCATTAGTAAAAAATACTAGTGGCGTGGTACTAATGGCGCACCAGTAGTGTGCCATTAGTAGGCAAAACTGGTGCGCCATTAGTAGGCCTTTTCCTAGTAGTGGTTGGATGAGATTTATCATGTAATCGAGTTAGTTTTGTTAGGGCTTGATCCCTAGTATCCACTATGTTCTGAGATTGTTGTTGCTATGACTTTGCTATGCTTAATGCTTGTAACTAGGGCCCGAGTGCCATGATTTCAGATCTGAACCCTTTATGTTTTCATGAATATATTTGTGTTCTTGATCCGATCTTGCAAGTTATATGCACCTGCTACGTGTTATGATCCGCATACCCCAAGGTGACAATAATTGGGATTCTTTCCGGTGATTACCGTAGTTTGAGGAGTTCATGTATTCACAACGTGTTAACGCTTTTTCCCGGTTCTCTATTAAAAGGAGGCCTTAATATCCCTTAGTTTCTTTATGGACCCCGCTGCCACGGGAGGGTAGGACAAAAGATGTTATGGAAGTTCCTTTCCATAAGCATGTATGACTATATACGGAATACATGCTTACATTACATTGATGAATTGGAGCTAGTTCTGTGTCGCCCCAGGTTATGAATGTTACATGATGATTATTATCCAATAAAATCAGTGATCTAATGCCTACGAGCTTTTCACATACTATTCCTTGCCAAGTTACTATTGTTGCTACTACTGTTACAATTACTACAAAACTACTGTCACTACTGTTACCGTTACCATTGCTGTTACTATCTCTGCTATCACTATCAAATTACCATACTACTGTGCTACTGATCACTCTGCTGCAGATATTTAGTCTCCAGGTGTGGTTGAATTGACAACTCAACTGCTAATACTTGCAAATATTCTTTGGCTCCCCTTGTGTCAAATCAATAAATTTGGGTTGAATACTCTACCCTCGAAAACTATTGCGATCCCCTATACTTGTGGGTTATCAGAGCCACCATCACTGGTGCTCATCAAGAGCCTGATGCCCCGCCAGGAATGGGCAGAGGTCCTCTACGATTCAGTTATGAGAGACCCTGTCTGCTGCCTCATCATTGCCGCCGGTGGCCGTGTCAACCTCGATCCCGATGATGTGGTGGCCAGGCTCGAGCGCATCCTTGGCGGAGTTAACATGCCCGATGAAGTAGAACATCGCCGATGTGATATCTTGAGGATGTGGGTGATGGACATAATTTTCTACCAGTGAAGAGGATATGGAGATGGAGCGGTTCCGCGAGCTTGTCATGCACGCGATTGCACATTGTCAAGCTCTGCTGGAATAGGCCCAGCAGCCCGAAGAGCCTCCCAGCGCTAGCAGCTCCGTAGGCGGAGACTGGTACCGTGGCCGTGGGTCTGGACACTCGGAATGAACGGCCGCAAGGGTGCTATGTTGATCATGGAGTCCAAGAAGGCCGTCGTCGGAAGGCCTCCAGCGTAGCCTTTTAGCCTATATGTTATTATAATTGTATGGAAATGTCGCATATCGACATTTTAATTCACTAATCATATGTAGACCGTGTGTGTTTTGGGCGTTGCTGCATGTGGCATTTTAAATTATCCTAAATATGTAAGACAATTATTAGTCGTCGTCATTGTAAATTTACCTCAACGACGAGCACAACGCGCACATGAACGCCAGAGCTGAGCGCGTCGCGGTCGCCTCAACGACGAGCAAATTGCGCCGCGGCCGCCTCAACGATGAGCAGAGCGTGCATGGGGGGGAGCAGAGCACGCCGTGGCTGCCTCAACGTCAAGCAACCACACCTACATATAGCAATTCTGGTCAACCTTCTCGCACCCGTGGGAGGCATGACGGCCCATCCATGGGACACGATGATGATATCTGGACCGTGTGTGATACTGGGCAGACATGTACACATCCGAGAATGTGGGCCCGCGTACGCCATTCGGGAACCGTTTCGGGCTTCGAGCCCAAACCATCAATAAATTTTCGGCTTGTTTCCCATCACATTGCAAATAACCATGCAGTAAGTAATTGCAAATCTGTCCACACCAATAAAACCTAAATGTGTTCCCACTTAGCACTGGGCTATAAAAACTACCCACTCAAAAATTACTGCACATTCCTCTCCTCATCACCAAAAAAATAGGTCTTTCTTGTTAAGTCATTCCTTGTGTCTGCCATCGCCGGTAGGAGGAGTTCTATGTCGAGATATAACCAAGGAGTAAAGACCAAGGCCGCGGATGTACTAGAGAGGTCCTGTCGAAACACGGCAGCCGCATCAGAGAAGTCCTGCCGCGCCGTGGAGCCCTTGAACGAGCTCTCACGGGCAGGCGAGGGCTCTCACAAGCGCACTCGTGCATCGGCGAACACGACGAGCTGGCGGTGTTGAAGTCCTTGACCAGCGAAGACGACATTCTCACTGGCCTAATCAAGCAGCAGGAGCTGGTCAATGGCTTGGTGAAGCTGCTCAAGATTAGTGATGCCTCAGTTGAGAAGGCGACCGGCCTCATCGTGTGACTCATGGGTGACAATGCGAAGCTCCACAAGGAGCTCGCCAAGAAGGAGGAGGAGTTCGCCGGCTGGAAGAAGCAGCATGAGAAGAGCAGTGCCTCGGGGATGACATTGAAAGCCGTTGTGGAGGAACTTATGGATGACTTGAAGAAGCTCAACAGCGAGCGCGAGCTGCAGGTGGAGGAATCTGTGGCTGTTGTCAAGCAAAGTCATGAGAATGTGAAGAAGGAGCTGGAGGAACTCCTTGCCCAGCGATCCATCGAAGAGTAGAGATAGCAGCGACCCAGATCATTGTCTGCGATTTCCTTCTTCTCTTGCCCCTGTGTCTTTCGGGCGTTGCCGCATGTGGCATTTTAAATTATCCGGAATATGTAAGACAATTATTATCCGCGCCATTGTATGTTTGTCGTCGTATTATCCGATGCCATTGTAAATTTGTCATCGTATTATCTGTTGCCACATGTGGCATTTTAAATTATCCGGAATATGAGTTGAAAACGGGCTAAAATCACGTTCTCGGCGAGGCATGAACAAAGCAATGCTAACGTTGAGCGGGGCCATGGGATCACAAGAAAACACCCTACATCCAGGTGCTTTAACCGCATGTTAAACAGCGGCTTGGCCGCCATTAATGGAGAAGTTGTGAGCGAGGCGGGCGGCGGGTGGATGGAGGTCAAAGAGCTTGCTTCTCGGTAAGCATGCGCGGCAGACTACTCGCACGTGTCTCGTCGAGCTTGCGCGTTAGACAGCTCGCACACGTCCCGTCGAGCCTGTGCGATGGACTGGTCGCACACGTACCATCGAGCCTGCATGGCAGACTGCTTGCACGCGTCCCATCGAGCCTGCGTGGTGGACTTCTCACGCTCGTCCCGTCTAATCAAACAGCTGCACGCACGCCATCGGCTATGGTTAAATTTTGGCACAAAATACAAAGAGGACCAATAAATTAGGACCGAGGTAGTACTCTCCAATAAAAAGAGGGACGCGTGGCCGCAAGTAAATGATTACTGGAACGCCCATGGTTCAAAAACTACAATCGTTTGCGATAGTAACGTGTCAGCTATTTGTTCCAAAATGCCTACGTTGGCTATTAATGTATGCGCCTTGTCTCAAATCAGACAATTTTTTACCATGGCATATATGTGCCATGTCATGAAACCATGCCAAGTTTCATGAATTTCGGGTGAGTTTTGGATTTTCGGGGATCTAAATACCAAGATTCTCAATGTTTCAGGCCGCTCCAGGACTCTGAAACATTTGTCATTCATTCCCATTCCTTGCATGGGACCTAAATATGCACCCAAGGACACTTGTATGATTTTCCAACCCATTTTGGAGCACTGGAGCATGTGCTTGTAGTTCAAATTTGAATTATGGACATTAAATGCCTAGAAAACTCAATTAATGTATAAAAAGGCCAAACAAACCCTGAATAATTTCATATTTTAGGACGAATCTCTTGTTGGTCTATGTTGCCGGTAGAAAAAATACGAGGCGAGAGGAGGCAGCGATTGTCGTTTCGCCCACAAGCGGGACACGTTCCCTATCGGAACCACGAGACTTCTTATGAGAAGCTCTGGTTTGTAAGAGGCTTTTACCAAAACTTGCCCCAAATTGGTCAATTTTTTTACCACGTCATATATGTCCCATGTCATGACACCATGCCAAGTTTCATGAATTTCAAGTGAGTTTTGGATTTACGGGGAAATAAAAACCAATATTCTCAATGTTTGAGGCCGAGCCAGGACGCCGAGACGGTTGTAATTCATTCACATTCCTTGCATGTGACCTAAACAAGCACCCAAGGACACATGTATAATTTTTCTAGCCATTTTGGTGCACTGGAGCATGTGCTTGTAGTTCAGATTTGAATTATGGACATTAAATTATTGCCTAGAAAAATCAATTATAATGTATAAAAAAGGCCAAACGAACCCTGAATATTTAAAGCAATTATGCTCAATCGTCTGGCACCCGTGGGTAAGCACTGTGCGCACGCGTCATGGTAGCTCGCGCTTCCTTGTTTCATAAGTTTTCCATACTAATGATGTTATATATCCAAACATGCTACCGTTTGTCGCCACTCCCCCAATCGGTTCCCGCCACTCCTCCCATCGGTTTACCACCACTCCTACCATCGGTTTCCCACTGCCAGTGTCAGTGGGGCATAGAAGGCTAGGCGATGGCATACCGGCCATACCGCAGTATACCATTCCTAGCATGCCAATCCAGGGAAGCGCCACCGTCATCATCAACCTCCTCAATGAGGAGAACGAGCCGGAGCAGGCCGAAGAGCCAAAATGTGTGGCAAAGCACTACCGCGCAAGAGCAAGAGAATGCTGCCATGCATCAGGTGTGGTGCCCCGCACTATGTGAGTGGAGCCATGTCAGCATCGTGTTGACTCAACCACTCGAGAGGCCGTTTCTAGGGCCGGTAAGCATCCCGATTCCCCACCATGAATGGCCAGCCGCCGTTGGTGCCATAATTGCGCTGGACAGCATATGCACTGCCAGAATCCGCTTCCATGACTCCAACGGGCTGGTCGGTTAGCTCTTCGACCTCCTCGGCCCCCAGGTGCCGCCAACGATGAAGCAGAGCAAAATGCTCATCGCGGCTTGGAATCGACCGTCGCTCATGAAATATCCTGGGCGGAGATCGATATTGCGGTACACCCGTTCTGTGAGTTGTAACATCCCAAATTTCTAAATTTTGGAATGTTATATTAATTAAATAAATTTGATTGTTTGTCTAATTGATTGACTGAAAGTGAGTGAAATTTGAAACTTTTGAAAGTCGAATGAGAGGGAATAAAAGGACTTTCCCAAAACTTTTATTTTTACTTTTGATCTCCAATGCATTCAAATTCATTTCATCACAAAACCCTAGAGTGAAGAAAATATGACCTCTTCCATTTAATGAAATGAAAAGGAATTTGAATTCCAATTGAAAATATTTCAAAGTCATAAACTTTAAGCAACTCAATGATCCTCATGAGAGAAGATAAAATGACTTCTTCAAATTTGAAGAAAGTGAGTTGGAAGTTTCAAAGAATCATTTGGAAAGTCATTTTGAAGTTATTTGAATGTCCAAAATTCAAATTCTCTGAAAGTTATTCAAAATGAGAGAAGTAATATGACACTTCAAAAATTCAGGGGCATTTGAAATATATTTTGAATGAGGAAAACAAAAAAGATTTGGAAGTGGTTCGAAATTCAAATTTAAAACCATTTAGGAGTTATTTGGCTTTTATTCAAATTAATTTTTCTCCAAAATAAATAAATAAATAAAAATAAGGGTAAAATGATTCCCTTCAATGGAAAATTTGGAGAAAATAAATTTGAAATCATTTTGGTATTCTAAAAATGATTTTTATTGGGTTTTATTGCAACAGCAGCACTGTTTGACTTTTATGAATTTTTGTGGATTTTATTTGCCTCTTAAATTATGTTCATGCTTTAGGAAATCTTTTTTCTGATTTTTTTGATATATAATATGCCTATATATCATTTATTATTATTATTCTCTATTTCTTTTTATTTTGTTGTTTGTTTGTTAAAAAAAATCTATTCGGACAGTGCCAGGCCGAAGCCTAGCACTACCCTCTCTCTCCCTCCCCTCACCCCACCTTCCCTAACCCCTCGCCCAAGCATCACCGCCAAAGCACGCCCGCTGCGCCACCGGAATCCCGATCTTCTCGGGATCCTGAATCCATCTCGCCCACTCCTCCAAGCACCCCCTATATATACCCTGCTCCCCTCAACCCGTTCCGCCTTTTCCCGACCCCCGATATTCCCTGCCATCGCCGCCATTGCTCGTCCGAGCTCATCTTGGCCGCCGCCGCCATTGCCACCCACCCGAGCACCACACACCTCCCCGGCGCCTCCCGAGCACACCCCGGCCTCCCCTCGCTCCCCTACATCCCCTGAGTCGTTCCGCCGTCGCCAAGGACCCCTGGAGCCGTCGCTCCCTTCACCACCGAACACCACTGCAGTCGTCGAGCTCACCTCGCTTGAGTCCTTCGTCCCCGAGCTCATCGCCGACTACCAACATGATCGTCGTCGTCTTCCGCATCGCCCGGGAGTCTTCCCCGTCGCTGAGGACCACCGGAGGCCTCGCCCGCATCAGCCACCGGTACCTCGCCGGAGACAACCCCCCCCCCCCGCCGCCGCCAGTGTGAGCATCCCCTCTCTTCTCCTCCCTCCAATCCAAAATAAACGGAGTAGATTAGATCTTATAGGATCTTTTATTTAGACCAAAACGGTACGGTTAATTGTCGGTTTATTTTCGGTTTACCCCGGTTTAGATCGAACCGAGTCACCTCGGTTTTTCCCTATTAGCCGCCGCCTGTATCGCTAGATCGCACACACATCTCGGCCAATCAGGCACTGCCATGTGCACACTTGTCCGACGCCTAGACGTTTTTTCTTTTTCTGTTTTATTTAGATTTACAGAAATAGTTCTGATCTTAGATATTTAATAACTTTTAGGAATTTTATTGTTTTGGAGTGATTCCAATTGATCTACGTCACAAATTTTATGAAGTTTCTGTTGGTGCACTTGGATTTCAAATTTGAGTAGCCTAAATTTGAATTTGCATGAATTTGCTCAAATCACTATTTTGGCCATAACTTGAGTTTAAAAATAGGTCTTGAATTAATTCTTTTTGCTCCTGGTCACTTATAGTTTTGTCTAGTAGTAGGTTTGATTTGGGAAATTTTAGAAAATTTTAAATTAGGGTTTTAGGCAAAACAGTACTATTTTGGGTTAGTTTTGTTTTATCTTTAAACTTTTAGTTTTAATTGTTTTTAAATTGTTTCTTTTTGTCACTTTTGAAAAGTTTTGTTTTGTTTCTGTTAGTCAACAGAAGAAAATTTTATTTTTATTTTAAAATTTTATTTTTGTTAGTTTTGTATAAAAACTTGTAAGGTCATAGTTAGAGTTTTATAAAAGCTTTTTATTTGTTTCTTTTTGCTACTAAAAGTTTATGAAAAATACTTTCTGTTAAATTAGTTGTTTTATATTTTCTTTGCAGTTAATTTATTAGTTTAGTGTTTTAATTGTTGTTAAGTTTTGGGCAAAACTATATTAGATGTTTGTATTAAATTCGTAGACTTTCGTTAGTAAATTTTCTTTGTAGTTTTATTTGAAGTTTCTTTGAATTTTGTTATTGATTTTCTTTGTTGTCTTAATTGTTATTTTGGGTGCTAGAATGTTTGCTTATGTGAATACTATGTTTGACTATATAGATTTCATCGGAGGGACGCATAGTAGAGAGCGTTATAACTTCATCAACTTACCATGCAAGTTCACTTTGACCATGTTGTTTTATACCTATGATTTTACTTGCATGTAGTGCCACCTTTTCATCAATCCCTCCAGTAGTGAATTGAATCCTTGTAGTTGAGTAGTATGCATGAGGTAGGAACCCATCACCCTGCTACCAAGCCCGGGACATTGTTTAGTTTTAAATGCTATGCTATAGTAGACGAGGTTGGTATGAGTGTTCGGGACTGGTGTGAGAATGGAGGACTCTATGTCAATGACGAAGCCTTCATGGTGGCATCTGCAAGGACTGCATCTTCAGGACCTCAAGACTTCAAGACTCGAGACAAGAATACAATACACACTACTGGGTGAAGGATGGATTTGATGGGCACCTTGGAGCAACCAGTGGATGGCCGGGATGCATGGAGAAGCGCCATGACATCTTGCGAAAAGCTTCACCTAGAGTCAAAGAGACGGAAGAATACTTCATGCCCGGAAGCTTACCTGTGCAACCGCAAGTCACTATGGGCTCTGGCTTGGTTGACCTTAGTGGTAACTCTGGCTGGGACGGTGCCAGCAGATGTAGAACTACGGTAGGATTGGATGGGCACCGAACAGTGGTCAGAGGAACTCTTCGGAATACCATGTTTCGGTCATCTTGTTCTCAAACATCATGAAGTGCGAGAACATAAAAAGAGGGATCGAATCTTGTGGGTAAAGTGTAAAACCTCTGCAGAGAGTTAAAACCTAATCGATTAGGCGTGTCCCCTGTTACGGACATTTTGTGCCTCTGGACTTGGATCTATCTCGGAACTCTCAACACTGGACTGATAACTTAATTGTGGGCATCTAATAATTATTTGGGCTATGAGACATCGGATGGCAGAACCATGTCATAGTAGATAACTCTGTAGTAGAGATTCCTGGATATTCCTTTGTTGTAGGGAAAATAAAACTAGCTTTTACGCAAACAAAACTCAGACACAGAGCCACAAAGCCATATTGCATTTAGTATAGTTTAATGATCTATTTCATCTTATAGTGATCTTGCTGGTACATTCAATGTACTGACCTACACGGCTGCAACGTATCATGTTGCAGGATCTTCTACAACAAGTAAGAGTTACGGTTTGGGGTTACAGTCTACACTCAACTTGCCGATGGCGTTGATGGGACTCCACACCCGTTTGTTTGTTTCCGCTGAGGCTTATGAGGTATATATCAGTTTTACATTATTTATACATGTGATTGCACTTTGTTATATACAATGATGTATGGTGTGTGCCAGCATATTAATCCAGGGATGGCACAGATACATAGAGGCTTGACCGTTTAAGGTCGGGTCGCTACAGATATGGTATTAGAGAACATGTTGATTGTAGGACGTGACCCTAGAAAATGGCTTAGTAATATGAAGACCCAGATAGGAACGAATTTTATACTGCTCTCGTAACTCTTGAATTCTTTTACTAAACCTTCCACATTTCAAATTATAGATGGAGAGCTACATTCTGAACAAAAGAGAACACAACGAGAAGGTTCTCGGATGCCCATTCCTTGTGGAGTCAGACTACTGAAGCTGCCGATACCTGAGATCAAGGCAACTAAACGGATGACTGGATCATGGGGAGTCAAGACCCAAGTTTTTGGCAGTAAAGAAGACCCCAAGACTGCAGACATTAGCTTTGGAACGATAAATGGTGACTGTGATATGGGCATAAACACTGCCGTCCATGATGCAATTGTATGCTTATGCTATTGTCATCGTGCTGCACTAAACCCACACTACTTTGGAAGGGTTCGATGGCAGAAGGTTGATGGAGCAACTATTGCCCTGACGGAAGCACAGAAGATGAAGTTCTCCCCACTGTTGGTGCATAACCAGGATTTGGAACAATACGTCAAGAATCTTCAGATGGACCTTCTGGAAGCCTTGTTTGACAATGAAGCCCTACGAGAAGAGGTCGAGACTCAGAGGCTGAAGGTAACCAAGTTGGAGGAGGAAAACCTCTAGATCTCGAAGATGCGATAGGAACTGACGGGCCGTAGGACCATATCCCATGCCAAGGACATTGAGATCCATAAGCTCAAGGACCAACTCCATGATATACAGGGCCGTCACAAGAAACTACGCGTCGACAGGGATAATCTAGCAGAAGAATTGGAGGAGATCAAGTCCACATAGAAGAAGCCCAGTGGAGACACGGATTAGGTTCCTGATAAGTTAGCTTAGTAGTAGCCTCACCATGAGAGAATTAAAGATGAACATTTTGCGATTTAAGTATCTGACCATACCAACTTATGTGGGTGGCGATGCTATAGTTTTGATTGAATAAATGAACACTTGATTGACTGATCTTTTGTGCTTTTTGAGTGGTTGGATATAAACGTTATTCATAGGTTTGTATTTATTTCAACCTCGAGAGATGTAAGTTATGAAAGAGAAATAGAAGGCCTTCATATGGGAGAAGCATCAGGAATTGAAACTCCCGAGCATTGAAGACCTGAAGAAATGAAGACATCATAATGAAACCATAGTAAATCGGCCCATTATAGACGGTAGAAACTATGAGCTAGGAATTGTTTGTTATTTGTATGGGTATCCTTCTATCTCTTATCTCACTCCAAAACCCTTGGACTCAATATGTGATGAATGAGGATGCACTTGTATTCTTTGAACCGATGACTCAGCCGGAGGCAGAGCTATGGATTCAAAACATGGAGGATCACTTCGGGAAAAATTTGATTGCAAGGAAGTATGAGGTTCAATACGCTCTTCAGTACTTTATCGAATGTTCTGCAACATGGTGGAAAATGCATTAAGCCATACAAGGATGTAGTGGAGCAAAAACTTGGGAGGAATTCAAGAAGACTCTGTTAAGATCCTGGCTCATCTGGAAGAACTGTGACAACCTGAAGAAGAAACCTTGTGCCTGCAAGATTTGTGGAGAAATAGGACACACCCAGGAAGAACACAAGGATGGATGCCCTCATTGTGAGGAAAATCACCCAGCTGAGGAATGCCCGACTAGGTAGGTTACTCATTTCATGTGTGAAGGAACTACGCACTACCCTGCTTAGTGTCACTTTTACCCCAAGGTACAATAAATTACCAAGCAGCAGAAAGAAGCCTACTGGGAAAGTTTAGAAGAATCCGTGATGAAGGAAGTTATTGAAGACCCTGATGGCGAAGGCCTAAACAGATTTTACGCTCATGCCTGCTATTCTTTTGGAGAAGAAGGATATTTTTCACGGTATTGCACAAAGGAAATAGAAGGGTATCTGGGAGACTTCCCGACAGTAGAAGTGAAGTTTGACCCTCAAGAAATAGAAGCTCTGGTCATTACGGAGAAATCCAGGAAGAGAAAATGAAGGCATCCCTAGAACAACCCAAGTTCTACCGAGAAAGACTTGAGTCATATCACTTGTTTCAGGTGCAAGGATTTATGTCATTATGCTGATAAATGTCCAGAAAAGAAGCCAAGAGCCCAAGGAGCAGACATAATCCCCAAGAATCCTCGAGACTTGTTGGAAGTCATCTGTTTTCGCTACAAGGAAGCAGGACATTATGCTACTAAATGTCCTGACAAGATGAAAGCTGGAGCTGAGTAGTTGAGAATTTTAATATTGGTAATAAGTGTAGTAGGAAGCATTTATTTTCATAAGGATATGGACTTGAATTTATGTAATGGAAGTCTCAGATATTGTAATGGTTCATGAATACATAAAGTTAATGTGTCCTAATTTCATATGTTGAATTGTATGAGTTGTTACTCTATGAACACATATTTGGACTAGTTTCGAGGATATGAGAAATATGGTCTATGGATGAATTGTGCATTTCAAGGGTGGTAGTACCCTGTGAGGATGCTTGACCCATGGAAAGGACAATGATATTCCATATGAAGAAATGAAGTACTGATGGAGTTAAAGGAGGTGTAATGTTGGAATATGGAACAATCATGACTCCAAGGATGAGTTAAAGCTATACAAGAGTGGAAGTTGGTCCATAACCCATAGGCCCAGGAATTTATAAGGAATCAAGCACTCCCTAGAAGAAGAAATTTGGAAGAAGCTATGATTCCATCAACAGACGTTCCTTAGGAGGTTACGAAAACCCGAGAGTTGTGAAGAACGATAGATGTTTTGTTCAGCTTGTAGAATCAATGGATATATCCAAACTCGGTTCGTCAACAAGAGAAATTATACAATGCTTGTGAGGATGCCCAAGTGTTAGAATACATGATTCACTATTTGCGTATGTGGTAATGATTTAAGTACGGGATGGATTGGTCCCCGTACCGGAGACTTCTATCATGAACTATCATATGCTGATGGAAAATTAGAGAGCCCTGAAAACCATAGAAGAGTGTCGACACGATAAGCCAAAAACCTTAGAATGGCAGGATGATGGAACCCTGTACAGGCAACCATTGCCAACCATAGGTTATACGGCAAGATTCAACCCAGACCCATTTCCTATAGGAGAAGCCAATAATGATTGACCACCATGAGATTTCGACAGTTGTTTAGTATTGGCAACAGACATGTCAGCTAAGATGACCCATTCTCGGAAGAACCTCACCGGGATGAAAGGACACGAAAAAGGTTATGCCCCTACAGGAAGAGCCTCAGTGAAGGAGTTATTCCAGAGAATATGAGAAAACTCACACTGTCAACTCTAAGGATGGAATACATGAGTTTTGAAGGACCCATGACTTTGATTTTAAGTGTGGTAGCACACTAGATCATTCCGATCAATGGAATTGCTGGAACACCCCCAAACCCTAACCTTTTCTTGCTAGCCTCTTCGAATCTCGAGGACGAGATTCATTTTAAGTGTGGTAGATTTGTAACATCCCAAAATTCTAAAATTTGGAATGTTATATTAATTAAATAAATTTGATTGTATGTTTGATTGATTGACTGAAAGTGAGTGAAATTTGAAACTTTTGAAAATTGAATGAGAGGGAATAAAAGGACTTTCCCAAAACTTCCATTTTTACTTTTGATCTCCAATGAAATCAAATTCATTTCATCACAAAACCCTAGAGTGAAGAAAATATGACCTCTTCCATTTAAAGAAATGAAAAGGGATTTGAAAATGATTTGAATTCCATTTAAAATATTTCAAAGTCATAAACTTTAAGAAACTGAATGATCCTCATGAGAGAAGATAAAATGACTTCTTCAAATTTGAAGAGAGTTGGAAGTTTCAACGAATCATTTGGAAAGTCATTTTGAAGTTATTTGAATTTTCAAAATTCAAATTCTCTGAAAGTTATTCAAAATGGGACAAGTAATATGACACTTCAAAAATTCAGAGGCATTTGAAATATATTTTGAATTAGGAAAAACAGAAAAGATTTGGAGGTGGTTTGAAATTCAAATTCAAAACTATTTAGGACTTATTTGGCTTTTATTCAAATTAAATTTTCTCCAAATAAATAAATAAATGGAAATAAGGGTAAAATGATTCCCTTCAATGGAAAATTTGGAGAAAATAAGTTTGAAATCATTTTGGTATTCTAAAAATGATTTTTATTGGGTTTTATTGCAACAGCAACACTATTTGACTTTTATGAATTTTTGTGGATTTTATTTGCCTCTTAAATTATGATCATGTTTTAGGAAATATTTTTCTGATTTTTTTCATATATAATATGCCTATATATCATTTTTTTATTATTCTCTATTTCTTTTTATTTTGTTGTCTGTTTGTTAAAAGAAAATCTATTCAGACAGTGCCAGGCCGAAGCCCAGCACTGCCCTCTCTCTCTCCCCTCACCCCACCTTCCCTAACCCTCGCCCAAGCATCACCGCCAGAGCACGCCCACCGCGCAATCGAAATCCCGATCTTCTCGGGATCCTGAAATCCATCTCGCCCCCTTCTCCCAGCACCCCCCTATATATACCCTGCTCCCATCAACCCATTCCGCCTTTTCCCGACCCCGGAGACCCCCTGCCATCGCTACCATTGCTCGCCCGAGCTCATCTCAGCCGCCGCCATTGCCACCCACCCGAGCACCAGACACCTCCCCGATGCCTCCCGAGCACACCCCAGCCTCCCCTCACTCCCCTACATCCCCTGAGCCGCTCCGCCGTCCCCAAGGACCCCTGGAGCCGTGATACGTCTCCAACGTATCTATAATTTTTGGTTGTTCCATGCTATTATATTATCTGTTTTGGATGTATTATATGCATTAATATGCTATTTTATATTATTTTTGGGACTAACCTATTAACCTAGAGCCCAGTGCCAGTTTTTGTTTTTTCCTTGTTTTTGAGTTTTACAGAAAAGGAATACCAAACGGAGTCCAAACGGAGTCCAAACGTAATAAAACTTTACGATGATTTTTCTTGGACCAGAAGACATCCACAGAGCTTGGAGAGGGGGTCAGAAGAGTCCCGAGGGGCCCACAAGCCCTCAGGGCGCGCCCTAGGGGGGCGCCCCTGGCTTGTGGACACCCCGGGAGTCCCCCAACCCTAATTCTTGCTCTATAAAATCCCAAATATTCCCAAACCAACAGAAGCGTCCACCAAAATACATTTTCGCCGCCGCAAGCCTCTGTTCCTGTGAGATCCCATCTTGGGGCCTTTTCCGGCACCCTGCCGGATGGGGATTCGATCACGGAGGGCCTCTACATCAACCTTGCAGCCCTTCCGATGAAGCGTGAGTAGTTTACCACAGACCTACGGGTCCATAGCTAGTAGCTAGATGGCTTCTTCTCTCTCTTTGATCTTCAATACAATGTTCTCCTCGATGTTCTTGGAGTTCTATCCGATGTAATATTCTTTTGCGGTGTGTTTGTCGAGATCCGATGAATTGTGGATTTATGATCACATTATCTATGAATATTATTTGAGTCTTTTCTAAACTCTTTTATGCATGATTAAATATCTTTGTATTTCTCTTCGAATTATCGGTTTGGTTTGGCCAACTAGATTGGTTCTTCTTGTAGTGGGAGAGGTGCGTAGTTTTGGGTTCAATCTTGCGGTGTCGTCACCCAGTGACAAAGTAGGGGTAGCGAGGCACGTATTGTATTGTTGCCAAAAAGGGTAAAAAGATGGGGTTTTCATCATATTGCTTGAGTTTATCCCTCTACATCATGTCATCTTACTTAAGGCGTTACTCTGTTCTTATGAACTTAATACTCTAGATGCATGCTAGATAGCGGTCGATGTGTGGAGTAATAGTAGTAGATGCAGAATCATTTCGGTCTACTCTACACGGACGTGATGCCTATATTCATAATCATTGCCTTGGATATCGTCATAACTTTGCGCTTTTCTATCAATTGCTCGACAGTAATTTGTTCACCCACCGTATATTTTCTTTCAATAGAGCTCTAGTGAAACCTATGGCCCCCGGGTCTATTTTACATCATATATTTTCATATCTATAAACCAAAAAACCCAAAACTACCTTGCTGCAATTTATTTATATTTACTTTATTTTGCTCTTTTATTTGTCTTTTATACCTATCTCTATTAGATCTCACTCTTGTTCGAGACCGTGAAGGGATTGACAACCCCTTTTTCGCGTTGAGTGCAAGTGTTTGTTAGTTTGTGCAGGTGCATAGATTGGAGACTTGCTTGTACCTCCTAATGGATTGATACCTTGGTTCTTAACTGAGGGAAATACTTATCTCTACTTTGCTGCATCACCCTTTCCTCTTCAAGGGAAAAATCAACGCAAGCTCAAGAAGTAGCAGGAAGAATTTCTGCCGCCGTTGCCGGGGAGGTTCTACATCAAGCCTACGAAGTATCCACCATAAACCCTCATCTCTTGCATTACATCATTTGCCATTTGCCTCTTGTTTTCCTCTCCCCCACTTCTAAAACTTTTTCAGAAAAACACAAAAATATTTGCCTTTTTATTCGCCCTTCTTCCGTTCGTCTGTTCGTTTGCCTTTTGGTTGCTCGTGTGCTAGATTGCTTGCTTTGTCACTATGTCTCAAGAAAACACCAAGTTGTGTGACATTTCCAACACTAATAATAACGATTTTATTTGTACTCCGATTGCTCCCGACACTAGTGTGGAATCTTATGAAATTAATGCCGCTTTGTTGAATCTTGTTATGAAAGATCAATTTTCTGGCCTTCCTAGTGAAGATGCCGTATCCCATCTAAATACTTTCGTTGAGTTGTGTGATATGCAAAAGAAAAAAGATGTGGATAATGATATTGTTAAATTGAAGCTATTTCCGTTCTCTCGACGAGATCATGCTAAAACTTGGTTTTCATCTTTGCCTAAAAATAGTAATGATTCATGGAATAAGTGTAAATATGCTTTTATTTCCAAGTATTTTCCTCCCGCTAGGATCACCTCCCTTAGGAACGATATAATGAATTTTAAGCAACATGATCATGAACATGTTGCACAATCTTGGGAGAGTATGAAATTGATGATAAGAAATTGCCCTACTCATGGTTTAAGTTTATGGATGATCATACAAAAAATTTATGCTGGATTGAATTTTGCATCTAGGAATCTTTTAGATTCCGCCATGGGAGGTAATTTTATGGAAATTACATTAGGAGAAGCTATTAAACTCCTAGATAATATTATGGCTAATTACTCTCAATGGCATACCGAAAGATCTTCTACTAGTAAAAAAGTGCATGCGATTGAAGAAATTAATACTTTGAGTGGAAAGATGGATGAACTTATGAAATTGATTGCTAGTAAGAGTGCTCCTATTGATCCTAATGATATGCCTTTGTCTACTTTGATTGAGAACAATAATGAATCTATGGATGTGAATTTTGTTGGAAGGAACAATTTTGGTAATAACGCTTATAGCGGTAATTTCATCCCTAGGCCGTTTCCTAGTAATTCCTCTAATAATTATGGTAATTCCTACAAAAATTCTTATGGAAATTATAATAAAATACCCTCTGATCTTGAGAACAATATTAAAATTTCATTAATTCCCAAAAAGTTTTCAATGCTATGTTTGAAGAAAAATTGCTCAAGATTGATGATTTGGCTAGGAACGTTGATAGAATTTCTCTTGAGATTGATTCTTTTAAAATTAGATCTATGCCACCCAAGCATGATATTAATGAATATCTAAAAGCTATTAAAATTTCTATTGATGAGTGTAAAGAAAGGACCGTTAGGATGCGTGCTAAGCGAGATTGGTTTGTAAAAGCGTGTTCTTCTAGTTTTTGCGAGAATAATGATGAAGATCTTAAAGTGATTGGTGTGACTCATATTGAATATTTGTTTTCTAATATAAATCTTGATAAATATGGGACTGGAGATGAGTCAACTTTAGCTAGAAGACGTCCCAATGGTTCAGAGTTTAAAGATCTGAATGACAAAATTGATAAAAGTGGGATTGGAGAGGTCAAAACTTTAAGTAGCAATGAACCCACTCTTTTGGATTTCAGGGACTTTAATTATGATAATTGTTCTTTGATAGATTGTATTTCCTTGTTGCAATCCATGTTGAATTCTCCTCATGCTTATAATCAAAATAAAGCTTTTACTAAACATATCGTTGATGCTATGATGAAATCTTTTGAAGAAAAACTTGAGTTGGAAGTTTCGATCCCTAGAAAGCTTTATGATGAGTGGGAACCTACTATTAAGATTAAAATTAAAGATTATGAGTGCCATGCTTTGTGTGATTTGGAAGCTAGTGTCTCCAGGATTCCAAAAACTTTATGTGATGTGCTAGGTTTCCATGAATTTGATGATTATTCTTTAAATTTCCATCTAGCAGATTCCACCATTAATAAACCTATGGGAAGGATTAATGATGTTCTTATTGTTGCAAATAGGAATTATGTTCCCGTAGATTTTATTGTGCTTGATAAAGATTGCAATCCTACATGTCCTATTATTCTTGGTAGACCTTTCCTTAGAATGATTGGTGCAATTATTGATATGAAAGAAGGAAATATTAGATTTCAATTTCCATTAAGGAAGGGCATGAAACACTTTCCAAGAAAGAAAATTAAGTTGCCATATGAATCTATTATGAGGGCTACTTATGGAAAGAATACCAAAGATGACAACACCTAGATCTATGTTTTATGCCTAGCTAGGGGCGTTAAACAATAGCGCTTGTTGGGAGGCAACCCAATTTTATTTTTATGTTTTTTGTTTTTGGTTCTGTTCTTCAATAAATACACATTATTACCTATGTAGTAATTGTGTTTTGATGTTTTTAATTAGTGTTTGAGCCAAGTAAAACCTTTGGGATACTTTTGTATATCATTGATTTGATCTTGCTGAAAAACAGAAACTTTTGCGCTCATTGCAAGAATTTAAAAAAATCACAGAAACCTGCTTTTGATCTGATTTTTTTTACAAAAGATTGATATATGAATTGCCTCTGTTGTCCTAATTTTTCAGAACTTTTGGAGTTACAGAAGTATACGAAGTTTATAGATTACTACAGACTATTCTGTTTTTGACAGATTCTGTTTTCTATGTGTTGTTTGCTTATTTTGATGACTCTATGGGTAGTATCGGGGGGTATGAACCATGGACAAGATGGAATACAGTAGATATTACACCAATCTATAATACCTAAATAGTTCATCCCCACTAACCTATTTCTCTTGACATGTAGTCTATCCACCTTAGCAACCCTCCCACATCAGCAACTCTAATGCCACGTCATTTTTATTATTTTTCCTGCTTACAAAACGGAGCCACCAGGACCTGACCAGCGTAAAGATGGACCTCTCTCTCTCTCATCGATTGAGCTCTCCAGGAAGTTGCAACACACGTCACCATGAAAAAGAACAATGGGCCTCTGATTTATGGGACGCACCACCATGCAACGCATCACATGCCTGCTGCTTCCCATTCCTGAAACTGACTAAAATATTGCCCACCCGACTGTATCTCTTCAGCAGTCCCCTTCCAATTCCTTCTCTTCCATAGTTTCACTTAAATAGACAACAATGGCCACCACTTCCTTCTCCATCTCCCACGGCCGTCCCCATCAGCTCCAATCACAGGTGCACCTATTGCCATCAATCGCTGGTGAAGCCTCCATTCTCCGCGGGGTCTTGGTGAGCATGCACACGAATAAGCATGGCCGTCTCACAAGGGCGGATCTGTTGATTGATGGTGAAGGGTGTCGATGTGTTAGACATACTCCGTCCATCTTCACCGGCCCTAGCAGTCCTCCTACCCCCAGCTCCGGTAGTCGCAATCATGTCTGCCATATTCGGCGCCTCATGTTAGGTCGCCCGTATGTATGTTCGTCAGGTGATCTTTTCTCTTTTTTTTTTGCGAATAGTCAATTGGTCTATTCTATCCACAAGCGATGATTCATCTCTAATAGATAGGCCCCCCATCTGAATGCCCGGTAGGTAATCTGTACACAAACGCCTATTCGTCTCGAACATACTGTAATTTTTGTTTTAGTTCTATCGTGTTCTCTTACTAATCTTAGCCTTTATATTTCTTTCATATTATTTGACTATGTGCATTCAACTGATACCCTTTTGTTTTACCTCAAATTGAATCTTTGTGCAGATCAATGAGGTGGTGCAGCTGGCAATCAAGTACTTATGATCTCTCGATTGAGATTATAGTAATTGGATACTGCATAATGAGTTTTGTGATGCAAATGGTTGTACCATGTTCTTTTAGAAAATCCTAACAGTAGCACTCAGGCTGAATGTAATATTTGCTCAACAAAATTTGGGGTTAAAGGTTCAGTACAGTTCAGAATATTACTCTATCATTTCCTAATAGTAGAACTCAGGCTTAATTCTCATATGTTTCCCTGGTATTTGACTACAATAGAACAATTAATGTTTCTAGGATATTGTGTTTTAACCCACAAAAGGCAGTCACCCAGTTGCCTTGAGCATCAAAAGCGGATGCAAAGTAGATGCTATCAGTGCAACTCTCACATAATCCCATATTGAAGCTGCCGCTGTGGCATTTCAGGAAACTTCGTTCTAAAAAACAATGACTTTTTGCAACCTTTTTTATTTTCCAAATGTAAAGAAAATTTGAATTTATTTTGTACTATATGTTATGGCGCAAAATGAAGGTGTGTTGTTCTGACCTATACATTGTTTTGTTCTCTACGTTCTGTAGCTCTCTCATGCATGAGACTTATTGCTCATTATGTCATTCCCACATATTAGTATGATTGAAATTGAAGCATTCTGATTACTCATTTATTTAACTATCATTTGTGAGCTAGGGGACATCTTTACGGTTTTTTCAATATACATTGTACTCCTCTTCAACTTTCTTGTATGATAGTTTTGGGCATTTCCTCAAACCCCTCATCCTCTTATTTGTGTGGGGTCAAACCCCCTTCCCTAGATTGTCCATCATTTTGTGTCTTGACATCTCATAAACTGGATTTACAACATGGATGTATATTTAGTTTTGTTGCTATGACTCTCTAAACCCTAATTGTTACTTAACTTGCACTTTATTTGTGTTGTTTCATGATTGACTTCAGAAGACTAACAACTCTATCTCTTCCCTTCTTACGTAAACAATGCTTATGTTATATTAGGCTACCTTTTGTGGACCAGGCCCGAAGTGACCATCAAAATTACAAACATGCTATTGTTGCTCTTTTATTATTTTCTCGATAATGATTTTTCTCTTCCTAAAGAAACTATTTATTGAGTTTGGTTCCCTATAGCACATGATTAACCTTTTTCTTTTCCAGGGAGTACCCAAGATTGCTAACTCATACTTCCGCAGCAACGCGTAGGGTATTATCTAGTATAAATAAAGAATGAGTTCACAACAGTACCTAAAGTGGTGATTTATTTTATTATGCTAACGGATCTCATGAGTTTTCTGTTGAGTTTTGTGTTGTGAAGTTTTCAAGTTTTGGGTAAAGATTTGATGGACTATGGAATAAGGAGTGGCAAGAGCCTAAGCTTGGGGATGCCCAAGGCACCCCAAGGTAATATTCAAGGACAACCAAGCATCTAAGCTTGGGGATGCCCCGGATGGCATCCGCTCTTTCGTCTTCAATCCATCGGTAAATTTACTTGAGGCTATATTTTTATTCACCACATGATATGTGTTTTGCTTGGAGCGTCTTGTATGATATGATTCTTTGCTTTTTAGTTTGCCTTAATCATCCTTGTTGTACACATATTTTGAGAGGGACATGCACGAATCGTGAATTTATTAGAATACTCTATGTGCTTCACTTATATCTTTTGAGCTAGGCAGTTTGCTCTAGTGCTTCACTTATATCTTTTTAGAGCACAGCGGTGGCTTTATTTTATAGAAATTGTTGAACTCTCATGCTTCACTTATATTATTTTGAGAGTCTCTAAACAGCATGGTAATTTGCTTAGGTTATGAATTTAGTCCTAATATGATGGGCATCCAAGAGGGATATAATAAAAACTTTCATATAAAGAGCATTGAATACTATGAGAAGTTTGATTCCTTGCATTTGTTTTGAGATATATAGATGGTGATATTAGAGTCATGCTAGTGAGTAATTGTGGATTGGTAGAAATACTTGTGTTAAAGTTTGTGATTCCCGTAGCATGCACGTATGGTGAACTGTTATGTGATGAAGTCGGAGCATGATTTATTCTTTGATTGTCTTCCTTATGAGTGGGAGTCGGGGACGAGCGATGGCCTTTTCCTACCAATCTATCCCCCTAGGAGCAAGCGTGTAGTACTTTGTTTCGATAGCTAATAAATTTTTGGAATAAGTATGTGAGTTCTTTATGACTAATGTTGAGTCCATGGATTATACGCACTCTCACCCTTCCACCTTTGCTAGCCTCTCTAGTACCGCACAATTCTCACCGGTGCACTAAACCCACCATATACCTTCCTCAAAACAGCCACCATACCTACCTATTATGGCATTTCCATAGCCATTCCGAGATATATTGCCATGCAACTTCCACCATTCCGTTTATTATGACACGCATCATCATTGTCATATTGCTTTGCATGATCATGTAGTTGGCATAGTATTTGTGGCAAGGCCACCATTCATATTTTTTTATAAATGTCACTCTTGATCATTGCACATCCCGGTACATCGCCGGAGGCATTCATATAGAGTCATATTTTGTTCTAGTATCGAGTTGTAATTCTTGCGTTGTACGTAAATAAAAGTGCGATGATCATCATTATTAGAGCATTGTCCAATGTGAGGAAAGAATGATGGAAGCTATGATTCCCTCACAAGTTGGGATGAGTCTCCGGGCTTTAAAAAAAAATAAAATAGGCCAAAAGAAGCCCAAACAAAAAAATAAGAAAAAAAATGAGAGAAAAGAGAGAAGGGACAATGGTACTATCCTTTTTCCACACTTGTGCTTCAAAGTAGCACCATGATCTTCATGATAGAGAGTCTCCTATTTTGTCACTTTCATATACTAGTGGGAATTTTTCATTATAGAACTTGGCTTGTATATTCCAATGATGGGCTTCCTCAAATTGCCCTAGGTCTTCGTGAGCAAGCGAGTTGGATGCACACCCACTTAGTTTCTTTTTGAGCTTTCATACACTTATAGCTCTAGTGCATCCGTTGTATGGCAATCCCTACTCGCTCACATTGATATCTATTGATGGGCATCTCCATAGCCCGTTAATACGCCTAGTTGATGTGAGACTTTCTCCTTCTTTTTGTCTTCTCCACAACCACCATATCCTATTCCACCTATAGTGCTATATCCATGGCTCACACTCATGTATTGCGTGAAAGTTGAAAAAGTTTGAGAACACCAAAAGTATGAAACAATTGCTTGGCTTGTCATCGGGGTTGTGCATGATAAAATACTTTGTGTGATGAAGATGGAGCATAGCCAGACTATATGATTTTGCAGGGATAACTTTCTTTTGCCATGTTATTTTGAGAAGACACGATTGCTTTATTAGTATGCTTGAAGTATTATTGTTTTGAATCTTATGGATCTGAATATTCATGCCACAATAAAGAAGATTACATTGATAAATATGTTAGGTAGCATTCCACATCAAAAATTCTGTTTTTATCATTTACCTACTCGAGGACGAGTAGGAATTAAGCTTGGGGATGCTTGATACGTCTCCAACATATCTATAATTTTTTATTGTTCCATGCTTTTATATTATCTATTTTGGATGTTTTATATGCATTAATATGCTATTTATATTATTTTTGGACTAACCTATTAACCTAGAGCCCAGTGCCAGTTTCTGTTTTTTCCTTGTTTTTGAGTTTTACAGAAAAGGAATATCAAACGGAGTCCAAATGGAATAAAACTTTACGATGATTTTTCTTTGACCAGAAGACATCCACCGAGCTTGGAGAGGGGATCAGAAGAGTCCCGAGGGGCCCACAAGCCCTCAGGGTGTGCCCTAGGGGGGCGCCCCCTTGCTTGTGGACACCTCGGGAGTCCCCCAACCCTAATTCTTGCTCTATAAAATCCCAAATATTCCCAAACCAACAGAAGCGTCCACCAAAATACTTTTCCGCCGCCGCAAGCCTCTGTTCCCATGAGATCCCATCTTGGGGCCTTTTCCGGCACCCTGCCATAGGGGGATTCGATCACGGAGGGCCTCTACATCAACCTTGCTGCCCTTCCGATGAAGCGTGAGTAGTTTACCACAGACCTACGGGTCCATAGCTAGTAGCTAGATGGCTTCTTCTCTCTCTTTGATCTTCAATACAATGTTCTCCTCGATGTTCTTGGAGTCCTATCTGATGTAATATTCTTTTGCGGTGTGTTTGTCGAGATCCGATGAATTGTGGATTTATGATCAGATTATCTATGAATATTATTTGAGTCTTTTCTGAACTCTTTTATGCATGATTAAATATCTTTGTATTTCTCTTCGAATTATCAGTTTGGTTTGGCCAACTAGATTGGTTCTTCTTGCAATGGGAGAGGTGCTTAGTTTTGGGTTCAATCTTGCGGTGTCCTCACCCAGTGACAAAGTAGGGGTAGCGAGGCACGTATTGTATTGTTGCCATCAAGGGTAAAAAGATGGGGTTTTCATCATATTGTTTGAGTTTATCCCTCTACATCATGTCATCTTACTTAAGGCGTTACTCTGTTCTTATAAACTTAATACTCTAGATGCATGCTGGATAGCGGTCGATGTGTGGAGTAATAGTAGTAGATGCAGAATCATTTCGGTATACTTGACACGGACGTGATGCCTATATTCATAATCATTGCCTTGGATATCGTCATAACTTTGCGCTTTTCTATCAATTGCTCGACAGTAATTTGTTCACCCATCGTATATTTTCTTTCAAGAGAGAAGCCTCTAGTGAAACCTATGGCCCCTGGGTCTATTTTCTATCATATATTTTCAGATGTATAAACTAAAAAACCCAAAAATACCTTGCTGCAATTTATTTATATTTACTTTAGTCTGTTCTTTTATTTGTCTTTTATACCTATCTCTATTAGATCTCACTCTTGTTCGAGACCGTGAAGGGATTGACAACCCCTTTTTCGCGTTGAGTGCAAGTGTTTGTTAGTTTGTGCAGGTGGATAGATTGGAGACTTGCTTGTACCTCCTACTGGATTGATACCTTGGTTCTTAACTGAGGGAAATACTTATCACTACTTTGCTGCATCACCCTTTCCTCTTCAAGGGAAAAATCAACGCAAGCTCAAGAAGTAGAAAGTCATCGCTCCCTTCACCACCGAAGACCACCGACGCCGTCGAGGTCGCCCCGCTCGAGTCCATCGTCCCCAATCTCACCGCTGACTACCAACGTGATCGTCATCGACTTCCGCATTGACCGGGAGTGTTCCCCGTCGCCGAGGACCACCAGAGGCCTCGCCCGCATCAAACCCGAGCCGCCGGAACCTCGCCAGAGACATCCCACCGCCGCTGTGAGCATCCTCTCTCTTCTCCTCCCTCCGATCCAAAATATACGACATAGATTAGATATCATAGGATCTTTTATTTAGACCGAAATGGTACGGTTAATTGTCGGTTTACCTCGGTTTAGATCGAACCGAGTCGCCTTGGTTTTTCCCAGTTAGCCGCCGCTCGCCGTTTTTCTTAAGATTCGGCCGTCCACTCGTATCGCCAGATCCCACACACATCTCGGCCAATCAGGCACTGCCACGTGCACACCTGTCCGACGCCTAGACGTTTTTTCTTTTTCTGTTTTATTTAGCTATACAGAAATAGTTTTGATCTTAGATATTTAATAACTTTTAGGAATTTTATTGTTTTTGAGTGATTCCAATCGATGTGTGTCACAAATTTAATGAAGTTTCTGTTGGTGCACTTGGATTTCAAATTTGAGTAGTCTAAATTTAAATTTGCATGAATTTGCTCAAATCACTATTTTGGCCATAACTTGAGTTTAAAAATAGCTTTTTGAATTAATTCTTTTTGCTCCTGGTCACTTATAGTTTTGTCTAGTAGTAGGTTCGATTTGGGAAATTTTAGAAAATACTAAATTAGGGTTTTAGGCAAAACAGTACTGTTTTGACTTAGTTTTGTTTTATCTGTAAACTTTTACTTTTTTTTAATTATTTCTTTTTGTCACTTTTGACAAATTTACTTTTGTTTCTGTTAGTCAACAGAAGAATTTTTTTATTTTAAAAATTTATTTTCTTTAGTTTTGTATGAAAACTTGTATAGGTCATAGTTAGAGTTTTATAAAAGCTTTTTATTTGTTTCTTTTTGCTACTAAAAGTTTATGAAAAATACTTTCTGTTAAATTAGTTGTTTTACATTTTCTTTGCTGTTAATTTATTAGTTTAATGTTTTAATTGTTGTTAAGTTTAGGGCAAAACTATGTTAGATGTTTGTATTAAAGTCGTAGACTTTCGTTAGTAAATTTTCTTTGTAGTTTTATTCGAAGTTTCTTTGAATTTAATTTGAGTTTTGTTATTGAGTGTTTTATTTGTTGTCTTAATTGTTATTTTGGGTGCTAGAATTGCTTGCTAGAATGTTTTCTTATGTGAAAACTATGTTTGACTATATAGATTTCATCGGAGCGACGCATAGTACTACCCAGTCATTATTCTGAGAGCGTTATAACTTTATCAACTTACCAGGCAAGTTCACTTTGACCATGTTGTTTTATACCTATGATTTTACTTGCATGTAGTGCCACCTTTTCATCAATCCCTCCAGTAGTGAATTCAATCCTTGTAGTTGAGTAGTATGCATGAGGTAGGAACCCATCACCCTGCTACCAAACCCGGGATGTTGTTTAGTTTTAAATGCTACGCTATAGTAGACGGGGTTGGTACGGGAGTGGTGTGAGAATGGAGGACTCTATGTCAATGACGACAACTTCATCGTGGCATCTGCAAGGACTGCATCTTCAGGACCTCAAGACTTCAAGACTCGAGACAAGAATTCAATACACACTACTGGGTGAAGGATGGATTTGATGGGCACCCTAGAGCAACCAGTGGATGGCCGGGATGTATGGAGAAGCGCCATGAAATCTTGCGGAATGCTTCACCCAGACTCAAAGTGACAAAGAATACTTCATGCCCGGAAGCTTACCTGTGCAACCGCAAGTCACTATGGGCTCTGGCTTGGTTGACCTTAGTGGTGACTCTGGCTGGGACGGTGCCAGCAGATGTAGAACTACAATAGGATTGGATGGGCACCGGAGAGTGGTCAGAGGAACTCTTCGGAAGGCCATGTTTTGGTCGTCTTGTTCTCAAACATCATGAAGTGCGAGAACATAAAAGAGGGATCGAATCTTGTGGGTAAAGTGTACAAACCTCTGCAGAGATTTAAAACCTAATCGATTAGCCGTGTCCCCGGTTATGGACAATTTTGAGCCTCTGGACTTGGATCTATCTTGGAACTCTCAACACTGGACTGATAACATAATTGTGGGCAACTAATAATTATTTGGGCTATGAGACATCGGTTGGCGGAACCATGTCGTAGTAGATAACTCTGTAGTAGAGATTCCTGGATATTCCTTTGTTGTAGGGAAAATAAAACCAGCTTTTACGCAAACAAAACTCAGACACAAAGCCAGAAACTCAAATTGCATATAGTATAGTTTTATCATCTATTTCATCTTACAGGGATCTTGCTGGTACATTCAATGTACTGACCTACACGGCTACAACATATCAGGTTGCAGGATCTTCTACGATGAGTTAGAGTTACGGTTTGGGGTTACGGTCTACACTCAACTTGCCGATGGTGTTGATGGGACTCCACACCCGTTTGTTTGTTTCCGCTGAGGCTTATGAGGTATATATCAGTTTTACATTATTTATACATGTGATTGCACTTTGATATATACATTGATGTACTGTGTGTGCCAGCATATTGATCCAGGGATGGCACAGATACACAGAGGCTTGACCGTTTGAGGCCGGTAAGCTACACGAGCGTATCAGATGCGTGGACGAAGGCATGTACCAATTCATGCTCAGCCAACAGTTCCCGTAGGTTTAGGGCCTGTTTGTATCGGTTTTCGCCTGGTTTTCCGCAGTTAACTTGGCAACTATCTTGTTATTAATTAATGAAAAGGCTAAGCTATTGCTTCTTCCGACTAGTTTTATGTAAAAAAATAATGTAAGTTTGAATGGAAGTGGTCCGGTATGTAAGGATTGCACACAGTTTCTAAAAGCACAAACGTGTGTGATAGGAGGGAGCAGGTCCCACATGGTGACCAGCGGGAAACGCCTTAAAGGTGGGGAGGAAACTCTTATCAGCAAGGGGCAGCTTCCCATCCGCTAGCCAAGTCCAATAGAATGCACAAGTTAAGCGTGTTGAGGCTGGAGCAGTCTAAGGATGGGTGACATGGTGGGAAGTTGCTATATCTCAAGCTTCATTTAAGCACCATGATATGATCATTACAAATATTTAGCATCTAAATATGTCTGTAGTGACCTGTCATGTCAATTATATAAACCTTGAGATCCTTGTTTTGGAAATTTGTAGAATGATGTTCTTTTTGTTGTTTCTTGTTTTGGAAAATTGGAGAATGATCGAGATCTGTGTGCCCACTCAATCTATCCCTTTGACCCAACGTATTAGAAGGGTTTGACCATAACTGGTTCCTCTTGCTCTATGTGGCATGTCAGACCAAATTAAGTTTGAGCACATGCGTCAGACCAAATTAAGCTTCATTTAAGCGCCATGATACGGTCATTACAGACATTTAGCATCTAAATGTGTCTGTAGTGACCTGTCATGTCGATTATCTAAACCTTGAGATCCTTGTTTTGGAAGTTTGTAGAATGATGTTCTTTTTGTTATTTATTGTTTTGCAAAATCGGAGAATGATCGAGATCTATGGGCCCACACAATCTATCCCTTTGGCCCAACGTATGAGAAGGGTTTGACCATGACGGTTTCCTCTTACTCTATGTGGCATGTCAGACCAAATTAAGTTTGAGAACATGCGTTGGATAGCCCCCCTGTCGCCTCGAAGTTGGGGAACCGACATCGTACGTCTTGAACCTTGCTTCCTGGGGGTACGGTGTTTCGGTTTGTAATGTAGCTGGTGCCCCATGGATGTTGTGTATTGGGGATTTGAACACATCACACACCACTGATACGTCCATTTTGCATCATGTTTTTATGTTGATATTTATTGCATTATGGACTGTTATTACACCTTCTGATGCAATTCTTATGCCTTTTCTCTCTTATTTTGCAAGATTCACATGAAGAGGGACAATGCCGACAGCTGGAATTCTGGACCGGAAAGGAGCAAATCTGAGATCCCTATTCTGCACAACTCCAAATGTCCTGAAACTTTATGGAGAATTATTTTGGAATAAATAAAAAATATTGGGTGAAGAAATACCAGGAGGGGACCCACCAGGTGGCCCCAAGCCTGGGGGGCGCGCCCTACCCCCTAGGGCGCGCCCCTTGAGCTTGTGGGCCCCATGGCCAGCCTCCGGTGCCCATCTTCTGCTATATGAAGTGTTTTGACCTAGAAAAAATAGAGAGAAGGCTTTTGGGATGAAGCGCCACCGTCTCGAGGCGGAACCTGGGCAGAAGCAATCTAGGTATCCGGCGGAGCGATTCTGCCAGGGAAACTTCCCTCAGGGAGGGGGAAATCAAAGCCATCGTCATCACGAACGATCCTCTCATCATGGGAGGACCAATCTTCATCAACATCTTCACCAGCACCATCTCATCTCAAACCCTAGTTCATTGCTTGTATTCAATCTTTGTCTCAAAACCTTAGATTGGTACCTATGGGTTGCTAGTGGTGTTGATTACTCCTTGTAGTTGATGCTAGTTGGTTTATTTGGTGGAAGATTATATGTTCAGATCCTTAATGATATTTAATACCCCTCTGATCATGAACATGAGCATGCTTTGTGAGTAGTTACTTTTGTTCCTGAGGACATGGGAGAAGTCTTCTTATAAGTAATCATGTGAATTTGGTATTCGTTCGATATTTTGATGAGATGTATGTTGTCTTTCCTCTAGTGGGGTTAT